>CAMRHE010000074.1:4185000-4808125 GCA_947044405.1 Leptodactylus fallax | reverse complement strand
GTGCTATGCCATGTGGGAGTGGGGGGGTGCAAGTAAATAGTTTGCTATGGGGCCCAGATTTTGCTAGTTATGCCCCTGCTTTTACTCTTCTCTTTTGGGTACATCTACATTGCACAGGCAATCAAACATCTTGCTTCTAAGCATGTTTACATGGACAGGTGGGAGAGGTAGGAGTTGGATAGGAGGTAGCTTCCCACGGTTCTTTGGAAAATCATATGGTCCCAAGCCAAGAAGAGTTTACAATGCACCCAATACCAAGAGGCCCAGATGAAATTGCTGATGACCTGGTACCATACACCAACTACTATATAAATTTGATTCCTCCATTCTAAATGTGTGCTAGCATTGCAAGTATGCTGGCACTGCAACATGCCAGAGGGGAAGGGGTCCTTCTATGACCGTGGTGGCAAACCTAACTCAGAGCCCTCTCTGCTGGAACGCGCGCCATCGCTCCAGCCAGCTGTCCCAGATCCCCTGGTGAGCAAGCTCTTCTTTCAGGTGTTGAAAACTGTCAGTGTAGGCCACGGGTCCATGGCTTACACTGACCTCTGCAGGTGCGATGACATCATTTATCAACCCCTGCTTTGCGGTGGAAGGAGGCCGCCCGGCAGCTCTTCGTGGGAGTGCAGGAAAGTGCATGAGCATGTTA
Source organism: Leptodactylus fallax (assembly GCA_947044405.1). NCBI lineage: Eukaryota > Metazoa > Chordata > Amphibia > Anura > Leptodactylidae > Leptodactylus > Leptodactylus fallax. Next base: position 4,807,476 of record CAMRHE010000074.1, on the reverse strand, counting down.
TACTGTGTCGGGGCCATTGTGGAGTATATTATGTTTCACAGTGGCCCCCACACAGTATATTATACTATGTGGGGGCCACTGTGGAGTATATTACACTGTGTGGGGGCCACTGTGGTGCATGATACATGGTGTGGGCCATTGTGGAGCATATTATACTGTGTGGGGCCACTGTGAAGCATATTATACTGTATGGGGGCCACTGTGGGGCATATTATACTGTGTAGGGCCCCTGTGAAGCATATTATACATTGTTTTTTTGTTTGTATCCTCCCCTGGGTCTCCGATCATTATACTCTGGGTTCTGAAAAGACCCCAGAGAATAATAATTGTTCATGGTTGGTCCACAATGGGGCATAATACTGTGTGCAGGGGCCACTATGGGGCATAATACTGTGTGGAGGGGCCACTATGCAGCATAATACTGTGTGTAGGGGCCACTATGGGGCATAATACTGTGTTCAGGGGCCACTATGGGGCATATTATACATTGTTTTTTTGTTTGTATCCTCCCCTGGGTCTCCGATCATTATACTCTGGGTTCTGAAAAGACCCCAGAGTATAATAATTGTTCATGGGTGGTCCACAATGGGGCATAATACTGTGTGCAGGGGCCACTATGGGGCATAATACTGTGTGGAGTGGCCACTATGGGGCATAATATTGTGTTCAGGGGACTCTATGGGGCATAATACTGTGTGTAGGGGCCACTATGGGGCATAATAGTGTGTGCAGGAACCACTATGGGGCATAATAGTGTGTGTAAAGGCCACTATGGTGCATAATAGTGTGCGTAGGAATGCGGTTTGTGCGGGGAGGGGGCGGTCCGGTAGGGGAGGGCCCAATGTCAAATGCTCGTCTTGGGGCCCAGCCATTCCTACTTACACCACTGTTTGTATCATTGAAAGCTCTGTAAAGTCCCATTCACACGACCGTATTTTGCGGGTCCGTAACTGTCCACAATTGTGGATCAGCACAGTATTATGGTTAAATTGCCGTGTACTTTGCAATAAATTAGTGGGTTTTGGGTTGCAGTTTGGGCACTCGTTCTCTAAAAGGTTCGCCATCACTGTTCTATGATATCTTCTGGGTGCCTCTTTACCATTCCCTTCTGGCAGTTAAACTGCTGCAGGAGCTGTTTCATATTGACAGACCTCAATACCTCTTGAACCTTCCCCCAGATCAATAGGGAAGTCAGGTACCATGTTGGTCCTCCATGTGCTCACTGCAGCTAAACGACCAGTATTGTATTGAACGCCATTTTTGATTGTCTTATGCTTTTGGTGCCACAGATTTGCACATATGGTAACTACCTTTATCTATATCTTTCTCTTTGGACTTTACCCTTCACTTTTGTTTTTTTTTCTGTAGAATGGTAAAAAAAAATTTCAATATAAAAAATTGATTAAAAAAGAGAATGGTTGAGCTATTACTAAAGCGTGCAGTCATTTGTGTTATTGTAGCACAAATTCTTAAAGGGGTTGTCCAGGCAAAAATTTTATATTTTAAGAATGGGCGAAAAAAAAAAAATCATACTCACCTTTCCCTGATGCTCCGTTGCCTACCCGCATGGTCCGGTCATGCTGCTCCAATGTTTTCTTCCGGTGGAAATCCCCGCCGCACGTGACCACTGAGGCCAATCACTACGTCACTATCTGTGACATCCTGGGGGTCTCTTCCTGAGGCCGCTCAGGCTGTTGATTGGCCTTAGTAGTCACGCGATCGCTGAGGCCAGTCAGCGGCTTCAGTGGAAGGGATCTGGGACGTCACAGATAGTGACGTAGTGATTGGCCTCAGCAGTCACGTACGGCGGGGACTTCCCAGGGGCAGTTTTCTGGTTTTAGAGTCAACATCAGTAAAAGCAAACTTCTAGATATTTCCCTTCTTTCCCGTAGGGGAATTATGGCCTGGGAGTGAAAGTAGCCAGTGATTCCATCAGATACTTGGGCATCCATATTGGTAGGAACCCCTCCTCTGTATCCCTTAAATTACCCTTCTCTCATCTCGAAGATAACAGCTGAGTTGAAACGCTGGAAACACCTCCTGCTATCCCTATTAGCCTGCGGTCACCCAATTAAGATGATGAACTTCCTTAAGTTGTTATACCCACTTCAGACCCCTATTTCTTAACTGGGTTTATTAACTCCACTTTCACTTCATTTTTGTGGGGTTCTGGCCACCCACACAGAGCACTACATAAGCTAATGTTGCCAAATGAGTGTGTGTGTGTGGGGGGGGGGGGTAACCTTTCTGACATGAGAGTTTATAATTTGGCTATTTTACTACGTCATAACCTGGTTTGGCTGAATAATTCCTCCCAATACTCTAAACTAGGGCTAGAGTCTGGTCTGGTTCACCCATGGTGCTTTTCAGGGCTTTTACCCACCCGCCTCATCAAAATACCCCATCTCCTAAATTTGAGTATATTTGAAAGGGATACAGAGATTGCATGGCACCTCAGTAGAGCATTACCACCTGCCTTACCTACTATCCAAAAACATGCTGTTCTGGGGTCACCCAAAATTTACTCCTGGTGTGGAGAATGTGTTGTTAGGGAAGTAGAAAGAGAGCATGATCACTCGGGTGTCTCACCTGTTACATCCCCAGGAGCCAAGGTACTTAACCTATGATAAGTTCAGGGAGAAATAACAACTCTCGACCCAGCATTTTCTGTGCTATGCCCAGATGAAGGGATTTTTGGTGGCTCGTTTGAAGGATCTCTCTAGGGAACACAGACAATTTTTTGACGCTCTGACACGTCACCCTGAGTCTCGATCCTCATCATCACACCTTTATTTCCACTTGGGAGAGCACTCGGGCGACCCGCTAAAGGATACACTATTTTCAAAATGAGCATCTGTTTTTCATAATCCAGAATTGTCTTCTCAGATTCAAGAGGCTCGGGAATGATCAATGCAGATTGGTGATAACCGAGAGGTGGCGAGAGTCCCACTTTAAGTTCATTCATGGAGCTATACATAGATTTAATCTCCCAGCGAATCCAGTTAAGCTGGAATGTCTAACCTTAACTGTGCTTGAAATACCAATAAAACCTTAATAAAAAAAAAAAAAAAATATAAAAAAAATCAGTCATGCGAATAGCCCTATTCACATTAATTGATCTTAATGCAGCCATGTGACAGCCACTTGGCCATCAACAACATTTGTGTGTGAATATCGGCTATGCTGTGGATAGTAGATAATATGGCTTGAATACCCCTTTAATAACCCTGTATCAGCAGGGAAGCACCCCAGCAGAAGATCAACAGCAGAAAAGTCAAATCGATGTCAGCCATGAGCAGCAAGTAGGTGGGTGCTATGTTCAGGGAGTAACTATAAGGGATACAGAGGTAGCAGCCGCTACTGGACCCTGGAACCTGATGGGGCCCCCGAAGGCTTCTCTGCCACATAAAATATTTCTAAATGGTACGAGGTAGGTAGGGGTACCATTATACATTTTGCACTGGGCCTAGGAACTTCAAGTTACACCCCTGGGTATGATGTTGCATCAGCTGTTTCCAAAGGCAACCATTAACCCTTTGAATATATCTATCATAATAACTGAGCTGTACCTAAAACTGTAAATGGTATTGATAGGTGAACATAAGAACTTGTGCGTTTAACAATAAAAAATGGAAAGCAATGATACAAAATTTAGTTAAGTTTAAAATGAGATACCACTACAGGTTAATATTGTACCTTCGTAATATTTTAAGTGCTGTATAAAAATATGGAAAGTATATGCAAACTGGGCTGATCCTCCAAGATGTTTTTATTACTGTATGCTTATTGTCTTTATGAGCTCAGTATGCATAAATCAGGAAGCCATAAAGCAATCTCCTTCCCACACATCCACTGCCACTGTGAATAGCAGTATAATGTTGTACCGTGTTATTCATGCCAGCTTCAAATCACACTATGTGTGACCTGTGAGGGTCACAAATCACCTCCTGATAGCAAACAGATAACAGCAAGAATTACTGATCCCTCCGTCACGCACCACAAGTTTCCAGACTGTTTTTTTGACCTGTTGTAAATAACTTCTCTACTTAGATTGCAATTTTTTTTTAAGGACTCTAAAATGCTTTGAAAACCATGTGTATAAAAACTGTTAATTTTCAGTTCTTGTATCACACCATGTCTGATGAAGGGAGCGAGCACTCCTGAAAGCTTACTTATAAATATACTCAGTTAGCCTCTAAAAGGTATCGCCTGATTTCTTCACTCTTCCACTGTGAATAGCAGACATCTACTAAGCTATAGCGAGTGCATAGTGACCTCTACTGGTGAAATGGGGAAAGCTGCAGGATGCATGTACCATAACATTATATTCACTTGTATCTTCATAAAAAAAAACTATAATGTGAGATAATGAAGTGATAATATGTAATATCTACATATAATAGGTGAGATCACTATTTGATGTTCCCAACACCTTATATAGCCTATTATATGACCACACATTCAGACCTCCCAACTTTCAAAGGACAGAAAGAGGGATGGAATGTGTTGCGCACTGCAGCAAATTTAGCCTCACCCACTTCTACTTTGACTCCATCCATTCCCATTCATTTTGCTTGTGCCATTGCACAGTATAATGCCCCTTCTGTCATCCTTACATGGTATGTCCCCACATTTTAATGTCCTCCTCCTGATGCCCCCACAGTTTAATGTGCCCCTCCAGCTGTCCCAGTTTAATGTCTCCCTTCAACTACCCCAACCATTTAATGCCCCCTTCCAGTTACCCCCAGTTTAATGTCCCCATCCATCTGCCCCAGTTTAATGTCCTGCTCCAGCTGCCCCCACAGTTAATGTCCCCTCCATCTGCCCCTAGTTTAATGTCCCCTTCCATCTGCCCCCAGTTTAATGTCCCCCTCCATCTGCCTTCACAGTTTAATGTCCTCCTGCAGCTGCCCCCAGTTTAATGTCCCCCTTTCATCTGCCCCCACAGTTTAAAGTCCCCCTCCTGGTAACAAACAAACATAAAAAACTAATACTCACCTAGCCCCATTCTCTGCTAATCTTCTCTGAAGTCTCTGCTCCCGGAGTCTTCAGTGAGCTGCAGGCACAATGTAAGTGACATCATCACATCACGCTTACAACTCCCAATGTAGAGACCGGGGGCCAAATGGTAAAGCAGGGAGCAGACAGCGCCATGCATCACCATTCTTGTATTCAACTCATCTACATCCTCCACTGCCTATTAAAAAAAAGCAGTGGTGGTCTGGTAGGGCCCACCAAAGGCACGGGGCCCCAATGGGCCAGTCCCACCCTGACCAGGTGTGACGAATTGTGGGGCCGTGTCCTGGTGTAATGGAAATTGGGCACTATAGCATCCCACGAACCCCGATCAGTGATAACAATTTAAACTATTGCTTGCTCAATCTGTTAGGCAATTCAATAGCAGGCATACGAAGTATCAGCACATGTGGGACAATTACAGACTTTAACTTTAATGCATCAATTACAGTGTCAGTGTTTTACTATGGTCAAAATGACCAAAGACAACGTTGGAGCGACAGTCCGGAGTTCCTGTATCCAGGGCCAACATGGACGCTCAGGGAGTGGCATCTGGCGCGGTGGAAGCGCCACGGAAAGAATCGCGGCGTTTTACAGTCAGAGCAAAGTGGATGGGATTCTAGTGAATCCCATGCCCACTTTGCAGAAAAAAACACGCTGCGGACATGCGGCGATTTCCAAAGCCGGCACGGTTTTGGAAATCGCAGCATGTCAATTATACCTACGGAAAGGCCGTCGGTTTCCCCATAGGTATAATTGAAACAGAAAGTCCGCAGAGGAAAACTGCAAACTTTCTGTCTAAAGCGCTGCGGGAAGAACCACGATGCGATCCCACCACGGTTTCTCCGGCAGCGCTTTTTTTGCTGCAGGACGCCACGTGGGGCCTTAGCCTCAAGGTCAGTGCTAAATGTGGCAACTTTGTGCACAACAGTTATGCGTAGGCAGACAGCCAGATAGCTTTATTAGTGCACCTTGCATCTTTAGTATGTACTGGCCCTTACAGGACAGTAACAGCTGATTGAGATTTAACTAGCCAGATAGTTCCCTGATAGTTATGGGGATTTACAGAGCTGTGTAAGGGCTAGCTTGGGACTGCCCATGTAAGGGCAGGAGCTATTGGGGTGTAGCAGAGCAAACCAAGGTGCATATAGGGCTAGTGATGACAAGTGGCTGAGCACCCAGCTTTTCGCACACCGACTGTTCCACTCTTTCTGCTATATGACATGTATTTTTCTATTAATGTTTGGTCTGCCTTATATTCAATTTAATTCACACGTGGAGTACTAATGATTGTGTTGTGTGAATATTTGCTCATCTTGCTGACTGATTTTATAGAAACATATAGTGTCTATTAATAGCACATTGGTTGTTTAATATCAGAGCTGTAGGTATTTGAGCTATTGGTCCGGTTCTTCATTTAGGGGTACTATTGACATATGTTATCCTTGAAACTGATCCCCCTATTTTTTTTTTTTTTTTCATTTTGTATGGTTTCCTAGTTGTGTATGTTAATTATTTGGCATGCCTTTTTTAATATTTAATTAATAAAAGTTAAATTTTATTATATCTGGAATTAGAATAGCCATATTCTGACACCACTAACTTTTTTATATTTCCGTGTATGGGGATGCGTAAGTGGTCTTTTTTTGTGGGGTCAGATGTACTTTTTATTTATGCCATTTTGGGGAATTTATAATATTTTGATCGCTTTTTATCCAAATTTTTATAGTAGGCAAAACAGTGAAAAACCAGTGGGAAGGGGTAATGGTCCAAGTAACCAGGGCCGGTGCCAGTGGTTTCTGCAGGGAGCGCTTCCAGCAATGCTGATGGAAGTGCTCATTGCACTGACATAGCCAAATGGTAAGTGCAAATTTCACTCTCACTTACTGCTTACAGCTCCTAGGACACCTCCCCTTCCCTGCTCCAGTGCCGATAAGGTTAAGGGTATGTTCACATGGAGGATATTGTCAACTAATTTGAAGTGGAATTTGCAAAGCAGAAAATTTGTGGGCAGCACAGTAGCCTTGCAGCGCTGGAGTCCTAGGTTTGAATACAACCACATATAACATCTGCAAGTTTGTATGTTCTCCCCATGTTTGTGTGGGTTTCCTCCAACACTCCAATAGGGAATGTAGATTGTGAGCCCTATATGGGACAGTGACTGACAATGTCTGTAAAAGTGCTGCAGAATATGATGGCGCTGTATGAGTAAGCAAAATAAATAAATGAATTTTGTGCAGATTAACAAAAACTGCTACTGAATTTCAGATTATTTCTCACCTGTATTTAGCCAAGCCCTCTAGGTAAAGAAAACTCCACCTAGGCCATTTTACATCTCACCCTTGCAGAAGACACGTCTGAGTTCGGCAGCTCTAGGGCCCTAGGCCACACTGGAGCCACTGCAGATCAGAGGCGGATAAAAGTCTGCAGGAGAGAAATGGTCCTTCTAATGAAGATATTAATAAATATTATATGCCGCTGAAGGATCCGCAGCTATGTCAACCACTTTTTTTTTTGTAAAATTAAAAAGGTTTATTTCTTACATATTAAGCAATTTTTTATAAATTTGCTTATTTAACAGAAGCAAGAAAGATGGCGTCGTCTGATCAGGCGCCACTATTGTGTTCACCCAATAAACATGCAACGTATAAAGGGTTACCTTAGACATTTACCGTATTTTTCGGACTATAAGACGCACTTTTTTTTCCCCCAAATTTGGGAGGAAAATGGGGGGGGGTGTCTTATAGTCTGAATGCATCGCCCCACTCCTGGTGCCGATGGCTTCCTGCAGCGGGACTTCCTGTAGCTGCAGGCCCTGAACTTTCAGGAGAGGGTGTTACTGGCGGCACTAACCCATCCCGGCATCCACTGTGCTATTACGGCGGATGCTGGGTCTGTAAAGATAATGGCGGCCGCTCTGCTGCAGAGTGGTCGCCATAGCTACCAGTCTCCGCTGTAATGTACAGCGGAGACTAGGAGCTAATGCCCGCGATCAGAGTCCACTCTGACCGCTGGCATTACTACTTGTAAGCCCCCGCCCCCCCCTCCCAAACTGTCCCTGGGCCCAGTGGGTACCTTCTTGTTGTTTAAAAAAAAATAAAAAAAATAAACATTCTAAATCATCCCCTTTCCATAGAATACATATAAAAGTAGAAAATTTCTGTGAAACACATACACATTAGGTATCCCTGTGTCTGAAAATGCCCGGTCTACAAACTTATAAAAATATTTTTCTGTAGAGTGAATTTCATAGTGGGAAAAAGTATCAAAAGTGCCGAACTGCGTTTATTTCACTGTTTCACATCTGATTTGAATAAAAAGTGATCAAAGCAATAGACATTCCCCAAAATGGTATAACTAAAAAGTACATCTGGCCCCGCAATAAAAGACGCCCTATGCTTCCCCATAGATCTGCAGGGCCACCTGTCAATGTGGCCTTGCAGCTATTGCAAAACTACAACTACAATATTTTACCACATTTTTTGCTTCAAAATTTCTTCCCCTATTTTCCTCCTCTAAAACCTAGGTGTGTCTTATGGTCCGGTGCGTCTTATAGTCCTAAAAATACGGTATATCGTGAGTTGAGACAGTGATTTTTTTTTTTAAATTCATATGTAGACTATATCCTGAGTGTAGAATAGATAACACTCAATTGCTCACTGTTTGTCAGCTAATTTCAGGCCACCAAGGAGGATGACAGTATGATGGGGCATGCAGTACAGTGCTGGCCAAAAGTATTGGCACCCCTGCAATTCTGTCAGATAATACTCAATTTCTTCCAGAAAATGATTGCAATCACAAATGCTTTGGTAATAATATCTTCATTTATTTTGCTTGCAATGAAAAAACACAAAAGAGAATGAAAAAAAAAGTCAAATCATTGATCATTTTACACAAAACTCCAAAAATGGGCCGGACAAAAGTATTGGCACCCTAAGCCTAATACTTGGTAGCATAACCTAATAACTGGTAGACAAAATAACTGCGAACAACCGCTTCCGGTAACCATCTATGAGTTTCTTACAATGCTCTGCTGGAATTTTAGACCATTCTTCTTTGGCAAATTTCTCCAGGTCCCTGAGATTTGAAGGGTGCCTTCTCCAAACTGCCATTTTGAGATCTCTCCACAGGTGTTCTATGGGATTCAGGTCTGGACTCATTGCTGGCCACTTTAGAAGTCTCCAGTGCTTTCTCTCAAACCATTTTCTAGTGCTTTTTGAAGTGTGTTTTAGGTCATTGTCCTGCTGGAAGACCCATGACCTCTGAGGGAGACCCAGCTTTCTCACACTGGGCCCTACATTATGCTGCAAAATTTGTTGGTAGTCTTCAGACTTCATAATGCCATGCACACGGTCAAGCAGTCCAGTGCCAGAGGCAGCAAAGCAACCCCAAAACATCAGGGAACCTCCGCCATGTTTGACTGTAGGGACCGTGTTCTTTTCTTTGAAGGCCTCTTTTTTTTTCCTGTAAACTCTATGTTGGTGCCTTTTCCCAAAAAGCTCTACTTTTGTCTCATCTGACCAGAGAACATTCTTCCAAAAAGTTTTTGGCTTTCTCAGGTAAGTTTTGGCAAACTCCAGCCTGGCTTTTTTATGTCTCTGGGTCAGAAGTGGGGTCTTCCTGGGTATCCTACCATAGAGTCCCTTTTCATTCAGACGCCGACGGATAGTACGGTTTGACACTGTTGTACCCTCGGACTGCAGGGCAGCTAGAACTTGTTTGGATGTTAGTCGAGGTTCTTTAGCCACCATCCGCACAATCTTTCGTTGAAATCTCTCGTCAATTTTTCTTTTCCGTCCACATCTAGGGAGGTTAGCCACAGTGCCATGGGCTTTAAACTTCTTGATGACACTGCGCACGGTAGACACAGGAACATTCAGGTCTTTGGAGATGGACTTGTAGCCTTGAGATTGCTCATGCTTCCTCACAATTTTGCTTCTCAAGTCCTCAGACAGTTCTTTGGTCTTCTTTCTTTTATCCATGCTCGATGTGGTACACACAAGGACACAGGACAGAGGTTGAGTCAACGTTAATCCATGTCAACTGGCTGCAAGTGTGATTTAGTTATTGCCACCACCTGTTATGTGCCACAGGTAAGTAACAGGTGCTGTTAATTACACAAATTAGAGAAGCATCACATGATTTTTCAAAGGGTGCCAATACTTTTTGTCCATCCCCTTTTTTATGTTTGGTGTGGAATTATATCCAATTTGGCTTTTTGACAATTCTTTTTGTGGTTTTCCATTGAAGACAAATTAAATGAAGATATTATTACCAAAGCATTTGTTATTGCAATCATTTTCTGGAAGAAATTGAGTATTATCTGACAGAATTGCAGGGGTGCCAATACTTTTGGCCAGCACTGTATATTGCTCCCTGTTAGCATTGTGTTCATTGTGACCCTGAAATTACATTAACATTTGTTGTGCTATCGTATAGTTGATTAATAATGATATAATGTGTTTTTTTAACTTTCAGATACACTGGGTACGGAAAATATTCAGACCCCTTTAAATTTTTCACTCTGTGTTTCATTGCAGCCATTTACTAAAAGCAAAAAAGTTCATTTTATTTCTCATTAATGTACACTCAGCACCTCATCTTAACATAAAAAAACAGAAATGTAGATATTTTTGCAAATGTATTAAAAAAAGAAAAACTGAAATATCACATGGTCATAAGTATTCAGACCCTTTGCTGTGACACTCATATTTAACTCACATGCTGTCCATTTCCTTCTGATCCTCCTTGAGATGGTTCTACTCCTTTAATTAAACTGATTGGACTTGATTAGGAAAGGCACACACCTGTCTATATAAGACCTCACAACTCACAGTGCATGTCAGAGCAAATGAGAATCATGAGCTCAAAGGAACTGCCCAAGGAGCTCAGAGACAGAATGGTGGCAAGACACAGATCTGGCCAAGGTTACAAAAGAATTTCTGCAGCACTCAAGGTTCCTAAGAGCACAGTGGCCTCCATAATCCTTAAATGGCCTGGCTGTCCAGCCAAACTGAGCAATCGTTGGAGAAGAGCCTTGGTGAGAGAGGTAAAGAAGAACCCAAAGATCACTGTGGCTGAGCTCCAGAGATGCAGTAGAGAGATGGGAGAAAGTTCCACAAAGTCAACTATCACTGCAACCCTCCACCAATCGGGGCTTTATGGCAGAATGGCCTGAAGGAAGCCTCTCCTCAGTGCAAGACATATGAAAGCCCGCATAGAGTTTGCCAAAAAACACACAAAGGACTCCCAGACTATGAGAAATAAGATTCTCAGGTCTGATGAGACGAAGATTGAACTTTTTGGCGTTAATTCTAAGCGGTATGTGTGAAGAGAACCAGGCACTGCTCATCACCTGTCCAATACAATCCCTACAGTGAAACATGGTGGTGGCAGCATCATGCTATGGGGGTGTTTTTCAGCTGCAGGGACAGGACGACTGGTTGCAATTGAAGGAAAGATGAATGTGGCCAAGTACAGAGATATCCTGGAAGAAAACCTCTTCCAGAGTGCTCTGGGCCGAAGGTTCACCTTCCAACAAAACAATGACCCTAAGCACACAGCTAAAATAACAAAGGAGTGGCTTCGGAACAACTCTGTGACCATTCTTGACTGGCCCAGCCAGAGCCCTGACCTCAACCCAATTGAGCATCTCTGGAGAGACCTGAAAATGGCTGTCCACCAACATTCACCATCCAACCTGACGGAACTGGAGAGGATCTGCAAGGAAGAATGGCAGAGGATCCCCAAATCCAGATGTGAAAAACTTGTTGCATCATTGCCAAGAAGACTCATGGTACTAGCTCAAAAGTGTGCGTCTACTCAATACTGAGCAAAGGGTCTGAATACTTATGACCATGTGATATTTCAGTTTTTCTTTTTTAATAAATTTGCAAAAATATCTACATTTCTGGTTTTTTTCTGTCAAGATGGGGTGCTGAGTGTACATTAATGAAAAATAAAATGAACTTTTTTGCTTTTAGCAAATGGCTGCAATGAAACAAAGAGTGAAAAATTTAAAGGGGTCTGAATACTTGCCATACCCACTGTACCTGGAGAAACGTCTTAATTTCTGCCATATGCCAGTAGAGACTTTTGATCGCCTGGATGGTATCCTGTCAGAGCATCTTCGCCAGGAGGATACTCCCCTGATGAGGGCCAGAACTCCAACAGAAAGGCTGTTCATCACGTTGCGGTGATTTATTTGTTTTTTTCATTTATTATTTAAAAAAATTTTCACAAAACATTCTGTCCTTGGCCACAACCATACATGTCAGGGAACCCAAAAGAGACGGTACACAGATTGCTACAGTATTTGTGTGCTGTCTGTGATTTTCACTGATCCAAACACTACAATGAATATTCATAACCACATTTTAATGTACAGACATATTTTGCATCTATTATCTATGGGCAGGTCACACAGCTGCAAAAACTACAGATGCCAATATTTTATTTTCAATTACAGAACCATAATTACAGATACAAGTAATACAATGAACTATAATAGGGTTGTGTGCATGAGGTCCTAATTAAGGCTGGATTCTCACCTGCGCTCGATCTATGTTCAGGGATTCTGTCCCTGAATCCGCTTGAAAAATAAGTGGTAAGTGATTTATCGCTAACAAGAAATCGCTGAGAAAAAAAAAAAAAAAATTACATACTCACCGCCCAGCATGTCCTAGCCCTCCTCCATCCCTCCTCTGTGTCTCCGCCAGCCGTATGGTATATTATATGTTATTATATGTTAATATTTATTCATATATAATATATTTAAATTATTGGCTTATGTGTTTAGATTTTGAAATTAATAATGAGAAAAATATTTATTTTTGCATTTCACAGTATTGAAAATGCCATGATGATCACCATATCATCAGATGGATATGAATTTTCCAAAGCTTATCGAACTGTTGAGTCTACCTCAAATGCACATGGGTTATTATACTCATTCTTGGTTTAGTCCTGGTCACATACACCAGTGTTTCACAAAATTTCAGAAGATAATACCCACTTTTGTTCTACATTTTTCCCGGGGACCACTCTCTTTCAGGGTTGAAGCATTGTGTATTTAATTTTTTTGTTGTTGTTGTTGTTTTTTGTTCTTTTCTTCTTTTACGCAAGTTCATTCATGCCCATGCCTGTGGGACAAAAGTGTCAAAGCGTATGCTGACAAGTATGCTAAGATGGATGTGTGCAGTGGCGTAAATACTGTGGTAGCAGCGGCAGCGGCTGCTACAGGGCCCAGGACATTAGGGGGCCCGGCAGGCGGAGGTGGCTGTGAGCAGGATCGGGGATTTGTAAATAAAGCCAAGGGCCGAACCCCACAAACACTGCTATCATTATACTCTGGGGTCTTTTCAGACCCCAGAGTATAATGATCGGAGGCCCAGGGGAGGTGGGCCTGTTTGGTGACGTCCCAGACGTCAACCGACGTCATTATGCGTCGCGATCCCGGCCTGGCTCACGCAACATCTGGTCCAACATTGAAGAAGGGACGAAAGTAGCGGGTAGTGCGCCAGAGCCAGGGAGAGGTAAGTAACATTTGTTTTTATGTTTGTATCCTCCCCTGGGTGTCCGATCATTATACTCTGGGGTCTGAAAAATAATTGTTCATGGGTGGTCCACAATGGGGCATAATACTGTGTGCAGGGGCCATATGGGGCATAATGCTGTGTGCAGGGGTCACTATGGGGCATAATACTGTGTGCAGGGGCCACTATGGGGCATAATACTGTGTTTAGGGGCCACTATGGTGCATAATAATGTGGGACATCGTTGCAGAGGAGAAGGAGCGCACTGGTGAATCAATTTTTTGCCTAAATATGTTTAAAAATTATTAGTTTTTTTTTTTTTTTTTTTAAATATTTTACACAATTGTGCTTCTCGCAATTCCAGAGATGGTGGATTTACCAACCTGGAATTGGAAGTGCAAGGATGCATAACTTTCCCCAGTTGCCAAATATCTGCAAGAGAAAGAGAAAAAAAGAAATTATTAAAGACATATTTTTATTAAAGACATATTTTCATAAAGCGTTCTAAACAGTTACTCTAGGTTCACACCTGCGCCTAGTTTCTGTTCTTCGGTTCCACTTGGGGACCGGAAAAACAGAGACCCAATCTGCTTAAGAAGCAGTTTCACTGCAGAATCCCACGGACCCCATAGACTATAATGGGGTCTGCGGGTTTCCACTCAGTTTCTGCCCAAAAACTGCAGAGAGAAAAGTCCTGCTTGTTTTTGTTTTTTGCTAGGGGGCTGTGGGAAGGTGAAAAAACAAACAAACCCATAGTCACCTGTCCCCAGTGCTCCAGTGTCTCCCACTGCGGTCAAGTCCTGCTGCTCCGGGGTCTTGTTTTTGAAGAATTCCCAGAGTCCCAATCAGAGGCTGCTAAACAAGAGCTAATTTACGTATAACCTTTTGGAGGCAATATATTTTGAATAGGTGGACAGAGTAAAAAATATACAGTAAATACCAAATTGTTCATGGGCACAGTGGCAATCAAATGATGTATTTCACTTACCTTTGAGAGAGGTCTTCTTTAAGGCTACGACCATACGTTGCGGAAATGCATAGTTTTTTTGTTGCAGATTTTGCTGAGTTTTTTTGAGCCATATTCAGTTGCGGATTTAACAGAAGGGAAACGTCTAAGATCTTCCTTTCTATTTTCTATTCCTCTTCAAGCCACTCCTGACTTTAAAAAAAACGCAGCAAAATTTGCTACAAAGAGTGTTTCTGCAATGTGGAGCCGTAGCCTAAATTAGTATTGCGTGGGAGAGTCTGTTCCTTACACCTGTACTCAATGCAGAATGTAGAGCTGTAGCATTTGCCAAAGGGGGGTGGTCACTTGAAATGGCTGTATCTTTTATTTCATACCACCAAAAAAGTGGTTTTGGCATCACATGAATGCTGAGTTGTAAGATAAACAGAGATATCACTAGTTATTGGTGCTTGTGTATACTCCAGCAGTGTCCCATGTACTTGAATGCCATATTGCTAGAGAAGGTACTGTATGTATAAACACTGATAAAGTTCTACTTATGAGCAATAGAAGCAATTGCAGAGAGCTGAACATGCTGGAACAAAGTGGATCTAAAGTGTTTCTTGGCAGGAATACAAAATCTGTAATGGGCCACAAGTTGCACAGGGACCAGTGGGGTCTGCAGATTGTCACAATGTAGCTCAATTTGAAAAAAAATGTCCATCACCAATATAGCCCTCCACCCCCTCAACTGGACCACCTACCTGAATCAAAGTATTGAGGTGCTCCACCAAATGTTGTGACATGTTACTAGCAGTGATGGAGGAGTGGAACATCTAAACACTGCAAGGAGTTTGTATGTTCTCCCTGTGTTTGCGTGGGTTTCCTACGGGCACTCTGGTTTCCTCCCACACTCCAAAGACATATTGATAGCAGGGACGTAACTATGAGGTTAGCAGCGGTAGCGGCTGCCACAGGGCCCATTGACATTTGGGGGCCCTCCACCCCCCAATGATTCTTTTTTTTTTTTTTTTTAATAGGCCATTACATGCAGGAGTAACCCCAGCAGGTAGCGGGCCCTATTTACTTACCAATCCCCGCTCCTGCTCACGGCCGCCTGCGCTTCCCATTCTGCGGAAGCGGAGGTGACTGTGAGCAGGAGCGGGGATCGGTAAGTGAGGCCGCAGGCCGCGAACCGCACAAACACTGCTATCATTATACTTGGGGGTCTTTTCATTTTAGTATAATGATCGGAGGGCCAGGGGAGGTGAGGGAACATAAAAACACTGTAACTTACCTCTCCTATGCTCAGCAGGCTTCGGGCCTGTTTGGTGACATCACGTGGGCCGAGCCTGCGTCATTATGCGTCGCGATGCCGGCCCGGATCACACGAGATCTGTTCCATCATTGAAGATGGCCATCGGTGGGGGGGGGGAGCCCCATGTCAAATGTTCGCCTTGGGGCCCAGCCATTCCTACTGTAGTTACGCCACTGACTGATAGGAAATGTAGAGTGTGAGCCCTATATGGGACAGTGACTAACAATATCTGTAAAGCGCTGTGGAATATAATGGCGCTATATAAGTAAGCATAATAATAATAAAATAAATAAAACACTGCAGAGACCTTGGTGTGGTGCTAAAGTAGTCCAAACTGGATCTGGCCTACTCACTGCATACAGCACACTGCACGCTGATAAATTTTGTCACCTAGGAACTGTTCCACAGTTGCGGACAGCTGCAGGTGTGCATCTGTAGCCAATCTGCAATTTGCACATACCCATAGACTTGTATGGACAAGTCTGTGCTGTAAACGTGGGAAAAATGCAAACCTGCTTTATAGTTTGTGGCCCCATTGTACAGCAAGGACACACATCTGCAAAAACTATGGCTGTGTATATGGGCCCATAGAAAAGGTGCAGCTTCCAGGGGTTAATTCACTCCACTCTCTCAATATTGCACTCATCCTTCACTCAGGCTGAAAACTGAAATAAATCACACACCCCCAACACAGTCCACGTACCTCAGGTACTCACTGCCACCACCTCCTGCATTCAGGACCAATAGGAATCATACACAGCTTGCTGCTCCCAGCAGTCTGACGGCAAACACACTTTATAAGGCAATGGATCCTTAGAATATACAGGGACTAACATTAAATGTGTTAATAGAAAAAGATTCAGTGCTTACAAAAAGAGACAAAATAACCTATAGCAGACAGATATAGTAGAACGTTTGTGCTCTTAAAGGTTTAAGTACTGCTTTTATACCTAGACTTTATAACTCTCTTACAGGAGCTTTCTGCACTTTTCTTATTGATGACCTATCCTCGGACCTCCACCGATCAGCTGAACAGAAGCTGAGGTGCAGGAACCTGCCACTATTCAGCAGACAGAGCCATCTGCTTCTGTCTCTGTCCACTTGTTCCAGTGCCGGTGGATTGCCGTATAAGCTAATCACATGGCGGCCCCAACCCATCTGATATTGATGACCTATCCTAAAGAAAGGTAATCAATAAGGAAAGCCTGGAAACACCCCTTAAGAAAAATTAAAAGAAACCTGATGAACTTATTCCAATTAGTAGGATTTCTAAATTTTGAAATAATTGTATTAATGTAAAAAACAATGTATTTTTATTGTGAGAGTGTATATCCATCACAGTGCGGATTCCCACAGGCTACAGGGCCGAGCGTGAATAATCAATATGTTGAGGTTAGACAATTTATACTTGTCATGTAAATACATGGGAACTTCTTTCACAAATTACAAGTGCATATGAGCCTAAATCAGCAGAACATGCTCTGTGTATGGGTTTGGTTGCTTTTTTTTTTTTTTTTTTGTATACATCTGGGCATGGGCGGAAGAAAATGTTCTGGCAAAGATGATAATGTCTTCCTGGGCATTAGTAGACCTGGAATGCTTAACTAATCTAAGTAGCTAACAAGCTGACCAGTGCTACGATCAGCTGTCCTCACAGAACAGCACCCTTCACATGTTTTGGTGTGAATCCAGTTTATAGCCTGTTTTTCTGCAAGGCTGAAAGACTCTGTTAACATCATTGGATGAAGCAATTACATGGATGTATTGTGGATTTTTCTGTGTGAGAACATTCCTGAGCAGCAGCTGTATGAAATTCATTTAAATGCCATATTTGCAATGTTTGGGGAAGATTGTTCCTAGTTCTGATAACAAATAAAATGAAGCCATAATAATGGCCCCTCATATGTGTCTGATATCTATCAATAACCATAATTCCGGAATAAAGAAAACACCTGACTGATAGTCATAATTACAATTATATTATACAGAAAGGGGCAGCTTCTTGGCACTGCTGCGGCTGCTGCTCTAGTTTGACTAGATGGTTGATATACTGTATGCTCTCTTACCTGACTAGCTGTAACCTCGTTTGGTATTTTCACATTTTATAGTAACTAAAGCAATTGCTATGTCGAAATAGAGCTAGTCAGATGTAACTAACGTTATTTACCCTTTGTCCTCTAGAGAAATATGCACATGTGCCAAATGAATGTGTATATTAATGGGGACATCAGATATATTTTCTCTAGAGCCATTGACTACTTTAAGTCTTCATTGCATTGGTGGCTCAGGTTTCAAAAGAGATAGGAAGTGTAAACTATGTAATAACACACCAAGAACATTCATGAACAAAACTGAATTACTTGGCCACAAGGCATCTTTCCCTTGTAGACTAACCTGAGATGAACACCTTCATTGTCTAATTTTACTTGCCGTTAACAAGGTTGTAACCTGCTCTAACATACTACAGCACCCCAGGGGGGACGGATGCTGTTACATCAGCTTACGTGTTCCGTCGCTCAATGGTTGGGTTTTATTCTGTCCTTCCTGTTACCTAATAACTGCATAGCTATATGCACTCAATGTGCTGCTATATGGTGCTCTATATAGCACCATATTACAAAGTTATTCTACCCTATACTTTGTGCATGTCTCTGTATGCCTCCTTATGAAAATGGATGCATACAGACAACTATCACAGTGGGACAAATACTCATACTCATATAAATAAAACCCACTCAAAAAACATATTGCCTGTACTACATAGAGTTCAAAGGTGATAAATCTATGGGTACCTCAGATACAGCTAAATGTTGAGTAATGGCACTTACCATACAGGGCCAGGAAATGCAGTTTTTACTTCCATTACTACAGGGCTATACAGTCATGGCCAAAAGTTTTGAGAATGATACAAATATTAATTTTTACAAAGTCTACTGCTTCAGTTTTTCTAATGGAAATTTGCATATACTCCAGAATGTTATAAAGAGTGATCAGCTTAACAGCAATTACTTGCAAAGTCAATATTTGCCTAGAAAATGAACTTTATCCCCCAAAACACATTTCAACATCATTGCAGCCCTGTCTTAAAAGGACCACCTAACATCGTTTCAGTGATTGCTCCATTAACACAGATGTGGGTGTTGATGAGGACAGGGCTGGAGATCAATCTGTCATGATTAAGTAAGAATGACACCACTGGACACTTTAAAAGGAGGCTGGTGCTTGCCATCATTGTTTCTCTTCTGTTAACCATGGTTATCTCTAAAGAAACATGTGCAGTCATCATTGCACTGCACAAAAATGGCCTAACTGGAAAGAGTATTGCAGCTAGAAAGATTGCACCTCAGTCAACAATCTATCGCATCATCAAGAACTTCAAGGAGAGAGGTTCCATTGGTGCCAAAAAGGCTCCAGGGCGCCCAAGAAAGACCAGCAAGCGGCAGGACCGTCTCTTAAAAGTGTTTCAGCTGCGGGATCGGGCTACCAGCAGTGCAGAGCTTGCTGAGGAATGGCAGCAGGCAGGTGTGAGTGCATCTGCACGCACTGTGAGGCGGAGACTCTTGGAGCAAGGCCTGGTCTCAAGGAGGGCAGCAAAGAAGCCACATCTCTCCAGAAAAAACATCAGGGACAGACTGATATTCTGCAAAAGGTACAGGGAGTGGACTGCTGAGGACTGGGGTAAAGTCATTTTCTCTGATGAATCCCCTTTTCGATTGTTTGGAACATCTGGAAAACAGCTTATTCGAAGAAGAAGAGGTGAGCGCTACCACCAGTCTTGTCTCATGCCAACTGTAAAGCATCCTGAAACCATTCATGTGTGGGGTTGCTTCTCAGCCAAGGGAATCGGCTCTCTCACAGTCTTGCCTAAAAACACAGCCATGAATGAAGAATGGTACCAGAATGTCCTCCAAGAGCAACTTCTCCCAACCGTCCAAGAGCAGTTTGGCGCTCAACAATGCCTTTTCCAGCATGATGGAGCACCTTGCCATAAAGCAAAGGTGATAACTAAATGGCTCAGGGAACAAAACATAGAGATTTTGGGTCCATGGCATGGAAACTCCCCAGATCTTAATCCCATTGAGAACTTGTGGTCAATCATCAAGAGATGGGTGGACAAACAAAAACCAACAAATTCAGACAAAATGAAAGCATTGATTCTGCAAGAATGGACTGCTATCAGTCAGGATTTGGTCCAGAAGTTGATTGAGAGCATACCAGGGAGAATTGCAGAGGTCCTGAAGAAGAAGGGTCAACACTGCAAATATTGACTTGCTGCATTAACTCATTCTAACTGTCAATATAAGCTTCTGTTACTCATAATATGAATGCAATTATATTTCTGTATGTGATAAAAACATCTGACAAACACACATAAAAACCAGAGGGCAGCAGATCATGTGAAAATATAATATTTGTGTCATTCTCAAAACTTTTGGCCATGACTGTACAGCAGTATAACCTCCTGATGAATACCCTATTACTATCTGTGGGAGGAAATGCATAGAGGGAGTAAAGAGAGGTAGCCCATGGGGCATGTAGCCATGGGCTGCTGAACACTATACTTGTGTTTGTGCCAGACAGGTGCTATTTACGGCCTGAGAACACTAAGTCTGCGATTGGACCTTGATATCCACTACACTATCTGTGAGGGGTGGTATCTGTTTAAATATTGGTTGTGTCCTGCCGTCAGAGCCAAACAGAGGTCAATATCTGCATGCATTGTACATGTGACACATTTATACATATTGGCTATATCTGAGGTATCCATAGATTTGTCACCTTTGGACTCTATGTGGTACAGGCGATATGTTTTTGATTGTGTTTTATTTATATGACTATAGGCCATTTATAATGCATGTCAATAAAAATTTGTTTTGTCACTTATTCACTACCCGTTCTTTCACAGATAGAGGGTGCACACAGAGATACCGTGAGGTCTGGCAGAAATCTAATTAATATTAATATACTCATGTGGACAGGAAATGTATACAAAGTTTGTTCATAACTCTATTCCTTTTTTTCTAAAGATGCATATAACTTCAGGGCCCTAAGAAGAGGAGTCAGTGTACAGTAAAAACAAATGATTTCCTTCATACTTTCAACAGCCTACAGTCTCTGATCTAGAGGGCCCCTGCAATCTTAGGCACTTATCCTTACCAGTACCCTGTAAACAGAGGAAATTAGCAATTATAGCTGTCAGTGTAAGAAAAACAGTCAAGCTGCACACCAAGCATAAACAAATAGAAGTAAGAGGGATTAAGATTCATTAAAAAAAGAGCAGGGCGCAATATGTAACTATTATCAAACTGTTGGGGAACATTTGACTTTGACCATTGTATAGTTATTCCTAGGTAAAACCATCATGTATAAATATTCAGTTAGAGAACCAAAGACATGTAATGATGGTAAAAATATATAATCTATATCAAAGAACTTAAACAGACTGTCTCATACACATAACCTCTGTCTAATCTCTATCATCTGTAAACCACAACTGAATTCATAACTCAGAACTGACAACCATTTAAATGGGTATCTTGTAATGCCATATCTCACCTGCAAAGGCACTGCAGGGGCAACATGTAGCCTGAGATGGCTTCGCCAGCGATAACAGTTTATGGTTCCTCTTGACTCATAATAAAAGAGTCGGTCACTCCTAAATTGCCATGTTTAGCTTGTCTAGACTAAACATTTGTAAACTTCATGACTTGTTAGTTAAAGAGGACCTTTCATGTCCTCATGTACGTGCGGTTTTATATACCACTAGAAAGCCGACAGTGCACTGAATTCAGCTCTCCCCTTCTGACAGTGGGGAGATGATATCAGTGCCGAAACTAACGGAACCGATATCTCCACCACCGGGCACATACCGGGAAAACCAACAGTGCGTTGAATTCAGTGCGCTGTTGTATTTCTATCAGTATATAAATCCGCACATTCATGAGGACATGAAAGGTCTTCTTTAACAAAAGTGCCACCACACAACTACTAACAAAAATGTGTGTGATGAAAGAAGCCCACTTGTGTATATATCATTACTGAATTATAGTGCTCATGTATATATCATTCCAAGATGAGGAAAGGGGGAGAAGGGGGGTACCATGACAGGGGGTATGGCTAAGCACAATGTAGGAACTTCACTTTACAAAAAAATGGGAATGCCTTGAAACTGTGTCACACCTTGGCCATGTTGGCCATCCCATTTGAGATACCCTCCAGGCTCCATAAAAACAAAAGGACTCTAAGTTACCAGGTTTTCTGATTTCTTTCTCCTTTTCTTTAAAAACAGTTTTGCTTGTTTGCCATGTTGTTTCTCTCTTTTTATATATACCAGCACTGAACCCATTGGGTATTAAATCATTAAATTTGATGGTCAGTTGTGTATGCTCTATGAACCCATTACCTTTTTTTATGTGTGCATATGTGAGTGGAGTTTCTACTGAGCCCAGTCCCAATGCAGTAGTGGTGGCAGCATGTATATGGGGTGTGTGGACTGTGTTGGGGTGTGATTTATGCTCAAGTTTCAGCCTGAGTGAAAGGTGAGTGCAAAATTGAGTGAGTGGACTGAATTAACTACTGACAGCTGCATCCACATCACATGCTAGGATGTCTGTAAGTGACAATGTGTTATTGTTAATGTTATCCCTTATCTACGTGTCTTGTTCCCTAGTCTGAATGGAGCAGAAGGCCGAGCATGTGCACTAGAGTCTCTTGTATTTTACAATCAGTGGTACACTTTAGATTTGTGCTACAAACATAATACCTGAATGTGATGTGAACAAAGTCTTTAAGGAGCTCTGCAGGATTGTAAATGTCATATTATAACAATAAAATATAATCACATACCCTACTGTCACATGACTGCTGTAGCCAATCACTCACCTCAGCAAGAGATTGGCTGCAGCAGTCCCATGGATGTATGGCACATAATTGCTGCAGCAAAGTAAACAAAAACCACAGGAGCGGAAGCTTTGCGGTGGTGGGGAATTGCGCAACCCTTTTACGTGTATACTACATAATCAAGCAGGATGATCTGTATCAAAGAAAATCTGTCAACAGGTATATGCCACCGTATAGGGGCAGTATAAATGGATTATAGAGACATGATTCTACTTAGCGTGCCAAGTATGGAGTTCTGGATATGTGTATGGAACTGTGTAAGTTCCAGAAAAAAACAGGAATTGTGCTCCTCAGTAAAAGAATCCTATGTTAGCCATGGATCTTGGTTAAAAAACACTTTATTGATTATAAAAGATGACACGTTTCGGGGTATATAGCGCTAGCACGGAGTTCTGGAGTTCTTGTGTTTATCAGCAGTGGGCTTCCCCAGCTCTTCTACTGCTGATAGACAGCTATCTCTCTATCCTGCATGTCAATCTGTTGCGGGTGGGCTGGAGGAGTCATGAATACTATGGACTCCAAAGGTGCATGCATGTAACTGAAAGGACACTGGTGTTTGGCTGAACCTAATAAAGTGATTTTTTTTTTTTTTTTTTTTTTACATACAAATGCAAGAAAAAAAGTAAGGGAAAAGTTAAGTGCTGGGAACAGGGTTCTTATCACTACTTTATTCTGCTCTGAGAATAGGGCAGCATAAACCTGATGAGAAATTCCCTTTAAGAAATAAGGCAAGATTACATGGGATAGCAACAAGCGCTAGGAATGGCAGTGGTTAATGGCATGTATTTTGTGTTTGTTTCCCTTCATTTGCATGTATTTCTCAAACTGTCCCAGGAATGTGTTTAAGACTCGATTCCAGACTCCTAAATTCTTGGTGTGGATGAATTACCCCACAAGGCTCTGACATGATGTAACACATTCTTTCACTGAAGAAGGAACTGACACAAAAACGTGTTAGTTTATCTAGGTGAGGAAGAGGGGGGCACATAGTATTCCTAAGCTAGTTCATATACAATCTTGTTTATTTGGTGGCCACGTCCTCACATATCCGGAAACAATTAAAAGCAAGCAGCAGGTTGAGCTGACACATATAAACAATGGATTTGTGTCTTGACTACAGTTTCCAAGAAACAAAAGTTTACAGAAAGTGCTTGGAAAACACCATTCGTTCCAGCCTGCCTGACAGTGAAAAGTAGCACTTTATGGAAAATGACGAGCCTCTATCAGATTACTGGCGGAATCCTGACTGCATTTGGCACCCTAAGCATTATTTCAGGGGTTATAGCTTTTTTTCCTGTCTTTAGCTACAATCCGTTATATATTGGTTGGAGTATAAGGATTGCTTGTCCAATCTGGAATGGAGCACTGGTAAGAGAATAAAAGTAAGATCTAGGTTTTATTGTATGTAATACAGTATATTTAGGCCAGGTTCACATTAGTGGTTTTTAAGTTCTATTTCTTTTATGAGCAGGGATCAAAACTGATTTATATAGTGGCAACATACGCCACAGTACTGAGACTCCTATTATGCTCATCATAGGGAGCTGTAGTGTTATAAGTACATGCATACAACGTCACAAAAATGGTGCAAATTGTGCCAAATTTATTGAAAGTCTTACATAGCATGATAAATTTAATACAACTTGCTAAACACGTTAAACACATTACTCTTCTGTACATCACCTGATGGATAGTGTACATTTACAGGAATGCACTGTAATGAATGTTGTGCAAAATGGCAGTAAAAATGTATGTTTTTCATGGCCATTTTTCACCTAAGGGGTGCCCATTTTCATGAATCGCTCATACATTTGAGTGTATTAAAGGATCCATGAAAACGGACAAAAATAGGACATGACCAATTTTTTGACCATCCGCAAAAACAGACCATCAAAGCAATCATCATGTGAATAGCCCTGATTCACATACAGTGAATTTAATACAGCCATGTGATGACCATTAAAAAAAATGGTCATCATACAGCTGATATTTACTGTCATGGATATGCATTTTGTAAAAGTCAGTGAATACTGATTAACGGGGTTATCTGGGGAATAAAGAGTTCTTATGTATTGTATTCACTGGCGTAGATGGTCCTACTTACCAATTTACATGCTGAGCCCCATCCACCATCGTCTGCTTCCTGAGATTTTTCTAGCTAAAAGTCTTCAAGTTTGGTTCCCCTGATGATGATTTGAGTCTGGTTTACCAGACCAACCCCATTCTACTCTCAGGACGAGCAGTAGTATTGTGGGTCAGTCACACGATCCAGAGTCAGAGCATCATCAGGAGAGCCAAATGGAGCAGCATGTAGATATACATATATATATATATATATATATATATATATATATATAAGCTTTAATATAATATATATTAACCTTTTTGCCACCATTTTGGGGTACATATGTACATTGATTAGCTTTTATTAATTTTTTTTTGGGGGGTCCATGTGAAAAAAAACACAATTCTATCATAATTTTTTGCATTTTGTTTTTATGGCATGCTCTGCATTAGAAATGACATGGTAACTTTGTCTGGTGGGTCATTACAATTATGGTAATACCATATTTACATTGGTTTTATTAGGTTTAATCGCTTTTACAAATAAAACGTCACTTTCTGAAAATGAACGATTTTCCACCGTATTCTGGTGCATATAACTTTTTTACTGTCTTGTTGATGGAGATATGTAAAGGCTCTTTATTTGTGGGGCAAGTTGTACTTTTTATTGGTACCAATGTTTGGTATACGTGACTTTTTGATCACTTTTTATTACTATTTCTTGGGGAAAGCAAAGTGACAAAAAAGGTTATTTTGTGCATTGTGGTATAAATCTTTTTTACGGAGTTCACCATACGGGATAAATAACGCTAGCGGAGGCTTATACCTAACATGTTTGTTTATGTTATGTGTTTTTTAAATGTAAAGGTGTATATTTTAATTTTTTATTTGTTTAATTTTTATTCTTTATTTTAAACTTTTTTTTTTTACTTTTTACTGTCCCACAAGAGGACTTGAACCTGGGATCTCTGATCCCCAGTACAATGTACATAGTACTGCAGCACATCGGTTCCCTATGTGCGTTGCTTGGCCTCCTGGCTGCCATGGCAACCCCTCGGATAAGATCGCAGGGGATCCAAGGATTGACGGGGGGTGGGGCGTTCTTGCCCCCAGACCCTCTGGATACTGTGATCGCTATTGATCACGGCATCCAGGGCATGAATCCATCGGAGTCGGAGTATCTTCTGACTCCGGCGGCTAGTCCCGGGCCTCGGCTGTTTATCACAGCCGAGTGCTGGAGGTAATGCCACAGGCACAGCTGCAGTGCCTGTGGCATTACAGCGTTGTACTATTACGGCTCTGAGCATTAACTATACGCTCAGCGCGATGTGAGTACGGTGTAGAGTGGGAAGTGGTTAAAAAAGCCTAAAAAAACACGTGCCTTTTTAAAAATGTATTTTCTTCAAATGCATTTCCCCAATAACAACAAAAAAATGCACTATGGAAATGCAGCTGAAAAAGTGTCTAACATATTTAATATGGCACATGCCATTATAAAGGGAGTCCTTAAGAGAGGTTTCCATATATACTGTATGTCATGCTTACTTTTCAATGAATACAGCTATTGAGTTATGATAGGTGTTAAATCCTTCCCATAGCTTGTGACTTGTAAGCCATACCCCCTTGATTCACCAGCTCAGTATTTGGTAAAGGTCACAGGCAATTTTGAGTCTAATCAGGTATAAGTATTTGGCAACATCCACTAGGGGGAGCTTTAATGCACTGAACTGATCAGTCTTTCAGAGATTTATTTGTATGTCCCCCGATTACTTGTTTGACTCTTTCTACTTTCTTTAATTGGTGTCAAATATTCTTATTTTCAATTCTGTGTTCTTTATTAGGAGACACATTTTAGGTGACATAAGAGAAGGAAAAGTTCTCTAGATTTAGTTTTCAAGCTGAGACTGATATTTACATCTGATGACATGTAATCCTCTATTTATGCAATTGTTAATCATTTCTATGCTTGTACTTCTGTGTATGCTTATCTGGGATATAGTGCATTTGTTTTGGGTATATTCAGTGTCATTTTGGGACAGCCGGTTGCCTGATAAGCATGCACTGATCTGAATCTGTATGCTAAATGGTTATCATTTTGCATTTCTAAGTAAAGTATAATACAAAGGTCAGATTAGTATTTGAATGTCAATAGACATACAGTACAATACATACAATAGGCATATACATGGAATAGACATACTCATACAATACTACAACATATAACAAAAAAAACTACCTCTTTTAGTATTTCTTTAGGAGATCACAACTACTAAACGCCACCAGCCTATTATAAAATCTATTCTAGCATCATAAGATTTCTGGGAGGTTACAATTAAGAAGTAGACCATGTTGAGTGCTACAGTTTAACAGCTGTCAGAAGAGCAGAGGGTGTATTGCCCTGGGTGACGGGCGTGGACTGATGTAGAGGATATGTTCAGGACAGTAATTCCACATATAGATTATAGCGCTACACAGTAAATCTGCACATTCTTGACATATCTACATAGACTGAACTGTAAACACACAATTTATAACTGTATCCAGATTTATTACTGACAATATGTACACCTCACACCCTGTTCTAGGAAAAAAATCTAAGATCCATACTTTATAGAGAAAATGTCAGCTGGACTGGGACCACTAAGCTGCCAGCATACCATTAAGACACTGGAGTTTAGGGTCCCAAACATTTGTATCATACCACTGTTGATGGTATCTGTAGAAATCAAAGTTTGGAGAGGTCTTGAGTCTGCTGAGTAGGGCAAGTTCTTTTGGCACTCAAGGTGATGTGGTCCATCTGCATCCATCATTCTATTAGTTTTCAGTCCATTGTTCTTTTTTTTGTATGAACAGCAAAGCAGCAAAGAAACATGATCAGGTTCAAATCAGGCAGGGGGTTGCCAGTAAGGATTTGCTGGTAGTGAGGGCAGGGGAGGTGTGGGTTAAGAGGGATGAAGGAGAAAAAAAAGGTGGGGAGGGAGGGAGTAAAGAATCCCAGTGACCCGATCACCGAAAGAAGGCCTACCAAGAAAAAAGAAGCATACAGCCTACCCCATGAGATTTCTATAGTCCTGTGAGCCCTTGAAAAGAATTCAGAGATTAGCGGTGAGGTCCTCCATGTATTGGATAGCTTCCACTTTGCGGATCCAGTGTAGGAGCAAAAGGGGGGGGGGTGGCGGACTTCCATAGAGCGAGTACAGAAGCCCTGGGCCCATTGACTAGATGTTTGAGGAATGACTTGAGGTAGGCGCGGAAGGAGTGATCAGAGAGGTGGAGGAGATAAAAGGCCGGTGTCTGAGGGAGTCTGGTCTGGAATACCCTAGAAATCACTCGGTGGACCCCATCACAAATGTCCCTCAAACCGGCACACTCTCAGAAAATGCATAAGAATGTTCCCTCCTCCGTGCCACAGCTCCAACATCTCGAAGAAGCAGACAGAAAAATTTTGTGGAGTTTCGACGGCACATGGTATCATCTGGTTAACAGTTTGTATCCCGCCTCTTAGTATTTGCTCACATTGGAGCCCTTATGGGCAAACTCCAGAATTCTGGAACACTACGACAAGATAAGATTCAAGTCAGTTTCCCACTTGTTCAAGAAAGCAGGTCTGTGGCCAGGAGGAGGGTAACCACTAGAGAGTAAGTCCGACACTGGTGAACCAGGACAGTTCCAGTGCAGGACCTCTCGAACGGAGAGAGCTATCAAACCCCAATGAGGAGGGCAATGAGGACAGGAAATGTGTGAGCTGAAGAGCTCTCCATAGGCCCAGTGGGGGCAGGTCGAGGGCAGTGAGTAGGTCTCTGTGAAAGGACCATCAGCCTTCTGAACGCATGGCCTATATTTGCCCACCTCACACCATGCTCTGAAAGGCGCCAGATCAGTCCTATGACGGATCAGAACAACAGACTGATATGAGCATAGCCTTAGTGAACCAGCATTAGAATGAAAGTTGTATTGTGAATACCAACCTGAAATGTCAAAAACAGTAAATATACACAAACCCTTTATTGTTTTTTATGGCGATGTTATAGGTAAACCTTTTATGTGTCTCTTTTTGACAGAGGTGCATTCAAACAATTTGGCTTGAATTTTTTTCTGAAATCTAATAACAATAAAATAGCTTGCATCCTAATGCTGTGTATTTACCCCTTGGATTCATTTTCAGATTCCTCCTACTCCTTATCTATACATGTAACAAACACATTTTAAAAGATTTGCCAGAATTCTCTTTTATTTATGTGTAGTTATCTCTTTTCACTGGTTACTTGACAGTTTTGAAAAATTTTGTGAGAAAAGGGCATAGCTAGAGCAATTGTAAAATGCACAATTTTTTACAACAAATATAATGCCAATATACGGTAAGTATCATTACTGACAGTTGGAGCTATCTACTACCCACTCATCATGTGTTGTGGGTGACAGAATTTTGACTGTCATGTAGCAAAACTCAGCAAAGTCTAGAACCACATATCACTTGTTTGTAAATGAGTCAAAAGCATAAGACTACTGTGGAAAACTCATCGTTCTTTATCTTAAGACTTTCATTGTATGCACCAAATAAAATAAAAATCTATTGAATGTGTCTAAAGGCCAATGATGCCATACCACTGGATCTTAGGATGTGGGGTGATTAGTCACTGACCAGACAATACAGAGAACAGAGGCCTTGCAGTACTTCTAAACTATTTTCGCCAATCAGACACCATATTGGCATATTGTTACAACATTCTGTATTTCTACCAGTTCAATCCTCTCAAAATTGGAATGGATTGTGAACTTTGTAACCCCTGTTGAATCAGTTCAGTTTACTTGGGAACACACCGGATCAAGTCAGAGGTATAACCAGAAGCTCTCGGGCCCCAATTCCAAATCTGTAAAAGGGCCACTACTTATCATGTGCTATGTATATACTGATTAGAGATGAGCAAATTTTTCAAAAATTCGATTCGACCGATTCTCTGAAGTTTCCAAAACAATTCGATTTGATACGAATTAATTCATGGAGAATCACATTAACCCCTTTCCAGACATCCGCCCTAATAGTAAGGCGCTGCCAGAAAGGACTTCCCGCAAACCACGGCGGAAGCATGGTGCGCACACAGAAACTGTGTATGCACCCTGCTTTGTGGGTGTCAGTTGTATGTAACAGCTGACACTGTCCTCTAACACCCCTGAGACATGACCGCGGCATCTCAGGGGTTTTATTATATATTTGGGTCCCGATTGGCTTCCCCGAGATGTTTTTGGGGGTGCCGCTGCTCCTATTCGGCATCCCGGGGTCTCACCAGTGACCCCGGGTCTACCCCATCGCTGTCCCTCCGCATACCTGGTTGATCTTGCCTTGAATGGAGACTGTCAGCCTATGCGTCTGCAATACATGTGTACACCTATTGAAGCAGAGATCAGAATATCGCTGCTTCAATCCCCTATGGGGACAAAAAGAAAAAATGGTCTCCTCAGACCCCAGAGTATAGTAATCAGAGGCCCAGGGAAAGTGATTAAAAATAACAAACACTTACCTTACCTTACCTCACCTCTCCTGGGAATCCAGCTGTCTGAGCGTCCTCCTCGCTCCTCTTCTACTTGATACTGAAGACCTGCTTCCCAGACATCACTGCCGGGGCTTGTGATTGGTCCTCATCTGAACCCCTTGGATGGTTCAAAATCGGAACCCCTTGGTCAAAATGACCACGGCATCCAAGGGGTTAAAACCCCCATTCGGAGCTGTGCGATTTGATACATCGAAGCGTGAGGAAATCTGAAATCAATGCGAATAGAAGATTACGTGAAATTCAGATCAAATTCCACTTCATCAGCTTCAATTTGCTCATCTCTAATACTGATGTCTTATTATGCTGTAATGAGGCTTTTGGGCCCCTTCAGCCTCCATACCCCTGGAGCATTTATATTACAATCTAATTTCAGATTAATTTAGCATATACGGTAAAATAAAAGTAATGTCCTATCCTTAGAATAGGCCATTAAGATTAGCTGCCCCTCTTAGGATAAGCAATAAATAAAATAAAATTCTCAACAACCCCATTTAAGACAACAAACCAGTGAACATTCAATATTAAGTAAAAGTAAAAGATGCTGTTAAATTAGAAATAGAATAGAATAGAAAGAATTGATAGAAATCGATTCAACAACTATTGAATGAGTGATTGTTCCTTTTAGTACATATTGTTTTTTACATCCATAACTGGTCATACATGTCTAATGACACCAGGCAAAGGACAAACAATAGATACAGTGCCTTGCGAAAGTATTCGGCCCCCTATAACTTTTCAAACTTTTGCCACATTTCAGGCTTCAAACATAAGGATATAAAATTTTAATTTTTTGGTGAAGAATCAACAACAAGTGGGACACAATCGTGAAGTGGAACGAAATTTATTGGATATTTTAAACTTTTGTAAAAAATAAAAAACTGAAAAGTGGGGTGTGCCAAATTATTCGGCCCCCTTAAGTTAATACTTTGTAGCGCCACCTTTTGTCTCTATCAGTTTTGCACATCGAGAGACTGAAATTCTTGCCCATTCTTCCTTGGAAAATAGCTCGAGCTCAGTGAGGTTGGATGGAGAGCGTTTGTGAACAGCAGTTTTCAGCTCTTTCCACAGATTCTCAATTGGATTCAGGTCTGGACTTTGACTTGGCCATTCTAACACCTGGATACGTTTATTTGTGAACCATTCCATTGTAGATTTTGCTTTATGTATGGGATCATTGTCTTGTTGGAAGATAAATCTCCGTCCCAGTCTCAGGTCTTTTGCAGATTCCAACAGGTTTTCTTCCAGAATGGTCCTGTATTTGGCTCCATCCATCTTCCCATCAATTTTAACCATCTTCCCTGTCCCTGCTGAAGAAAAGCAGACCCAAACCATGATGCTGCCACCACCATGTTTGACAGTGGGGATGGTGTGTTCAGGGTGATGAGCTGTGTTGCTTTTACGCCAAACATATCGTTTTGCATTGTGGCCAAAAAGTTTGATTTTGGTTTCATCTGACCAGAGCACCTTCTTCCACATGTTTGGTGTGTCTCCCAGGTGGCTTGTGGCAAACTTTAAACAAGACTTTTTATGGATATCTTCCATAAAGGCCAGATTTGTGCAGTGTTTGACTGATTGTTGTCCTATGGACAGACTCTCCCACCTCAGCTGTAGATCTCTGCAGTTCATCCAGAGTGATCATGGGCCTCTTGGCTGCATCTCTGATCAGTCTTCTCCTTGTTTGAGATGAAAGTTTAGAGGGACGGCCGGGTCTTGGTAGATTTGCAGTGGTCTGATACTCCTTCCATTTCAATATGATCGCTTGCACAGTGCTCCTTGGGATGTTTAAAGTTTGGGAAATCTTTTTGTATCCAAATCCGGCTTTAATCTTCTCCACAACAGTATCACGGACCTGCCTGGTTTGTTCCTTGTCTTCATGATGCTCTCTGCGCTTTAAACAGAACCCTGAGACTATCACAGAGCAGGTGCATTTATACGGAGACTTGATTACACACAGGTGGATTATATTTATCCTCATCAGTCATTTAGGACAACATTGGATCATTCCGAGATCCTCACTGAACTTCTGGAGTGAGTTTGCTGCACTGAAAGTAAAGGGGCCGAATAATATTGCACGCCCCACTTTTCAGTTTTTTATTTTTTACAAAAGTTTAAAATAACCAATAAATTTCGCTCCACTTCACAATTGTGTCCCACTTGTGGTTGATTCTTCACCAAAAAATTAAAATTTTATATTCTTATGTTTGAAGCCTGAAATGTGGCAAAAGGTTGAAAAGTTCAAGGGGGCCGAATACTTTCGCAAGGCACAATATCTGAATTAGAGATGGGCCAATCGGTTCGTACCAAGCTGGGTTTGACCGAATATTCCAAATATTCTTTCTTTAAACTAAAATGGCTGCCACATTATACACTGGGGTCTCTTAAGACCACAGAGTATAATAGGTGGAGGCTCAGGGGAGGTGAAAAAAAAAAAAAAAAATCATATTTGCCTTCCATTACTTCTTTTGAGCCTCCTCGTGGCCCTCCAGCACACTCCTGATGAGATCCAGTGCTCCTCTTTGATGTCACCAGCCCGGGCTCAGTGCTAAGGCCTGTGATTGGGCCTGAGCGGTGACCTGGGTATGTCCAGCATCAAGACGTTATGACACTCGGCGTGTCCATGTAACCACTGGTGGCCCATTGACAGGCGTCAGCTGTGACCCTCGTCACAGAAGAGTGCCGGACGTCACCAAGAGAGCACTCGACGCCACGAAGAAGTCCAAAGAGGTAACAGAAGGTAAATATGAATGTTTTTTTTTTTTTTTTTTTTACACCTCCCATGGGCCTCCCTGAAGAGTCCTCAGAGTATAATAATGTCACTTTGACATAACTTGAGCTTTGTTTGCCTTAGAGCTAGAAATTGGATAGATAAGTTCCTAGGAGCCATGAGGGTATTCTACACTATGCTTTAAGCCAATTTAAGGTGTGGTTCGTAAAAAACTTGTTCAACTTGAAATTAACTTTCAAGGGACTTGAGTCACCGAACACGAAACAAATCTTGAGAGGTTCCCCCATTTCTAATCAGAATGCTCCTTCAAGATAAAATAATTTGTAAACAAAGGAAAATATTATATATAGCTGGCTTCGTTTCCAGATGATGTCTTTGGATAGCTAAAATTATCATTCATTGTTAAATTTCACCTAATAGACAATCATTTTGCTTGAAATCAACAATAGACCAATGCAGGGGTAGGCAACCTTTTTTGTTTGGCATGCCGATTTTAATTAAAAAATCAAAGATGGTGCTGGTCAATAATTGTAAGTCTGACGACCCCTAAACTAAAGTCATATACTACAATCCATAACACAAAAGTGCTGCCACCAGATGCTTTAGGACGCATGCGCTTACTGCTATTTCCTGTACTTTCAGATTAGAAGCAATGAAAGTCCATGTGCATCCTGCAATTAGTGGTAAATGTATGTGTCCAGGAGCACTGTATGGCAGAAGCCTTATGGTGGAAACACATTATGTATCTGGATGCAGCTATATTCTTAGGCCACTGGAACTTTTACTTCGATGTAAAACTGCATTCACATGGTGCATTTTTGCACAAAAAAAATATGCCTGAGTTTTCTGTGCAAAAACACATCCTTAATACAGAAAACACACCGTTATACAGAATAATGTCCCATAGTGGCCCCTGCACACGGTATTATGTCCCATAGCGGTTCCTGCATATGGTATTATGTCTCATAGCAGCTTCTGCACATGTTATTATATCCCATAGCGGCCTATGCACAAGGTATTATATCCCATAGCGGCCTCTGCACACGGTATTATATCCCATAGCGGCCTCTGCACACCGTATTACTGTATATCCCATAGCGGTCCCTGCACTCGGTATTATGTCCCATAGCAGCCCCTGCACATGGTATTATGTCTCATAGCGGCCCCTGCACACAGTATAATATTCTAACTTTTATAATATTCCAATTGTCGCCACTCACTAGCTATTATTATACTGTGTGGTCTCTTCAGACCACAGAATATAATAAGCGGAGCCCCCGGGGAGGTGATCAAACATAAAAAACAATGTCACTCACCTTCCCTCTGCTCTGTTCTCTTTGGGCACTTCTGCCTGTAGTCAGCAACGACTGATTGGGTCTCAGGGGTCACATCGCGTCATTATACGTAATGATGCCGGACGTGACCCCTGAGGTCCTGTCAGGGCCGGTTTTAGACAAAGTGGGGCCCTGGGCAAAATTAAAAGTGAGGCCCCAAACACTGATATGCAAACAACATCATCTTCTTCTAGTGGCAACCCCTATAATAACGCCTCCTTTCTGCCAACAAAAAAGTAACAACAAGCCCCATTTTACCACACACAATTCAAATGAGCACCTTTGTACCACCTAATAGATTTTTGCACGCAGTCATCAGTTATTATAGCACCTCCTTATAAATAATAGTCCCTGCTTAAAAATAATATTACACCTTTATCAGTAATAACTCCTTTATAAATTATAAATAGTGCCCTGTATCAGTAATATTCCCCCTTATCAGTAACAGTCACCCCGTAAAAATAATACTGCTCCCTTATTAATAATAGCCCTCTCATAAATAATAGTTACCCTTATAAATAATAGTCCCCATTATCACTAATAGCCCCCTTTATAAATAAGCCCACTTAACAATTATACCCCCCTTATAAACAGTTCCCCTCTTATAAATAATAGCCCCCCCCCTTATAATTGATGCCTTATATATAATAGTTCCCCCCTTATAAATAATAGCCCATCTTATAAATAATAGTTCCCCCTTATAATAGCCCCCTCATATTTAAGTTTCCCAATTATATATAGTAACCCACCCTTATATATAATAGTTCCTCCCTTATAAATAAGAGCCCCCTTATATATAATAGTTCTCCGTTATACAGTGTCGGACTGAAGGGCCTTAGGCCCACCAGAGGAACTTGTTCTGGGGCCCCACCCAACAGCTTCCTGCTAATAGCCTACACCACGGCTCCTTCACTGAAGTCTTACATACACACGTGGACAAAATTGTTGGTACCCCTCGTTTAATAAAAGAAAAACCCACAATGGTCACAGAAATAACTTGAATCTGACAAAAGTAATAATATATAAAAATTCTATGAAAATGAACAAATGGAAGTCAGACATTGCTTTTCAACCATGCTTCAACAGAATTTTTAAAAAAAGAAAACTCATGAAACAGACCTGGACAGAAATGATAGTACCCTTAACTTAATATTTTGTTGCACAACCTTTTGAGGCAATCACTGCAATCAAACGATTCCTGTAACTGTCAATGAGACTTCTGCACCTCTCAACAGGTATTTTGGCCCACTCCTCATGAGCAAACTGCTCCAGTTGTCTCGTGTTTGAAGGGTGCCTTTTCCAGACGGCATGTTTCAACTCCTTCCAAAGATGCTCAATAGGATTTAGGTCAGGGCTCATAGAAGGCCACTTCAGAATATTCCAATGTTTTCCTCTTAGCCATTCTTTAGCTGTGTGTTTTGGGTCATTATCCTGTTGCAAGACCCATGACCTGCGACTGAGACCAAGCTTTCTGACACTGGGCAGCACATTTCTCTCTAGAATCCCTTGATAGTCTTGAGATTTCATTGTACCCTGCACAGATTCAAGACACCCTGTGCTAGATGCAGCAAAGCAGCCCCAGAACATAACAGAGCCTCCTCCATGTTTCACAGTAGGGACAGTGTTTTTCCATCTGTGAACATAGAGCTGATGTGCCTTGCCAAAAATTTTGATTTTTGTCTCATCTGTCCATAGGACATTCTCCCAGAAGATTTGTGGCTTGTCATAGTATTTTTATATATTATTACTTTTGTCAGATTCAAGTTATTTCTGTGATCATTGTGGGTTTTTCTTTCATTAAACGAGGGGTACCAACTATTTTGTCCACGTGTATATGTGCTGACTATCTGGTGTTACTGAGTATGTTCCCAGTATAGTCAGCCCCTATAGTACTGTGCAGGTCCCAATAACTCCATGGCCAGTTCATGCACAGTACTGTATGGGGAATGACATGGCCATGGGGCACTACACGTACAGTGCCTTGCGAAAGTATTCAGCCCCCTTGAACTTTTCAACCTTTTGCCACATTTCAGGCTTCAAACATAAAGATATAAAATTTTAATTTTTTGGTGAAGAATCAACAACAAGTGGGACACAATTGTGAAGTGGAACGAAATTTATTGTTTATTTTAAACTTTTGTAAAAAATAAAAAAATTGAAAAGTGGGGCGTGCAATATTATTCGGCCCCTTTACTTTCAGTGCAGCAAACTCACTCCAGAAGTTCAGTGAGGATCTCTGAATGATCCAATATTGTCCTAAATGACTGATGATGATAAATATAATCCACCTGTGTGTAATCAAGTCTCCGTATAAATGCACCTGCTCTGTGATAGTCTCAGGGTTCTGTTTAAAGCGTAGAGAGCATCATGAAGACCAAGGAACACACGAGGCAGATCCGTGATACTGTTGTGGAGAAGTTTAAATCAGGATTTGGATACAAAAAGATTTCCCAAACTTTAAACATCCCAAGGAGCACTGTGCAAGCGATCATATTGAAATGGAAGGAGTATCAGACCACTGCAAATCTACCAAGACCCCGCCGTCCCTCTAAACTTTCATCTCAAACAAGGAGAAGACTGATCAGAGATGCAGTCAAGAGGCCCATGATCACTCTGGATGAACTGCAGAGATCTACAGCTGAGGTGGGAGAGTCTGTCCATAGGACAACAATCAGTCGTACACTGCACAAATCTGGCCTTTATGGAAGAGTGTCAAGAAGAAAGCCATTTCTCAAAGATATCCATAAAAAGTCTTGTTTAAAGTTTGCCACAAGCCACCTGGGAGACACACCAAACATGTGGAAGAAGGTGCTCTGGTCAGATGAAACCAAAATCGAACTTTTTGGCCACAATGCAAAACAATATGTTTGGGGTAAAAGAAACACAGCTCATCACCCCGAACACACCATCCCCACTGTCAAACATGGTGGTGGCAGCATCATGGTTTGGGCCTGCTTTTCTTCAGCAGGGACAGGGAAGATGGTTAAAATTGATGGGAAGATGGATGGAGCCAAATACAGGACCATTCTGGAAGAAAACCTGTTGGAGTCTGCAAAAGACCTGAGACTGGGACGGAGATTTATCTTCCAACAAGACAATGATCCCAAACATAAAGCAAAATCTACAATGGAATGGTTCACAAATAAACGTATCCAGGTGTTAGAATGGCCAAGTCAAAGTCCAGATCTGAATCCAATCGAGAATCTGTGGAAATAGCTTAAAACTGCTGTTCACAAACGCTCTCCAACCAATCTCACTGAGCTCGAGCTGTTTTCCAAGGAAGAATGGGTAAGAATTTCAGTCTCGTGATGTGCAAAACTGATAGAGACATACCCCAAGCGACTTGCAGCTGTAATCGCAGCAAAAGGTGGCGCTACAAAGTATTAACTTAAGGGGGCCGAATAATTTGGCACACCCCACTTTTCAGTTTTTTATTTTTTACAAAAGTTTAAAATATCCAATAAATTTCGTTCCACTTCACGATTGTGTCCCATTTGTTGTTTATTCTTCACCAAAAAAAATAAAATTTTATATCCTTATGTTTGAAGCCTGAAATGTGTCAAAAGGTTGAAAAGTTCAAGGGGGCCGAATACTTTCGCAAGGCACTGTACGTCAGGCAGAAGCGCATGCAGAGCACAGAGCAGCTGCGGAGCGCAGAGAAGCTGAGTAACGTTTTTTATGTTTGATCACCTCCACGGGGGCTCCGCTTATTATACTCTGTGGTATGAAGAGACCCCACAGTATAATAATAGCAGTTTCGTTTCGGCCGTGTTTGGTCTGATCGAAATTGCTGGGTGAGGACTTGAGCTGCCGTGACAGGGAAATAAGACTCATGTGCCACACTTGGCACCCGTGTCAGGGGTTGCCGACCCCTGGACAATGTATATGGGCATTGTAAGATATTAACATAAAATGTATTGTGTACAATTTCAGCCTCTACGTATTTTGCAATGTGCAAATGTATAGCATGTACCTTAACATTACAGAGTTGAAATCCATTAACTCTCCTCCCCTATTAAATCCCTTTTACTATGTCCTGAGAGTTTTCATGCTTGACCATCAGATTATTAGTAACAATGTAAGAAATGTGAATGTATCATGTTTCATGGGAGCGTTTGTACTACAACTACTATTACTAGGTTCAGTACTCTTACTGATTGCACATCTTCATTTTCAGTGCACCCACACGTTGGAGGGGCCATCAGTGGGGTCTGTGACCATAGACTGCATAAATTCCTAATCTGAAGAGGCTGTAGCTCTCTGTAAATCACCTAAAACCTATCCTGTAAACTCTGCCTGTTATTTCTACATATCACAAGGCATTATGGGAAAATCTCTACACACCTTTACTGGTGCTCTCCTCAATGTGTTATTTCTACAACTGCATCATTAATTGTCAGACATCTCCAGCTACCTCCACAAGGGTTTTATGGCTTTATAAAACACCAACCCCAATGATATAGGAAAAGGTGAAGACCAGGGCTCTCTCTTCTGCTATGTGACTAGTTGTATATTCATTGAGATTTGATACAGACATTTCAGATCTTTCATTCGCTCCTATACTATTTGTGTAACATTACATGCAAAATTAGTAATAGCTTACAGCCTGTTCCTAAGAAGAGATTGCCAGATTGTAGATTGTTTCTAAGGAGCAAATTGGCTAATTTTAGAAAAAAAAAACTTTCCTTACGCTGAATTCTCTATAAGATCTGTAGACAAAGTCAATATAATAATACAAATGCCCTTACTTATGTTGTTGAGGAGGGTAAGTAAAGACACATATGAAGTCTGCAGTAATTTGTTCATGGTTCTTATCAGAAATCTAAAATATAACAATGTATTTCTTGATAGTGCTACAATACTATGAACAATAAAATAATACAATACATATGTAAGACTATACAACATGCTCAAGATATGTATAATCTTTACATGCTATATATCTTTTTCTCCAATAGGCCTTGTCAGTTGGCATTCTCTCACTTCTAGCTTATCGTGAATGGACACAAAGATCACTGGTAATTTTTCATGTTATTTATTTATTTCTCTTACTTATATAGCGCCATCATATTCCGCAACGCTGTACAGACCTCGTCATTCACTGTACCATATAGGGATCACAATCTACATTACCTATCAATATTTCTTTGGAGTCTTTCATATCATTCAGTTTTTTTAGACTGATTTAATATAATAGAATGTAAATGATCATAGTCACAAGTCTACTTTCCTGATACCATGAAAAAAAGTTTAATAAGGTTTAATATTGGGAGGCCATACAGAGGAAAGCAGTTGACTACTTTTATAAGGTCATATAAAAGCTAATTGTATATTTCACATGTTTTGCAGTGGGAATCCACATTTACCTTGAGCCTTTTAAGTATCATCGGATCCCCTGTTCAATTTACAGTGGCCATTGCTTCCATACTTATTGGTCCATATTGTTACTACACTTTTGCTGGGATGTCATCAGCCAACTATATTGGCTATGCTATCAAGTTTCCTTTCCCTTATGCTGAATTTCAGAATGTATGCCAAGAACCTCTTCACTACGAATGGTATCATTTTGTCTTACAAATTTTTGACCTGACCTCAAGTGTTTTTATCATGTGTTCATCATTGTCTTTGCTGATCAAGCTATCAGCCAGGATACTACGAACAGGGACTTTAAATGTAAGTAGTAAGATTTATTCAGATTGTTTTGTTTAAATCTTTGGTTTTGTCGCATTACTTGAAGGGATTATTTCATGAAGACTATGTGTGATGTTAGGGCATATGGATGCCAAAGGGGCACTCACGCTTAGGGCCACTTTTATGAGCTCACAGTCTGGCCACCCATGTTTTAATTCAGCAACCATTCTATCCATGGCTACCATGTACGTTGAAACCTCTTTAAGATTACCACCCAAATTTCATTGAAAAGTGGTCTTTTAGGGAGTGGTTTTCTCAAAGATGTTGGCCAATGCACATCATATATGGTGGACCTAAATATCTGTCACAGGAATTCTTGTCTTAATAAGGAAGTGTTCTTCTCAAAAAGGTGATCTTTTTTGAGAGGTTCACATAGCAGAATTTTTGCAGTGGGCTGTGCCACATAAAAATCTGCCTTCAAGTCTTTTCAATGGGAGGCAGATGCTTCTTTTTCCACTAGCTGAAAAAAATCAGCTAGCAGAAAAAAGAAGTGTCCTATTGATCTTTGTGTTGCCCAAACCACCCTTTGAAGTGAATAGGAGTAGGAAATATTTCTGCTGACTGAATAGTGGATTATGTATAAGTCCTGCCGCAAAATCCACCATGTGAGAAATTAACCTAATAGTACATTTTCCCTGCTGTGCAGCTGCTTTCAAAATATTGCTGCCAGAATGTTGTATGACTTTTTTCGTAGTAAAAGTGACCATACAGGATTGCCTTACATTGTAAAACGTGTACAATTTTGTGCATAATAATGACAACACTAAAATAATACTACTAATAATAATAAATAATAAAATGATGATCGTATTATACACTCATTTAAATTATATTTGGTTTTCTAGGGGAGAAAAAATATTTGGTGACAAAATCATGTCATGAAGAGTTGACACCAGGAGTTGGAAATTTGCAAAGAACAATGCACTGATCACAATTGTGTGACGAATAATCTACTGAAGTTCACTAAAAAAACACTTTTGTTTTAGTTCAGGAAGTGAATGTCTCTCCTGCATTGTTATCTGTAGGAAAATGGAACATTTTTTAGGAAGGTTTACTGTAAATATTTAATGGGCAACACCACTTCACAGTTATATAGAGTTTTGTATAGTATATATTTATTATACATAAAATGTACACTAAAATTTTAAATACATTACATTATTTAAAGGGGGTTTCCGAGGCTTAAATATTGATGATCTATTCTTAAAGGGGTTTTCCCACAAACATAAGCCTATTTTAATCTGTAAACAATTACAAGTAAAATATTTTTCCAAATGTAAATAATTAAAAATTTTGCACAGTTTTAAAGATTTTAATGGTGACAGTGTTTTGTCTTCATAAGTTGCCAATGTATATCACCATGAATGCAGAACCTTTCTATGGACTGGCACTTGATTTCTTTATTGTGGCCGGGTTATCTTTTTATGCATGTAGTGTAACCTGTCCACAATAAGGGGATCATGGCTAGCTTTCTGGCAATAGCAGAACCCTACAGTACTACATGTTAAGTACAACTACATGTTAACTGATGTTTGTTCTGACAGACTCCCTTCAAGAGGTTTTTGCAATACAGTTCTTGCTGCGCTACAGCCTGAATGTGTATCAATATTTACTATTCCAACCTGGATATATATCTATTATTATATATACCTATTAAAAAGCAGAACAGAGTATTTGCAGTGGTACACATTAAGGCTGAGGCCTGATGTTGCAGAAACGCAGCTTTTTTTGTTGTTGCAGATTTTGTTGCGGTTTTTGAGCCAAAGCCAAGAATGGCCTACAAAAGGAATTGGAAATATATAGAAAATACTTATAGTTCTACCTTCTGCTCAATCCACTCCTGGCTTTAGCTTAAAAAAACCAAAGCAAAATCTGCAACAAAAAAAAGCTGCGTTTCCCGCAA
This sequence comes from Leptodactylus fallax, assembly GCA_947044405.1. NCBI lineage: Eukaryota > Metazoa > Chordata > Amphibia > Anura > Leptodactylidae > Leptodactylus > Leptodactylus fallax. Next base: position 4,765,493 of record CAMRHE010000074.1, on the reverse strand, counting down.
CGTAGGGCCTTAGCCTAAAAGCTGATGTGTTTCTCATAGAAATCAGTAGTATAATGTTGTACTGTGTTAGCCATAGAAAGTAGTGGAAGAGTGAAGAAATCAGGCGATACCTTTTAGAGGCTAACTGAGTATATTTGATAGTAAGCTTTTGAGAGTGCTAGCTCTAGTCTTCAGACATAGTGTAATACAAAAAACTGTAAATTCACAGACTTTTTATACACACACAAGACATGGATCTTCAAAGGATCTTGGAGCGTGACGGAGGGATGTTATCTGCTTGCAATCAGGTGGTGATTTGTGACCCTCATGGTTCATACATAGTTTGATATGAAGCTAGCATGAATATTAAGTCCAAATTGCAGAGTTTTAAATTTTTGCATTAACTTATATTCCCATTCCGTTCTCTCTCTCTGCATCTTAAAATGTCCCATTAAAACCACAACCCGCAAATCTTCAATAGAGTGGTCTTCTCCGGAGAAATGTGCGGCCACTGGGAGATCTGTTCTGCTGTTATTAATGGTGAATCTGTGTGAGTTCATTCTCTAAGTCGCTGCCCTGTTTCCCCCACATAGAGGCCTGTGGTGGGACATTGCACACACATTATGAGATACACCATATTGGAAGACCTTCACAGGACCGCGGCTTACACTGATTGCAGAGTGTAACCTCTGCCCAGACGCAGGCGTGATGACATAAGTCATCAGCGCGCACGATCAGAAGAAGGAGGATGCTCTTCGGGGGACTGCAGCTCTTTGTGGACCTACTGTGTGGGGGCAAACTGTGAAGCATATACTTCTGTGTGGGGGCCTACTGTGAAGCATATACTACTGTGTGGGGCCCCACTGTGAAGCATATACTACTGTGTGGGGGCCTACTTTGAAGCATATACTACTGTGTGGGTGCCCACTGTGAAGCATATACTACTGTGTGGGGGCCCACTGTGAAGCATAAACTACTGTGTGTGGGCCCACTGTGAAGCATAAACTACTGTCTGGGGGCCCACTGTGAAGCATAAACTACTGTGTGGGGGCACAGTGTGGAGCATATACTATTGTGTGGGGGCCACTGTGGAGCATATAATACTGTGTGGGTGTCCACTGTGGAGTATATAATACTGTGCGGGGGCCACTGTGGAGCATATACTACTGTGTGGGAGCCACTGTGGGCATATAATACTGTGTGGGGGCCCACTCTGGAGCATATAATACTGAGTGGGGGCCATTCTGGAGCATATAATAGTGTCTGGGGGCAGCTTCGGATCGAATTGTACTGTCTGGGGACCACTCAGGAGCGCAGTGTACTGTGTGGGGGCCCTTCACTATATATCACATAGTATCTGTTTTATAGCACACGTGATATTATTACAGGCTGTAATAACATTGCATGGTCACTATAAAACAGATCCTGGTTAATTTAAGGTTAAATTACCATGTTGGCACTTTGCGATAAATTAGTGGGTTTTGGGTTGCAGTTTGGGCACTCGGTCTCTAAAAGGTTTGCGACCACTGTGCTAGTGCATGCCCCCATAATCTCCTGCTTAGATTACTGTAACACCCTTCTCCATGGCCTCCCAGCAAATACGCTCGCCCCCCTCCACTCCACCTTAATACACTTATCCCCCCGTTCTTCATAAGCCGATCCCCTCTGCCAATCCCTTCACTGGCTACCTGTTGCTCAGAGAATAGAGTTCAAAATCAGTGGCATAACTAGGAATGGCTGGGCCCCAAGGCGAACATTTGACATGGCCCCCCCCGAAACACCACCCCCAACCCCCCCCGAAATGCCGCCCCCAATCCCCCCCCCTCTGGACCGCCCCTTCCAAATCTTTTCCCCCGCACGAACCGCATTCCTGTGCACAGTATTATGCGCCATAGTGGCCCTTACACACACTATTATGCCCCCTAGTGGCCCCTGCACACAGTATTATGCCCCATAGTGGCCCCTGCACACAGTATTATGCCCCATAGTGACCTGTGCACACAGTATTATGTGGACCATCCATGAACAATTATTATACTCTGTATAATGATCGGAGACCCGGGGAGGATACAAACATAAAAAACAATGTTACTTACCTGTCCCTGACTCTGGTGCACTCCGCGCTACTTGAGCCTTCTTCAATGTTGGACCAGACGTCGCGTGAGCTGGGCTGGCGTCACGACGCATAATAACGTCGGCTGACATCCGGGACGTCACCAAACAGGCCCGAAGCCTGCCGGAGCACAGGAGGGGTAAGTAACACTGTTTTTTATGTTCCCTCACCTTCCCTGGGCCTCCGATTGTTATATTCCAGGGTCTGAAAAGACCCCAGAGTATAATGATAGCAGTGTCTGTGGGGTTCGCTGCCTTACTTACAGGTCCCCACTCCTGCTCACAGCCGTCACCGCGGGATCGGTAAGTAAATAGGGCCTACAACCCCCAATAACACTACGGTCACCACACCACCTCCTGAACAGCCTCTCCCCTCACCTTCTGTCTCTATCCCTCTTCCCTCATAAATTGTAAGCCCTTGTGAGCAGGGCCCTCTATCCCACTGTGCCAGTTGGTCACTGTTAGTATTGTATTTATTTTTTATATTTTGTGTACTGTATGTAAACCCTCAAATGTACAGCATCATGGAATTAATGGTGCTATATAAATAAACGATAATAATAATAATACAAGGCACATATCTGTGCCATATATTCATTCATGATTGCAAACTCATTCCTTTAAATGGACAGGAACAAAACAAACCTTTTAGGCTAGATGCAGATTACCGTTCTAACATCTGATTTTCATCCATGGGGCACCTGTTTTACTGGATCACTCAGGGCAAAAAAAAGGACATGTGAATAGCCCCATGGGTTCTCTTTGTTTTATAAAAGGCCATCACACTGTTGTTATTCACATTCATGTGAATGTAGTCTTATATTACAGCACTTGAGCTAGATCATGTTATTGAATGTGAATTTAGGATATACAGACATTAACATCTGTCAACTTTTGTTACATTTTATTGCTTTCACATATTGCAAAATTAATAAAAATAGTCAATAATGGGGAAAAGCAGAGTGACTCCACATAGTGTTCTCATATGAGCATCTAATACAGACACTTATAAGAATGGCTGGGTTATGCATTCTGTTTGCATGATTATTTTACAGTATATAACAGAACACACACATTCATGTATAAATATACTAAATGTCGTTACAAAGAGTTTGGACCAAGTCTCAATCAATGAATGAATGTAAGGATTTGATTTTTTTTTTTTACTTTTGAATCTACACTTTTAGATTTCCTTGGTAGGGGATTGATATAGAAGTTAGGTCACTATAGCTATATGGGGTATAGAGGTAAGTCCACACGTAGCGTCCCACAGCAAAAAAGGCCCAGAGTAAAAACCCCATGGCAACGCCGTTTCCTCTGCGGACTCTCTGTTCTAATTATGCCTATAGGGAAACTGCCAGTGTTTCCGTAGGTATAATTGACATGCTGCGATTTCCAAAACCGCAACAGTGATGGAAATCGCAGCATGTCCGCTGTACATATTTTACCGCAGAGTGGGGATGGGAGTCACTAGAATCCCATCCACTTTGCTGTGACTGTAAAACACCACGTATTTTCTGCAACGTTTACGCCACGTGGGGCCCCAAATGGATTTTTCAGACTGATTATCTATCCCTGGGATAGGTCATAAGTAGAGATGAGCGAAGTTTTCAAAAATTCGATTCGACAACTTCGCCGAATTTTCCGATACGATTCTCTTCGATCTGAATTAATTCGTGGTGAATAATGGCGGAAGCCCTTGGATGCCGCGGTCATGTCTCTCTCTCTCCCTCTCTCTCTCCAGCAAGGACAACTTTTATTCATGTGGAAGGATCTGCTAACAAGCAAAGACACGCCTACCCAATCACACCAGTATAGAATATCTTGTGACCGTCTGATGTAACAAAGGTCCTTACTAAATATTAGTTACCGCGAAGCATCAGGAAATCCAGATTCCATGCGAATCGAAGACTTCCTGACATTCATATCGAATTCCACTTCTGCAGCTTCGATTTGCTCATCTCTAGTCATAAGTATGTGATCTGTGGGGGTCTGACACATGGACCCCACACAGTACAGTTGTTCTGGTAGCGTTCAGGACACAAATGTTGCACAAATGTTTTCATAGCCTTTAAGCCAAGAAAATAACCTAACTACATATCGTGATTCAGTGAATTTTCCCAATATTAACACTAAATTTGTAGATGGTTTAGCTATTAACTGGTTGAAGTTGACAATAATCTTTCATCTCAGTAACTATATAAAAATTAAGACTTGTCTGACACACAGACAGCCTGAGTGGGCCAGACATACATGTCATACAGATTTGAATGTCTTCATTTGTCTTTCATTGCTGTTTCTGCCTCAGGGAGAGCTTTGGAGGAAACCAAGACATGAACATTTGGAGTTTCTTTACCTAAATTTTACCATAACATGTTGAAATAATCCCATTGATGTACTCAGAAGTGGGAAAGGATGACAACTTTAATTGTGTTTAACATCCATTACAATAAAAGACACAGAACTGTTTGGTGCAAATGAATCCTTTGGGTAAACCCTTTGTAGTGAACATATACACCTGGGCTCTGTGCCTTCCTCCTTCAGACAATTCAGTGTTTTTTAATATGTCCATATACTAAAACATCATATTTTATTCCAACAAAAATAATGCTGTATATGGACTGTTTGAATCTAGAATATGAAAAATGGAACTAGTATGTGATCAGAACATGAAGCTCCTGGGCCCCAGTGCAACATTTGTACTCGACCCCCCAACTATAATGTATTGTTTATAATACTGGTGTAACGTCTCTGCCTATTCAGGCCTCTGTGCCGCCCTCCGCTCGCGCACTGTGGCGCAAGAGGCGTATTCAGTTATTATTCCTTGCTTTAGGTTCTTCTTGTATTGTCTGAACACTGTCCTATTCCCTCACCTCTGTAATTGATTTTCCACCACACCCATCTCCTTCACCTTGGTTTCCCTTTGTTCGTCAAATAGTTAATCTTAGCCTTACCTGTGTGATTGACAGCCTTTCTGCCAATCAAGTCTGGGGCAGGTTCTGGACTTCCTATAAACAGGTCATCAGCCCACACAGGTTTGCTGGCTATTGTGACTTTGTCCTTGCTAAGCTTTCTACTCGCTCTTATTGTATTGTACTTTCTGACCTCTGACCTTTGGCTTTCTTGTGTCTTCTCTTTTGGATTGTGATTTGGTACTGCTTTGTCTCTCTGGCTTTGACTCTCTCTTGGCTTGCTGATTCCTCTTCTGTGTTGTGTTGTGTTGTCTTGTCCGCATTTAGTGTTTACACTTGTCTAGAGAAGGGATTATCGCCCAGTTGTCGTCTGTCGCCTAGGGCAGTTCTGGCAAGTAGTCAGGGACTGGGGGGGGTTCAGCTTAGGACTCACTGTCTCTGTCATTCCCTTCCTCCCAGGTTTCAGGAAGCAACAGTGGGGAATTGCTCAACAGGCAATTCCCTTACAACTGGTTTCCTCATATTGGAAAGAGACAACTTATGAGCCCCCTAGGATGCAACCATGGCCTCTGCACCACCTCCGTTTTGGCTACTTCTGCCAATGATTTTTATTATATAAAAATACATACTTTAATGTGTATATTTATGCAACGTCTTGCTTTTTTTTCAGTTCAGTTTTTCTATACAGTCAAAATTAGATATAAAAAAGACATAAGCCATACCAAACTATGGTTTTAGAGCTGCATACTGCCAAATGTATGATCTTGTCTGATATCCATAGATTGCACAGATAGCCAATTGATTTGAATGAAGACTTAGTAATCCTTTGTCTCTCCTGTGGTGGCGCTGTTGCTGTGTTCCCCATGTTTATTACTTGATTGCAGGGGTCCAGCACCAGATCATCCTATTTATTGTCAAAAAACCCTTAGAAAACGGTCTGTCCGAGTGGTGAACCACTTTACAAATCAGCAGATAACTAAAATAAGAATAGAAATGGAATACATATAACAATTCTATAACCCATTGACCCGCGGCTCTATCATAGTAAATACATGTGCCGTTCTAAATACATTGCAGGATCTTCATGAATCATATGACATCCAGTACACTGAATGATAAAACTTGCATTAACTGTCAAGAATTGTGTTAAATAACCTTTTCAGACAAGGAAATTGTGGAGGATGATTTCAGTAATCACAGCCAGCTTTCTGACAAATGTGCTCATTTTCCAAGGTGCATCAGAGTGCACATCTGCCTATAAGAAGCCCAATGTGGTATACCTCATAATGTGTGTGCAATGTCCCACCACAGGCCTCTATGTGGGGAAACAGGGCAGAGACTCAGTCAAAGAATGAACTCACACAGATCCACCATTAATAACAGCAGAACAGATCTCCCAGTGGCCGCACATTTCTCCGGAGAAAACCACTCTATTGAAGATTTGCGGGTTGTGGTTTTAATGGGACATTTTAAGACACAGGAGAAAAGGAAAGAAATGGAGTACAAATTTATGCAAAAATTTCAAACTCTGCAATTTGGACTTAATATTCATGCCAGCTTCATGTCATACTATGTTTGAACCATGAACTGAACTCAATATTCATGCCAGCTTCAAATCACACTATGTATGACCTGTGAGGGACACAAATCACCTCCTGATAGCAAACAGATAACAGCAAGAATTACTGATCCCTCCGTCACGCACCACAAGTTTCCAGACTGTTTTTTTGACCTGTTGTAAATAACTTCTCTACTTAGATTGCAATTTTTTTAAGGACTCTAAAATGCTTTGAAAACCATGTGTATAAAAATCTGTTAATTTTCAGTTCTTGTATCACACCATGTCTGATGTAGGGAGCGAGTACTCCTGAAAGCTTACTTATAAATATACTCAGTTAGCCTCTAAAAGGTATCGCCTGATTTCTTCACTCTTCCACTATAAGAAGCCCTGTCGCCAGTGCATCGTATTGTTTCAAGAGCATTCATGTGCTTTTTAACCAAGTTAACTTTTAAGTATTCATTACAATAAACTTGGAGGCAGAGAGTTTTCAAGATCAGACACAGTTCAAAGGAATAAGATCAAAGATTGAAGAATGTGGGATTCCCATGTTAGTTTTTCAGACTTCCTTTGCATATATTTTTACCTAAACCAACTGGTTTTTAATGACTTGTTTTCATCTTGCTTCAATAAATTTTATTCTCTTACAAATCACTATGTTATTATATCTGCCGAAACTACAGAGAATGAAAAAGACAACCGAAATATTAAAGCACCAATTCTACATATACCGGTACCGTGAAATAATACAATATATTGTACTGACTCACAGAAAATTTCACAAAAAGTTGAACAGTTTTGAATATTCCAAATCATGCCCCCTGTTTATTCACAAGACCTTCCTCCCATTTATGGTAGTCCTTGTTCTTTATTATGTACCTGGAAAATATTAACATGGAGATGTTGACATTTTTCCATTTTCTTGCAGCCATTTTTGCACTACATTATTAATAGAATATGAGGGCAACTTACATTGGCCTTTCCTGGGCCATCATAACATAAAGGGGTTGTTCAATTTCAGACATATATTAAGGGACAAATGTTAATTTATATGAAACATTGTACAGTTTTCCTATATACTTTCTGTAGCAATTCCTCTTGGTTTTCTAGATCTCTGCTTGCTGTCATTTATTCTGCTTACTTCCAGTGGATAAAAGTCAGTCCATGGTCATGTGGTGGACAGTCTATGGTCATATGATGACCACACAGGTGAACAGCTTGTTATAGTCACAGCACAGTAATAAGACATCTGCATGATACCGAGCTGTACTCCTGTGTGTCCATCATATGACCATGGACTGGTAGAAAACTTTGAGGAATTGATACAGAAAGTATGTTGGAAAATTGTACAACTTTTTATTATATAGTCAATAACATTTGTCCCTCAATATTTGTCTGAAACTGGACAACTCCTTTAACCTGCACTCCAATTACAATGCCACAGACAGTGCCAGTCTCCCAAGAAATATCAAGCCAAACAGTTTCCAACTTTAATATTAAAATACTTGTGAATCAAGCATTTAGCGGGCACAGTATTACTGAACAGTATACAGTGGTTGGCGCCTCTCTACTGCACAGTACAGAGCTACAGGTGCTATATATAGGTTAGTTACCTGTGCTACATATATTATTCTTATCATTACTGTGTACCATGTACTTTACTGCTACCTACTTGCATGTCATACACTATTCTGACCACTACCTGCATTACAAATACTATATATATTGCTATTTACCTGAGCTATATGTACTGTACTGTTATGTACACTAGTGTCTAGACCAGGGATCGGCAATCCCCGGCATGCGTGTCAAGAGTTGAACGCGAGGCTTATTTCCCTGACGCCGACGTGACCCCTGAAACCCAATCAGCGACCGCTGAGTTCAGGCAGTAGCGCTGAAGAGAACAGACCCACTCAGGAGCGCAGGAAAGATGAGTAACATTGTTTTTTTTATGTTTGTCACCTTTCTTGACCCTCCACTTATTATACTCTGCGGTCTGAAGAGACCCCACAGTATAATAATAGCTAGTGAGTGGCGAAAATTGGAATATTATAAAAGTTGGAATATTATACTGTTTGGAGGGGCCGCTATGGGACATAATACCGTGTGCAGGGGCCGCTATGAGACATAATACCTTATGCAGGGGCCGCTATGAGACATAATACCGGGTGTAGTGGCCGCTATGAGACATAATACCGTGTGCAGTGGGCGCTATGGCAGGGGCTGCTATGGGATATAATACCGTGTACAGAGACCGCTATGGGATATAATACTGTGTGCAGAGGCTGCTATGGGATATAATACCGTGTGCAGAAGCCGCTATGGGATATAATATCGTGTGCAGAGGCCACTATGAGACATAATTCCATATGAAGGAGCTACTATGGGACATTATTCTGTATAACAGTGTGTTTTTGCACAGAAAACACAGGCATTTTTTTTTTTTTGTGCAAAAATGCACCATGTGAACGAAGTTTTACATTGAAGTAAAAGTTTCAGGCGCCTAAGAATATAGCTGCATCCAAGTACATGGTGTGTTTTCACCATAAGGCTGCTGCCATACGGTGCTCCTGGACACTTACATTTACCACAAATTGCGGGATGCACATGGACTTTCATTACTTCTAATGGAAAAGTACAGGTGTGTCCCAGGAAATAGCAGTAAGCACATGTGTCCTAAAGCATCTTGTGGCAGCACTTCTGTGTTATGGTTTGTGGTATATGACTTTAGTTTAGGGGTCGTCAGACTTATTATTATTAACCGGTACTCCGAGTCCCTCATCTTTGATTTTTTAATTAAAATCTACACACTGAACAAAAAAGATTGCACTGCATGTGCAGTACTACTATTTACCTGTACTACATGTACTGTACTGCTTTCTACCTTTACCATAAAAATACAGTATTTCTGTATGTGCTACATATACTTTACTTCTATGTGTACTACAGTGGGTACGGAAAGTATTCAGACCCCTTTCAATTTTTCACTCTGTTTCATTGCAGCCATTTGCTAAAAGCAAAAAAGTTCATTTTATTTCTCATTAATGTACACTCAGCACCCCATCTTGACAGAAAAAAACCAGAAATGTAAATATTTTTGCAAATTTATTAAAAAAGAAAAACTGAAATATCACATGCTCATAAGTATTCAGACCCTTTGCTGTGACACTCATATTTAACTCACATGCTGTCCATTTCCTTTTGATACTCCTTGAGATGGTTCTACTCCTTCATTGGAGTCCAGCTGTGTTTAAATAAACTGATTGGACTTGATTAGGAAAGGCACACACCTGTCTATATAAGACCTCACATCTCACAGTGCATGTCAGAGCAAATGAGAATCATGAGGTCAAAGGAACTGCCCAAGGAGCTCAGAGACAGAATTGTGGCAAAGCACAGATCTGGCCAAGGTTACAAAAGAATTTCTGCAGCACTCAAGGTTCCTAAGAGCACAGTGTCCTCCATAATCCTTAAATGGAAGAAGTTTGGGATGACCAGAACTCTTCCTACACCTGACCGTCCAGCCAAACTGAGCAATCTTGGGAGAAGAGCCTTGGTGAGAGGTAAAGAAGAACCCAAAGATCACTGTGGCTGAGCTCCAGAGATGCAGTAGGGAAATGGGAGAAAGTTCCACAAAGTCAACTATCACTGCAGCCCTCCACCAGTCAGGACTTTATGGCAGAGTGGCCCAAAGGAAGCCACTCCTCAGTGCAAGACATATGAAAGCCCACATAGAGTTTGCCAAAAAACACATGAAGGACTCCCAGATTAATAGAAATAAGATTCTCTGGTCTGATGAGACGAAGATTGAACTTTTTGGCATTAATTCTAAGCAGTATGTGTGAAGAAAACCAGGCACTGCTCATCACCTGCCCAATACAATCCCAACAGTGAGACATGGTGATGGCAGCAACATGCTATGGGGGTGTTTTTCAGCTGCAGGGACAGGACAACTGGTTGCAATTGAAGGAAAGATGAATGTGGCCAAGTACAGAGATATCTTGGAAGAAAACCTCTTCCAGAGTGCTCTGGACCTCAGACTGGGCCGAAGGTTCACCTTCCAACAAGACAATGACACTAAGCACACAGCTAAAATAACAAAGGAGTGTCTTCGGAACAACTCTTGACCATTCTTGACTGGCCCAGCCAGAGCCCTGACCTCAACCCAATTGAGCATCTAAGGAGAGACCTGGAAATGGCTGTCCACCAACGTTCACCATCCAACCTGAAAGAACTGGAGAGGATCTGCAAGGAAGAATGGCAGAGGATCCCCAAATCCAGATGTGAAAAACTTGTTGCATCATTCCCAAGAAGACTCATGGCTGTACTAGCTCAAAAGGGTGCATCTACTCAATACTGAGCAAAGGGTCTGAATACTTATGACCATGTGATATTTCAATTTTTCTTTTTTAATAAATTTGCAAAAATATCTACATTTCTGTTTTTTTTTCTGTGAAGATGGGGTGCTGAGTGTACATTAATGAGAAATAAAATGAACTTTTTTGCTTTTAGCAAATGGCTGCAATGAAACAAAGAGTGAAAAATTTAAAGGGGTCTGAATACTTTCTGTACCCACTATACATGCAATGTTCTGGTCTATAGTTAGAAGTTACAGTAGGGTTCCTAGAGCAAATTACTATTTTAACCTGAGATGTTCCGTACATCTTTTTTACGATTTGGAAGTCTAATGTTAGTAGTTGAACTGTCATACACATGCATGCTTGGTTGACATACAGTACACATGCACATGTCCTCGGGCAGAAGCTTATCTTCCCCAAGAACAAAAGGATCAGACAGTTGAAATCCCACTACCCAATCTTTATCTCCCCCAAGCAACTGTCATCTAGAAAGAGTGGGGAAGGTCCCATACACATTAGTATGCTGTGCCCATAAAACTCAGCAGGTCCATGGATACACATCTAAAATGTACTGCTTTTAGACAGGTGTCGATGAATGCTGCAAAGTAAGAATACTTCCATAAAGAGAAGTGTTACATTTTTTTTTTTTGTCAACTAACAAATGGGCAACATTGAGAACCTCAGATGCAGTGGTCCATCATGGAAACTTAGTGCACCTATAGAAAGACACATCAGGGAAGATGAATTGCACCCTCTGCCGGGCTGTGTGCCTGGGGGGAAAATGTACACCAGCTTATAGCTGGTATACATTTCCCACATAATTTATTCCATATTTCAGTGGGACACAGGTATACCCATCTATTGTTTGAAAAAATCTGACCCGAAGTGGCCTTCATGGAAGAATTGCGGCCAAAAAGCCAAATCTTTGACATGGAAAAAGGCCAAACGATGCAACTGTGCATGAAAACATAGTAACTGGGGCCCAGAAAAATGGCAGCAGATGCTCTGGACTGTTAACTTACACACGTGGACAAAATTGTTGGTACCCCTCGTTTAATGAAAGAAAAACCCACAATGGTCACAGAAATAACTTGAATCTGACAAAAGAAATTTGCCAAACTACATGTTGATAAGCCACAAAGCTTCTGGGAGAATGTCCTATGGACAGATGAGACAAAAATCAAAATTTTTGGCAAGGCACATCAGCTCTATGTTCACAGACGGAAAAATGAAGCATATCTTGAAAAGAACACTGTCCCTACTGTGAAACATGGAGGAGGCTCTGTTATGTTCTGGGGCTGCTTTGCTGCATCTCGCACAGGGTGTCTTGAATCTGTGCAGTGTACAATGAAATCTCAAGACTATCAAGGGATTCTAGAGAGAAATGTGCTGCCCAGTGTCAGAAAGCTTGGTCTCAGTCGCAGGTCATGGGTCTTGCAACAGGATAATGACCCAAAACACACAGCTAAAAACACTCAAGAATGGCTAAGAGGAAAACATTGGACTATTCTGAAGTGACCTTCTATGAACCCTGACCTAAATCCTATTGAGCATCTTTGGAAGGAGCTGAAACATGCTGTCTGCAAAAGGCACCCTTTAACCCCGAGACAACTGGAGCAGTTTGATCAGGAGGAGTGGGCCAAAATACCTGTTGAGAGGTGCAGAAGTCTCATTGACAGTTACAGGAATCGTGTGATTGCAGTGATTGCCTCAAAAGGTTGTGCAACAAAATATTAAGTTAAGGGTACCATCATTTCTGTCCAGGCCTGTTTTCATGAGTTTTCTTTTTTTTAAAAATTATATTGAAGCATGGTTGAAAAGCAATGTCTGACTTTCATTTGTTCATTTTCATAGAATTTTTATATATTATTACTTTTGTCAGATTCAAGTTATTTCTGTGTCCATTGTGGGTTTTTCTTTCATTAAACGAGGGGTACCAACAATTTTGTCCACGTGTGTAATTTTGAAATATTTAGCTGCAACAAAAGGTGGTTTGTTCACCAAAGGGCTGGAGAACGGTACACTTATGAGTATCTGTGGGAAACAGTGAAGCATGGTGGAGGTTACAGGCAAGTTTGGAGGCTGCATTTCAGTAAATGGAGTTTGGGATTTGATCAGGATTAATGGTGTCCTCAATGATGAGAAATACAGGCAGATACTTATCCATCACGCAGTACCATCAGGGAGGCATCCAACTGACTCCAAATTTATTCTGCAGCAGGACAAGGACCCAAAAGATACAGCCAGTCTTATCAAGAACTATCTTAATGTAAAGAAGAACAAGGAGTCTTGGAAACAATGATATGGCCCCCATATAGCCCTGATCTCAACATCATTGAGTTTGTCTGGGATTACACGAAGGGACAAAAGGATCTGAGAGTCTTGTTAGTTCTCCAAGATATTTCAAACAACCTTTCTGCCGAGTACCTTCAAAAACTTTATACAAGTGTACCTAGAAGAATTGGTGCTGTTTTCAAGGCAAATATTGATTTGATTTAGATTTATCTTTCATTTATTCACTTTGCATCTTGTTACTTGACAAAAATAAACTATTAACACTTCTATTTTTGAAAACATTCTTATTTTACAGCATTTTTTTACCACACCTGCTTAAACTTTTGCATATTACTGTGTAAATTTAAATAAATATGCAAATATTTACAGGTGTGGTCTGATACTGGTTCTTTCTGCAAGAGGGCATAATAGTGCTTCCCCCACTGCCTTCTAAAAGGCTCCCAGGGGCTTCTTTTGGATAGTGTTCCTCTTAGAGAAAGATCATTGACTGCTATACATACCTCTATGAAGCACTCAAAGACATTTTGCCCAGTAGACAGAACATGAGAGGGGGAGCTTCAGTAGACAGAAATAAGCATGATAGTTGTTTTGATGAACTGCCCATGGCCTAGGACATTCTGACCTAGCTGTTAGGAGATGTTGGAAGCAGTGGTTAAGTGAGGGCACATACACATGACAAATCCACACGGAAAGTCCAGACAGACATTTAATCCCTTGACAAGAACAAGCAGCTCCTACAGTTTCCTTGTCCATCATACAGACACAAGTGGCACCTTCATTACACACACCTGTCTCTGTCCTGATCAGCCACTATCTTCTATAGCTGCAATGGTGTCATGAACGAAAAACCTGGACTGCTACAGATGGGAACCATATCTTCTTTAGAGATAAATTCAGGGTGTGTCTGGGATCTGGGTTTGAGTATGGAGGCCTTGTGGTGAGAACTTCCTGAACTTTGTTGTGGAGCGACGCACTGTCCCAAATGCTGGTGTGATGGTTTGGGAAACTGTGGGAAACAGTTGGTCATACCTAGTGGTAATACGAAAAACACTAAAAGTTCAGTGATATGTGCAGGACATCCTGTAGGCACATGTGTTGCCACTCATGGCAGGGATTCCAACTGGCATTTTTGGTGTGGGGGGACAAAAAAAGGGGGTCTTATATTGAGTGGGGGGCCAGTAAAGGGGGTTATATACTGTGTGAGAGGCCAGAAAAAGAGGGTCATATGCCATGTGGGGGCCCAGAAAAAGGGGTGTTATTTTATCTGCCAATGGGAGGTGTGTCCTAATTAGGGGGACCCCATCACGTAACTCAAGATAGCCTGGATGGGTATCTTTTTTTTTGGGGGGGCGCCTTTCCATAGTTTGCCTCAGACAGCAGAGAGGCTAAGTTCACCTCTGTATGGGATGCCAGCTTTGGCAACCTATGAGTATACAGGATGCAACATTTGTGGGAGAATGTGCTACAGAATACCACACAGAAACTGTATGCCTCCATGCCCATTCATATCCTTGCTTAAGGGAACCTACCAAGGTACTAGAGCCTTGTTAATTGTACAGTTTCCCAATAAATTTAGCCTTTTGCTCTAATATTGTAATCATATATATTACCATTACATTGGCACATATAATGTTTCATTCCATTCCAAAAACTACTTGGTGTTTATTTTATGTCAGTGAGTATACTTCCTAAAAGAGAGTTCTAGGGTACAAGCATACTATAGTAAGATATCCCATTTTGGTCAAGAGAGGCAAGCACTTATTACAAGCACTCCTGAATAACTAGGACTCCATAAAAAAAAGTAAAGCGTATCCATTTTTTGCTCTTGGCATAGTAAAAAGTAATCTTTAGGCTAAGGCCCCACATAGTGAGCCGCAACCAAAAAGCGCTGCTGAAAACACCGTGGTGGAAACACATTTTTTTTCTGCATTGCTTTTCACAGAAAGATTACAGAGTTTCCCTCTGTGGACTTTCTGTCCCTATTATACCTATATGGAAACTGCCAGATTTACAAAAACGTGGCGGTTTTTGAAATCACTGCATTACTGCTGCCGATTTTTTTTCTGCAATGTGTGGATGGGATTAACCACAATCCCATCTAATTTGCAGGTACTGTAATATGCAACGTTTTTTGCCGCATTTTTTTACGCCGTGCCCAAAATGAAGAGTATTCGCATCGTGGGGCCCCAGCCTTAATAGTTTTTCAGTTAAGGCTATGCTGACATCACTTACTGGATCAGTTATAATGATACACTAAAACAGATGCAAACAGGTGCCAACTGGTGGGTATCCACATGCATTATTTTAAATACACTTCAATGTAGAAAAAAAGATCCATCACCATCCATTTTTTTGCCAGATTGTTTACTCTTGTTAAAGTGGCAAAAACTCCAAGACACTGTAATTTACATTCTCTTCTGACCTACAATATTAATTGATTTAAAGACACTGATTAAACAATTTAATGCTATATTTTGTTACATGTATTACTTACAGAGGAGCTGTCATCACTCTTGATTTGTGTATTTTAGTAAATATTTCCCCATAAAACAATTCAGGAACATGTTATTCCTACAAATCGTATTACTCTACTATTCATCCTGGACAATGCAGTATTATCAATCCCTTTGTCAAGAGAGTGGGCGAATATCCATAACTCATGAGACCCAGCAGTTACAGTGGGGAAAAAAAGTATTTAGTCAGCCACCAATTGTGCAAGTTCTCGCACTTAAAAAGATGAGGCTGGGCTGTAATTGACATCATAGGTAGACCTCAACTATGAGAGACAAAATGAGAAAACAAATCCAGAAAATCACATTGTCTGATTTGTAAAGAATTTATTTGCATATTATGGTGGAAAATAAGTATTTGGTCACCTACAAACAAGAAAGATTTCTGGCTCTCACAGACCTGTAACTTCTTCTTTAAGAGGCTCCTCTGTCCTCCACTCATTACCTGTAGTAATGGCACCTGTTTGACATTGTTATCAGTATAAAAGACACCTGTCCACAACCTCAAACAGTCACACTCCAAACTCCACTATGGTGAAGACCAAAGAGCTGTGGAAGGACACCAGAAACAAAATTGTAGACCTGCACAAGGCTGGGAAGACTGAATCTGCAATAGGCAAGCAGCTTGGTGTGAAGAAATCAACTGTGGGAGCAATAATTAGAAAATGGAAGACTTACAAGGCCACTGATAATCTCCCTCGATCAGGGGCTCCATGCAAGATCTCACCCTGTGGGGTCAAAATGATCACATGAATGGTGAACAAAAATCCCAGAACCACACGGGGGACCTAGTGAATGACCTGCAGAAAGCTGGGACTAATGTAACAAAGGCTACCATCAGTAACACACTACGCCACCAGAGACTCAGATCCTGCAGTGCCAGACGTGTCCCCCTGCTTAAGCCAGTACATATCCGGGACTGTCTGAAGTTTGCTAGAGAGCATTTGGATGTTCCAGAAGAGTATTGGGAGAATGTCATATGGTCAGATGAAACCAAAGTAGAACTGTTTGGTAGAAACACAACTCATCCTGTTTGGAGGAGAGTGAATGCTGAGTTGCATCCAAAGAACACCATACCTACTGTGAAGCATGGGGGTGGCAACATCATGCTTTGGGGCTGTTTCTCTGCAAAGGGACCAGGACGACTGATCCGTGTACATGAAAGAATGAATGGGGCCATGTATCGTGAGATTTTCAGTGCAAACCTCCTTCCATCAGCAAGGGCATTGAAGATGAAACGTGGCTGGGTCTTTCAGCATGATAATGATCCCAAGCACACCGCCAGGGCAACGAAGGAGTGCCTTCATAAGGAGCATTTCAAGGTCCTGGAGTGGCCTAGCCAGTCTCCAGATCTCAAGCCCACAGAAAACCTTTGGAGGGAGTTGAAAGTCCGTGTTGCCCAGCGACAGCCCCAAAACATCATTGCTCTAGAGGAGATCTGCATGGAGGAATGGGCCAACATACCAGCAACAGTGTGTGCCAACCTTGTGAAGACTTACAAAAAACGTTTGACCTCTGTCATTGCCAACAAAGGATATATAACAAAGTATTGAGATGAACTTTTGTTAATGACCAAATATTTATTTTCCACCATAATTTGCAAATAAATTCTTTAAAAAATCAGACAATGTAATTTTCTGGATTTGTTTTCTCATTTTGTCTCTCATAGTTGAGGTATACCTATGATGTCATTTACAGGTTTCTCTCATCTTTTTAAGTGGGAGAACTTGCACAATTGGTGGCTGACTAAATACTTTTTTTTCCCCACTGTAGCTTATTCTTAGAGAAATAACAGAAGTAAATACAACTGAATGCAAATACAACAAATGTACAAAAACAGGTATGTCAGGAAGGAAAGTCCTCTTCAATATCTTTATATACATTATATGTTTCAATTATTTTAGGCATAAAAATGAAACTAGTTTAATATATCAATTTACAGTATAGCATTACCTCTACATATGTAAATTTATATTAGAATGTGAATTATCTATAGTATATTTTGATGGTGAGAATTATTTTTCAGCAATGTATTCTTAACTAAGTGTTTCCTGCTATACCCCTTGAACTTTTTGAGACGCTGAAAACAGCAGTAAAGGCCATTTAATCTTTTCATCTCTTACTGGAGGCTGCTATCAAAGACAAACCACATGAAAAACAAATGTACTCTATATCCCCTAGTGCACTGTATGGCTCACAAGATCAAGCCCACATTACAACATATCATGATAATTGCCCCTTGTGATGATTCTGCCTAAATATGGCCATAACTCAGCTGTATTTTGGTCTCTGGGTATAGGATATCCCTTCTTGCTTGCTTGCATACTGTGCGCAGCTATAAGCCTAGGTGCATATTGGCAGTAGCGGCCAGGCTGGAACAATAGGGCTCCATTGTATTCCTATACAGCCCTGGCTGATCAAACAATAGTGCATTGTTCAAGCCTGGGCTGTTGATCAAATATGACTGATAACAGTGTATCAATTCACTTTGTCTCAGCTCTATACAAAAGATCTGGAGTTGATTGAATTAACTCATCAGACGTACTGTCGCCGGTGACCTCATTCTGGGAGGTGGCATAAAGGGTATAAAAGATGAGGTAAGAGGTCTGTGGTAGGAGATTACACTATGGAGATCATGCTATGAAGACTGTGCTGGGATTATGCTACAGAGTTGTTACAGACAGACCATGAGGAGATTTTTGTGATTAACTATTGGACTAATGCTGAGAGACTGTGAAGAGCATGCAGGCGGGATTATTGTACTGTGATGCCACATGCTAGGAGTTAATGCCACATGCCAAGAAGCCTCCACTGGTGACTCACACATGCCATGTGTGAGTGTTGGACTATAGAACCACATCAAGGACATGTGTGGTAAAGTAATCAGTTCACCTTTAATCCCTTTTATTTTATTTGTACTGTATCTTGCAACTAGTAACTGTTAATGCTTGCATATGTCTGCATATCTGTTCTGATCTGTATATGTTAGATTTCAATACCGACCCATTTAGGGGTTAATAAATATATAAAATTTAGAAGGCTTGTCTTGTATTTATCTGGTGAACCCGACACTCACTGGTGGTGAGTGTGGTTTTTATATGAAAGAAGACTCAGGGTGTGGCCAAAGCGGTTTGGCGCACGGAGGATCTTTCACATTGGTGGCAGCGTGGTGGGATCTTAGGATAAACGGCGTGTGTTGGTGACCTATATCACTCACATGCTGGGGATTAGGGTAATCCTATGAGACAAGCTCAGTATTAAAGCAAGCATTAAGATACAGTGAAAGTTTGATACAGTGCTGTTCCCTCCCTTACTCTTTGTATTCTATCCTATCTTTTATTTGGCAAATACCAGTGGATGGCTAGTGGGCTCAGAAGCAGATCTCCAGAACTGCTGAACCAGGCTTTTGGAGATCCTGAGCGTATGGCTGAAATGGAGGCAGCCACAGCCATGCAGAGAATCGAGCAGAGTCCTGATTTTGGGGCTAGGCCAGGAAGTGCGGCAAGCAGCCCGGTCCCAAGGATTACTTCACCAGGAGGGACCAGTAACCCCAGCCTTGCTGTGGGAGGAATGGCTTCACACTGGCAAATGGTCCTGCAGCAAGCAGGCACCGGTGACCCTAACACATACCTGCAGGTGTTGGGCTGCTTTCAGGAAGCTGCAGAACGAGAACGGCAGGCCGATCGTCAGGCCGCAGAACGGCAGGCCGATCGTCAGGCCGCAGAACGGCAGGCCGATCGTCAGGCCGCAGAACGGCAGGCCGATCGTCAGGCAGCAGAACGGCAGGCCGATCGTGAGGCCGCAGAACGGCAGGCCGATCGTGAAGCTGCAGAACGAGAGCGGCAGTATCACCTTGAGCTCAAAAGAATGGAGCTCTCCCAGCAGGCACCGTCTGTCACTGCACACACTCCAGAAGCCCAAGTACCAAGGCTCCGTTCCGAGGACTTTCCAATCCTTGAAACAAACGGGGATTTGGACTCGTTCTTGCGGGCCTTTGAGAAAGTGTGTAAGCAGTATCAGCTACCACAGATGGATTGGGTCCGTTACCTGGCTCCCCGGTTGAGGGGAAAAGCCCTGGACACTTATGCCAATTTGCCAGTTGACCAGGACTATGAGTCTGTTAAAGCAGCGCTGATCCGGAGGTACCAACTCACACCGGAGCTATACCGTCGAAGGTTCCGAGGCCTGCAGAAAAAGCCGTCAGAGAGCCATGAGGATACAGCGGCCCAGCTGCGCGTTTGGTTCCGGGAATGGACGGAGGGCAAGTCCGTCACCTCGCAAGAAAGCCTTGCAGACCTCATGCTTCAAGAGCAGTTCTTGAACATTTGTACCGAGGAAGTGCAAAAATACCTCTTGGACCGAGAGCCCAAGGACCTTGAAACAGCCGCAGCAATGGCGGATCGTTATGTTGCCAACCAGTTGCCGTGGAAACCTGCCAGCGACGGCTGGAGGAGGGGTAAGACACAATCTGTCCCGGGTGGTTTCTATACGTCCCCTGCCCCTCGAGCTCTGGGCTACCCAGTGACCTCTCTCATACCCCAGGGAGAGATCAGGCGGTGCCACGCCTGTAATCAAACGGGACATTTACAACGAGACTGCCCCAACCGCCCTAGGAACCCCCCTGCTCCCCAAACTACAGCGGCTGGCCCATCCGTGTATCTGGTTGTGAGGGAGGGGCCCCAGCTTAATGCTAACCGTCAACAGGTCACTGTGGGGGACAAAGTGGTGATGGGATTCCGGGACACTGGGGCAGATGTTACGCTGGTACAACCAGATTTGGTCCCCCCAGACAGTATTATTCCTGGGAAAACTCTGACCCTACGGGGTATTGGATTGGAACGTTTTACTGTACCCATGGCTTGTGTTCATTTAGACTGGGGTGCAGGGAAAGGAATGCGGAATGTGGGAGTGATGTCTGAGTTGCCTGCCAATGTACTGTTGGGGACAGATTTGGGGCCTATGATGTGCCAATATGGGGTGGGGGCCACCCCAGCTCCCTG
This sequence comes from Leptodactylus fallax, assembly GCA_947044405.1. NCBI lineage: Eukaryota > Metazoa > Chordata > Amphibia > Anura > Leptodactylidae > Leptodactylus > Leptodactylus fallax. The sequence goes on along the minus strand of CAMRHE010000074.1, from coordinate 4,744,769 downwards.
TGATCACTGTCTGTCCAGGCTGATATGTCTGACATTGTACCTGTGGGAATACCTACAGAGGGGGCTGGTAACTCTCCCTCTGAAATGTCTCCTTATACATTCTGTGAAAATGCTAATTCTAATGTATCTGGGATTAATGTAGGTGTAAAGGAGCTGAGTGAGGACTGGGCTGTAGATCCGCCCACATCTGCGGGGGCCTCACCCCCCCAGTCTGTGTCTCTATGCCTGCCAGTCCTCCCTCCAGCTCAGTGTGATAAGAATGCTGTTAATGATATTGTAAATGTCTGCCATGAAACTGTACCTATAAATGTTGTCAATGTAATTGCCAATGCTTGTTGTGAAAGTGTACAGGGTAGCTCTTCTGAGTCACTGGAAGCGACTTCTACTATTTCGCCCAGTGCATCCGATGAGCACCCAACTGCTGACCATGTGCCAGGTGGTCAGGTAGGCTATGGGGATCTCATGGCCGATCCAGGTGAGGGACGGACTGCTGGTAGTGCGGTGTTAGCCCGCAGCCAGAGTGCTACAAGGGTGGAGGGCGTTCCGACCCTTGAACCGTTGCCTACACCACCTGGAGTCCGTGCTGAGACCGCCATGACTAGCCTCACTCCCTTGAATCCGGAGGAGTCCGGCCTGTATGAGACATACACATCTCTTCTGTCCAGTTCTATTCCAGGAGTGCCCATGGCCCAAGTGCAGATGGCATGGGGTACTGGAGATGTGATCCAAGAAGAGGGTATGTCCAATGTATTACCTGTCAATGTATTGTGGGGGGGATGTTTTGGGGAAGCATGATCTCAGTCATTTGCCCAAGGTATCACCATCACCCACCCAAGTACAGGAGGAACAGGATGTAGGTTTGGAAGCAAAGGGGGAGGTGCAGAACCCCCTAGAACTCTCCCAACTAGCGGCTAGTGTGGGGAAGACCCTGAGAGAGCAGGCCAAGGGTAGCCAGGAGAGCAGAGATTGCCGGGATGGGATCTCTGGAATGGTATCCCAAGGGCCTGAGGTCATGAGTGTGGCTCCACAGGGTGCCAGTACTCAGAAAGCGGACCCAGAACAGGCAGGAGGTAGCCAAGTGTACATGGCTCAGAGCCTGGGCCTTAGAAGTGTCCCTAGTCAGACTAGAGAGACAGAAGGGGCCGGCAGCTATGTAACATGCACCTCTCTTGTGTCTCACTCCAGCCAAGAGTTCAGAGATGCTGTCCAAGCTGACCCTAGTCTAGACATATTGAAGGCGCGTGGAGCTCAACCACCCTTAGAGTCTGACAAGGCCCGAGTCTGCTGGGACCCCGGGGGGAAGGTGAGAAAGCCTTGGGGCCAGAGCCTGAGGAGCTGGAGGCGGAGGTGCTTTCAGAAGAGGGGCGTAGGCCCCTACTTCCTGCAAGCCCCATCTAAAGGGGGAGGTGTGATGATTCTGCCTAAATATGGCCATAACTCAGCTGTATTTTGGTCTCTGGGTATAGGATATCCCTTCTTGCTTGCTTGCATACTGTGCGCAGCTATAAGCCTAGGTGCATATTGGCAGTAGCGGCCAGGCTGGAACAATAGGGCTCCATTGTATTCCTATACAGCCCTGGCTGATCAAACAATAGTGCATTGTTCAAGCCTGGGCTGTTGATCAGATATGACTGATAACAGTGTATCAATTCACTTTGTCTCAGCTCTATACAAAAGATCTGGAGTTGATTGAATTAACTCATCAGACGTACTGTCACCGGTGACCTCATTCTGGGAGGTGGCATAAAGGGTATAAAAGATGAGGTAAGAGGTCTGTGGTAGGAGATTACACTATGGAGATCATGCTATGAAGACTGTGCTGGGATTATGCTACAGAGTTGTTACAGACAGACCATGAGGAGATTTTTGTGATTAACTATTGGACTAATGCTGAGAGACTGTGAAGAGCATGCAGGCGGGATTATTGTACTGTGATGCCACATGCTAGGAGTTAATGCCACATGCCAAGAAGCCTCCACTGGTGACTCACACATGCCATGTGTGAGTGTTGGACTATAGAACCACATCAAGGACATGTGTGGTAAAGTAATCATTTCACCTTTAATCCCTTTTATTTTATTTGTACTGTATCTTGCAACTAGTAACTGTTAATGCTTGCATATGTCTGCATATCTGTTCTGATCTGTATATGTTAGATTTTAATACCGACCCATTTAGGGGTTAATAAATATATAAAATTTAGAAGGCTTGTCTTGTATTTATCTGGTGAACCCGACACTCACTGGCGGTGAGTGTGGTTTTTATATGAAAGAAGACTCAGGGTGTGGCCAAAGCGGTTTGGCGCACGGAGGATCTTTCACACCCCTATAAAGTATATACAACGAAAAATAACTTAGCTTTCTACATCTACTGAACAGATAATGTTCTATACCAAGAAAACATGCAACAATTATAGGCTTCATCAGATATCACCAGACTGGTTTAGAAAAAAATGAGCATAAGCCAAGGACGTTTACTATAGATTCTGATTTTACTCTATTATGTGGTGAGTTATGGACTGCAGGGCAGATGTTCTTTTCTGCTCTCTCTAGTACCCTTAGCCTTCTACCGATGTTTTACAGATGAGTGCGGGCTGACCATGGCACTACTAGTAAGAACAAAGGCACAAAGTCTGAATGAACAGCTAGTTTTTACATGGTCTCTGATGGGAAGGAGTGGACTTGTTTGCATTGTATCCTCAGATTTATCCTACTGACCATGATAAACTGTAAATGATCAAAAAAAGTACCTACACAAGTCAGTGTTGGTAACAATAAAGAAAATAATCACAGGCTGAAATTAACATAAGCTGTTTTAGAATGAATCCACCTCTTCTTTCCTAAACCTGATAAACAAAACAATAGAGGCAGATGTGACATCACAAGGAACATGACATCATACACATCACATAATATGATTTCAGAAGGTCCAACATTCTAAACTTTAGCCATCTTGTGCCACTTGAGCTTCATAGCATGAAGAGGACAATTCTCAGGTATGTGGCTCCAGTGAAGGATTTGTTTGCTCATCTTTTAGTTTGAGTGTAGTGAAGTTCAGGATTGCTCTACTTACCCCAAAACCATCTCAACAAAAACTTTAGAATGACAGGTTTCTTGCTATGATTTTCAACATGATACTTTAAAGGAAAGACGTTTCTAAGAAATGGTCCTCAGCCTGATTCAATGGAAAATGTGCACATCTGGGCACTGTGGAGGCAATTCATTATCTGACTTGTGCCAGGTGTAAAAAGTTGCAAATTTTCTGCACAAAAAATACTGCTTTTATGCCTTCTTAAATAGTGACTCTGTTCTTGCCACTTTTTACTGGATGAGGCTAAGTGGAAGTGTGGCCTTCCATAACTAAACAGATTTACCATAACTAGTGTCAGATACTGGCTTAAATTAGGCTTCATGCACATGACTGTGTGCAGTCTGAAGGTCAGTGAAAATGGCACGAATGACACACGGATTGGTATCAGTGTGTCATCTGTGGCTTTCACTGACCAATACATTTAAATGAATTGACAGGGCCACAATTACAGACAAGTATAAGACCTGCTCCATAATTTGTGGCTCTTCAATTCAGCCCAGACAAACAGCCACAAAAACCACAGCTGTGTGTATGGGCCCATTGAAATATATGGGTCTGTACTTTTATCCGCAATTGCAAAAAAAAAAAAAAAAAAACATATAAAAATAGGTTTGCGTTCATGGAGCCATATAGTGAAAATTTCTGCCAGTTCATAGCTAGAATGGATTTGATATACTGGCACATAGACAGCCAAGGTTCATCAAATTATTAAGGGGATACCAGTTATTAAATTTGGAATATCTTCTTCCAGCACACTTCATATAGAACACCAGCTTTAGTGTTTTTGCTCCTCGAAAAAGCACAAAACATGCCATGTGTGAATCCTTACTGAACAGAACTTAGTAGCAGCTTTCTGCTCTGTCTAAGAGGACGGGGTGACTAATACTTGTTTTAGAAAATACACACAGTGTCATAACTGCTATCACTGTTCCACAGTAGTCTATAGACATGAGCGAAACCTGTCTCGACCAACATTTACCAAATGTTCAATTTAAAAAAAAAAAAAAAAAAAAACTTCTGCAATTTATCTCTAACTAGAATGGCCACCACCACACATCACACAAGGTAGAAGAGCAGAAGAGGAGGATCATATATTCTATGTGCCCTAGGCGGGCTTCTGGCATCACAGTGCTGATATCATATCAGCATATAAGACACTGGCAGGAATAAGAAAAGCGATTTTGTGATACTGCAAGCATAGGGAAGCTTAGATGTCTTATCACTGCATGATCCAAAGCAATTGCTTCTAATATATTGCTAGAGGAAAAATAACACTAACATTGCAATAGTACTACAGAATTATAGGAGGAGGACAACTGGGGCATAATATAGTTACATTTATTCAATTTTAGACAGATACAGTGTGCTGTGATTGTGGTGTTCACTGTTAGACAGTGGCCAGGTCAGTTTTTCAGTGCTAAAAATCTCATTTAAAGGGGTTGTCCAGGCAAAAATGGACAACCCTTTTAACGTTTAAATAAGCTGGGGGCAGTGAAATAAAAAAAAATGTGTACTCACCTGTACCTGTTGCTCCGATGTCCTCCCGCACTTCCTGGTTCATCTGCTCCGGCGGGTCTCTTCCGGAGTTGTGCTGAAGCTGCTGATTGGCCTCAGCGGTCATGTGACTGCTGAGGCCAATCAGTTGCCTCAGCAGGCCTCAGGAAGAGGACCCGTGATGTCACAGGTAGTAACATTTAGGCACCTAGCTGATTGGCCTCAGTGGTCACTTGACCGCTGAGGCCAATCAGCAGCTTTAGCAGAACTCCGGAAGAGACCCGCCAGAGCTGATGAACTGGGAGATGCGGGAGGACACCGGAGCAATGGAGACAGGTGAGTATACATTTTTTTTTTTTTTCACTGCCCCCAGCTTATTTAAATGTTAAAAGGGTTGTCCATTTTTGCCTGGACAACCCCTTTAAGGCTGGGGCCCCATGTGGCGTAAACGCCGCGTTTTAACGGCGTTTTACAGTCCCTGTGAAGAGAACTCTAGCGAATCCCATCCACACATTGCAGGAAAATAAACCATTGCGTTTTTGGAAATTGCAGCATGTCAATTATAGCTACGGAAACATGGCAGGTTCCCTATGGGTATAATTGAAGCAGAAAGACTTTCTGTGAAAAGCGATGTAGGAAAAACTATTTCACCGTGGTTTTTCCAGCAGCACTTTTACGCTGTGGCCCGCCTTAGTTATTTTTTTTATTTTTTTTGCAATAGAGCTATTTTTTAATATAGTATCTGATATGCCATTAGTGTTGCAGCACTGTAATCTGTGACTGTCCACAGATTGTTTTCACTGACAAAGTCAGTCCTTTTAGTGCAAAGTCTCATTTTGTTAAGGTTTTTTTATATACCGTATTTTTCGGACTATAAGATGTACCAGACCATAAGACGCACCTAGGTTTTAGAGGAGGAAAATAGGGAAAAAAAATTATTGGAGGGATCTGCTGCTGGAGCGCCACAGGTTGTGCAACACTCTTGTGTGCGGACAGCAGTGTTGCACAACCTGTGTGGCTCTGCAGCTGTTGCCAAACTACAGCTCCTATCATCCCAACCGTGATGTGAATTGTAGTTTTGCAACAGGTGCAGGGCCACTTTGACAGGTGGCCCTGCAGTGGAATTTGCCTATGTTAATGTTGGACACACCTGTCACGTGATGGAGGCACATACGGGCAGTGCAGGTTTTCTTCTCCTAATGTGCCTGCTCTGCCTGGCCCTCACACAGTACAATATGCTACCCCCAGTGGCCCCCACACAATACAATATGATCCTCACAGTGGCCCCCACACAGTATAATATGCTCATCACAGTGGCCCCCACACAGTACAATATACTCCTCACAGTGGCCCCCACTCAGTACAGTATGCTTCCCACAGTATAATATGCTCCATGTGCTCACACTCCAGTGTATAATCGGAGGCCCAGGAGAAATTAAAAATAACAAACACTTATACTCACCTTTCCTGGGCATTCTTGCTTCATCCGGTTCTCTTCTGCATCTTCTTTGAGCCTCTTCTGCCTGTGATGCGTCCTAGACGTCATTGCTGGGGCCTGTTATTGGGCCTCAGTGGTCACGTGGAGCGCATGACCTCAATCACAAGCCTGGAAGAGCCCCGAAGAGGATCCAGGGGATCGTCGGAAGCCCAGAAGAGGTGAGTAGAAGTGCTTGTTATTTTTACTCACCTCCCCTGGGCAGACTATGTGTATAGCGATCGGGGAACTAGGCTTTCCCTGATCGCTATCATGTTGCTGCTGGGCCCCGGCCATCTGCAGCTGGCAGCAGGCCCTCTACCACTCTGGGTGACACTGTTTCACCGACCCCACCCCCCTCCACCCACTACATTCGGACTATAAGATGCGCTCCCATTTTCCTACCAAATTTTGGAGAAAAAAGTACATCTTATAGTCTGAAAAATGTGGTGTTTTTATGTGAAACAATACAGAACAACTGGCATTGTCACTGCAAAAATGCAAGCTAACTCACATAGTGTATTTTACTCTAATACTCACTGTGACCAGGTCACCCTTTCAGTTCCAAATCTCATCTTCTTGTTAAATATTCTTTGAAATTGTGTTTTTTGCTAACTAACGCAGATAAACTGCAGAAATCCAAGCAGACTCAAGCAGTGTGTTCTAGTCTAATACTCACTGGGAAGGTTACCCTTTCACTGTACTAAATCTCATTTTTTGTCCTAATTTTTTTACAACTAGATTTTTTTTTTGTAAAAAAACAAAACAAATGCACCAGTTTCAGAATTGTCGCCAACCACTATTATATAAGCAGTTAAGTAAAATGACTGAAAATAAACCAGGACAGGGGATAGGCTAAAGGAGGAGGAGGAAACACTTGCACCACTGTCACGCCATTCACCAGTGCAAGTGCTGACCATAAGGATAATGTAAGTGGTGACAGCAACACTAATTTTGGTATTGACAGTGTTGCCAGTAGCAGCAGGGTTGTTGTACTTCCTGAGAATAAAGATGTTTTTGATTACTTTTCTCTCTCATTGCAGTCACAGCAGGACATAAGATCTGACAGCAGTGAAACACAAATGCTGAGTCACAGTTCCTGCGTGTTCCTGCTCCTCTTCTGCTGTTTAAACACATAATTTTCCACACTGACTTTCTGCACTTCTGCAACCATATCTTCTTCATCTTCACTGACACAGAATCCCAAGCTCAGGTGGTGGTGGTGGCAGCACTGGCAGACATGTTTGAGAATTTTTTGTACATTACCAAACAACAAATCCATGGCACTATGCAAGATCTGCAAGTAGAAAATTAGCCGTGGCTCTGCAGGCCCAAATGTAATAACTAAGTTTCTGCCCAGTCATCTGGTGGTTCACCAACTTAGGAACTTGGTTTCTCCGAACTTACACGAAATGGCGGTACCAGCTCATTTGAGAAAATAGACCTGGCAGTGGCACTGGCAGGCAAAGTGAGAAAGACCATCCTAGTTCTTCTCCCCGTAATCTTCTTTATAGGCAGGCCACATCCACACCTAGCACATGGTCATCGTCATTATTATCATCATCATGCCTGTCTGCTTCTTCTCCTCCTTCTCCTCCATGCCAATGTCAGTCATCCATAAAAGAATGTATGTCCAGGAAATACCAATATGCGCCCAGTCATCCGATTGATCTGTAACTTCAAGTTGCGCCTGGCTAATTTACTGGTAGTGAAGTCACATGCCATACCACTTAATGGATTCCACTGCGTTTCACCAACTGATGCCATGAGTTCAGTCTTCATGGAGGATGCCTAGTCACCATTATTTCTCTAAGTCATCCCTGCTTGATATGTGGGTCTCTCATTAGATATGTTCATGTGGGGAAAGGTGCATGTCGACATGTGGAGCAGCAATTATAAGCAGGAACAATACATGACTTTTATTGCCTTCTGAGTCAATGTTTAGAGTGGCAGCGCCCACAGGCAAGAAACGCTACAAGGCCATGCACTAGTAATGACACCACTCCATCCACCTCCTCTAGTTCCTCCTCACTGAACCATTTTCTGCTCCAAACTTCACCCTGGACAGCCATTGCTTGCACTTTCCCTTCCTTATTTTTTTTCAGCTGGCATGCCAGGCAAACTAACAGTGTACCATAATTTTATCTTGAAATTCTGTAAATTGTCAGTGTGACAATGATATGTTTCTGTGGCATTTACTTCCATAAAGGGATAAGTGACTGGAAAATCCAGGTTATCTTCCCATGAACAGAGAATTATTTTAATTTCAGAAGATATTCCAGCTTTTTCAGCTGGTATGCCAGGCACTCTGACATTGTTCCACGTTTTTTTTTTTTTAATTTTGTAATTGTCACTCCTCCACCTGAAACCATATGCAGGGATCGTTTTTGGCAACTTGTTTTAAAAAGTCTATTCTTCCGCTTTCAATTGTCAACTAATCCAAGCATTCTGACAGTCTGACACAAATGTTTCTTCAAATTCTGTAGTTGCCACACTGTTGGTATAAAAAAACAAAAAACAAAACAGAATTGCTTCTTCCAATATCAAAGCCATGTTTGTGCGGCATTCTGTTCCCTTATTCATAACTTGTCAACCAGGCACATTGCCACTAATTTTTACTTTAAAATAACAAGCCCTTACAAGTCCCCAAAAAGGGCTAATTTTATATAAAATCATTGCTTTTTCCAATATAACCACTAAATGTGAATGATATAAGTATGGGCAAGCATCTTCCCCAAAACAGGCTAATTTTTTTAAGCCTTTTAAATGTTACAAAGTGTAAAGGAAGGAGGCAGCGCAGCGTATGGCAGTTTATATCCACTGTCTACCATCCTTTTTCCTATAGACATGCATGTCACTGTCACGTTAACATAACTTTTGCATTTGCCTTAGAGAGCTAAAAATTGGCAAGATAGAATCCTAGGACCTCCGATAATGTCATACATTATGTTTTAAGCCTATTTAAACGCTATTTTGTGACAAATCTATTCAACGCAAAATGCATTTTTGGACTGAAACTTAAAGGAAACAAATCTTCAAAGTTTCCCCGTGATAGTAGTCTGTGGCTGTCTACTGATTGTCTTATATTAATTTTGACTGGCCAGGTAACCCTTTGAGTGCCAAAGCTAATTTTGTTAAGCATTTTTTTAACTCCTTCCCACCGTAGGCATATTTCGATTTTCGTTTTTGACTACCGCCTTCCAAGCCCCATAGCTTTGTTATTTTTCCATTCACAGATAAGGGCTTAATCTTTGAAGGACAAATTGTACTTTGTAATAGTACCATTTCATATTATGTATGATGTACTGGGAAGTTGGAAAAAAATGGGGGGGAAATTGGAGAAAAACTGCATTTGTCCAACTTTCTTACAGGCTTTGTTTTTAAGTTGTTCACTGTGCAGCCAAAATGACATGTCATTTTTACATTTTAACCCCTTAAAAAATCCAAAAACAACAAAACAAATTTCTTGAAGTCGTCATATAAACACCCATAACTTTTTATATTTGAGTGTACAGTACAGCGATGCATAAGGCATCTTTTTTTTGCAGGGGACAGATGTACTTATTGGTTATACCATTTTGGGGAATGTCTAATGTTTTGATCGCTTTTTATTTTTATAGAGCAGGCAAGGCCTAATTTATTATAACTTACCGTTACCGTTTTATTTAACACTGATTCTATGTAAACTGATGGTCATCATTTTCCATCCCCTTTCATCCGTTTTTCGCATCAGTTTTTTTTGTATCCGCAAACCGATCAATTAAACCGATGATCAAAACGTGATGTGAACGGGCCCTTATATGTCCATGGGTGTGCGCCTGATTTATTAAGTACTGAGTCCGGGTTTATTAAGTATTGAGTCCGAAGCCTCTTGATAAATCTGGTGTGCCTTGCACCACTCAGGACTTTTATTAAGACTGAAATTCAGTCATGGTTATCTTATTTTGGCTAGGTAATGTTCTCTCGCATGTAGTGTCCCTGCCTGATAACTTGGCCACAATAAGGAAATCATGACTGAGTTTCTGACAAGTGCCAGATCATAGAAAGTTCTTGCATTCATTGTTGTATCCATTGGTAAGTGATCAAGGCAAAATACTGTCTGCAGTAAGTTGGTTAGAATAAATCTTTAAGACTAAGGTCCCACATAGCGGGCTGCAGCAAAAAAGTGCTGCGGGAAAAACGCATCGCACTTTTCACAGAAAGGAAACGCCTGTGGACTTTTTGCTTCATTATACCTATAGGGAAACCGCCATTTTCGTAGGTATAATTGACATGCTACGATTTCCAGAACCGCGACTGTTTTGGAAATCGCAATGTGTCTGCTGCGCGTATTTTTTCACAGTGTGTGGATGGGATTCGCTAGTATCCCATCCACTATGCAAGGACTGTAAAACGCTGTGGTTGTCCGAGGCGTTTCCGCCACGGTGTGGGGACCCGGCCTAAAACTCTGCAAAATGTTTAATTAATTATTTCTGCAGAAATATAATTACTTTTAATTGTCTACAAATTTTAATATGGTTATGTTCTTGGGAATACCCCTTTAATTCTTGGTACATATCTGAAAATGGACTGCAAGCTGCATGCACATAAGTGTAATAATTTGTACCAATATGTAACTATATTTTCATGAACAACCAATAGGTGGCTAGTAGCAGCCATAATGACTACTAGCAGCAATGAAATCATTGAAGTAAAGGTCACAGAAGGTACAAAGTCTGTGGAGGAATTCAAACAAGATTGTCCATATTTCTGCTATAAAAATCTCATATTCTATAGCAAGTCAAATAAGTAAATTAAACCTTATGTACAGTGCAATATGAATAACACAGGGGAAATGATTTGACAAGTGTAGGTGAACTACTGGGCTTTTCACAGTAAATCTGTTATACTTTACATGCCAACCTTGTCTTTGCATTGTTTTTCTTTAATATGTTGAATTAACATTGGAAAGACACGACTTGAATTCTGAGGACCAGAATGGATTTCCTTTCAGAATAATAGATTTGTGTGTTTCTGAGAATGTCCTGTATAAACTGTAGCAGGGGGCGATGTCAACAGCAGTCAATGGTTCTGATTAAAGGGTTGTCTTCAAGTGTAAAGTTCCCTCTACCTGGAGCAGCTGGTCAGATGGGAGAACAAAGAGTGTCTTATATATTGGCCTTCTATAAACAGTCCTCATGCCAAACACTATTGCCTTCAATTCAACGGTTAAATAAAGGGCTACAGTTATATTCTTTAGGGGGCTGATCAATGCAGGGCAAGGATAATATTTTAGTGCGGAAAAGGCAATTTGCTAACTGAGCTCTAGACCTTTGCATGTTATCTACCTCTTAACAGAAAAGCGACATTCATCATTCTTCATGATACCTTATGTAAGTCTTGAATGTGTATTGTAGCAACAAACTCTTCCCCTTTCTTCCATTCTATACAAGGAAGAAGCATATGGAAAGGTAATAAATAATAGGATTCCTGGAATAATTTGCATTGTAATTGAGTCCATGTGTCCTAAATTACAAATGGTCACTAAAACTTGAGGCTTAGTAAAAAGAACAAGATTTGCACAAAGGAAAGACATTTTGTACATGATAATTTATCAGATAAATAAGACAAAGTCAGTCTCATTGAAATGATTTCATGGATTCTACATATATATAAATGAGATAAAAGAAATGACTCTCCACTGCTAATCAGACGTGCTAATAATAGCCATAGCATTGATAGGTAGGTAGATAGGTAGTGTGAACAGTACAATAGTGGTCAGTTGTCATTGTTGGTTCCCATATCACTGATCTCATAGACCTATAGCAAAGATTGTTTATTTACACAGTCTTTACTGTATGGGCGGGATACTTGCCCAGTTCCATATGTACATAAATATGAGCTGGAACTTTTTTTTTTAGACTTCTGACCTTAGGCATACCTTTTGTCATAGTTTTGGCTGGTGTATAGCTGTATTGCAGTCTTGTTGAAACAAGTAGACTATATTTTTTAGTAAAATTGTATGCAAAAAGGTATACTGTGCATACAGCTGCTTGTGTGTAGGACATACTGTAGGTTCAGTGGTAAACTAAGCTGTCCAATAAAATCAAACACCAAAAAACGCTGTAATTGCATCTAGCACAGCTTTTATTACCAGGAAAAATGTTATGTAAAAATATATAAAATATGAATGTCCACTGTAGATATCTTCCAATTTTTTGGTGACAAGTTATAATAAAAAAGTAAATGAAATAGTGGAAAAAAATTCTTAAAATTCAAATAGTGTAACAAAGTAGATGATATATCGAGGCCATTATTATTTGATCTTACTTTGTTATAACTTATTAGTATGTAACAGCTGAGAAATGTAGTTATCTGTATGTATTGAATATTGAGTAGCATATAGACATTATATGGTTCCCACTGCTGCATGATGCACACAGATGTATTTATACCTGTTATTCTCCATAGATGTATTTATACATGTTATTCTCATACAGTCTGTTATACTATGCCTTGAACTCAACCAAGAACATGATCTATGTGGCTATATCCTTTGTCACAGCAGCCAGGGACACCACAGTATTTACCATTCTTCCCTTTTCATGGAAGCATTTTATAAGAACAAACTGGGAACGTCAAACCAGCCCTCCTTGTTGTGCTGCTTCAGGCTGAGGATATGCACTTCTCTCTTTGATCTTTTCTTCCAGATACAGTACAGACCAAAAGTTTGGACACACCTTCTCATTCCAAGAGTTTTCTGTATTTTCATGACTATAAAAATTGTAGATTCACACTGAAGGCATCAAAACTATGAATTAACACATGTGGAATTATATACTTAAAAAAGTGTGAAACAACTGAAAATATGTCTTATATTCTAGGTTCTTCAAAGTAGCCACCTTTGGCTTTGATTACTGCTTTGCACACTCTTGGCATTCTCTTGATGAGCTTCAAGAGGTAGTCACCTGAAATGGTTTTCACTTCACAGGTGTGCCCTGTCAGGTTTAATAGTGGGATTTCTTGCCTTATAATGGGGTTGGGACCATCAGTTGTGTTGTTCAGAAGTCAGGTGGATACACAGCTGATGTCCTACTGATGGGTGTTCTTTGTATTATGGCAAGAAAAAGGAGCTAAGTAAAGAAACGAGTGGCCATCATTACATTAAGAAATGAAGGTCAGTCAGTCCGAATTGGGAAACTTTGAAGTGTCCCCAAGTGCAGTGGCCAAAACCATCAAGCGCTACAAAGAACTGGCTCACATGGGACCGCCCCAGGAAAGAGACCAAGGTCACCTCTGCTGCGGAGGTAAGTTCATCCGAGTCACCAGCCTCAGAAATCGCAGGTTAACAGAAGCTCAGATTAGAGACCAGGTCAATGCCACACAGAGTTCTAGCAGCAGACACATCTCTCAAGAACTGTTAAGAGGAGCTGTGTGCAGCAGGCCTTCATTGTAAAATGCTGCTAGGAAACCACTGCTAAGGACAGGCAACAAGCAGAAGAGACTTGTTTGGGCTAAAGAACACAAGGAATGGACATTAGACCTGTGGAAATCTGTGCTTTGGTCTGATGAGTCCAAATTTGAGATCTTTGGTTCCAACCACCGTGTCTTTGTGCGCGCAGAAAGGTGAAGGATGGACTCTACATGCCTGGTTCCCACCGTGGCTGGGGAGGAGGTGTGATGGTGTGGGGGTGCTTTGCTGGTGACACTGTTGGGGTTTATTCAAAATTGAAGGAATACTGAACCAGCATGGTTACCACAGCATCTTGCAGCGGCATGCTATTCCATCCGGTTTGCGTTTGTTGGACCATCATTTATTTTTCAACAGGACAATGACCCCAAACACACCTCCAGACTGTGTGGGCTATTTGACCAAGAAGGAGGTGATGGGGTGCTCGCCAGTGCCTGGCCTCCACAGTCACCAGACCTGCCCTCGGTGGTTTGGGGTGGCTGGACCGCAGGTGAGGCAAAGGGCCAACAGTGCTAGCATCTCTGGGCTCCTTCGCTGTTGGGACCATTTCAGGTGCTACCTCTTGGCTCCAAGAGAATGCCAAGAGTGTGCAAAGCAGTAATCAAAGCAAAAGGTGGCTACTTTGAAGAACCTAGAATATAAGACATATTTTCAGTTGTTTCACACTTTTTTGTTAAGTATATAATTCCACATGTGTTAATTCATAGTTTTGATGCCTTCAGTGTGAATCTACAATTTTTATAGTCATGAAAATACAGAAAACTCTTGGAATGAGAAGGTGTGTCCAAACTTTTGGTCTGTACTGTATATTCCCAAGAATGTCAAGGCTATAGCATGAGACAATAACCCAGAATGAGCAGAGAATGGTGTTAGCTGCTATTTATACCCAATGCAGCTCTATTACCTCATGAGAGGTTCCATTTGGTCAGCTGAATGACATAACTATCTGATTTGCTGAAATCCAAGTCAGCCTTATAATATTATTCTCAGTAGGATAATGTCCTCAGTAGCTACTAAATATTAGTCTACATGAACAGCCGTTCTGCCCATAGATTAGTGAATGTTCATGTTAAGCTTACAACATCACATCATTACTATTATTGGAGGAAATATTCAGGTTTTCTCCTGAATTGCCTGACATTTCTGAAAATTAGCCACTACAATGTGTTATGTGCAGATACACAAAGATCTCATAATTCACACAAATCAAATAAATAAAACCCTATTATGTCTGGTGGAAATGGACACAGGCTATTCAAATACAAACCAGCAAATACAAAGCATTTCATACATTATGGGGATTACACATACGCGATATTGTATGTAATATATGGAAAACAAAAAAGGAGCTAATTGGGTAAAATATGCAATTTTTGGCATATGGTCAATTTCGATCAAACAATTGTGACTTTTGGCCTATTTGTTGGGGGCAGATTCTCCTGTGGCCCAGCAAAATTATAGCTCATATCTATAAGTATAAGCTACATTTTTCTGCAAAATAGCTGTGTTCCAAAAAACACATATCACTTAATAAATCTCACCCTGTGGCTAAAGCTGGCCATACACATCATATTTTAGACTGCCATCGCTTGTCTGAAAAGAACTGTGGATTATTATTCATACAGCCAACTGTCCCAAACGCATGAAAAACCACGAACCTTCCAATGAGCGTCAACTACCCCAGACACATGGAAACGTAACAGATGAAAGTCATTCAATGCTAATGAAGTGCTGAAAAGAGCAAATGATGCACACTTTGTGGGTGGATCAGTAGCACAAGCACATGCTCACAATACAAAAATGGTTGGCTATATGAGACAAACTGTTGCGGGTTTATATACGACCAACCAACAGCAGACTGTCCAAAATCTTCTGTAGTCTAAAGTCTAATGTGTATGGCTAACAGTAGTCTTAAAAGGTATTAATTGCACATGTCTAAATAATTATATATCAAAGATAATATGCTGTAGTGAACATAAAAGAGCTCAGGCATGTGACTTGTCACATCTAGATGTTGATTCTTGTATCAACAATTATAAACAATTGGCCACTAATAGGTCCTTGCTACTAATGCTGATTTCTCAGAATCCATTAGGGCTATGAAAATGATCTTGGATTCATTTTAAAGCTGAGAATCTCACCATGATAGTCAGATCTTACAGATCTGGAGTGATTCACTGGTGAAATTGCTGTTCGGCATGGAGATCTCAATGCAGATCTCAATTGCCAACAGCGTTTTTAATAGCAAATCACTCCAAATCTGTAAAGGCTATCATAATGACCTTGGTATCATTTTAAAGATGAGATTCAAAAGATGGCATTAAGAACCATTATACTATGCAGAGGGAGCGCTAATGGGGCATTTTTGCCTCCCACATAGTGTTCCTAAGTGCCCACACACAGAACTGACAGTTCATTACAGCAGTCAGAAACTAGGGAACTAATACATTACATTAGCAGCAGGGACTGACAATCGTCTCTGCTGCTTGCGCAGGCAGCATGGACGATTGCCGATCTCTGCTGCTGTTATTGTAAAGCAAAATGATTCAGGGGACAGTGGTCAGGAGTTGAAGAGCCTTTAAAAATGACTGTGCAAGATAGGATATTAACAGTGACCAGATCATAAAAATGCTGCACACAGTAAAACAACCCCTGTTTGTGCTGTTTGTGGCCCCTTTAGGCTTCTAGTGTCCCGTTTAGGTGGGGCACAGGAACATTGTCCTTTTCCAGGCAGTAAATAATGGCCACTTCTGTGACCTCCACACATACAGTGGGGAAAAAAGTATTTAGTCAGCCACCAATTGTGCAAGTTCTCCCACTTAAAAAGATGAGAGAGGCCTGTAATTGTCATCATAGGTAGACCTCAACTATGAGAGACAAAATGAGAAAACATATCTAGAAAATCACATTGTCTGATTTTTTAAGAATTTATTTACAAATTATGGTGGAAAATAAGTATTTGGTCAATAACAAAAGTTCATCTCAATACTTTGTTATATATCCTTTGTTGGCAATGACAGAGGTCAAACGTTTTCTGTAAGACTTCACAAAAAATACTTTTTTTCCCCACTGTAGAATAAATGGCAATTTTGTTTTCCCCCACAGTAATTTAAATGTAATTAAAAATGAACTAAAAATGGTACAGATTTAGCAAAGTTTAACAATAACATGACACTACTTGGGACAGTGTTGACAATATCTCAGTAAAGCGCTGCAGAATATAATAGCGCTGTATAAGTAAGCTTAATAAATAAATGACACTAAAAACACTGCAGCATGATATTGTGTCATGTACATGAACAAAAGCCAGTGAAATCCATTCAGAAATTCAAGTTAAAGTTCTGTGCCACAGTGTAGTTAAAGGGTTTTCCAGCTTACAAGAGTTATCTGAAAATACATCCACTGCAATGCTAAATACTCACTGTTTCCTTCTGCACCCTTTTTTTGGCTTTATTTAACTTGAGACTCCTTGTATCACTGTTATGTACATGCAGTGAATCTGTGAACAAACTACATTTCCCATGATGCAGTTCCCTGCTATCCCTTCCAATGAAATCGCAGGTAATAAATCACTCCCATATCTGAGGTCACGGTCTGAGGTTATGCTGTGATGTTTTGTTTGGAAGCTCACACTCCCTCCCCTCTGTGAGCAGTAAACACAGAGAGGGAGAACATAGAGATGCATCATGGGAAATGTAGTTTTTTCACAGATTGACTGGATGTAAATAACAGTGATACAAGGAGTCTCAAATAAAATAAAGCCAAGAAAAGGGTGCACAAGGAAACAGTGACTATTTAGAACTGTAGTGGATGTATTTGGAGATAATTTTTGGAAGCTGGACAACCCCTTTAACAGGTTAAGTGCAATCTTATACTTACACACGTGGACAAAATTGTTGGTACCCCACGTTTAATGAAAGAAAAAGCCACAATGGTCCCAGAAATAACTTGAATTTGACAAAAGTAATAATATATAAAAATTCTATGAAAATGAACAAATGAAAGTCAGACATTGCTTTTCAACCATGCTTCAATAGAATTTTTAAAAAAAGAAAACTCATGAAACAGGCCTGGACAGAAATAATAATAATAATAATAATAATAGTCCTTTAATAGTCCCACAGTGGGGAAATTCAGTGTGTTACAGCAGCAAAGATAAGATAAGCAGATACAAATACAAATACAACATGTACAGGAATGTTCCAAGGTGAGAGGCATTACATTAATAGCAGACAGACAGATAGGACGTAGCAGAGGGGGGGGGGGGGGGGATTTAACAGGCAGAGAGATATTTCAGTTCTCTATGTGTAATGATCTCCGCTTAGGTCGGTGTTGGTTGTACAGCCTAACCGCGGTGGGGAGGAAAGACTTCCGATAGCGCTCCTTCTCACACCTAGGGTGGAGCAGTCGGTCACTGACAGTACTGCCCAGCGCGATCACAGTCTCATGCATGGGATGGGACTTCTTCTTCTGCATGGAGCTCACCACGGACAGTATCCTTCTGTCACCCACCACCTGCACTGGGTCCAGTGGGCTCCCCAGGACAGAGCTGGCCCTTCTAATCAGCTTGTCAAGTTTATTTCTGTCCCTGGTTGATATACTGCTCCCCCAGCAGGCCACTCCAAAGAAGATGGCTGATGCCACTACCGAGTTGAAGAAAGTCCTAAGAAGTGCCCCCCGGATTCCAAAGGCTCTCAGCTTCCTAAGCAGGTAGAGCCTGCTGTGGCCCTTCCTGTACAGGGCCTCCATATGATCTGCCCAGTCCAGCTTATTATTAAGGAGCAGACCCAGGTACTTATAGGTGTTCACAATCTCGATGCCCGTCCCCAGGATGTCCACTGGTTTTGGAGGGCATCTGCCTTTACGGAAGTCCACCACCATCTCCTTGGTCTTCCCCGCGTTAATCTTCAGGTGGTTCCGGTGGCACCAGTCCACAAAAAAATGGTTCAGTTCTCTGTACTCCCTGTCATCATCGTCTGTGATGAGGCCTACTATTGCAGAGTCGTCAGAATACTTCTGTAGGTAGCAGCTGGATGAGTTGCACCTAAAATCAGCAGTGTACAGTGTGAAGAGGAAAGGGGCGAGAACCGTACCCTGAGGTGCCCCCGTATTACAGATCACGGTACCTGACACACAGTCTTGGGCTCTCACGTATTGAGGTCGATTTGTGAGGTAGTCTAGGATCCAGTTGGAGAGGTGGTGGTCCACTCCAGCAAGGCCCAGCTTGTCTCTCAGTAACCTGGGCTGTATGGTGTTAAAAGCACTGGAGAAATCAAAGAACATTATTCTCACCGTGTTCCCTGGTTTTTCCAGGTGAGACAGAGCCCTGTGCAGAAGGTGGATGATGGCATCATCTACCCCAATGCCCGGTCGATAAGCAAACTGGAGAGGGTCCATAGCGGGGCTCACTAGAGGGCGAAGATGTGTGAGAACCAATCTCTCTAAGATCTTCATCAAGTGGGATGTCAGTGCTACAGGTCTGTAGTCGTTGAGGTCCATAGGGTGAGGTTTCTTTGGAACTGGTACCACACAAGAAGATTTCCATAATTCAGGGACTATTTCCTGCCTCAGGCTCATATTATACATATATGTAATTATACCACACAGCTGATCCCCACAAGTCTTAATTAGCCTTGCACTGATGTCATCTGGCCCTGCGGCTTTCCTCGCCTTGATCTTTTTCATTTCCTTCCTCACCTGGGCCCGTGTGAAGGTCAGACTGTGGTCAGATAAAGACAGATTTCTGGATTTACTGGTCTGTTGGGAAGTAGCCACATGGGGTGATTGGGGTGAAGTCATTGTGGTGAGGGGAGCTGAAGGACATTCTGGGGTGGGAGGAGCTGGTGTGTTCCCTTAACTTAATATTAATAGAATAGAAATGATGGTTCCCTTAACTTAATATTTTGTTGCACAACCTTTTGAGGCAATCACTGCAATCAAACGATTTCTGTAACTGTCAATGAGACTTCTGCACCTCTCAACAGGTAAGAAGGGCACAATAATGAAGTACATATAGTAATATTAATGTACCCTGAAGACATTTATTTAATCTATGTTACAAAATTCCCATATGACTGAGTGAATGACTTATGACTAGAATCATCAGTTTATGCCATAAATGTACTGTATGCAATAGTGAGTACAATTCTTTCTATAGTTTGGTTGATTGTTCTTTGCCAATGTAATTTGTGTTTCTTTTTACTCTGAGAATTTATTAAACATAAAGGCTCTATATATAGAAACAAATCTGGGTATTAAAATTGCAATAAAACATTGATTTGACTACAGTACCGGGCCTTGACACATTTATAAGCAACAGTATAAACTGGAATTGTATGAATATTGGCATACCATAATACATATCTGTATTACTTAGCAAAAGACTGATTTATGACATTAGGTTTCATGTGGCTTAGGATAACACTAACATTTTCATATGTAAAATAATACTATAGTAATACTTTTACCTGGAACAAAATGAATCTTTTTAAAGGGTTTTCTAGGATCTGGGTAGATCTTTCAATCTTCTAAATTGTGCTGGATGAAGAAAATTAAAAATATCTGCAGGTCTACGCACCTGCCCACATATACTCCCACATCACTGACCCTTTAAAGTAACTAATAATGTCACAGCAGGGATACAGTGGGGAAAATAAGTATTTGATACACTGGCGATTTTGCAAGTTTTCCCATCTACAAAGAATGGAGAGGTCTGTAATTTTTATCGTAGGTACGCTTCAACTGTGAGAGACAGAATCTAAAAAAAAATCCAGAAAATCATCATTGTATGATTTTTAAATAATTAATTTGCATTTTATTGCATCTCGCATCATGGTGTAAGGATGATTTTGAGACCAAAACAGAACTTTTTGGTATCAACTCCACACGCCGTCTTTGGAGGAAGAAGAAGGATGAATATAACCCGAAGAACACCATCCCAACTGAGAAGCATGGGGTGGAAACATCATACTTTGTACTTTTCTGCAAAGGGGACAGGACGACTGCACCATATTGAAGGGAGGATGGATAGGGCCACGTATCGTGAGTATCTACTTCCCTCTGTAAGAGCATTGTAGATAGGTCATGGTTGGGTCTTCCAGCATGACAATGACCCAAAACACACAGACAGGGCAAGTAAGGAGTGGCTCCGTAAGATCTGAACCCAATCTTTGGAGGAAGCTAAAACTCAATGTAGCCCAGTGACAGCCTCGAAACCTGAAAGATCTGGAGTAGATCTGTATGGGCCAAATCCCCTGCTGCAGTGTGCACAAACTTGGTCAAGAACTACAAGAAACGTCTGACCTCTGTAATTGCTAACAAAGGTTTCTGTACCAAATATTAAGTTCTGTTTTTCTATTGTATCAAATACTTATTTTATGCAATAAAAAAATGCAAAGTAATTATTTAAAAATCATACAATGCGAATTTCTGGATTTTTTGAGGGAAACCTTGCAAAATCGCCAGTGTATCAAATACTTATTTTCCCCACTGTATGTCACATTTTCCAAATGCCATTTAATGCCATATCAGTAGCTTTATACTGTTTCCTTAGCAACAGACTACAGTGTATACATTAAAGAGAATGCCAGCCCACTAACAGATTGCAGTCTGTTGTCAAGGAGACAGCAAAAAGCAACTCATTCAACTTTGAATGCTACATGGAAATTCTAACCTGTACTATTGTGATACAATGATGTCTATATTAACACCCAATATACTGTGTATTTTAAATGTTTACAAGTATAGAAGGGCTGGAAATATTTTTCTAAAATGTAATTGTTGAGATAGATATCTCATTACTTCTTGTCTATTAGTCCAGTCGAAGGACACTCAGCCATTCTGCAACCAAAAATGGCTAATAACATAACTCAGATTGCTCAGTGCAGGTTGGACTCCTGTGTCTAATAATAATAATAGTCCTTTAATAGTCCCACAATGGGGAAATTCAGTGTGTTACAGCAGCAAAGATAAGATAAGATAAGCAGATACAAATACAAATACAACATGTACAGGAATGTTCCAAGGTAAGAGGCATTACTTTGATAGCCGACAGACAGATAGGAAGTAGCGGGGGGGGGGGGGGGGATTTAACAGGCAGAGAGATATTTCAGTTCTCTGTGTGTAATGATCTCCGCTTAGGTCGGTGTTGGTTGTACAGCCTAACCGCGGTGGGGAGGAAAGACTTCCGATAGCGCTCCTTCTCACACCTAGGGTGGAGCAGTCGGTCACTGACAGTACTGCTCAGCGCGATCACAGTCTCATGCATGGGATGGGACTTCTTCTTCTGCATGGAGCTCACCACGGACAGTATCCTTCTGTCACCCACCACCTGCACTGGGTCCAGGGGGCTCCCCAGGACAGAGCTGGCCCTTCTAATCAGCTTGTCAAGTTTATTTCTGTCCCTGGTTGATATACTGCTCCCCCAGCAGGCCACTCCAAAGAAGATGGCTGATGCCACTACCGAGTTGTAGAAAGTCCTAAGAAGTGCCCCCCGGATTCCAAAGGCTCTCAGTTTCCTAAGCAGGTAGAGCCTGCTGTGGCCCTTCCTGTACAGGGCCTCCATATGATCTGCCCAGTCCAGCTTATTATTAAGGAGCAAACCCAGGTACTTATAGGTGTTCACAATCTCGTTGCCCGTCCCCAGGATGTCCACTGGTTTAGGAGGGCTTCTGCCTTTGCGGAAGTCCACCACCATCTCCTTGGTCTTCCCCGCGTTAATCTTCAGGTGGTTACGGTGGCACCAGTCCACAAAAACCTGGTTCAGTTCTCTGTACTCCCTGTCATCATCATCTGTGATGAGACCCACTATTGCAGAGTTGTCAGAATACTTCTGTAGGTAGCAGCTGGATGAGTTGCACCTAAAATCTGCAGTGTACAGTGTGAAGAGGAAAGGGGCGAGAACCGTACCCTGAGGTGCCCCCGTATTACAGATCACGGTACCTGACACACAGTCTTGGGCTCTCACGTATTGAGGTCGATTTGTGAGGTAGTCTAGGATCCAGTTGGAGAGGTGGTGGTCCACTCCAGCAAGGCCCAGCTTGTCCCTCAATAACCTGGGCTGTATGGTGTTAAAAGCACTGGAGAAGTCAAAGAACATTATTCTGTGTTCCCTGGTTTCTCCAGGTGAGACAGAGCCCTGTGCAGAAGATGGATGATGGCATCATCTACCCCAATGCCCGGCCGATAAGCAAACTGGAGGGGGTCCATAGCGGGGCTCACTAGAGGGCGGAGATGTGTGAGAACCAATCTCTCCAAGATCTTCATCAGGTCTAATTCATACCATTGACTAACAGTAGTGGTCACAAGGTTAATGGTCACTATGACTAGCAGTCTGGATCCTTTGGCGTACATTTAGTCATTTAGTAAAGATATTAATTTGCAAAAGACAACAGTGTACTTTAACATGGAGATGAGATTGCAACTTATTGAAGGATTCCTTCAACAGCTTTTGATTTGAAGGCTGATGTAAGGTGTACAGCATTATAAGTGCTCCAGGAAAATATTCATAGAACTGCAGAACTGAAATATTACCTCCTCCTGTCTAAACAGTTCAAAATATCATGCAGTCAGTGGCTCAGCATACAGGTGTTCTAAATGTCAGGGACACTCATAAAGCCAGGTGTTATTTTTGGTGCTTACATGATTTTATGGGTAAAATTCACAGAGAATTTCAGGTGTTCTTAACCTTTTTGTAGTTCCAAGGACTTCCAAAATATCTCTGTTATTACCTAAAGAATACTGAATTACAGACATAACACATAATACTATTATCCATTGTTTATCAAATAAAGAACCTGTATTATATTCAATAGGACTCTCAGGCTTGAATACTAACATGATGACACATATTTTTTAATTTTTTTTTGCACAATTTGCCACTTGGTTTTCACCTGTAATTTGTCCTGTTATAGCAACTCCAGACACAGGGAAATGCTGCCTCAACTTTTGAAGTTTGCATTGTCTAAGTCAATCTGACCCGGTAAGACCAAATCCTGGGATCTGTAGACAAAGTCATGTTCCATCCTTGCATTTCTGTTTTTTTTTTTTGTTTTTTTTTACTTTGCATAATAAAAACACTTAAAAAAACGAGCTTTATTTTTCTATATAAAAAAAGATTGTTTTTTGCAGGATGGGCCATTTTTATTGGTCCCTTTTTTGAGTACATACAGTATGACTTTTCAGTAGCTTTTTCACTTTTTTTAGGTAGTATACATAGAACAACAATCTTGTATAATTAAACTTTTTCTGAACAGTAGTCAATGTGTCAAATAACAAGGTAATCTTATATTTCAGGTTGTTATGGACGCAGTGATATCTATTTTGTATAGTTTGGGCATAGATGGCAGACCCAAAGGCCATGGTTAGGCCTCTTGCCATCATAGCAGCTCATCAGCAAACAGTGAGTGACTTAGTATACCAGGTGTTATTTTTGGTGTTTTGGTGCTTACATGATTTTTATGTGTAAATTCATAAGCATTTCAGGCGTTTTTAACCTTTTTGCTAGTTCTATGGTGCTCCAAAATATCTTCCCTAAAGACTACTATGTCATACTACTACTCAGTGGCGTAACTAGGAATGGCTGGGCCCCAAGGCGAACATTTGACATGTGCCCCCCCCCCCGAACCGCTGCCCCCAATCGCCCCGCCCCCGGACCTCCCCCCTCCAACCCCCCCCCCCAAAAAAAAACGCATTCCTGCGCACACTATTATGTGCCATAGTGGCTCCTGCACACAGTATTATGCCCCATAGTGGCCTCTGCACACAGTATCATGTCCCATGGTGGCCCCTGCACACAGTATCATGTACCATAGTGGCCCCTGCACACAGTATCATGTACCATAGTGGCCCCTGCACACAGTATCATGTCCCATAGTGGCCCCTGCACATAGTATCATGTCCCATAGTGGCCCCTGCACACAGTATCATGTCCCATAGTGGCCCCTGCACACAGTATCATGTCCCATAGTGGCCCCTGCACACAGTATCATGTACCATAGTGGCCCCTGCACACAGTATCATGCCCCATAGTGGCCCCTGCACACAGTATCATGTCCCATAGTGGCCCCTGCACATAGCATCATGTCCCATAGTGGCCTTTGCACACAGTATCATGTCCCATAGTGGCTCCTGCACACAGTATCATGTCCCATAGTGGCCTCTTCACACAGTATCATGCCCCATAGTGGCCCCTGCACACAGTATCATGCCCCATAGTGGCCCCTGCACACAGTATCATGCCCCATAGTGGCCCCTGCACACAGTATTATATCCCATAGTGGCTCCTGCATACAGTATTATATCCCATAGTGGCCCCTGCACACACTATTATTCCCCATAGTGGCCCCTGCACTGAGTATTTTGCCCCATAGTGGCCCCTGCACACACTATTATATGTCCCATTGGGGACCACCCATGAACAATTATTATACTCTGGGGTCTTTTCAGACCCCAGAGTATAATGATCGGAGACTCAGGGGAGGATACAAACAAAAAAAACAACGTTGCTTACCTGTCCCTCGCTCCGGTGCATGCCCGTGCGCTACTTCGGCCTTCTTCAATGTTGGACCAGGCCGGCATCACGTGACGCAGGCCGGCGTTGCGACGCAAAATTACATCCGCTGACATCTGGGACGTCACCAAACAGGCCCGAAGCCTGGAGAGGTGTAGGAGAGGTAAGTACATTGTTTTTTATGTTCCCTCACCAACTCTGGACCTCCGATTATTATACTCTGGGGTCTTTTCAAAGACCCCGGAGTATAATGATAGCAGAGATTGTGGTGTTCAGCCCGCGGCCTCACATACCGATCCCCGCTTCTGCTCACAGCCGCCTCCGCAGAATCGGAAGCGCAGGCGGCCATGAGCGGGACCCCGGGGAACGGTAAGTATATAGGGCCCGTTACCTGCTGGGGTTTCTCCAGCAGGTAACGGCCTATTTTAAAAAAAAAAAAAAAAAGCATCGGGGGCCCGCAGGGCCCCGTAATGTCCCGGGCCCTGTAGCAGCCGCTACTGCTGCTACCCCGATAGTTACGCCCCTGCTACTACTCCCAGCAGGTGCTGTCTCCTCATTACCTTGGTTTTTTGCCATGCAGAACATGCTTCTCCATGT
This sequence comes from Leptodactylus fallax, assembly GCA_947044405.1. NCBI lineage: Eukaryota > Metazoa > Chordata > Amphibia > Anura > Leptodactylidae > Leptodactylus > Leptodactylus fallax. The sequence continues at coordinate 4,719,155 of CAMRHE010000074.1, read as the reverse complement.
AGCCGTCCTCCTGTTGGTGATGCAACTGGATAAGCCCATAGGGTGGGCATGCCAATCCTCTCAGTAACTTGTGGGTTTAACAGACACACTTGTGGACCCTTCATCTAATCCCAGAATGTTCTGGTCTATTTAAACCTGCTCAGCCCGGCACTGCAACTGAGCAACATATGTTCTTGGATTTCCAGTTCCTCTGAAGGTTTAGTGCTTGTATTCCTGATGGATCTTCCATTTTGTGACCTAAGCCTGACTTGATTATGTATTTGATATTGTCTGTGATTTGCTGTTACTCCGTGTATGACCTTTTCAGTTCCCATGACCCTGCATCTCCGCTACTTTCCCCCTGACTTTTGGACCAGACTCAACCACACTTTTGCCTGACACTCTGGTGCTTCCCACTGGCAGCTCTCTGACCCTTTGGGTCAGCTGCCACTAAAACTGGGACTACTCCTAGAAGTAGCGACCTGGTGGTCCCCTGCAGAGAAGACAAAATCACTGTATAGGGTGTGAGAAGGTGACAGGCAGAGTGCTGGAATCACGGTATATCTCCCCCAGGTTTCTGACATACGTCTGGTCCAGGGCGGGTATTGAGTAGGCCTCAGCCCCAGGTGTAGGTCCCAGGCTCGTTACTGGGCCATAAAAGGCTGCAGAGCCTGTATTTCAGGGCAGATCCTGGGAGAAAGAGGAGGCGCCTGGGTCGGTCCTGAAACACTGAGAGTCTGGTACTATGCTACTTTGTTTCGTTCATGTGGTTGATAGAAAGCCACACGTATAGTTAGTTTTTACTGTTTAGTTAGTGCTTGGATGAGCAGGGCCTTATTTACGTTTTGCCTGAAGTTAAGGCTGTATTTTATTTTGCTTATTCTGTGCCTGACGTATGGCTTATTCATTTTTGCTGTTTTTCCAAATAAACCTGTTTTGCACCAGACTTCGTGTCCCTCTGACTGGTTGGGTCTGCACTATTGCTGTTAACGTGCTACCTCCCCCACAAGGGGTTAAAGGGTGAAAACCATGTGACTACTTAGACAATGCCCTCAACAGTAGCCCAAAGTGAAACTGGTTAGGTGGCCAAGTTGTTCCATGATCCACTGTCTGTTAAATGGGTTTGTTCACATCTCAGTTTTTGCACAAGTCTAGTGTGTATGCAGGAAAGTTCTCAATTTACATGCTCAGTGTGTGTATAGACTTCTATTACCAGAAGGAGCTAAAAGGGTGTCTTTTTGTCCTGCATCTGGTTGGTATACCTTGTTATACCATTACAAAAATAGGATGGAGTAGCATACTAGACTACTCTTTTATCCTGCAGGTTACAGTAAGACAGAAAGTATTTGTTTAATGAAGGCTTAACCTTAACCATATATAGACAGTGTGGCAGCATAACTGTCCAAAGGCATGTTTCTAGCGAAAAATGTTAAAATAAGAATTTATTTTCATAGGGGTGACTCCATGAAAATAGTGAAAATCTAACACTAAACTAAACCCCCTCCCCCCACCTAACTCCTAATTTACTTACTTTAAAAAAACATGTATAATTACCCAGATCGCCCCAGGCACATTTTCTGATTTGCCAGTGACGTTCCATTTCCCCGTTTTCGGAAACTGAATGTCACCAATACTAGCCCCCTCCCCCTGACCCTGTCATACTTACCTGTCTTCCTGTCTTCTTCTTCTGGGCATGAAGAGTCACTTTCTTTAGGGGGGCTGTCACCTGCGCAATAGAGCCGGAGTGCACTCGGCTCTATTGCACAAACTCTGGCAGACGTGAATATGAGAAGGATCGGGCCTCCCACGCATGCACACTCCGGTTCTATTGCACAGGTGCGGGCACAAGTCAAGAGAAGAGACGGTGGCACAGAAGAAAGTGATCTCCAGGACAGGAAGAGAGGTAAGTATTATGGGGTGGGGGGCTGTGTTAGTTAGGTAGGTTGGGCTAGTAGTCCGCGGGCTAGCTAGGGAAACAGAGAGGGAGTGTGAGAGAGAGAGGGGGAGGGAGTGAGAGGGGTATCTGAGAGAAGAGCAATGCACCATGGTAGTTGTAGGCTTAGAGAGCAGGAAGCTACCCATGTTATCAAATGCAGAGGATACCAGGAGCTCACAGAGAAACCCAGAAATCACAGAAAACACTGCTAAAGATATTTGGGTGCACTTATTAACCCATTAATAGCACTAACAGACCTTTTTTAAAAAACCTTTTTTGCCTGGAAAACCCCTTTAATTACTTGTAAATTAGCAGAAGGACTAACAAATGAACAGCACAAGATAAAGTTGTAAGAAACAATACTCCAGAATTCTTATTTCTACTAAAACAGACATGTCAGATGAGGAGACAGGTCTTCTTTAAGAGCCTATTAGATGGCATGATAATCAGGGCAATTTTTATGAACAAGCGTTATTAGGAACACTTGTTACCAATAACCGCCCTGCAACGGAGCACCCATCAATGTGTTTATCGACATTCAGTCCTCATTCTTTGCCCACATTTGCAGGTGTAAAAGGGATCTAGATAACCAACACCATCTAATGCTGGGAATTTTCACCACTTTAATCCACCTGTTATCTATTGACATCATCTGCATGAATTCAAATGTTCACTACTTCATTCACCATGAATGGGCATTTTGTTATGCACAGAAAATTTCTAATAGGAAATAAATTGCCTAAACCAGAAAAAAACACAGAAACAGATAAAATGTACTCAGTTTGCACTGATGTGGGCAGGCGTTGGGGGGGGGGGGGGGTTGTGACAGGCTGGGCAATTGCCCAGGGTGCCCCTTCCATAAAGAGGGTCCCTGAGATTCGGAGCCTGATGACTCCGGATCCAGGAGCCAGGCTCGGCCACATCGATAATGGAAAGGGGCCCGACGTCATGTGCCGCAGGCCCCTTTCCAATAGAAGCCTGCCCAGGGGAGGTCTGTAAAAATAACAAACATTATAGCGCCTCCTTATTTATAAGCAGGCGCTATAATTACTGATGACTGGGTGCAAATCTATTAGGCGGTACAATGGTGATCATTTGAACTGTGTGTGGGAAAATGGGGCTTGATTTATTACTGTTTTGAGGGCAGAAATGAGGCATTATTAAAGGGATTGCCACTGGAAGATGATGGTGTCGTTTGTTATCAGCATTTAGGGCCCCACTTTGCCTAAAAACAGCCCTGGATGTGGACGTACAATATATGCCAGGGGTTGATCAAATCGTGTTACTGAACTACAGCCCATGTCCCAGTATTCAGTACCTTGTTTAGATTATAATTCATGGTTCATTGTGTAATTCACATTGTATGTGGCCTTGAGTACCATTTATTTAGTATCTAGTGGACCAGTTGTTAGTATGGGTCCTAATTCTACATGGTGAATAGTCCAGTATAACTATAGTTGTATATACACAGTAAATATCTAAACTCACTATAGAATAAGCCCATTCCCAACTCCTGTTGCAGATTCAGCAATTTACCTTTTTTTCATGTTTTGCAAGCTGCTCACAGAACTTTCCCTTCGTTGCATACCAATAAAACATCCATGCCTGGAATGCTGAATTAGACCCCTTTCACATTGGATCCCATCCACCGTATGTCTTTTTTCACTAAAAGGGAGGATCAGATCTTGGCACAAAAACATTTCCTAAAATTTCCTTAGCTAATCTTCACCCTTGTGTGATCCTGTTTCTTCTTTGGATTAAAGTAAAAGGTTTTCAAGGGAGGGGACCTCCCTTAGTAAAAAAAAAAAACAACAAAAAAAAACTAGGGGGCTCTGAGTGAAGAATTTACAATTACCCATTTCAGCAACTCCTAGACTAGAAAATGTTTTATGTTATTCTATGTATGTTCATAGACTTGTATTGGAGGGGCGTTCCTCACAGCTCAGCGTCATCACTGGGCTGTAAGGAACACCCCCTTCTCTCTGTACTTGCCCATAGCGCTGTACTGTACTGAATTCAGCGCGCTGTCAGCTTTCTAGCGGTATGTAAAACAGCATATACATGAGGACGTGAAGGGTCCTCTTTAAGCATTTTTTTGTTGCTCATCCAATAAAAAGTCTCACAGACTGGTCTAATCTGAAAAATTAAGGTAGTTTTTTTCTCACCCAATAAATAGTCTCGCAGCCTGCACTGATCTGAGAAAATCTTCATTATTTAGGCTAAGGCCCCACGTAGTGAGCCACAGCCGAAAAACGCTGTGGAAAAGACCGTGGTGGAAATGCATTGGCTTTTTTTTTCCTCAGCGTTTTTTACAGAAAAATCCACAGTCTTCCTCTGCGGACTTCCTGCTTCTATTATAGCTATATGGAAAACGCCAGTAATTCCGTAGGTATAATTGACATGCTGCAATTTACAAAAACGCAGGTGTTTTTTAAATCGCAGCATTTCCACTGCAGATTTTTTTCAGCAATGTGTGGATGGGATCAGCCCGAATCCTATCCACTTTGAGAGATACCGTAAAACGCGGCAATTGTTTTTTGTTTTGTTTTTTAGCTCACCCACTAAACAGTTTGACAGAGCCTGGTAATCTTAAAAAATATCAGTTTGTTAAGAGTATTTTTGATTTTTGTTGCTCACCCACTAAACAGTCTTGCAGCCTGATATAATCTGAAAAAAATCTCCTTTATTTAAGTTTTTTTTTTTTTTTTTGCCCACCCAATAAATAATGTGATGGAGCCTGCTAATCTGAAAAAATCTCAGTTTCATAAGGGGTTTTTTGTTTCTCACCTAATAAAAAGTCTTGCAAACTGCCACCACTGTAACAGCAAAAAAAAAAAAAAAAAAAAGAAATAAGCTGACTGACATAGTTCTAGTCTAACAGTCTCTAAAAAAAAAAAAAAAGACATACCAACAGTGTCAGTACTGTTACCAATCAGGCAATCACTATTATAATTAAGCAGTGTACAGTAAAATGACTGGAAACAGGGCAGGGGACAGGCAAAAGGATGGAGAGGAGGAAAGACTTATGTAAGTACTAATTATAAGAATGTGGATGGCAACAGCAGCACTACTTCTGGTCTCAACAGCTCTGCCAGTAGCCGCAGTGCTGTTGTACTTCCTGATAATAAAGATGTTTTTGAAAGCAGCAATATACAAATCAGGGTTCTGTGTGCTCCTCCTCCTCTGTAGTAACACATAATTTACCATGATATCTTTCTGTACTGTCAATCATGTCTTCTTCAGCGACACAGATTCCATTCTCTAGTAGCAACGTGGCATCTGCTGAGAAAGATTCCCCTTCTTCCTCTTCTTGATGAGTTGGATAAGAAATGCCAGTGTTTTTTGGATTTAGAGGAGGTAGAGGTGGAAGATATGAGTGTTGGTGGAAGTAGTATTGGAAGGGGTGTGCTACTGGTAGTTGTGCTGGTAGAGGTACTAGTGAAAAATCTCTAAAAAATTGTGATGCCGTAGAGCAATCCCATTGCCACGATGAATCACAAAAAAGTGGCGAAGATGATGACTTTAATGAATCCAATGATGACTCTATTACAGGTAAATAATAATGACACATCACTCGGTGAGTCACAAGAAGAGGTGCTCAGAGAGGATTATTCATCCATACAGTAAATAAAGCAAGTATTTCTGGCACTCAATTAGTAGCTCAAATGCTTCAGTTTTATTACATCCATATTAATAATGATGAAACCTTTCAGTCAGTATATTCTGATCTTCATCAGTCTTCGGTAATGTTACAAAATAATAACAGAATCAGAACAATGAGTGGAAAAAAACTATCCAAGAAAAAGACATCACAAAAATGTATATAGAAAAATAATTAACAGACTAGAAAATAACGAATGAACATAATAAACATAAAAACACTCAAAAAAAAAAAAAAAACACAAAAAAGAGAAAAAATTCCATAGTGGATGGTCTCAATACATATTTATAATATCAGCATACAATCATGTAGAGGCTAGAGGTCCAGTGCCCAGATTCCTAATACAAATAAACCGCATAGCCTGTAATATAAACAGAAAATAGAAAGCCTATACAATGTTACCGGATGTAGAAGAAAAACAGGGTCACAGGGTGAAAGGCAACTGTTTGCAGCATCAAGTTTCTAGAGAGATCTCAGGTTTAAATAGGGAAGAAATGGCGCCAAATATGGAAACCAGAAGTGACGTAATCAAACCGGTAGAAAGAGGAAGAAAAGCAAAGTAGGGGATGAATAGGGAGATAAAAACAATTGTAGAAGGTCCTTGAAGTGGTGGAAGACAAGTAGGAACAACAATTCTCCTCTTTCAATTCTACTTGAAAAAATTTTGACTACTAGTGAAAAATACCAGATCTTTTCTATTGGATACTGGCGATTTTCTTAGTCATACTAAAAATTTGTCTCCACTGGTTAGTACTTGTGGTTTTTGTGTTATTATGTTCATTCACTATTTTCTAGTCTGGTAATTATTTTTCTATATAAATTTTTCTGATGTCTTTTTCTTGGATATTTTTTCCACTCATTGTTCTGATTCTGTTATTGTTATGTAACATTACAGATGACTGATGAAGGTCAGAATGTACTGACTGAAACGTTTCATCATTATTAATATGGATGTAATAAAACTGAAGCATTTGAGCAACTAATTGAGTGCCAGAGTTACTTGCTTTATTTTCTATTACAGATAAACCCTGGCTACCGGGTCAGGGTGAAACAGAGGAAGAGGGTAGTGGCAGATACAATAGTAAGAATTCCACCCGAGGTGCAGCCCCAACATCCAACAGACCTGCCTGGAACAAATTTGGGTGGTGGTGGCCCCACCGCTGCTGATTTTGGCTGAGGCAGCTAGGTGTGGTCATGTCTTGTATGGGAATTTTTTTGTACATTACCAAATAACAAAGCAATGAGAAGGTGCAAGATCTGCAAGCAAATAATTATCCATGGGCATGCATGCACATGTGTAGGAACTAGGTCTCTCTGTACTCACATGAAATGGCGCCTCCAACTCATTTGGCAAAATGTAATGCAATTGGCAGTTGCACCAAGGCAGCAAGACCTTTCTATTCCTTCTTCCCACGATTGTCTTTGTAGGCAGACCACACCTTGCACATGGTTATCGTCATCATTATCATTCATTATCAACTCCATCTGCTTCTCCTCCTCCTCCATACCGTCAGTCATCATCCAGAAAAAGTGTGTGACCAGAAAACAGCAATCTGCACCCAATCATCTGGCTGGTCTGCAACTTTAATTCTCACCTGGCCAAGTTACTGGCGGTGCAGTCGCTGCCGTGCCAACCAATGGCAGCGCACAATCTCAATAGAGAATACCTAGCCCCCATTATTTCTCCAGGAAAGCTATCCCTGCTTGATATCACCATGTCGGCCTCTCCTTGTAAATGTCCATGTGGGGAAAGGTGCACGCCACCATCAATACATGGAGCAGCAATTATGGGCAAGGGACAATACATAGCTTTCATGGCCTAATGTTTTGAGCGTCAGTGGCCACAGTCTAGGAACACAGCAAGGCAAGGTACTTTCTAACTTTTGAGTACTACTTACTAACATCACCTCATGGGTGCAGCGCAGCATAGTTTCAACACCAGGTCCTCTACACACTATTTCCCACCCCCAACAGGATAATTGAGGTTCTTTCTGTCTTAAGTGCTGTTTTCAGGGTCATAGAATCTTTCCCAATTCAGAAGATATTCAGCTGTCAGGTCAGGCATGCTGATAGCGGTATGGTTCCCTAAATGGACAATTTTTGTTGTGTTCTTTATAAAGTAAATTCTTTATCACTCCATTTACAAGTGGCAGACACGCAAGCAAGCACCAAAAAAAAAAGGGTAATTTTTGGAGCATTTTAAAAGTGAGTCTTTGCTTACCATCCGTTTCTACATGTCACTTTCACTTTGACATAAGTTCAGCTGCGTTTGCCTTAGAACACAGGTGTCAAACACAAGGCCCGCGGGCCGAATCCGGCCCGCTGCCTTCTGTTATCCGGCCCGGCCTCACGCAATACAAGAGCAATAAAGATGGCGGCCGCCTCATTAGCGGTGCGCCCCTGGGTGGCCGCCATCTTTATTGCCTCAGGCGGCACTGTCCGTCACTGTCTGGGGGGCGGCATTTGTACTATTTAATGTAAACCAGCCCTGGACAGGCCGCTTTAAAAAAAAAACAAAACAAAGCTGAGCGGGGCCTGTCCTGGGCTGGCTTACGAGACGTCGCATCTCAGCGCAGGCGGTGATACAATGACGTCATCGTGCCGGCTACGCTGAGACATAGACTTCGCGGACAAGAAGAGGAGGCGGCGGCGGCTCCATCAAGGCATCGCAGGTGAGTATAACTTTTTTTTTATACATATAAATAGGCCGTAACCTGCTGGAGTATCCCCGGCAGGGGACAGTCTATTTATTTACCTACCCCGCGTCTGCTCGTGGCCGCCTCCGCTTCCCCTTCTGCTATGGGACGCAGAAAGGGAAGTGGATGCCACTGTGAGCGGCCGCGGGCATCGGAAAGTGAGGCTGCAGGCCTCAAAAACTACTATTATTATACTCCGGGGTCTGAGACCCCGGAGTATAATAATCGGGGGCCCAGGGCAGGTGAGGGGACATAAAAACATATCCTACTTACCTCTCCTGCGATCGGTGTTACTCCAAGCAGGCTTGAGGCCTCTGGTGACGTCATCAGGTCACGTCGCCGGCCTGATCACGTGACGTGTGTGCGCAATTAAACAGGGCCGAAAGCTGCAAGGAGTGCACCGGTGTCCAGGATAGGTAAGTAACACTGGTTTTTATGTTTGTCAGCTCCCCTGGGTCTCTGATCATTATACTCTGGGGTCTGAAAAGATCCCAGAGTATAATAATAGTTCATGGTTTGGCCACTATGGGGCATAATACCCTGTGCAGGGATCACTGTGGAGCATAATACCAGTGCAGGGACCATTATGGAGCATAATACCGTGTGCAGTGGCCACTGTGGAGCATAATACCGTGTGCAGTGGCCACTGTGGAGCATAATACCATGTGCAGGGGCCAATATGGAGAATCATACCGTGTGCAGTGGCCACTGAGGAGCATAATACCGTGTGCAGGGGCCAATATGGAGCATCATACCGTGTGCAGGGGCCAATATGGAGCATCATACCGTGTGCAGGGGCGAAAATGGAGCATAATACCGTGTGCAGGGGCCACTAGGGAGCATAATACCGTGCATAATACCGTGTGCAGGGGCAGCTGCGAGTCATAATACAGTGTGCAGGGACTGCTGTGGAACATTATAGTATGTGTAAATGGGGCGCTATAAATAGGGGCTATGGCGCCTGTTTATATTATACGCTGTCTAATAGCTCGCTTAACTGTTAAGGAGAAGTTACTTTTATACATGTGTAAAATAATTTTGGCCCTTCAAGGTACCCCGTGAGGCTGAAGTGGCCCCCGGTGAAAATGAGTTTGACACCCCTGCCTTAGAGAGTTAGAAATTGGATAGCTAGGTTCCTAGGAGCCCTGACAGTGTATACACTATGTTAAGCCAATTTAAGTTGTGGTCCATTCCGAACTTGCTCAACCTGAAACAAAACTAATCTTGAGAGGTTCACCCATTTGGCTGTAAAAACAGCCTAATAGGAGACATGGATCATGAAAGTCACAGTTGTGCAATTTCCATTGACTTTGATCAGGTTTGGCTCAATAGGTTTGGTTTTTGTGACTGCGTGCGGTAGGTTGCAACGTGCCCCACGGCTTATTGTGCATTCGGTGCTACCTGCATATTTATTTGCCCCCAACCTCCTTTGTTTTTTTTCACTCACTAATTTTTAGTTATTCAATTTAAAAAGACAAACAATGATTTTCTAATATGAGTTCTCAATTACATCAGATTTGTCATAAACTTACCTGTTGACATTACAGGCCCACACATATGTTTAATTAGCATGTTTGTTCTGAGAATATGGTATAACCAGGCTTGGACAACACTTCTGTGCACTCAGCACTGACCCAGACCTGAATGCTTTGAACCTTGTCCTTAATATTTGGCATTTTTCTGCATGGTCACTTCCACTGGTCACTCTGCCCTGATGGGTTAGTAATGTGGATGTGACATTTTATCTGAGATATTGTCATGTCACAGCTTGCTTCACTTTTCAATATAATTATGAGATGCAAAATGCTTCACATATTAGTTATTCAGCATGATGTATAATGCTGAACTGGCCCTTGTTGTGTAAAACAGTATTTGACATGGAAGGCCACAGTTCTGTGTGCTTACTCCCACACTAGCTAATATGCAAACATGCCCACACATCAATATACAAAAAAAGTGAACTTGTGCTGAAAAGCATGTCCTGGCCACCTTGACTAATCCCAATATTAAGATAACATAAACTTGGCCTCTGTCCTTAGCAAGGTGAGACTTGTGTGATGGAACACAGTGCCTTATAACAAGTCCCCCCTTTGCGAACTGCACAGAACCTAAAGTGATACTTTTTCATATTATCATATTATAGCAATTTCATTTTATCTTATATTGTTAGGAAAAAAGAAATACCTATTACAACATATTTATGTAGTTATTTTTATGTTATTGATCTTTGTCAGTGAGAGAGACATATTAGGAATTGCATAAATAATGGCCAAGTCATATCTACAGGCATAGCTATGTATATACTTTAGTTAGGAGAAGGTTATCAGGATTTGCCCTATGTGCCTGCTAAACTGCACGAGCAGCATGCTCTATGTGGCATATTAGAGTGCAGATCTGTGACGGGGTGGTATCTATTAGTCAGAGAAGACTCTGGAGAAATTTTGTAGTCCAGGAGTCAGCAGCCTTCAGCACCCCAGCTGCTATGAAACAGCAACTCTCAGCATGCTCCAATCACCTCTATGGGAATTTTATTAAGAGCAGAGCAAGTACGCATGCTGGGCATTTGGATTAAGGGTACCATGGGCCATGAGCTGTTCAGAAAGCACCCCCCCCACTTCACACCAAATATCCCTATGACAGAATATTGTCCCAAAGCAGTCCTCCACACAGTATAAGGTCCCACAGTGGCCCTCCATATACCTAGGGATGAGTGATTCGGTTCTTGTTATGAATTTTTGAAGTGCACCACCCACTCTCTTCAGACTCCAGACTATAATAATAGAAGGCCCAGGGGGGAGAGTAAACATAACAAACAAACCTCCCACTGATGCATGTGATTGCATCTGCGCTTCATGACACCAGCATGACCTACCCTGTTTCCCTGAAAATAAGACACCCCCCGAAAGTAAGACATAGGAGAGGTTTCGTACAATTGCCCATTATAAGGCATCCCCTGAAAGTAAGACGTAGGAGACGTTTCGTTTCGCAGCATTCCCGAACAGAACATACGGTATATACAGTATGTAAGGCCGCGGGCCGAACCCCACAATCACTGCTATCATTATACTCCGGGGTCTTTGAAAAGACCCAGGAGTATAATAATCGGAGGCCCAGAGTTGGTGAGGGAACATAAAAAACAACGTACTTACCTCTCCTACGCTTCTCCAGGCTTCGGGCCTGTTTGGTGACGTCGCAGACGTCAGCGGACGTCATTTTGCGTCGCGATGCCAGCCCGCATCACGTGACGCCGGCCTGGTCCAACATTGAAGAAGACCGAAGTAGCAGGGAGTGGACTGGAGAGAGGAACAGGTAAGCAACGTTGTTTTTTTATGTTTCTATCCTCCCCTGGGTCTCCGATCATTATACTCTGGGGTCTGAAAAGACCCCAGAGTATAATAATTGTTCATGGGTGGTCCACAATGGGACATATAATAGTGTGTGCAGGGGCCACTATGGGGCAAAATACTCAGAGCAGGGGCCACTATGGGGAATAATAGTGTGTGCAGGGGCCACTATGGGATATAATACTGTGTGCAGGGGGCCACTATGGGGCATAATACTGTGTGCAAGGGCCACTATGGGATATAATACTGTGTGCAGGGGCCACTATGGGGAATAATACTGTGTGCAGGGGCCACTATGGGACATGATACTGTGTGCAGGGGCCACTATGGGACATGATACTGTGTGCAGGGGCCACTATGGGACATGATACTGTGTGCAGGGGCCACTATGGGATATAATACTGTGTGCAAGGGCCACTATGGGGAATAATACTGTGTGCAGGGGCCACTATGGGGAATGATACTGTGTGCAGGGGCCACTATGGGACATGATACTGTGTGCAGGGGCCACTATGGGGAATGATACTGTGTGCAGGGGCCACTATGGGACATGATACTGTGTGCAGGGGCCACTATGGGGAATGATACTGTGTGCAGGGGCCACTATGGGACATGATACTGTGTACAGGGGCCACTATGGGACATGATACTGTGTGCAGGGGCCACTATGGGGAATGATACTGTGTGCAGGGGCCACTATGGGGAATGATACTGTGTGCAGGGGCCACTTTGGGGAATGATACTGTGTGCAGGGGCCACTATGGGACATGATACTGTGTGCAGGGGCCACTATGGGATAGAATACTGTGTGCAGGGGCCACTATGGGGAATGATACTGTGTGCAGGGGCCACTATGGGACATGATACTGTGTACAGGGGCCACTATGGGACATGATACTGTGTGCAGGGAAATTAATGGTTTGGATTGTTATGATGATGTCCTAGAAGATGATGACATAACTGTCATTGAATAAATTTTACTTTCTATTTGTACCGTAAATATTGGTAAATGTACCATAATGTTAATTGTTGTACATGGAAATAATGGTACGGTAGTAGTAAGAAATTCTTGATAGGATTCACAGTTTGTCTGGTTATGCTGGTTTGTGATGACAACTACTGTACAGTACCGTATATAATAAATGTTCATTTTTTTGTTCAGCAATAAATGAATTCTTCTTCATTGAAAAAAAAAATAAGACATCCCCTGAAAATAAGACACAGCACATCTTTGGGAGCAAAAATTAATATAAGACGCTGTCTTATTTTCGGGGGAAACAGGGTATGTGACCACTGTCAACACTGTTTATGTTTACTCACATCACCTGGGCCTCCGCTAATAATACTCTTACAGTGGGTAGGGAAAGTATTCAGACCCCTTTAAATGTTTCACTCTTTGTTTCATTGCAGACATTTGATAAAAGCAAAAACGTTCATTTTATTTCTCATTAATGTACACTCAGCACCCCATCTTGACAGAAAAAAAAACAGAAATGTAGATATTTTTGCAAATGTATTAAAAAAGAAAAACTGAAATATCACATGCTCATAAGTATTCAGACCCTTTGCTGTGACATTCATATTTAACTCACTGCTGTCCATTTCCTTCTGATACTCCTTGAGATGGTTCTACTCCTTCATTGGAGACCAGCTGTGTTTTATTAAACTGATTGGACTTGATTAGGAAAGGTACACACCTGTCTGTATAAGACCTCACAGCTCACAGTGCATGTCAGAGCAAATGAGAATCATGAGATCAAAGGAACTGCCCAAGGAGCTCAGAGACAGAATTGTGGCAAGGCACACATCTGGCCAAGGTTACAAAAGAATTTCTGCAGCATTCAAGGTTCCTAAGAGCACAGTGGCCTCCATAATCCTTAAATGGAAGAAGTTTGGGACGACCAGAACTCTTCCTAGACCTGGCCGTCCAGCCAAACTGAGCAATCATGGGAGAAGAGCCTTGGTGAGAGGTAAAGAAGAATCCAAAGATCACTGTGGCTGAGCTCCAGAGATACAGTAGGGAGATGGGAGAAAGTTCCACAAAGTCAACTATCACTGCAGCCCTCCACCAGTCGGGGCTTTATGGCAGAGTGGCCCGAAGGAAGCCTCTCCTCAGTGCAAGACATATGAAAGCCCGCATAGAGTTTGCCAAAATTCTCAAGTCTGATGAGACGAAGATTGAACTTTTTGGCGTTAATTCTAAACGGTATGTGTGGAGAAAACCAGGCACTGCTCATCACCTGCCCAATACAATCCCAACAGCGAAACATGGTGGTGGCAGCATCATGCTATGGGGGTGTTTTTCAGCTGCAGGGACAGGACGACTGGTTGCAATTGAAGGAAAGATGAATGCGGCCAAGTACAGAGATATCCTGGAAGAAAACCTATTCCAGAGTGCTCTGGACCTCAGACTGGGTCCAAGGTTCACCTTCCAACAAGACAATGACCCTAAGCACTCAGCTAAAATAACAAAGGAATGTCTTCGGAACAACTCTGTGACCATTCTTGACTGGCCCAGCCAGAGCCCTGACCTCAACCTAATTGAGCATCTCTGGAGAGACCTGGAAATGGCTGTCCACCAACATTCACCATCCAACCTGAAAGAACTGGAGAGGATCTGCAAGGAAGAATGGTAGAGGATCCCCAAATCCAGATGTGAAAAACTTGTTGCATCATTTCCAAGAAGATTCATGGCTGTACTAGCTCAAAAGGGTGCTTCTACTCAATACTGAGCAAAGGGTCTGAATACTTATGACCATGCGAGATTTCAGTTTTTCTTTTTTAATAAATTTGCAAAAATATCTACATTTCTGTTTTTTTTTCTGTCAAGATGGGGTGCTGAGTGTACATTAATGAGAAATAAAATGAACTTTTTTGCCTTTAGCAAATGGCTACAATGAAAGAGTGAAAAATTTAAAGGGGTCTGAATACTTTCTGTACCTACTGTAGATATGTACAGACCACAGAGTATAATAATAGCAGTTCTGCTAAGGATGTGTTCGATCAAAACCAAACCCCTTGCAAATATTCGTGAAAAAAATCTCATGAGGTTTGCCTAACAAATATTCACCTCCAGTAGACTGTAATCAACTGTACTGACTTGATTATGATAATAATGGGGGCAAATGGCAATTACTTGCTGTTGGGCCCCCTTGCAGTCTCGGGCTCCAGGCTACAACCTATTTTTCCCTTATTATAATCTGCCCCTGATGCTGGGAGCTGTAGTTTACCAACAGCTGAAGTGCTGAAAGTTGCTGAAGCGCACCAAACTGTACCAGGTGCAATAAAGCCAAGTGTTGTCCCTGGTCATTTGGCATTAATGTGATCCCTCTTTTCAGTGCATTTTTACCTTTAAAGTGCAGCAAGTATAACCTATCTGTGTTTTTTTGTTTGGGCATATTTTTAAACATGTCATTTCTTTCATTACATCATTACAGGTTATCATTATGTAATCTGTGAGGGGTTTGACATCTGGACCACACACAGATCAGCTGTTCTAGCAGTCTACAGGCGCTGAAAACTGCTGTAGTAGATGGGGAGCGCATGTAGACTGTTCCTATTCAACTAATAGGAACGGTGCTACAGCCCCATCCACTGTATAGAGGTGTTTCCAGGGAATTGCAGCACTTGAATAAGGGAAGCCTGCATGCACCCCTCCCCCATCCACTGTACCAGCTTCCAATTCCTGAAGGTTGCTGGAACAACTCATCCGTGCAGGGTCCAGGTGTCAGATCTCCACAGATCCTGTGGATAGGTCAACAGTATGAAAAATTCATTTGGGGACGGAAAACCCCTTTAATTCATTTTGACACTAGTTCACTTGTGTGACTTTCTGACAAAAAAAGAAAGAGTTGTTCAAATGTGATGTAGTTCAGAGACGTACAATGCCGAAACAGCAACAAGGGCTTTGGATAAACCAAGGACAAAAGAGGTTACCTTTTAGACTCTGTCTTTGAACTTCAAGGTTATCAAATGTCAAATGGTGGTATGCTTTGCAAACAACATGCTTTGTAATATTACAAACCCCTCTATATTCCAGTTCTGTCACTCTTTGGTTTACGAAGGACACTGACAAAGTTTCTGGGTCACAAATATTTTTTTCAAAAATTGTGGATTCCTAATTTTTCTTTGATGCTTGGGAAATACAGTAGCTTAACATTACATTACACTCATAGTGATATACACATAACAAGGACTAAAGTTGGCCATAGCTGAAACTGACATAATATATCAATCATTAAGGGCTAAATGTCTAATTATTTTGCTGACATGCTCTTCATGCTTGGTATTATGGATATGGATATGGATTGTGGATTCTGCTAAATACCCTATAGACATTGGTATAAGGAGGATGCTTCCACTAACCCCACCACCAAACATGCAAGTTTCCTTTAAATACTTTGTATGTAAAAAGTTAAAAAATATCTGTTACTTATTGGTATTGCTTAAAAAATGAATCTGCATGCACTATTTGTGCTAATGCTCATCTTTCTAGGTTTGAGATGAGACTGCAGCAAATCCCAACATTCAGCACATTTTTAGACACTTCTGATCAAATAATCCATATTCTGTGCCCCTCATTTCCCAATTGAACCAGGTTGATAAATTTCTTTTCCACACTGCAGGATTTCAAACTGCTGGCAATACCAACTGAAATATTTTGCACTAGGGCTGACTCTTTGAATTAAACAATGGGAGTCGACAGCTCACTTAACCCCGACCTCCTTAATGGCTAACCTGACTCCCACTTGGCTAACCCCACCCCCAAAGGGTCACTCAGCCTCATTTTAACCTAATATTATGATTTCCTGTGGCTGCAACAACCATGGGGGTCATACCATTAAGTTAAAAGGAAGACTGGATGGGGTGTCTGAGTATCTACACATGGCAGACAGTAGTAATTTAAAAAGGAGCTGTTCGAGAGCCGCCTCTTTTTAGTGAGCGGATCCAAATAATCCAGCTCACTAAAAAGAGCCAAAGTTCCTATCACTATTTTGCAGGCACTGTAAAAGCACCTTTGATAATGTCACAGTCACGTGCAGGGGTAGAGCTTATACAATAGCTCTGTGTATGGAAAAAGCTGTGCAGGGCTGAGTGCTAAATATGCCCATAGCGCTGTACTGTCAGAGGGGGCGTTCCTTACTGCCCGGCGATGACGCTGAGCTGTAAGGAACGCCCCCTCAGTACAAGTCTATGAACAAGAACTGTCAGAGAGGGCATTCCTCACAGCGCAGCTAGACTGTCAGGAACGCCTTTCTGACAGTAAACCGTGAAACTAAGACCGCCGATACCTCCAGCCCCGGGGCACATACTGGGAAAGCCGGCAGTGCACTGAATTCAGCGTGCTGTCGGCTTTCTAGCGGTATGTAAAACAGCATATACATGAGGACGTGAAAGGTCCTCTTTAAGGAGTTTTCCAGCTCATTTTTATTGATGGTCTATCTAAAACATCAAAAAGAGATAAGTGATTCCCCACTGATCAGCTGTATGAAGGGGCTATGGCGCCTGTTTATATCACACGCTGTCTGTTTATAGTGACTGTGTGATGTAATTCCAGCCTTGTCCCATAGACGTGTATAGGACGAGGCTGTAGTTACATTACATGACCGCTATGAAAAGAATGACACTATGTAAACAGAGAAGGGGTCACGGCGCTTACACAGGTACCATGGTTCATTCAAACAGCTGATCCTGGGGGTCCGGGGTATTGGAACCCCAATAATTTTTTTTCCCCTTTTTTTTTCCTTCTTAATTAGGAAACATCTGGGGCATTATTAATAAGGGGCACTATTTAAAAAGGTGCACAGGGAAGTTATTAACTTAAAGATACACTTGGGGGTATTATTCATTATAGGGGATTATATTATATATTTTATAATTGGGGTAGCAGCAGGATGGGGGCTTTGTGCAGGTGAGGACAATGTGGGTCAGGTGCCTGGAAAAGTAAGGAGCCAAAGATGTCTGTGTTGCAAACTTTACAGAGACTGGAAGAAGTGGTCATGGCCGTCCAGATGAAAGAGATGGGAAATGTGAAGGATTGGTCAGAGACGTCACCGGTAAGTCACTAAATGCTACTGCCCTGTATTCACCTAAATCGTCTGCAGAGCCCTGTGTAGAGCTGTTATATACCACTATACGCTCACCGTATACTGATATTATCGGTATACGAACAAGTCCAAGTTGGGGGCCCACTTGGACATGTTTGCCTCCCCTGTGCTGAACCCCTAGCTATGCCTCTTGTTAGGACCCTGCTGCAATTTATAATCTGAAGCAGTAGAATAATGTAGTTGGGCCCCCCTTTGTCCCGGGCCCTTGTACAGTTGTTGCATTTGCTAAACAGGCTATATATCAGCCCATGGTACTGATATCATATTTTTGTTAACTCAACAGTGGATTTTCCCAAATTTTGACATGGCAAAAAACACCCACAATGGGGTGTTTTTTTGTGGTGGAATTCAAAGGATAATCCCTGTGGCTATACCATTGCTTTCACCACAGCATAAACTAACATGGTGACTTTAAATAATCATGCTGCAGGTCACTTTGTGCTGCATTTTTTTAAACATATATAAATGCCTGTGGAAAGAGGCAACCACAATCTATATCTAGACAGGTGATTGCGGCAACAGCAGCAGTATATACTGATAATACAGTTATCCTTAAAGGGGTTGTCTGGTGAGTAATAATTTACTTGCCTGGTCCTAGGGATCGCAGATGATGTGATCTGAGGGTCACTGTGCCCCCTCGTCCAAACATTATTGTTTGTATAATGTAAAGTTATACAATTTTCCAATATACTTTCTGCATCAATTCCTCATGGTTTTCTAGATCTCTGCTTGCTGTCATTCATTCTGCTTACTTTGAGTGGATAAAAATCAGTCCATGGTCATGTGATGGACACACAAGCAAGTTGAGATCTTGAAAATCGTGAGGAATTGATACAGAAAGTATGTTGGAATATGGTAAAACATTTCATCATACAAACAATAACATTTGTCTCTCAATAGTTGTCTGAAACGTAATAGTATGTCATGGCAAGGGCTAACTTCCTGCACCATGACCTGCTATTACGTCATGGTAATGTCATCCACTCAGATGCTGAGAGGGTGTTAGCTGTAAGAAACAGCTGACACCTGTGTGTAACACCCGAAGCCAGAATTGAGCTCTGATCATGGGTATTAATCCCTTAGATGCCGCAGTCAACCATGACCGCAGGATCTAAGGGGTTTCCTGATCGCCCCCCTGCATAATCCTTATTCGGCAGCCCAAGACCTGTTCCAAGGCCCTGGGTCTACAATCTGCTATTCACACCTTTATCCTGCTTCTGGAAGGATGAATTTATTAGGACTGTCAGCCTAAGCATACACAAGTGGACAAAATTGTTGGTACCCCTCGTTTAATGAAAGAAAAACCCACAATGGTCACAGAAATAACTTGAATCTGACAAAAGTAATAATATCTAAAAATTCTATGAAAATTAACAAATGAAAATCAGACATTGCTTTTCAACCATGCTTCAAGAGAATTTTTAAAAAAAGAAAACTCATGAAACAGGCCTGGACAGAAATGATGGTACCCCTGAAAATAATGTGACCAAAGGGACATGTTAAATCAAGGTGTGTCCACTAATCAGCATCACAGGTGTCTCCAATTTTGTAATTAGTCAGTGGGCCTGTATATAGGGCTACAGATACTCACTGTGCTGTACCACACTCAACATGGACCAGAGGAAGCGAAGGAAAGAGTTGTCTCAGGAGCTTAGAAAGAAAATTATAGACAAGCATGTTAAAGGTAAAGGTTATAAGACCATCTCCAAGCAGCTTGATGTTCCTGTGACTACAGTTGCACATATTATTCAGAAATTTAAGATCCATGGGACTGTATCCAACCATCCTGGACGTGGCCGCAGGAGGAAAATTGATGACAAATCAAAGAGAAGGATAATACATAATACGAATGGTAACAAAAGAGCCCAGAAAAACTTCTAAAGAGATTAAAGGTGAATTTCAAGCTCAAGGAACATCAGTGTCAGATCGCACCATCCGTCGTTGTTTGAGCCAAAGCGGACTTCATGGGAGAAGACCAAGGAGGACACCATTGTTGAAACCAAATCATAAAAAAGGCAGACTGGAATTTGCCAAACTACATGTTGACAAGCCACAACGCTTCTGGGAGAATGTCCTATGGACAGACGAGACAAAAAATCGAAATTTTTGGTAAGGTACATCAGCTCTATGTTCACAGATGGAAAAATGAAGCATATCTTGAAAAGAACACTGTCCCTACTGTGAAACATGGAAGAGGCTCTGTTATGTTCTGGGGCTGCTTTGCTGCATCTGGCACAGGGTGTCTTGAATCTGTGCAGGGTACAATGAAATCTCAAGACTATCAAGGGATTCTAGAGAGAAATGTGCTGCCCAGTGTCAGAAAGCTTGGTATCAGTCACAACAGGATAATGACCCAAAACACACAGCTAAAAACACCCAAGAATGGCTAAGAGGAAAACAATGGACTATTCGGAAGTGGCCTTCTATGAGCCCTGACCTACATCCTATTAAGGATCCTATTTGGAAGGAGCTGAAACATGCCGTCTGGAAAAGGCACTCTTCAAACCCAAGACAACTGGAGCAGTTTGCTCATGAGGAGTGGCCAAAATACCTGTTGAGAGGTGCAGAAGTCTCATTGACAGTTATAGGAATCGTTTGATGGCAGTGATTGCCTCAAAAGGCTGTGCAACAAAATATTAAGTTAAGGGTACCATCATTTCTGTCCAGGCCTGTTTCATGAGTTTTCTTTTTTTAAAAATTCTGTTGAAGCATGGTTGAAAAGCAATGTCTGACTTTCATTTGTTCATTTTCATAGAATTTTTAAATATTATTACTTTTGTCAGATTCAAGTTTTTTTCTGGACCATTGTGAGTTTTTCTTTCATTAAACTAGGGGTACCAACAATTTTTTCCACGTGTGTATGCATACATCTGTACATACATCTGCATTTTGGGACAAAAAAACTATAAAAAAATAACTCCCCATAAAATGCCCATTTTCCCATATATATGTAATATAAACAAATGTAAAAACCTAAACAATATAAAAACAGCACACATTTAGTATTGCCACATACAAAACAAACTGTAAAAAATAAAATAAAACCATTAGTTAACCTGGACAGTGAACGTCGTAAAAAAAAAAAAAAAAATAGATGCCGGAAGATTTTTTTGCCATCCCGCTTCACAAAATATGAAATATATAGTCTAATATGGTGGCATTAAAATCACAGCTAAGCTCACAAATAGTAAACCCTCAACCAGTTCCATCAATGAAAAATTATAAACGTTATACCTCTTAGAGGATGGCGATGTAAAACCATAATTTTTTCCCTCAAATGGATTTTTATTCTACAAAATCAGTAACGCATAAAAAACTATATAAATTAAGTATCACCGTAACCGTACCAACCCATAGAATAGGTAACTTTTTACTTATGTTGTATGGTGAAGGTCAAAAATTTCAAAATGTTAAAAAGCAATGCCAGAATTGCTGTTTTTTTATCAATCCCCCCTAGAAAGAGTTAAAACAATTTTGTCAATAAGTTATAGACACTCCAAAATGGTGTCATTAGAAAATGAATCATGAAAAAGTACATCACGGCACTCCCCAGATTTAGAGCTTTTGAGGGAAAAGACACCAGACGTGACCCCCAGAGTGACCCAACCCCTAAAACTAATGCTCACTACGCCCCTTGATAAATTCTTTGAGGGATGCAGTTTTCAAAATGGGGTCACTCTCTAGGGTACTGAAATTAAGTATTTTTGGAAAAACTATCATTTTCACTTTTCACCATCAGCTGCGCACTCATTTCTGGAAAATAAATTAATGCAACACTTGGGGGTTAAAAATGTTCACTGCACCCCTGAATAAACTCCTTCAGGGTGTACTTTCAAAATTGAACCCTTGAAATGGCAGTAAAGTGGAATCCCCTGACACATTGACCATATTTTGGAATTTATCCAGGTGTGAAGTAAATATTTTTAACCCCGCCAAGTGTTGAATTAATTAATTTTATAGAAATGGGTGCAAAGCTGATAGTGAAAAGTGAAAATGGCAATTTTTTCAGAAATGTGTAATTTCAGTCCCAATATATTGTGCCCAGCTTGTGTCAGAGATTAATGCTCCAAAAGCTGTTGTGCCTGGAATATTGTGTGTCTCTACTGACATAAGTTGGGCGCGACACATCAGGTACTGAAATACCATATCTCTAGAAAAAAATTCAATTTTCACTAGGCTGCACATTCCTTCCTGGAAACTAAATTATTGCAATACTCAAGGGTTAAAAATGCTTGCTATGCTGCTTGATAAATTCTTTGTGAGATGTAGTTGTCAAAATGGGGTCACATCAGTTTACTGGCAATTCAGAGGCTCTGCAAAAGTGGCATGCAAAACCAAATAGCGCTCCTTCCCTTCTGTGCTGTGTTCCCAAACAGCAGGGTACAGATGTGAAGGAGCACTATGTGGCTTTTAGAGCGCAGATATAGATTCTTGTTTTTTGGACACCATGTAACGTTGACAGAGACCCTAAAATGGCTCCTACAAAATGGGGTCACATCTTGGGGAATTTTATTTTACTAGCACATCCAGGGCTCTGCAAAAATCAATATGGGTGTGAAGAATATCGCCTTGCCAAGCCTCTTGGCGTACCCGTGATCACTCTTCTAAACTTCCACTTACAACCCGTGAGCAGACCGAGTTCGTAGGATAGAATAAAATGAGCGGTATAAATTTTATATATTTAATAACCCAAGTGGGTCGGTACTAATTAATAGCATATACAGAAATATACAGTATTAATATGATCAAGCATAAACATATGAGCAAAAGTGCGATGATGCCGTACATAAACAAAAAGGGGAAAATAAAATATAGAATAGTACCTGAGCCCCCAGCTGCTCTTAGCTGTGGCTCTTTCCGGCCCCACACAAAAGACAAAGAAAAACTCACTCTACCTCAGAGTCAGACCCCCTTCAGCCCCACCCTTCACCTCCCTCTTAGCCAGCCCTCTCCTCACAAAAGAGGAATCTATGCTGGTTAGAAGGAAAGATGGGTGCCTGGGTTAGTTGTAGGTCATTAGCCCACCCTCCCCCCTTTGGACATCGGGAAAGGGATAAAAACCAGTGAGGCACAGACTCAACTTCAGCACCACATTCCAACAAGTGGGGGAAGGACTGACAAAAGCAAGTAAAAACACACTTCCAAGAAAGATATAAAACTGAGGGTCGGTTCATCACACCTCCCCCTTTTAGAGCGTGTCGGGGAAAAGGAGGAGCCTCCGTTCCTCTTCCACCTGCACCTCCGCAGCCTCACCCCGCCGGGACAGGCCATCGGCATTGCCATGGGCCTGGCCAGGCTTGTGCCGGATGTCATAGTTGTATTGCTGCAGCACCAGGCTCCAACGTAACAACCGTCCATTCTGACCCGCAACACGTTTGATCCAGATCAGAGGGCTGTGATCTGTCACCACGGTGAAGTGGCGCCCATACAAGTAAGGCTGCAGATGCTGCAAGGCCCAAACAATTGCTAGGCATTCCTTCTCCACTGTGGCGTAGGCCACCTCCTGCGGCAGTAGCTTTCGGCTGAGGTACTGAACTGGGTGCTCTTGCCCCGCTGAGTCAAGCTGGCTCAGTACGGCACCGAGTCCATAGGTGCTGGCGTCTGTCTGTAGCACAAGCGGACGTGACTCATTGTACGCCTGAAGTACAGGTGCGTTCGCCAGGGCCGCTTTCAAGGCCTGGAAGGAGCGCTCGCAAGCATCCGTCCACTGGACAGTTTGCGGCAACTTCTTCTTGGTGATGTCCGTCAAGGGGGCAGCCAGAGCACTATACAGTAGTTCGGCACGAACTTCCTATAGTACCCTGCCGTACCCAGGAAAGACATCACCTGTTGCTTGGTCCGGGGGGTTGGGCAGGACGTGATTACATCCAGCTTTTCAGGTTCTGGTTTCAGGGTTCCCCCACCTACCCGGTGTCCCAGGTATTGGACCTCGCGCATGCCCAGCTGACACTTTTCCGGTTTGATGGTCAAGCCCGCACTGTGGATCCGCCTCAGCACCTGCGCCAGGTGCTGTAGGTGTTCCTCCCAAGTGGAGCTGAAGACGGCAATGTCATCCAGGTACGCAGTAGCAAACCCTTCGCATCCCATCAGCAGGGAGTTGACCATCCGCTGGAAAGTGGCAGGGGCATTCTTCATGCCGAATGGCATGACAGTGGACTCGTACAGTCCGAAAGGGGTGATAAAGGCCGATTGCTCCTGTGCCTGAGGGGACAGGGGGATCTGCCAGTATCCCCGACTCAAGTCCATGATGGACAAGTACTGGGCCTTACCTAACCAGTCAAGCAGGTCGTCGCGTCTTCAACTGTAACCGCATTAAGTTCCCTGTAGTCTACACAGAACCGGGTGGTCCGGTCCTTCTTGGGCACAAGAACCACAGGTGAAGCCCATGCACTGTGAGAGGGCTGAATCACCCACAGTTCCAGCATCTCGTCAATCTCCTTGCGCATCTGGACCTGTACCTCCGAGGAGACGCGATATGGCGACCGCCGGATAGGGGCATGATTCCCGGTATCCCCATGGTGAATGGCCTGGTCAGTCCTCCCGGGCTTCGTGGAGAACAGACCAGGTAGGGAGTGCACAACTTCATCCAGCTGGGACAGCTGGGCCTCAGCCAGCAGGGGGTTCACCTGTGCCTTCTTGTTGGACCCATCCTCCTGAAAATGGGCAAGCAAGTCAACAAGGTCTTCTTCTTCCCCCTCCTCTAGCAGACTGCATACTGGAAAGGCACTAGCTTCCCGGTCATGATGATCCTTCATCATGTTGACATGGAAGACCTTATGCCTGTTCCGGCCTGGATCAACAGTGATCAGGTAGCTGACGCTGTTGACCTGCTGGTGCACGACGTATGGACCGGTCCATTTCGCCTGAAGCTTGTCCTGGGGCTCAGGGACTAGGACACATACTTTCTGCCCCGGCTGGTATGTTCTCTCATGGGCATTCTGATCATACCAGCGCTTCTGGTCAGCCTGAGCCTGGACCATGTTGTCATGCACCAGCTGCGCCATAGCCTGCATTTGGTCACGGAATCGCAGGACATACTCCACGACTGGCACACCTTGGATGGTTGTTTCTCCTTCCCAGGACTCTTTCACAAGCGTTAGGGGCCCACGTACACGTCTCCCGTACAAGAGCTCAAAGGGGGAGAACCCCGTTGAGGCTTGAGGCACCTCCCGGTAAGCGAACAGCAGGTGCGGGAGATAAGGCTCCCAGTCGCGCCCGTGGGACTCGACTAACATCCTGAGCATCTGCTTCAGGGTGCCATTGAACCGTTCACACAGGCCATTGGTCTGTGGGTGATACGGGCTGGACACCAGATGTTGCACCTCTGTTACCTTACACAGGCCTTGCATCAAGGCAGACATGAACTGGGTACCTTGGTTTGTGAGCATCTCTCTGGGAAATCCAACACGGGAGAAGATGCCTACCAGAGCCTTGGCCACTACGTCAGCCCGGGTGGAAGACAGAGCAACAGCTTCCGGGTACCTAGTAGCGTAGTCTACTACCATTAATATGAAACGTTTCCCGGTGCGACTGGGAATGGACAGGGGTCCAATGAGATCCACAGCCACCCGCTGGAAAGGTTCGGTTATGATGGGCATAGGGATCATTGGGGCTTTTGAGCCTTGCCCCGCCTTGCCCATCCTCTGACAAGTGTCACATGAACGGCAGTACTTAGCTACATCTGTCCCCATTTTAGGCCAGTAGAATAAGTGGCTGAGGCGAGCCTTGGTCTTAGCGATCCCCAGGTGGCCTGCCAGTGGAATATCATGAGCAATCCGCAACACCTCCACCCGATAGGGTTGGGGTACCACCAAATGTTTCTCCCTAAGCCGACTTTCTTTTCCCTTTGTGGGGATCGTTTCCCGGTACAACCTCCCTTGCTCCCAGTACACGCGGTCCTTGTCCGACTCCAAGGGAGGTTGATCAGCACGCTCCTTCAATGCGCCCAGACTGCGGTCAGCTTGGACAGCGTCCCTGAACTCCTGACTGGAACCAGACAGAGGAGATGTGCATGTCATATACCCGCCGGGCTCCTCCGGCTCCAGTGTGGGGAGGCTAGTCATGGCGGTCTCAGTGCCATCTCCAGGTGACAGAGCTAGTCCCTCTAAATCTATACGCCAAAAGCTAAAAAGCACAGTGCTCTTTCCTTTCTGAGCAGTTTATACCCATATATACAACTTTTTGTACCCAGGATAATACACTTAAAAGTTTTAGGCGTGTGTGTGGTGACACAAAGTGGGCACTGTAATTCCTTTAAAAATTTTACATTTTTACTTTGTTTATTAATTTTTGGGAAGTAAACTTGGGCTGAAAATGATACTGATGGGCATAGTTTCTAAAATGGGGTTATATTTTGGCTTTGAATTATTTATTTTATCTCAGGGCCTCTGCAAATGCCTACCAATGTAGTATAAATGTCCAAATTAGGCCTAAAATGCAAATGGTCTTTTTCACTTCTGAGCTGTTGTATTTTCCAGGCGAACAATTAAGACTGCATAGGTCGTTTCCAAAATCAGGAAAGAGACCATAATAACTGAAGAGCTGAAATTCCACAATGCCACAAGCTAGGCATCACATATTAGGCACTAAAATTGCATATATCTGGGAACATTTAAGTTTTCATTTTGCATTAGCTACTGCATATTTCATTTTGGAAACCATCTCTTGGGTCAAAATGCTCATCATACCCCTTGAGAAATTCTGTGAGGTGTGTATTTTTCAAAATAGGGTCACTTTTTATGAGTTTCCATAGTACTGATACTTGAGGGGCTCTACAAATGTGGCATGGCACCAGAAAACTATTCCAACAAAATCTGCCCTCCTAAAGCCAAAGAATATTGATCAAAGTTTACCACTAACATGAAGTACAATGTCATAAAAAATCTCTCAAAATCACTTGGGTCAGTTAAAGCATCTCAAAGTTATTGCCACGTAAAGTGACACATGTAAGGTTTGAAAAATGAGTCTGTGGCCCCACGTTGCGGAAACGCTGTATTTTTTGTTGCAGATCTTGCTGCACTTTTTGAGCCAAAGTCAGGAGTGGATATAATAGAAGGGAAGTACTTACCTTATATTTTCCATTCCTTTTCAAGACACTCCTGACTTTGGCTCAAAAAACCACAGCAAAATCTGCAACAAAAAAACAATGCATTTACGTGGGGCTTCAGCCTAAAGCAATTTTTGTCCGTGTCCTTAAAGGGTTAAAAGACCAATAAGTTAGTCATAGAGAGAAGTAGGTTGGAATACAACAGTGTAAGTAGGTTCAAAAATAAAAGGCGGGTTGTGAGAGGTAGCGTGGGGGATTAGAATGTGGAAGAGAGAGCAGCATTACGGAAGAAAAAAAATAAATTTGGAAAGGTGGAGTAAAGGGAGGGGGCATTGTCCAACACAGGAGGAGTCAGTAGTCCTGGGTAACTTGGAAAAGAAATCTGGGAGTCCAGGAAGCAACAAAGGCAACATGGGTATCTCAAACGGAGACAGTCAAGTCATCCATTCTTTGGATATCTTGTACCTTGTGGACCCATTGGGTCACCAAAGGTGGGGGGAGGGGGATTTCCAGTGGGCTGAGATGCATGAACAAGCTGCGCTACGGTAAATCTTTAATGGAACATCCAAATGTTATAGTAGATAGCAGGTGAGTGGGGAAAGGGGATGGAAAAGATTTTGGAGATTGTATGCTTGCTGCATTTTTTGTGATGTGTGCGGGTGACATTTCAATATTATCCACTTCTTCATTGCTACAATACTACTACACTGTAGAAGCAAAGGGGTCTTAATAAATGCCTCAAAGGCAAGGTGTCTTAATAAATTTTTTGCAACCTTCCCCGTCCATGTGTCAGGAAAGCAAATCCAATCCAGTTCTGAGCATAATAAATTCTCCACAATATACAGTGGGGAAAAAAAAGTATTTAGTCAGTCACCAATATTGCAAGTTCTCCCACTTAAAAAGATGAGGCTGGCCTGTAATTGTCATCATAGGTAGACCTCAACTATGAGAGACAAAATGAGAAAACATTGTCTGAAACAAAGCAATGAAATCACATTGTCTGATTTTTTAAGAATTTATTTGCAAATTATGGTGGAAAATAAGTATTTGGTCACCTACAAACAAACAAGATTTCTGGCTCTCACAGACCTGTAATGTCTTAAGAGGCTCCTCTGTCCTCCACTCATTACCTGTAGTAATGGTTCCTGTTTGACATTATCATGAGTATAAAAGACACCTGTCCACAACCTCAAACAGTCACACTCCAAACTCCACTATGGTGTAGACCAAAGAGCTGTGTGAAGGACACCAGAAACAAAATTGTAGACCTGCACCAGGCTGGGAAGACTGAATCTGCAATAGGCAAGCAGCTTGGTGTGAAGAAATCAACTGTGGGAGCAATAATTAGAAAATGGAAGACATACAAGACCGCTCATAATCTCCCTCGATCAGGGGCTCCATGCAAGATCTCACCCTGAGGGGTCAAAATGATCACAAGAACGGTGAGCAAAAATCCCAGAACCACACGGGGGGACCTAGTGAATGACCTGCAGAAAGCTGGGACTAACGTAACAAAGGCTACCGTCAGTAACACACTACACCCCCAGGGACTCAGATCCTGCAGTGCCAGACGTGTCCCCCTGCTTAAGCCAGTACATATCCAGGCCCGTCTGAAGTTTGCTAGAGAGCATTTGGATGTTCCAGAAGAATATTGAATGTCATATGGTCAGATGAAACCAAAATAGAACTGTTTGGTAGAAACACAACTCCTCGTGTTTGGAGGAGAGTGAATGCTGAGTTGCATTCAAAGAACACCATACCTACTGTGAAGCATGGGGGTGGCAACATCATGCTTTGGGGCTGTTTCTCTGCTAAGGGACCAGGACGACTGATCTGTGTACATGAAAGAATGAATGGGGCCATGTATCGTGAGATTTTGAGTGCAAACCTCCTTCCATCAGCAAGGGCATTGAAGATGAAACGTGGCTGGGTCTTTCAGCATGACAATGATGCCAAGCACACCGCCAGGGCAACAAAGGAGTGGCTTCGTAAGAAGAATTTCAAGGTCCTGGAGTGGCCTAGCCAGTCTCCAGATCTCAACCCCATAGAAAACCTTTGGAGGGAGTTGAAAGTCCGTGTTGCCCAGCAACAGCCCCAAAACATCACTGCTCTAGGGGAGAACTGCATGGAGGAATGGGCCAACATACCAGCAACAGTGTGTGCCAACCTAGTGAAGACTTACAGAAAACGTTTGACCTCTGTCATTGCCAACAAAGGATATATAACAGAGTATTGAGATGAACTTTTGTTATTGACCAAATGCTTATTTTCCACCATAATTTGCAAATAAATTCTTCAAAAATCAGACAGTGTGATTTTCTGGATTTGTTTTCTCATTTAGTCTCTCATAGTTGAGGTCTACCTATGATGTCAATTACAGGCCTCTCTCATCTTTTAAGTGGGAGAACTTGCACAAGTGGTGGCTGACTAAATACTTTTTTTTCCCCACTGTATATTAGCATAAAACATATTGGGGATGGAGAAAATTTACTTTGAACTAGGCAAAATATGACGAATTTGTATCTCAAATTGCTTAAAAAATGTGCTACAGATGCCTTAAAACAGTTTTATGTGTTTTTTTTTTCCCCCCCCCCCCCGTTTTTGAAATTTCCGGGAAAGGGGCGTCCCCACCGGGTCCCCAGTTACTTGTCTATGCGCTCACTAGACAGTTTTGAAAAATGTCTAGAAAAGGGTGTTTCTTTTTTTTTTTTTTTCCGGGTTTTTTTTTTGAGCTAGAAAGGAGCGTACCTAACTGGAGTCACACCAGTTTTATTATTGGCATGTACTATCATTTTGCTGCAAAATATTGCTGTAAAGTAAGACAGCCAAGAAATGGTATAATAAAGAGAAAAGTGTCCAGCAAGATGTGTCAAATTTACCACACAGCATGCGTCTCTGTGATAAATTTTGCGCAGTCTCAGCTGGTTTGATTTACTTTTAAGCTGTCTAAATTTAGAATACAATTAATACCTGTAAATCTGACTCACTCTTTGTTGTAAAGAAATCCAATGCATTTCACAAAATGCTATTTCTCTCATTAACAATATTGTTCAGGTAAGGATTTATAAATTACCCATACACATTATACTTCTGGTTACTTCTAGTTACATAAAGGTTAGGATTATAATTGAGTCTTCTATTGAGATCTGTGTTATTAATCATTCCATAATGTCGATTCAGGGTTCATCTAATGTAAGCAGTTTCCATAAGCATCAACATCCAAACAGGTATTGAGCAATGTATTACATTTACAAATACACTGTATGTGTAATAATGTTTAATAGACTTTGCTAGCAGGAAATAATGAAATAGGTTACTGCTACAATATCCCTTTAAATGCATAAAACAGAGCTTCGTCATTGTGCTGAAAAAAATGGACTTGGCAAAAATCGGACTAATGTTCTCTGGAAAACATTAGTAAGTAACCTTCCACTAATTCAGCAATGTATGATGACTCATTACCACATTTATGTGAACAAATCCTCAAAGACAAAAACTCCCAAACAAGAACAAAGACAAGAAGCACTGTATCACAGATATTTTATGCGGTTATTGTTGTCTGTTCATTTGTTGGACAAAACATACATTTACAAATCTGTAATACCAAGTTACAAACAGGTAAATGCTACAAATAAAATTAGAAGTTAAACAATATAGTATTTAAAGGGAGTCTGTCAGCACAAAATTGAGTTATAAACTAATCACAGTACCTTGTAGGGCTGTCAGAACAGTTTATAATTTCTTATTCAGGACCGCTGCTCCATTCGGGCAAAAATTGTACTTTATTCCTATGCAAATGAGCCAAAAAGGGCTTCAGGGTCGTTGCTTTCCATCAATGGGCTTTACTAACTGCGGCTCAGCTCAGCCCACTAACTGTACTGTGCATGTCTGAGGATGACACGCTACACCCGGAAGTGAACGAAGATAACTTCAGCTGCACCCATCTGAAACCAGCTTCCTTCACTTCCAAGTTCAGTGTGACATCATTAGACATTCACAGGACTGAAATGAGCAGCAACAGATAGTGAAACCCATTGAAGGAAAGCAACGCCCATAAAGCCCATTGATGGAAAGCAACGCCCCTAGAGCCCTTTATTGCTCATTTTCATAGAGATAAAAGGATGATTTTCATAAGAATGGAGAATCGGTCCTGAATAAGAAATACAATATTGTAAACTGTGCTGACAGCCCTACGAGGTAGTTTAATTAGTGTATATTTCAATTTTGTGTTGACAGACTCCCTTTTATCAAGGAATTTTAGAGGTTGTCCTATCTGAGTCATTTATGGCATGAATAGTGTAACTAGGAAAGACCAGGCTCCATAGCAATCTTTTGACTGGGTCCCCCGACTCTCACATGGTATAACGCCCCCTTTACTGGCCCCTCACATGGTATATTGCCCTCTTTATTGGCCCCACACACATTACACAGCCTCCTTTACTGGACCCCACACAGTATATTGCCCCTTTTATTGAACCCTCCACAGTATATTACCCCTTAATTGGTCCCTATATATTTACAGGCCTCCATACAGTGATAGCCCTTATTTACTCGCATACTGTAAGTGCCCCTCTTACTTGCCTCTATATAGTAAATACCCCCTTTACTGGCACCCATACAGTAAGTGCCCCCTTACTTACGTTGTTCAGCATTGGGACATGTGCGGTGCCCACTTGAGGCTGATGGAGAGGAGGTCGTGGGCAGGAGTAGGAATGGGAAAGTAAATATTGGCCGTTACCTGCTGGAGAACCCTATTTGAATGGCATTGCTAATGAAAACTGCTTGCAGCATCAGTTTTTTTGGGTAGGTGGTCAGAAACCCTTCCATGATTTCCTTACTGTGGACAGTCTATCAGACAGGGACATCACATGCATGAGAAGATAACCAGGCCTCAATAAGGAAATCATGGCTTGGTTTCTGATATGTGCCAGACCATAGAAGGTTCCTGCATTCATGATTATGTCTGTTGGTAACTGACCAAGACAACTGACTGTCAGCAGTGAGATGGTTAGAGAAACTCTTGAAAACTCTGCAAAAATGTTCATCTTATAATTTATATACATTAAAAGGGTCGTTCACTATTAGGATTTTATGGCCTATCCTTAAGCCATCTGATTAGTGGGGTCCTACAGCTGACTATACACAACCCGGTGCTTGAAGCCGGTAGCTTCGGGTCCTGTGTAGTGGTCAGGCACTGGTACTGGAACTTAGCTCCTATTGAACAGTCACTAAATAGGAAATGGAGTCAACTGCTTCCAGAACCTGTGTTGTAGTTGTGTATAGTATGGACACTGTAAGTGGCCCTGCACAGCTGATTGCTGCAATGGCTGCCTGTCAGCTCCCCACCTATAAGATATTTATGGTCTGTCCTAAGGATAGTCCATAAAAACCTATATCCCGGACAACCCTTTTTAATGTATACAAATTGAAATATTGTTATTTTCATGGGAAAACCACTTTAAAGGGGAACTTTCACCACTTCTGACAAGTCCAGCTCTTTGTAACATTTTATAAGAACTGCTCCGATTCCGACACAGATGTAATTTTTTTCATTCTAAGTGTACTTAGTTTTGGTGTCTCATGTGCTATTTTGCCTCTGTACTGTCAGGTAGGCAGTGTCTTTTTGCAGCTCTGAATCACGCCCACTTGCCTGACACCACCCACCTAACAGTACAGAGCCTAAGTAGCACATCAGGCACCTAAGCTATCTGCAGTTATTACTCGAAAATTATGGGATCTACAGAAAAAATTCCAACTGTGCTGGAATCAGTGGAGCAGTACGCATGAACAGATGCTAAGAACTGGAGCTGGTGGGGGTAGATCCTCTTTAACTGCTTCGGAGGACTTTGACTTTAACGTCCAGGCAGTCCACTCTATATACGGATGAGCAAAAGGGTAACAATGTTTTGAACTTTTGACTTTCATGTTCCAAATCTCATCATCCACTACAACTTCGAATGTGAGACTTCCATCACTTTATAGACAATTATCTTGGCTACCTCATACATAAATATGACTTGCAACTATTTAGCAATTTACATTTTTATTACTTTGTATTTTATAAATCCACCTTTGGCCTTCAACACTGACTGAATATTTCTAAGCATGCTCTTGATCAGATTCAAGCATGTCTTGACCAAAATCTGACCTCAGATCTCTTCTATACATTCCCAATGTTGGTGCATGCTCATATAGGTCGACACCCTTACAATGACTGCATGGCATATCTTTGATTTTCTTTTTAAAATTGACACCACAGACAAAAAGGGTAGTTGATCCCTTCTCTATTACATATAGTAAATTTCTCTATTGAGCCTTCATTAACCATTTATATATTGCCTTGTGCAATGTTTTCAGATAAAACCTTTCTTTGTTATACA
This sequence comes from Leptodactylus fallax, assembly GCA_947044405.1. Lineage (NCBI taxonomy): Eukaryota > Metazoa > Chordata > Amphibia > Anura > Leptodactylidae > Leptodactylus > Leptodactylus fallax. Next base: position 4,686,006 of record CAMRHE010000074.1, on the reverse strand, counting down.
CTTTTATGAAAAAAAAAAGTTACTATAATGCACAATTGCCCATTAAGCCAAAACACTGAATTTTAAAACACAGTTTAGCAAAAGGTTATGAAGAGTAGGATTAAAACTGTGTCAGCGGCATTTCCTGTCTGGAAAACAGCTCTAAATGACCGTAGTCTGGCCGCTGATAAGCGTGCTATTGTTTTTCAAAAGGGATTTCACAGTAAGCAGGGAAAGCCGAGTTGGATAATTGTGCATAGCAACTTAAAGTTGTCATAAACAGTCAACCAATAGACAGTGCCAGACTGCCCTGAAGAACAGTACCAGGGAGGTTCCCCTGCGCAATGACCCCATGAATACTACCTGCATAAGCAGTAACAGCGTGACAACATGAACAGTATCTAAATCAATGGAGCCCATGTGTGGGCAGTATTTCCCAGACTCACCCAGTACAGTAGTGATCAGGTCGTTGGAGAGCTGACTCTATCATAACTATGACACAGTATGTTCTATGCACATGGCCTTGGTCAGTATGGGAAATATGGCCCATACACAGACTGTGTTTTCCAATCGCAATACGGTTGTATGCATGACCACTTACAGATAGCAGCAGGAAGTCTTCAGGGAGGGCAGGTTATACAGGCTATACTAGATCTGAGTAAAGATATAGAGGAGAGCACAATGGCAGTCTCCACGGTGAGGGAGTAAATCTCACAGGTTGTATATCTGTGTAAAGAGAGAGGAGAGTAGACCCACACCAGGTTATGCAGGAAGAAAAGGATCGCATACTCCTCAGGATCACTCAGCACAAGGAAGAAGAGATCCCTCATGGGCTGTAGTAGGGGCAAACAATACAGGAATGATGCTATGCAGATACATGAAAGCTAGTGAAGCCAGCAGCAACATGGACACATAGTTCAGTTCTCAGATACAGCATTACTGAGTGGAACATTCACATAAGCATATTCAACTGTCTATTACTATGATAAACAACATATATTTGCAGATTAAGATGCAGCGTTAAAGGGGGTATTCCCATGACCATGATCATTTTTAAATTTGTAGATAGTTAAAAGTTAAACATTTTTGCAAATATAAGTAATTAAACATTTTGCAGAGTGTTAAAGATTTTCTCTAAATATCTTGTAGTCACAAGTTGTTGACTTGATCGGTTGCCAGTGGATACGACCATGAATGCAGGAACTTTCTAAGGTCAGAAAATCAGCCATGATTTCCTTATTGTGGCCGTGATATCTTCTGATACATGTAATGTCCCTGCCTGATAACCCAGCTACAATAAGAAAATCATTGCTGGGTTCCTGACAAGTCCCAGACCATAGAAAGTTTCTGCATTTGTGGTCGTATCCATTGGCAACCGATCAAGAAAACAGACTGTCACTACTATGATGGATAGAGAAAATCTTTAAAACACTGCAGAATTTTTAACTATTTATATTTGCAAAAATGTTTAACTTTTAATTATCTACAAATATAGATATGATTATGTTCATGGGAATATCCCTTTAAGCACTTGATGAACTCTGAAGGGGACTTCAATTCTAGGAGCACAGCTCTTGCTGCTCAGATAGAAAGGGTTTTGTCATAACAGTGGGAGAATCGACTCCGAATGCGTGCGTGTGTGTGTGTGTGGGGTCATGCAAGAGATGGTATGGGTCTGATCGACTGACAAAGTATTCCAGGGAGCTAAATGACATCCTTTAAGATAACCAATAAGGTTGAATCCACACTATGCTCATACTAAGCATTTACCATATGTAAAATGTATACGTAGACTCCATTCACTCAATCGAAGCCAGAAGAGTGTTATGCTGGTATATGCCAGTATATTTTTCAGCTATATAGAATAGCTCAATCTGTTGCAATGCCATACAGAGGCATCAAGCATCTGTTACTATTGCAACTAATGCTAGTAAAAGTCACACTAAAACCCAGCAGGATTGGGTTTCTGTTGACGATAGTGTCGTTGCAACTGGCAGGTTGCAATACAACCACATTTAACATCATTAGTATTGCAATCGGAAAGAGGTTGTAACACCGATAGGGGAAAAGCTGGGACCCCTACCAATCATGAGAACAGGGACCACTCCATCCTTCCCTTTGCAAGTCTCACAGAGATAACTGGAGCAACACTGCACATGTGCTATCACCCCTCCATTCAACTGGAAGGACGCCATTCAACCTGTTTTTGTGATTGGTTGGTTACTATCCAAGTGGTCCAGGTCTTTCAAATCACATACCCCCTATTCTGCAGATATGGGATAACTTCTGTTCATGGTAGGTATAACTTCTTTAATGACTAAAATCGCTGTGTAGCCCTCACCTAACATCTTAAGACTAATGCTGATGATGCTTCATTTTTATTGGGGCAATAAAACTGGTTGCAGAAATATGTGACCCATTACAGACTGGCTAAGGACATTTACTGACAAAGACACTTCCTATAAATTAGCCCATCTTTCTACAATATGTCACACATTTTGTGAGGTGGAGAAGGGAAGAGAGGCCAGCACGACCACATAAACCATCCTTATTGCCACAAATAATAAGGATGCCAGTGCATGTTGGGAATATCCATCCAGAGTCTCATCACATTTCAGCATCCTTCACAGTTACCCCTTATCATGCAGTGCACTCTTTAACCCTTTCCAGGCCACCTCTCAATCTGGAGCTGTGACTGGACAGGTCCTGATCTGCAGTAGAGGGCACTGCTGAGCCTAGTTACTGGGCCAATACCACACTGGAGAGACTGTGGTCTGGTACGAAGGTTGCACCTTCAGCAGTTGAGTATAGAATGGGTTTCTTCCTCGTAGGGAATCTCTACAGCAACTCCATTCTTGACAGTTCTCTTGTGAGGTGACTACATTGGAGTTAGTGGAGGGAGCAACTTCATTGTAGATAATTCACTACTTCTTTGCTGAAATGACAATGGAGTTGCCTGTAGCACTATCCAGAAAAACTGTATTCTAGTCACCTCATTGCAGGACAGGCTACAGTGTGGTCTCTGCCACAAGGATCCTGGCATAGTTGCCATCAAAAACGTGCCAAATTTTGCAGCAGTTTTGTATGTGGTTTTGCACCTTAAGCCCCTCCACTTTGTCAGACAAGGTGCAGAAAGTATTTAAAACATTTAAGAAATGTGGAATAGGGCATGTAGGCTATTTTTTTGGCACAAATTGCACCAGAATTTTGGCACATTTTCAATAGTAAATCTGCCTCAATATCTAGAGAATTAAAGTTGTGGCTGGAAAAAAACATTAAGGGCAATTTGGCCCAAATAGAGAACTTCACTGTGAGGCCAAAATGACACATTACATATAGTCTGCAGGTTGTTACAATTCCAGTGATATTAAATTTATATAGTTTTGGTTATGTTTGAATGCCTTAACCCCTTGGGTATGATGTTGGGTATTTAAATATGGCTTTATGAAGCCTGTCATACAAATTGCAGTATTTTGCAATGCACTGCATTAGTGATCAGACCCCCTAGGGCCGTGATGGCGAACCTATGGCACGCGTGCCAGAGAGGGCACGCAGAGCCCTCTCAGTTGGCACGCGCGCTGTCACCATATCTCACTAACGGGGAATCCAGTACAGGATTCCCCGTTAGTAAGTGATCGCTTCTTTCAGCTGTATGTGCAAATGTACATACAGCTGGAAACTGTCAGTGTAGGCCGCGGTCCGTAGGACCGCTGCTTACACAGTACATGCTGAATTGATAAAGGCTAAACGCTGTACTCTGGAAGGACCTTCTGACGTCATAAGGTCACATGACAGGGTAGGCGTGTCTTTGCTTGTAAGAAGGTCCTTCCACATGAAGAAGTATCCCGAACAGTGGAGGAACATGGAGAGATGTGGGGCTCAGGGTGTAGTATGGGGGGAGAGATGTGGGGCTCAGGGTGTAGTGTGGGGGGAGAGATGTGGGGTTCAGTGTGTAGTGTGGGGGGGAGAGATGTGGAGGGGAGAGATGTAGGGTGTAGTGTGGGGGGTAGAAATGTGGGGGGGAGGGTGTAGTGTGGGGGGAGAGATGCAGAGTGTAGTGTGGGGTATAGAGATGTAGGGTGTAGTGTGGGGGTTAGAGCTGTGGGTTCCAGTATGTAGGGTGTAGTGTGGGGGTTAGAGATGTGGGGTGCAGTATGTAGGGTGTAGTGTGGGGGTTAGAGATGTGGGGTGCAGTATGTAGGGTGTAGTGTGGGGGGAGAGATGTAGGGTGCAGGGTGTAGTGTGGGGGTAGAGATGTGGTGTGTAGTGTGGGGGGTAGAGATGTGTGGGGTTGCAGGGTGTAGTGTGGGGGAGAGATGCAGAGTGTAGTGTGGGGGAGGAGAATGTGGGGTGCAGTATGTAGGGTGTAGTGTGGGGGTTAGAGATATGGGGTGCAGGGTGTAGTGTGGGGGGAGATGCAGGGTGTAGTGGGGGGGGGTAGAGATGCAGGGTGTAGTGTGGGGTGCAGAGATGCAGGGTGTAGTGTGGGGTGCAGAGATGCAGGGTGTGGGGGGGGGAGATGGAGTGTAGTGTGGGGGGAGATGCAGAGTGTAGTATGGGGTCCAGGGTGTAGTGTGGGGGGGAGAGATGTGGGATGTAGGCTGCTTGCAAGAGGAGGGAATGGGGGTGCTGGCTGCTTGTGAGCAAGAGGGGGGATGCTGGGGAGGCAGGTTAATTTAAGGTGAAATTGCCGTGTTGGCACTTTGCGATAATTTAGTGGGCTTTGGGTTGCAGTTTGGGCACTCGGTCTCTAAAAGGTTCGCCATCACTGCCCTAGGGGATCTAAAAGTTACATCACTCCTCCCTTTAGTCCTATCTAACATACAGTCCTAGGTAATATACAGTCCCATGTAAACACCACTCCCTCCTTTAGCCCAATGAAGATACAGTCCCATGTAAACATCACTCCTCCCTTTAGCTCAATATAACATAAACTAGCTGAAATACAGTCCCATGTTAACAGCACCATTTAACCCCCTCCCCCCAAGTTATAGTCCCATGTAAACAACTCCATTCTTCTATTTATCCCCAATAAGATACAATCACAAATAGACATCACTCCTTCCTTGAGCACCCTCTAACATACAGTCTTAGGTAATATACATTCCCATGTAAACAACACCACTCCCCCCTTTTGTAATAAGTTCAATGTAAAATCCCCCACTCACCCCTTCTCCCTCATAAAATATATTCCCAATCTAAACAGTGCCACTCCATCCTTTCTTCCACATAAGGCACAGTCCAATGTAAACATCACCAGTCCTCCCCCTTCAGTACAGTCCCAAGTAAACATCACCAGTCCTCCCCCTTCAGTACAGTCCCAGGTTAGCACCACCAGTCCACCCTTCAGTACAGTCCAAGGTAAGCACCACCACTCCTCCCTTCGGTACAGTCCCATGTAAGCACCACCACTCCCCCCTTCGGTACAGTTCCATGTAAACACCACCAGTCCTCCCCCTTCAGTACAGTCCCAGGTAAGCACCACCACTCCCACCTTCGGTACAATCCCAAGTAAACATCACCAGTCCTCCCCCTTCAGTACAGTCCCATGTAAGCACCACCACTCCTCTCTTCGGTACAGTCCCAAATAAACATCACCAGTCCTCCCCCTTCGGTAGAGTCCCATGTAAGCACCACCACTCCTCTCTTCGGTACAGTCCCAAGTAAACATCACCAGTCCTCCCCCTTCGGTACAGTCCCATGTAAGCACCACCACCACTCCCCCCTTCTCCTACGTACAGTACAACCCCATATAAACATCATCTCCCTGTTCCCCATCTCCACGTGCACTGCTCCAGCTTCCTGTACCGAGCACTGAGCTTTAATCCAGGAGGCCCCGCCCCTCCACTGAGTGTCCCGCCCCTCCGTGACGTCATACCTACCAGGAGCTGCTCCATTCTAGACACGACCCTCCTAGAGCAGCCGGGGACTGGGAGGCCCCTCACTGCCTCTCATAGGTCTCATGCTGGCAGGGATTACTGGAGTAGCTGCGCACGTCGAACGACCTGCTGTCCAAACCTCCCCATTTCAGCGCTACATAAGGTAACAGATCCGCTCCAGCTCTCTGCCTCTATGCACACACGTCCCCCTGAGCCGCTCATACACTGCTGCTGCTTTCCTTGCTGATAGCACAATGCAATAAAAAGTTTCCAGAGCTCCGCTGTAATGTAGATCCGCTAGGTCTTCAGCATGGCATTCAGCAGCCTGCTATCCGGTGGGGGCACATGACTGTCGGGGGATGGTGCCAGAGCTGCGCTGCCCGGGGATGTAGCGGTGTGCCAGTCAGTGCCCAGCATCCCACTCTCATTCCTGTGCCAGGCTGTAATGTCTGAGTGACACCACCTCCCTAGTCTCCGAGGCACAGGCTGAAGAGGAATGTCCAGCTTGTGGCAGGCAAGGGCTGGGGTACCACTGCTGGCCACTGAGGGGATCACTAATCTGTGGTCCCGGGATCTAGTATGCTGGGAGACTGGGGGAAGAAGAGTGGAGGCTCCCTCCATCATACCCTAGCATTCCAGGAAGGCTCTCTGCCTGATCCCTGTGTCTTTCTGCAGTCTTCTGACTCTCTTCCATCTGGCTGTGGATCACTTATTGTGCACTCCCTGCCAAATCTCACTGTGCTCTGCACACACACACACTCACGGAGCTGGGGATTTAACTCTAATAGTAGTCCTAGTGTTGGATGGCTTCGATAAGGTACTGACTGTTTAGACCAGCAGTGAAAGGGTGGCATGAGAGGATAGCTGGCATGGGCACCCTGATTAAAGTAATATGTGGCAGTCTTCAGAATGAGTAACCATTTCATACAGGCTGTGGAATTCATGACTGCTACACTGTTACAGTGTGGCAGCACTATGGCCATTCACATGTCAACAGATGTATATCACAATGGTGGACAGCGATGGTCAATGAGCATCAAAAGCTGTAAAATATGTCAACATTTTAAGCATATTAAAATATTGCGTCTACTCAGTTTGTTGTAATAGGCAAAATGATTTTTGGGCATTATAGTCAATAAAGTATGAAACATGTTTATGTCTAGAGCCCACTTGACTGTTGCATTCAACAGTTGGGTTATGACGGTATTACTTGTGGTGCACATATGATTGTGCCCAATTCCGCTGAATGTAGATGTTGCAGTGCTTGTCTTTAAGTTGGCTGCAGTGTTATACATTGGTCGAACAATGGCAAGAATGACATCTCTGAGCGTTTCCCTTGTCAATAGTTGCAATTAACCTTTGGGAAGATTTGTGGGAAAACTAAATAGGAGAGCAGAAGAAATGTATGGCCTAAGGCAGATACAGAGAAGAGGCTGGAGATGAAGGAAGCTTCTTGTGCAGCACGTACTGTCTGGCACACAGTTTTGCCAGATGTCACTCAGGTGAAATCAAAGCTCCTCCTATAATAAAAAAGCCAAAGAATCTGAAGCCTCTAGCTATCTGGAAAGACAGTGCAATGTCTGGATCCAGGGGGCACATTGGAGAAATGAAGGCACAGCTTTCTGAATCACTGCTGTCACTTTCCCATATGTATATCACAGGGCACCTACATTTCCAGATACTTGTAGTGTCCTCTAATATCTTTTTGCTGCCCATCAGCAGAATGTTGTGTGGAATTCCAAAAAGCAGCATCATAATTTGCTCTCTATTATATGTTTGTGCTACTTTCAGGTATTCCTATCAAGGCAGTCATAAGAAATGATATAAGTGTTACTAACAATTTAATGTATTTGGCTATAGATCGCTTTAGATCTAAGCTACACATGTGATTTGTAGTAATGTGTCATACCACCAAATCTCGTAAGATCAGTCGGGTTTATGGAAATTTAGTATTGGTTCAGTAATTATTATTATTAAGTTTGGAATAATATGTCGTCTTCCATTATGGAGCCATTCATTTTATGATCCGAGCTCTTGAAACTGCCTCTGACTTTGACCTCTATCATTGTTTTTTTATTGCATCACATACATATTTGCAAACAACACAATTCCTGTTTCCTGTGACTTATAGTGCAGAACCTAAACTTTTAAACATTATACTATATAAGAGGTTATTTGTAGATAGGTAAAGATGTAACAGAAGATAAGTATGAAGCTGTAATGCGCCACCTACAGAAAGGAATGTCTGCAGGATGGCATATCTGTATATCATCTTTGATGTGGCTGACAAACAGTCTCTCAGTTCTTTTAAATGACAGGGCTGCTATTTTATGGAGCAGGTTGAGGCTGCCTATGGCTGTGTTTGTGTTTGCCATCCAGTAGGGTTAGGTATGATTCCTTCTAAATCTCAATACTAGGGAAATATTTGCTTCTATTTGTGTTTTAGTTTTGTCTTGTTTAACGTTTTCTGTGCTTTATTGTTACATGTGATAAGTGAATATGGTATATTTATGTGATGGTAGTTCTACAGTACCTGCAAGGCTATAGATTATGTGACATTTTAATGTTACATTTTTTTTTGTGTTAATCTTTCGGGGTTGTGAAATTTTCTTTCTATATGAAAGTTACATAACAATTGTCATCACTTAGAAGTCATTGCCTTTGTTTGAGTGGTGTTCTGGTTGCCGTTCCATAGTCCTAGTAGGTTTGCAGAACGATTGGTTTGTTTGTGGTTATGAGTTGTATTATGTCCTGTGTATAAGCAATTTCATTTCTGTAATATCCATATACTATATCTGTTGAATAGAGAAGTACCCCCGATGAACTCTAAAAAGATTCCGGTTTGTATGCTGTGATTATGTAATATTTCATGGTTTTTAAAGAACCACTGGAAACCAATGTTATCTAATTTTTTTGACTGGGTACATCACTGTTTTCAATTACAGATCTTATATAACCAAGTAAAAGTTAGAACTGAAGGAGAAGGAGCCCAGTCTGCACTGACTGGCTGAGCACAGGTTACATAACCTCACTGTCATCTATGGTCATTGTTCCTTTAAAGCAGATATTTGTCTATTACAATGAACTATGCAGCTTTCCTTCTTAGTCACATTTTATTTCCTAACAAAATAGGTAGGTAATGGTGTAGTCGGGGCTATCAATGCATCAGATCTGAGTTTTATTTCACAACTCATTGTGATTTGCTGTTCTGCAGTACGTTATACATAGGACTGTAAGTTAACTTGCTGAGTTAGAGAGTTTGAAAGAAATAGTTCACAAATTCAGCTGTACAGTATTTAGGCCAATGTAGATACTAACTATATAATGTATGGAATCTATGATATTATTATTAGTATAAACTTTACCCTTTTGTTTGTAGTATCTATAAAAACTAAAGTAGCCTATTACAGTAATCTGTACTACTGAAAGTTGAATCAAATATTTTAATAAAGAAGAATATACAGTGTAGAAGTGCTCTGCATATTTTTTATACATATTTGGGGGAATCTTGGAAAGGGGATGAGCCTTTTTTTCTGGCATAAAACTTGCAAATTTTGATGCAATCAATTTGGTATTTATTGTCCTTCTACACTTCTCTCACTAAATTAGGGATCAGCAGCCTCCGGGCCTTCAGCTGTTTTGAAACTACAACTTCTAGCATGCTCCAGTCACTTCTGTGCGAGTTTTGGGAACAGCCAAGCAAGTGTGCATGCTGGCAAGTGTAGTTTCACAATTGCTGGAGGCCCAGAGGTTGCTGATCCCTGTAGTAAATGACAAGAGTGGGTGCAGTTATGCAGGATGGACCAGGCATCCAAAACCCAATAGATTTAAAGTAACTTACACCAGAAATTGGTGTAAATTACAGCATAGGTATGTGTTGGCTCAGAGCTGGCTTAGATTTTATCTTGTGGTACACAGCCAAAGATCTGCCAGATTTACTAAAAGTCGAGTACCAGTTAACAAATTTGGCACAATTTACTCCTGTGCTACTCTACCTGCAACTCCTCTCATTCACACTAACTTTCTATGCTATGTGTATATGCTGTTTATTGAATCTGTAGTGTATTTCTAGATGTAGCTTCACACAGCTGTCAACTCCTCCTGTTGTAAGAACTGATGGGGAGAAACATATCACAAGCAGGAGGCGGGGGAGTCAGGCTGCATGTAGATCACACAGAAATACAGTAGTATAATGTTGTACCGTGTTAGCCATAGAAAGTAGTGGAAGAGTGAAGAAATCAGGCGATACCTTTTAGAGGCTAACTGAGTATATTTGATAGTGAGCTTTCGAGAGTCTATCTCTCTTCTTCAGACATACAAGAAACTGAAAATTCACACACTCTTTATATACACAAGAACTGGATCTATCACTTGTTGCCCATATTCTCAAATGGGCCCCATTTCTTCCAACCAGAGGCATGATAGGAAATGTAGGCCACATTAAAAGAAACATTTAAAAGGGAAAAATTACTCCACATGCGCATATTTTGGTGAGAATTAAGTCTGCCACCAGGAAATTCAGGGTCCCATGCAGGCAGATTTTGTGGGCTCCTCTCCCCCATCCTACATTTAATTCAGTGCAGCAAAATAGAATGACAGGTTCTGCTTACATCTGCATAGTACATTTGTGTTGTCCTGCTCAGTTATAAGTGCAGAACAACAAATATTATAGCAGTGCCAGAACATTGCCAGACTAGCACTGAACACTACATAACATTATATAATGTTTAGCATTTTTTAAAAGATCTGTGATAAGGTCTCCAAAAGGTAACATAGTAGATGACGTTGTATGAAGAAACAGGTCCTTCAAGTCCAACCTATAAACTTACATTGTAGATCCAGAGGAAGGCAGAAAACTCCATGAGGCTGGTGCCAGGTGCCCCATGTCAGGAGAAAAGAATTCCTTCCTGACTCCAAATGCAGCAGTTGGTATAAAACGCTGGGTCAACTTGTCCAAAAATATAAAACCTGTAACATTTTCTTTAAAGAAAGGCATCCAAGCCCATTTTGAATTTGTTCAATGAATCCACCATCACCACATCCTATGGCAGTGCATTCCATAGTCTCAGTGCTCTTACAGTAAAGAATTCCAGTCTATGATGCTAGTGAAATGTTCTTTCAACCTGGCGTAGAGGATGTCCCCTTGTCACTGTTGCAAGCCTAATTGTAAAAAGATCATTAGAAAGGTCTTTGTACTGTCCCTTCATGTAATTATTAGGTTTCCCTGTAGTCATCTTTGGGGTAATCGTCTGAATAACCCCAAGTTTGTTGGTCTGTCTTGTACTCCAATCCACCCGTTCCCCTAATTATCTTGGTCACCTTCTCTGCTCTCTCTCTCTAGTTCAGTTATGTCCTTCTTGTACACAGGGGCCCATAACTGTGTACAATACTCTTTGTTTGGCCATACTAGTAATTTGTGTAGATATAACTATGTTCATGTCATGAGAATCTATGCCTCTTTTGATGCATCCCATAATTTTATGTACCTTGGCAGCAGCTGCCTGGCACTGGTCACTAAAGTTAAGCTTACTGTCCACCAAAATCCCCAAGTCTTTTTCAGTGGCAGTCTTACCCAGTAATTTACTATTAAGTACATAATCATACATTTTATTTATTTGACCAAAATGCATAACCTTACCTTTGTCTACATTAAACTTAATTTGCCAAGTCTCCGCCCATGCTTCCAGCTTCCCTAGATCCCACTATAACATTCTACTGTCCTCCTCATTTTTTATTACTTTACAGAGTTTAGTATTATCTGCAAATATGGAAACCCTGCTCTGTAAACCTTTTACTAAGTCCATTATAAACATATTAAAAAAGGATGTGGCTTTAATGCTAATGAGAATTTGCCCTAAAACACAGTCCCACAAAGGTGAGACAGACATGGAATCACTTATTGTTTCAATCAGTTACAGCTACCTCCAGCACCAGTACAAGTTGGCTGATGCCTCTGTTACAGAGATAGTCTGTATCCATCACCACTCCTCCTCCTCCTCCTCCTGGGCTGCCTGGTGGTGCTGGTGGATAAATGAAGCAGGCCAGGGGCCAGCATCAGATATAGAAATGTGCACATTCTGGCTGCCAGGCCCCTTTACCATCACGGTAGTCCATGAGCCCCTGACAGCAGTACCACCAGTACTGCCCTGATGGGGATGACCCTGGTAAGAAAGACTACGGATGACATTGGCTTTGGTCATTGCTTAACATATAACATAGTTCCCACATTCTGATTGGTTGAGCAGGAGGGAATACTCAGGGGAGACTATTTTGATGCTTGTCAGATTTAGGCCATGTGCAGACCATCAGTATTTTACACTGTACTGCTTTCTCAGCTGTCAACATGATCTGAGTTTTTCACTTTTTTTTATATAAATGTATTTATTCAATGCGTTATACATGACTGTGTGGTCTGCTGTGTTAACAAAGTCTTTCCGTATGTAAGGTTAACAATGTATGTTATAAATACCATTTTATGGAATCAAGTAAATGTACAGTCTGGTATGGTGGGCTCAGACATCTGTTGTTCATTTCTTAAGGAGTTTTATGATATAGATATATGGTTGATAGGTCAGCAGTGTTTAAGTACTTGCATGCATTCATATAGGCTTAGAAAGTATACCATGTTTTTTATGTAACAGTTTAATGTTTACCAGCTAGTATTGGAGCAAGGCTTGGATTGTTCCCTGGCTCTTCACTCTGTTGTATGGCCAAGAACTCCTTTGTCATTAATATTCTAAAAATCCATTGCTCTCTATTTCTTTTTTTTTTCTGCAATTTCCCCCAGTATGTCCTCATTTGACTCTTATTATGGGATCAAAACTCATCTGTGTATTATCAAAATGTTAAAGTTTCCATGAAGAGGCAGAGTGTGATACACCCACACAGAAAAGCATAAAACAATTCAGTTTGCTGCCATGTGAAGTTTACCATGTAGATAAAAAATTGGGATCTATGGTAGAAATTTGAACAAATTAATAATGATATATTTTATAGAAAAGGTCTGCAGACTATATACATCACATTTTAATGATTCTGTTGTGTCTGATAAAAGAATGGACAGAAACAGATCCATTTTTTTAACACTGACTCTATGACTCTAGAGGCTAGGCTATACATTTGCATCCATTTTTGGCATACAGCTGCTTGGATTCACAACAGTAAGCTGTTAACTGGGGGAGGCAGTGATGTTTCCAGCAGCAAATGTTCAATATACCTACAGCGACACCGCTGGGACTACATGGTAGTGATGCAAATAACCGACTACAGCACTTGCCTATGTTTGTCAGTCCCATAGAGTTGAATAAAGCAGCAGTGGACATGTACAACTGCTACTCCATTCAAACATGAGACCCCATTTCTCATAATTTATGGGGTCCCAGTGTTGGGATTCCAGATGATCTGATTCTTATCCCTTATCCTGTGGATAGGGGTTAAATTTTTGTGGAGAAATCCCTTTGATTTTGCTCATCCTAAATACTTAGGTCTGTTTCAGACCCCATGTCTGGGCTGGGAAAAACGGTCTGTGCATTGGCTGGAATTACTGACCGGAATGCAGCTCAGTTGTACTGAACTGACCTGCTTAGATCGCTTCAGTTGAGCCACGACTGGGCTGGTAAATCTGGCTAATACAGTCATGGCCAAAAGTTTTGAGAATGATACAAATATTAATTTTTACAAAGTCTACTGCTTCAGTTTTTCTAATGGCAATTTGCATATACTCCAGAATGTTATAAAGAGTGATCAGCTTAACAGCAATTACTTGCAAAGTCAATATTTGCCTAGAAAATGAACTTTATCCCCCAAAACACATTTCAACATCATTGCAGCCCTGCCTTAAAAGGACCACCTAACATCGTTTCAGTGATTGCTCCATTAACACAGGTGTGGGTGTTGATGAGGACAGGGCTGGAGATCAATCTGTCATGATTAAGTAAGAATGACACCACTCCACACTTTAAAAGGAGGCTGGTGCTTGCCATCATTGTTTCTCTTCTGTTAACCATGGTTATCTCTAAAGAAACACGTGCAGTCATCATTGCACTGCACAAAAATGGCCTAACTGGGAAGAGTATTGCAGCTAGAAAGATTGCACCTCAGTCAACAATCTATCGCATCATCAAGAACTTCAAGGAGAGAGGTTCCATTGGTGCCAAAAAGGCTCCAGGGCGCCCAAGAAAGACCAGCAAGCGGCAGGACCGTCTCTTAAAAGTGTTTCAGCTGCGGGATCGGGCTACCAGAAGTGCAGAGCTTGCTGAGGAATGGCAGCAGGCAGGTGTGAGTGCATCTGCACGCACTGTGAGGCGGAGACTCTTGGAGCAAGGCCTGGTCTCAAGGAGGGCAGCAAAGAAGCCACTTCTCTCCAGAAAAAACATCAGGGACAGACTGATATTCTGCAAAAGGTACAGGGAGTGGACTGCTGAGGACTGGGGTAAAGTCATTTTCTCTGATGAATCCCCTTTTCGATTGTTTGGAACATCTGGAAAACAGCTTATTCGGAGAAGAAGAGGTGAGCGCTACCACCAGTCTTGTCTCATGCCAACTGTAAAGCATCCTGAAACCATTCATGTGTGGGGTTGCTTCTCAGCCAAGGGAATCGGCTCTCTCACAGTCTTGCCTAAAAACACAGCCATGAATAAAGAATGGTACCAGAATGTCCTCCAAGAGCAACTTCTCCCAACCGTCCAAGAGCAGTTTGGCGCTCAACAATGCCTTTTCCAGCATGATGGAGCACCTTGCCATAAAGCAAAGGTGATAACTAAATGGCTCAGGGAACAAAACATAGAGATTTTGGGTCCATGGCCTGGAAACTCCCCAGATCTTAATCCCATTGAGAACTTGTGGTCAATCATCAAGAGACGGGTGGACAAACAAAAACCAACAAATTCAGACAAAATTAAAGCATTGATTCTGCAAGAATGGACTGCTATCAGTCAGGATTTGGTCCAGAAGTTGATTGAGAGCATGCCAGGGAGAATTGCAGAGGTCCTGAAGAAGAAGGGTCAACACTGCAAATATTGACTTGCTGCATTAACTCATTCTAACTGTCAATATAAGCTTCTGTTACTCATAATATGAATGCAATTATATTTCTGTATGTGATAAAAACATCTGACAAACACACATAAAAACCAGAGGGCAGCAGATCATGTGAAAATATAATATTTGTGTCATTCTCAAAACTTTTGGCCATGACTGTACATAGACCGTTCTTCCCCACCTGTATGAAACTTCCCTTAAAGAACGTCTGACAAATTGATTTCTACTTGTATCAGATTTCATCAGCTTCTGCAATCCATCACCCATCTCCTTCAATAAAAACTGTTAATAAAGAAAATCATTTTGGCATTAGTTATGTATCATAATGAAGAAAAATAACTAAATAAATAATAAAAATTATATATATATATATATATATACATACACACACACTTCAAAAATGACTAATGTACAGCTAGCTATAGCACTTGTACCAGACTTTACTGATGCTGTAAAGAATCATGGTGTCCTCCATGCATCCAACAGTGGGTGAGTCACATACTGAGGGTCTGTGAGCTGCGGGTTGTACCCAAGCTGCTGGCACTGCTGTATAGCTTGTTAGGACAAATACAAAGTAACCAAACATTTGAATTCAAAACATGCTACTTCTACTGCAGCATCCAAAGTTTATGTATCGTAAAATTACAAGTTACATCGTTTTCCAATACAATTCCCGTGTCAATTAATTACGATTTTTAGGATCTTTGCTGTGGTTTAGTGGAAATCGTCATTACTTTCTTCTAGATTCTAAAAAATCTGTCATGTTATTAATATGTAAATACGATCCATATGATGAATACGTAAAACCAGTATGTCCATTAAACGACCAGGACAGATAATTCCACTGAAAGTCCGCAATGAAGGTTCCCATTAAATGACTGTAACCAGTTACATTAATAAACGTGCTCTATTGCATTTTGTATATATAGGGAAAGCCTTTGCATGAAACTGTGCACTATTCTTTTGTACATCCACCTTAGTATTCTGGGAAGCTTTACAATATAAAAATATTATTTGACTTTCTATAAGGTCATTGGTTTGAGTGCAATCCAAAAGCATGAGTGTGGGAGCTCATTGTGCTAGATCAACACCAAGATAATGAACACGTGTGGGCTGCTTGCATCACTTTGCCTTCGTGAAGGCCACATTTATTGTCTTATTTTTATGCTGTATCTCTAGTTTTGATGGAAAATTTCTGCTCAAACAGCAATGAATTCTGGTCTAGAAATGTGGTGGAATTTTGTGATATATTTATATGGTTATTAACATGTTTTCTTAGAGAACCTTGTCCACAGTGAGCACCACAAGAATGCATGGGTAGACAGCCATTTCCTTGATAACCATTAATCAAATGATCCTGCATTACTAAAGAAGTGGTTGTAATTCATACAACAGTTAGAATTACATGAACTAAAACTAAGACCCTTGTTCATTCATTCAGAATTCCATTCAATCTATCATTCATAGATTGTAAGCTCTTGCGGGCAGGGCCCTCTATCCCACTGTGCCAGTTGGTCACAGTTAGTATTATATTTGTTTTGTATATCTTGTGTACCGTATGTAAACCTTCAAATGTAAAGCACCATGGAATTAATGATGCTATATAAATAAACAACAACAATAATAATAATAATCTGATCAGAAGAGTCTAATACAACCATTTAGAAAGTTTCAGCAGACATGTTTTTGGGGTGCATTCACAAGGTATGGTTGAGTGTGATTAAAAACATATAAAAACCCATGCATTGTTTTCAGTGTATTTGCAGTTTTTACAGGTGACACACATTTATTGTTTCACCCATAAAGTAAAAAGACGCACTGAAAACCACTGCAAAAGTGCACGCTTTTTCTGATAAAGTTTTGATGTGGAATTAAAGGGGATTCCCAGGTTTATCAATTGAGGACCTGTACTTCGCATTTGTCCTATATACTTTACTTTCTCCAGCTTTATGATCCACACTTGGTTTTGGCTTCAAAATCTGCATGCAAAAGCGTGTTAGCACAACCTTAGTCTTGTGAGCATACCCTAAGGAAGATCATTTATGAGGAAATGAAATTCCATATGGTGCTCTCCCTGTTAGCGTTAGCAGAATGCATGGCTGGTCTACAAGGCAGCATTTTTCTGCTAAAAGTAATACAGCTGACCTAAACAGCCATCCTGTATTCTGTTGCCAATGAGAGCAGCAGTAAGAATTTTTATTAGAAGGTAGAGTTTGCATCACGAGTAATCAGAATGCATGTGGGTTGTCATGTGGACAGTTCTGAACGCATTGGAAATCTGTGTGGTGAGCGAAAGACTGACGATCATGAAGGTTGAAAAAAAGCAGCAGGAAAAGCTTGTATGCAGTTATACCAGTAATGGACTGGTAGACTATGTTTGACAATGGGTAACTAGTTAAAGTAGAAAAGGTGGCTTTGGGACACAAGGCAGGAAGGTGCATATGTAAATGTTATTATTTGGATGTAGAAGGATTTTATGATTTGTCATATTTTACTATTACTAGATATTTATTTAGTGTGTGTGTGTGTGTGTGTGTGTATATATATATATATATATATATATATATATTTACTCATGAAACAAGCTCAGTCCTATCTTAAATGAATACATGACCATAGAAGAACCATTTAATTATTGCATCTGTACAAGTTTACAGACTCATTAAGTCACAATAACGCATTGTAATATGCCAAAAAGTTGGAATTAAAAAAAAAAAAAAAGAAACTCAAAGAAAATACAAACTGCGAATTGATATCCTCCTATCTGTAACATTGTTATGAGTCTATTTACTTAAGGGATTCCAAACAAGTGATATTGTTGCAGCTGTATTCTGTACATACACTACTCGCTTATTTCCTTCTGGATTGGTTCAGATGTTCACTGTAATTGCCATTCCAATTATCCCAACACACTGAAATACTTTTCTACTCCTTTTCTAATGCACCGTGTAACATTAGGTTATCTACCAAGATTGTGAATAAGTATTTATGTTTACAAGTTATATTGACTATACTTTTCACAGTTTCCCACTATTTGAAGGACATTTTTTGGCTTAGAACAAGATTATTTCATCATCTCACCAAGTGTTCTTAGTGTAGTATTGGAGGTTTGTGTGCATTCATTTTTTGACTTGGGTTACTTTTGGTTGTGTACTTCTGTTAACAGTGTATTTGCAACTTTTATTTTGTGCACTTTCATTTTGTGTGTTAAAGGAAATTTCTGGGTTCAGGATATTGATGACTATCCTTTAGATCAGAGGCCCCAACCTTTTTTGTGCCAAGGACGACTTTTTTTGTAGTGGGCCAATTTTCCCATGGCCTGTCAAGGTTTTTGATGGCAGGACACAGTAGGCTGGATTAGGCAACTCATGAGAAATAACAATAAGGCTAAGGCCCCACGTTGCGTGCCCCCCCCCCCCACAAGTAATAGCCCCCTTCTCTTCCACATACTGTTACTATAGTTACAATTACATTACACTTACCTGGGTACTAATGCAGCTCCCAGGACCTGTTCTTGCACACAGGATGTGTGCGTCTTCTATTCTGCTCCCTGGCTCCAGCGTCACCATAGCGAAGGTTCCAGGAGCAGAATAGATGATGGACACGTCCTGTGTGTCAGAAGAGATCCTGGGAGCTGCGTTAGTGACATGGTAAGTGGAAAGTGATTTGCTTGTGTAGCCTACACCAGCAGATCACCTCAATGGTCCTTTGGACACTTTCCATGTGTTGGCCAATACTCAGCCGACACCTAGTAGCCTACAGAGGTCCCCAATAACTGGGCAGACTGTACATCTGAGGGCAGTCTGTTTTATAATAATAATAATAATAATAGTCCTTTAATAGTCCCACAATGGGGAAATTCAGTGTGTTACAGCAGCAAAGATAAGATAAGCAGATACAAATACAACATGTACAGGAATGTTCCAAGGTGAGAGGCATTACATTAATAGCAGACAGACAGATAGGACGTAGCAGAGGGGGGGGGGGGGGATTTAACAGGCAGAGAGATATTTCAGTTCTCTGTATGTAATGATCTCCGCTTAGGTCGGTGTTGGTTGTACAGCCTAACCGCGGTGGGGAGGAAAGACTTCCGATAGCGCTCCTTCTCACACCTAGGGTGGAGCAGTCGGTCACTGACAGTACTGCCCAGCGCTATCACAGTCTCATGCATGGGATGGGACTTCTTCTTCTGCATGGAGCTCACCACGGACAGTATCCTTCTGTCACCCACCACCTGCACTGGGTCCAGTGGGCTCCCCAGGACAGAGCTGGCCCTTCTAATCAGCTTGTCAAGTTTATTTCTGTCCCTGGTTGATATACTGCTCCCCCAGCAGGCCAATCCAAAGAAGATGGCTGATGCCACTACTGAGTTGAAGAAAGTCCTAAGAAGTGCCCCCCGGATTCCAAAGGCTCTCAGCTTCCTAAGCAGGTAGAGCCTGCTGTGGCCCTTCCTGTACAGGGCCTCCATATGATCTGCCCAGTCCAGCTTATTATTAAGGAGCAGACCCAGGTACTTATAGGTGTTCACAATCTCGATGCCCGTCCCCAGGATGTCCACTGGTTTTGGAGGGCATCTGCCTTTACGGAAGTCCACCACCATCTCCTTGGTCTTCCCCGCGTTAATCTTCAGGTGGTTCCGGTGGCACCAGTCCACAAAAAAACGGTTCAGTTCTCTGTACTCCTTGTCATCATCGTCTGTGATGAGGCCTACTATTGCAGAGTCGTCAGAATACTTCTGTAGGTAGCAGCTGGATGAGTTGCACCTAAAATCAGCAGTGTACAGTGTGAAGAGGAAAGGGGCGAGAACCGTACCCTGAGGTGCCCCCGTATTACAGATCACGGTACCTGACACACAGTCTTGGGCTCTCACGTATTGAGGTCGATTTGTGAGGTAGTCTAGGATCCAGTTGGAGAGGTGGTGGTCCACTCCAGCAAGGCCCAGCTTGTCTCTCAGTAACCTGGGCTGTATGGTGTTAAAAGCACTGGAGAAATCAAAGAACATTATTCTCACTGTGTTCCCTGGTTTCTCCAGGTGAGACAGAGCCCTGTGCAGAAGGTGGATGATGGCATCATCTACCCCAATGCCCGGCCGATAAGCAAACTGGAGGGGGTCCATAGCGGGGCTCACTAGAGGGCGAAGATGTGTGAGAACCAATCTCTCTAAGATCTTCATCAAGTGGGATGTCAGTGCTACAGGTCTGTAGTCGTTGAGGTCCATAGGGTGAGGTTTCTTTGGAACTGGTACCACACAAGAAGATTTCCATAATTCAGGGACTATTTCCTGCCTCAGGCTCATATTATACATATATGTAATTATACCACACAGCTGGTCCCCACAAGTCTTAATTAGCCTTGCACTGATGTCATCTGGCCCTTCGGCTTTCCTCGCCTTGATCTTTTTCATCTCCTTCCTCACCTGGGCCCGTGTGAAGGTCAGACTGTGGTCAGATAAAGACAGATTTCTGGATTTACTGGTCTGTTGGGAAGTAGCCACATGGGGTGAATGGGGTGAAGTCATTGTGGTGAGGGGAGCTGAAGGACATTCTGGGGTGGGAGGAGCTGGTGTGTGATCAAATCTGTTGAAGAATAGGTTTAGTTCATTAAGCCAGTTAACATCTGCCTCAATCTGGCAGACCGACTGTTTATGACCCGAAATTGACTTAAGCCCCTCCCAGACCCCCCTTATGTCTTTTCTTTCCATTTGCGTTTGAGTTTGAGGGATTTGTGAAAATGACCCAAGAAATTACATTTTCTACGATTTAACAGTTGTGTGAAGTGATTCATTATTTTCTATTGGTTTGTGTGTAATCTGTTAAAAAAAATAGCTAGCACACTGCTGTGAAAGCTTGTCTTGTGATCAAGTGAACAGGTAAAGCTGCAATACGTGACACCGCCTATACATGCAGGTAGACAGACAGAGGGAATATTAAAAAGGCCACAGCACTTGCCCTTGCGCTGTGACCCTTTCAAAGAGCTGATCATTGGGGAGCAAAGATTTAGACCCCCAAGAGTCTGATATCAGTGACTTATCCTTCAGACAGGCCAGTAGTATCCTGATTCCAGAAAATTCCTTTAACGATTAGCATTATGCGCATTAGTTTGTAAAAGAAGAGGGAAATGTGGTTGTAGTTTACTATTTGCCCAGACACTTCCATAGAAAGTTGTAAACTTTATAGCAGCATGGTGGCTCAATGGTTAGTACCATCTATTTGCAACATCTGAATGGAGTTTGTATGTTCTCTTTGTGTTTGTGTGTGTTTCCTCCCACATGCCAAATATATAATGATAGGTAAATTGGCTTCCTGTAAACCTCCTGACAATTTTGGGTGTTAGGGATGCGAGCCTCTATGGCAGCCACTAACTCCCCTACTCTGCAACAATATCCAATCAAATAAGGCATGCACAGTGATGATTTTATTGCAATAAATGTTAATAAATTAGCATTTAACTGCTTTTTTTGTAATTTTTGGTTAAATCTACTCTAGTTCTGGTGCATGTAGACTTTGCTGTTTACCTTTCTATAAGGTGGTAAACTCCATGTGATAGAACAAAATTTCTCTGTTTATGGTAATGGACAGTATTAAACCCCTTTACTTTATAGAAGTGTTTACCATTGCCGACTGATAGCACATTGTAAACTTAATAACTTCCCAAATGAGTTAAAGCAGCATTTAAGTCTGTTAAATGACTTTATATGGTAGGCAGGAAATGGCTACGTATGCTCAAGCTATGTTACCCAGCTGACTAGAGCCAAGTCAGTCCAGCCAGCAACCTCTGATCTCTCTGTGAGTTGTAAAAATCAAGCTGCCCTTGTAAAACTTTACCTTGTTTTTGAGGGAAGCTTTGTCATTATTTGTTTCCAGCCTTCCTTAAATAACTCCTTTCATGTAACCTGCCCTGATGATCTTTTGTGTAGCATATTTTCTCACCCTAAGAAGTTGCAAAACATTACTAGACACAGTTTTTAAGAGCTGTATTTGTCACCTATTAATAATTATTTATACTTAAAGTATAAGTGCCGTTTCACTTTTTTCTTACCATTATGAAAGGGTCCATGTTTAATGAACATTTTTGAATATACTCTATTAATCTATTTTACTTCACTTTAGTAAAAAATGGGCTCTAAAGTTTTCCATAGTAATACAGTAACTATGCATTACCAAAGAGAGTCTGTCCACGACTTGTTCTCACTGTGTATTGCCAGTATATACAGATGTAGCAAATGCCAAAGGGGTAAGGGGTCACTTCAAATATCTTTACCTCCAGTTTTATACCAACTAGAACAGTGGTTCTGGTGTCACATGCAATCTGAGATTCTTAGCTTCTCAGCAAGTTTGCAGCTCTAGGTATTAAAAGAAAGAAAAACACACACTGTGGGGAAATAAACCTGTCTAAGATTTAGACACTTTTATTTACGATAGCAGCGCTGTGAACTGCATAAAATTTTCTGTTTTGTCGCACAGCAAAGAATAAAGCATTATCAGTGTTCTGCACCAGTTTTCAATTGGTCTATTTTGCAGTGTGATTTTCTAACTAAAACTCACATTCGCCTATTAATTTATAATAATAGTCCTTTAATAGTCCCACAATGGGGAAATTCAGTGTGTTACAGCAGCAAAGATAAGCAGATACAAATACAAATACAACATGTACAGGAATATTCCAAGGTGAGAGGCATTACATTAATAGCAGACAGACAGATAGGGCGTAGCAGGGGGGGGGGGGGGGATTTAACAGGCAGAGAGATATTTCAGTTCTCTGTGTGTAATGATCTCCGCTTAGGTCGGTGCTGGTTGTACAGCCTAACCGCGGTGGGGAGGAAAGACTTCCGATAGCGCTCCTTCTCACACCTAGGGTGGAGCAGTCGGTCACTGACAGTACTGCTCAGCGCGATCACAGTCTCATGCATGGGATGGGACTTCTTCTTCTGCATGGAGCTCACCACGGACAGTATCCTTCTGTCACCCACCACCTGCACTGGGTCCAGTGGGCTCCCCAGGACAGAGCTGGCCCTTCTAATCAGCTTGTATGTATCGTATTCTTAAAACTTTGCCCCTTTTTTGGATGTATTTTACGAAATGACTCCTGCCTGACGATGCCCACCTGACAGTACATAGCATAAGTAACATATCAGGCACCAAAACTGACTACAATAATTGCTTGGGAATGGTGGTAGCTAGAGAAAAAATTCCAACTGTGCCGGAATCAGTGGAGCGATACTAATAACTGAAGTTGGTGGAGGTGGTGAATGGTCCTCTTTAACTAGTGATATCTTATGCGTTTTTTTTTTTTTTTTTTTAAACCTAGAACTTTAATTGAGTATATTACAAAAATCTTCGCCAAACACTCTCTTCCATGATAGTAAAAAAAAAAGGAAAATGAAGTGAAATGGCACTTATACCTTTATGTATTTAAGCTATGAACTATAAATTACAGATGAAACATATTTTCTCATAGCCAAGTAATGGATGCATGCTTGCTTTATTTAGAAGTGGGATTTAAAGGGGTTATCCATTTTCTAATATTAATGACCTATTAATAATCCATTAGATCTGTGAGGGTCTGACACCTGGAACCTCGCCAATCAGCTGGTGAGGAACAAGTTGTCTCCCAGTAATGTTTACATGTTGGGAGCTGCACTGTTCATTCACTGTACAAAGTGTAGCAGTGGCATATACTTCAATGGGGCAGTGCTGCAGTACTTCTATATACCGCTCAGAAGAGATGCAAAACTTTGGTATATAATTTATTTTTTTTTATAGTTCTTATTCTTGTTTTTTTTTTTTTTTTTACCATTGGCTTTGTGTCTCATGGTTTCTTTTTTATGGCTGTCAGTTGTATAGAATGAATGTGTATATGTATAAAATTACACATTAAATATTTTTTCAATTATAGCAATTGGAATTTTACAAGCTTATAAATGTAGGTCTATCTTAACATTTTAGAATAATTGTGTTGCAGAGCTGCCTACAATTTTTTTCTTGTAAGTAAATTGATTTCCAGTTGTTGGAACTTGTGTCTGTCACACCCATAACTATGGAGTAGCCTGTTGTATAACATGATTTTTCTGGGATCCACCCCACAATCATACTTTTATAACGTGTGTTATTTAACCAATAAAAGCCTTCATGCATTTCTGTAACAATTAACATACTTCACAATCACACTTTATAGTATGTGGCCAATATTAAGTTATATTAAGATATTGAATACTTATCCTTAGCACTGGTCAATGATAGCAGATCAGTGGGGGTCCAACTCCCAGCACCTGTACTAACCAGCTTTTTGCAGCATCCACAGTGTACCAGAACGTACACAGCTCTGAACACTGTGTAGTGTCTAGTGAAGTTACTGCAGTGGCCATTAAACATTATACAGAGCTGTGCTAGTTCCATTACACACTAGCTGCTGCAAACAGTTGATTCCTTACTGATAACTTATCCTAATAATATGTCAGCAATATTATATTGGACAACCTTTGAAAGGGTCTGAACATCTTACTGAATACTAGGAGTCCTGTACCTATGGACTGAATTAGTAAACATTTGGTCTGTTTTTAAAGGTAAGCACTGCCTTTGTTCATTAGTGTAGACCACTAATAATAGTAGTAGTAACTCCAAAGCCATAGTGTTGTAGTGTTTCAAAGACATTTGGGAGGTATGAATTTTGCTATACTGTGCATACACTCCTTATGCACATCTGAACCTCATTCATGTTATATATTTGTCTCATCTGTACTGTAAGCTCAAGAGGAATATTGTCAACTTGAAAATGCATTATAATCTGCAGTCGGCCGGAGCAGCTAAGCAGATTGATATATAGCTTTATGGGAAAAGATTCATTATAACCTGTCATTTATCTATTTAGATCTCTGCTCCTTCTACACAAATAAACAGTAAATGAGTCAGAGGGGTGGTCCTTTTAGGGATTGACAACCTTCCATGTCTAACAACTCTTTATTTTTGACATTGGTCTGTACACTAAAGTGTTGTCTATATATTGTTACTTAAATTGGCCAAATAAATTACATGTGTATTGTCTGAACCTGTCGATCTTGAAAGGCCAACTGTGAACGGGGCTTAAGATTCTCCCCTGATGGCAGACATCAGGGGAAATAAGGATTGAACAGTTGAAATGGATCCTTTTTGGTCTTGGTTTGCTAAGAATTGTCAGGAAAAAATTAGCACTTTTGTTGGATAAGATAGCTGTTAGCCTAACACTATTTTATGTGTATCACCAGCTGTAATTGCGAGTCTGACCTATCTGATTTCGATGGTGTGTCCTATGGAATTGAAGAGTTAAATATCAATAGTGCTGAAAGCAGCACTAAATATTGGTTGGATCTTTCAGACTCTAGTTTTGAATGAAGATATAGCTGTTAGATGTACTTCAGAGCTTCTGTGGATCTACCTAAAGATAAGATGTGTTTTCTCCTGGTTTTTCATTAGCAACGTGGCAGTTACAGATTTGTCGTTTACTTTGAGGGGAAAAAATTGCAAAATGTTGGCTTTCTGCCATGACTAGCTCCAGATGGTCAGAAAATATTTAATTCTGTACAGAAATCATTTAAAATAATAAAACATAGCTGGATGGTTTTATGAGCATTATGGATTTCTTCTTAGTAGTTAAGAAATGCCTGTTTTAATGGCATTGTCATTTCCCTGATATGTAGAAAAGCTTCAATCAGAAAGTTGAGAAGTTGCATACCTTACTGCTAATACACCATTTATACAAATGTATACAATTCCCTGCCTGTCATACACTCAGGATGCATATTGTAAGTTACATATTTAAAAAGACACATTTTTTTTTACCTTATATAATACAATAACACTAGTGCACTTCTTTTTTTTTTCTTTTTTTTTTTTAGATTTTGATGAACCCTTAAAGGAATTTTCCAGTTATTTAAAAGTATGTGGCAGGGGTTGCAGACGTATGATTTAAACAAAAGGGGGTATACTCCCCTTCAGCTATCCCCTGATTCTGCAAGAATTGGCTGACAATGTGTGCCTAGCCAGTCAGTTCCTGAGGAAGATCATCATTGCAGATATTGATTGGCTGTGCAGACACTCAGTCATTTCTTGCATTGGGACGGGTACAGGAAGTGGAGTGCAGCAGAGATCCAAGCACCCTCAGAACAGTAGTGGCGGGGAATCGGTTGAGGGGTTATAAGCTCTTTTGTTTTTATCAGCTGTTTGAAGACCTCTGACACCATTTTTAAATAACGGGAAAACCCAGTATATTTGTATGTGAAAGTATGAATGTCATTGATGGTGAAGAAGTCTTGCCAAGCCAGAGTGAGGGAAGTTACTCTGGGTGACTTGACTAGAAAGTATATTGCTTGGTTATTTTAATGACCAGCATGTTATACTATGCCTGCCAAGATGATATCAACTGATCACAAGTGGTTCCAAAAGATAATCTTTTTTTTTTATCATATGGTTATGCCAGCTACATTGTTAAAGGGACATTAAACCCTGAAGACCAAGAATAAAACCAAAATATGCATTATTTTTTTTTTTTACCATTACCCTGGCTCAAAGTCTGATCGTTACATTATACTTCAATTATATAATTCTGTTATACAAAATAGAAGCATTAAATAGCATAGCATTAACATTACAGTGTATTGTATTATCGAACAGACCCCCTGGGTTGCAAGACCCTTAGTCCAAAAATGCCCAATCTACAAACTTCTGAAAATAACATAACATTGTAGCAGAAAAAAATCAAAAGTGCCAAAACACCTTTTTTCACAGTATCACTTCCCATAAAAATGTTTTAATTAAAAAGCATTTAAAACATCAGACATTCCACAAAATCATATCAATAAAAAGTACATCTAGCCTAGCAAAGAAAGACGCCTCAGGCTCATATATGGAAATATGAAAAAAGTTACGTTTCAGAATATGGTCACTACAATAATTTTTTTTTTTTCAGTTTTTGATTTATTTTAAGATGTTAAAACAAAAACTATGTAAATTTTGTATTGGTATTTGTAAGAATCCCAGTACATTGTATGGAATATTAAATAGTACCATTACGAAGTACAGTTTGTCCTGTAAAAATTAAGCCCTCATATGGCTCTGTGAACAGAAAAATAAAAAGTTATGGCTTTTGGAAGGTGGGGAGTAAAAATCAAAACATGGCGAGAATGGGTTAAAATTTTTATACAATTATCGATGTAGTCTAATTAGATGCATAGTTTGTTGCATGTATACTTATAGAAAGTCACTCATTATTATTTTTTTTTTTGAATGGGGTGGGGCTTTACTGTGTCTGGCTGACTATGGTTATCATCTATTTATATTAGAGTTGGCGTTGGAGAAGGTGGTTTGGCCTATAGATTCCACAGAAATATAAACTTAGACGAACAACAATACACAACAGATTCCACTGTTTCACTACTTAACCAATGTTTGTATTGTCCTGTATTTGTATTGTGTGTTTGTATTGTCCTGTTGCATGACCCAGCTTAAATCAATCTTTAGGTGTTGAATACTAGCCACACATTTGACTCTAGGTGCATTGGCCCTATGGCTTCAAAACAAGCTCAAATCATGACTCTTTTACCACTGTTCTTCACAGTTGATATATGAGGTGCGCTCATGTGCTGTGTTTGGTATTTGCCAAACATGACACTGTGCATTATGACCAATCATCTCTACTTTGGTCCAAAGGACAATGTTCCAAAAGCCTTGTGGTTTGTTCAGATGCAATGTTGCACACTGCCATGGTCTTTTTAGAAAAAAAAAATGTTTTTTTATGGCGACCATTACAAACAATCCATACTTGTTCAGTCGTTTTCTAATTATACTGTCATGAACTTGAGCAATTAACATGCTAACTGGAGTCTTAGATGTAGCTCTTGAACTTTTGCAATTTCTCTCAGCGCTGCTTGGTCTGACCTTAGGGTGAATATGCTAGAACGACCACTCCTGGGAAGATTGTCAGCTTTCTTGAATGTTTTCTACTTGTGAATAATGTTTCTCACTGTAGAATGATGGACAACAAATTGTTTGGAAATGGCCTTATAATCCTTCCCAGACTGATAGGCAGGAACAATTACTTCTCTAAGATCAATGCCAAGGTCTTTCCTCTTTTTGGCATTGTGTTATCACATACTTAAACATTCCAGACCAGCAAGCTGCCAAAACCTTTACTTTTCTAGAAATGGTTACACTTGCAGGACATTTTATTAGCAGCACCTGGCTTTATAACCATTATTTAAGAACTTTTAACAATCAAACCTGACCATCATTTGGTTGAAGTCTTCCCTTCTTTCTCCTAGTATTCAGGTTTAAGTACCTGTACCAAGTCTAGCTCCAGCTGTCCTCCTTGGTACAATGTTTCCTGGTGTCTCTTTAATTATTAAAGGATGGCAGGGAAATCTGCTGGTCATTGGCTTGCCTTGATTTGAAACATTGGGTCGTGTCCCTTGCTTGCATTTGTTTTCTTGCCTTACTTGCATTTGTCTTCTTGCCTTACTTGACATGCTCTGGTTTTTGTATATGTGTTTTCCCTTCTCTGTGAAGATGTATAAACTGGCTGTTGTTGGCCATTCAGAAGTGATAGTTATTCATATGGACGACCCCACTTCTGCTAATGCAGTGGAGTAGGAGCACGGAAACCTATCATATTCATGTATTCGTCCCAGGGTTGATGGGGAGAAGGAAAGGGATTTTGTTTTTGTATTTGTTTTTAAATCAATATATATATTTTTTAATTTAAACAGTGTGATCAAAAAAATAGCAGCTGATGGTGGAGGTGCCAGGTATCGGACCACCAGCTAATTTGATATTGATGCCCTATCCTAAAGATAGGCATTCAGTATCTTGGCGTTTGAAAACCCCCTTAATTATGAATGCCTTATAAGAGCAACTGGTGTATTTGAAGCCTATAGATATATTTTCCAAATTATGTTATTTTAGTTAATAGTTTTTTACGTAGCGTTACAGATGAGATCTCGACACTAAACAACAGCTTTTTGCAGTGTTTCACCACTGATCTGTGTTGAGAACAGTTGATCTGCAGCAAGTATAGGTGAAGCACATTTTTTGTGTTCTATACTTGTACTTCTCAGTTGTTTTGCACACTACTACCCCTGTGAAATCCCAGTCTTTTTCTATGTAGTATAATTTTTACTGATTAAAATATATGTGGAATTTCTTTGTACAATAAAATGAATACAATAGAAAGGCCATATGGACATTAGTAAGCATTTTGTTAAGTTGGTGGGTGATTTGGGTAAAGTAAGATGATATGCGTTGGTGACAGTGATTTAAATATTATGGATTTACTTACTGTGTGCTATAAGTGTTATTAGGCACAGCTAGTAATTCTAGTATGACATCTGCTATCTGAATGAAAAGTAATTTTATCTTCTCAGTACCAGAATGAATGTAACACATATTCCATCTGAATTTCTGTACATGATGTGAGAACAGCTGGCAACAGGGTCTATTGAATTCACAGCTTGTCCATTCATAGTTTAATATTTGGTGTTATGTCATGTGAGTTAGGGTGGAGTCTATTGCATTTATACCCATGAAATGTGTAACATGTTTGTTTGATCACTTCTGGTCTGCCCGTTGACTTTATATGTCCAGGTGATCCTTTCTTAACCCTGAAAGGACATACCGGTACATCCTTGCAGTGTTAAACAACTGTATGAAATTGTGCAGATGCACAACTGGGGAGTTGTCTGTTACAGTCCATCCTTTTCCGATCGCTGTGTACTCAGCACTCAATGAGCTCTGTCTACACAGATATGAGAGCCGCCATGATGTGGGTTCCCACTAACCCAGAGGTCATGTGATCCGCAAGGGGCTGGGAACTGTAGAAGCTGCTGGGACCTAGAGGACTCAGATCAGCTCTGCAGTTCAGGTTAGGAGGATGTATTCCTCCTGTAACTGGGGCTAAATGTATCAGCCCCAGTTACAGGGGAAATTGGCCAAAAAAAAGAGTAATATTAAAAAGTCACTTTGTGCTCTTGTAAAAAAAAAAAAAAAAGAGACCAATGCAGCTAATAGTAAGCATTGTATAGCACCTCAAATACTTTATTCCTGTCAATACTTCTCCATAAGTGAGACAGAGTTAGGGAGCAGAGTCCCCTGTTTTTACCATATGCTATCTCTGGAAGACATCATAGCAGTTGGTCTCTGCTCACTAGGGACAGTTGAGAATTAGAGAGAAAGCCTACATGGATTGAAACTGCTATAATATATGTATACTAATGCCATACACAAGCTATATAGTGGCCAGAAATAGTGTTATTCCCTGTTTATACACGCAGCAGCTAGCGAGAAGCTTAGGTATGCTTTAAAGAACACCCCTGGCAGAAACACAGCTTTCCATCACTGTACTACCACACCAGATGGTCTGCAGTACTCTCCCCTTCTGAGCCATGTTATAAGTACCATTGTGCTCCAGCTCAGCATCACATAGACAGCTATAACTGTATTATAGGAGTCTGTGCAATCGGTAATTATGA
Organism: Leptodactylus fallax; assembly: GCA_947044405.1. NCBI lineage: Eukaryota > Metazoa > Chordata > Amphibia > Anura > Leptodactylidae > Leptodactylus > Leptodactylus fallax. The sequence goes on along the minus strand of CAMRHE010000074.1, from coordinate 4,655,616 downwards.
TAGGCGCTTCGCCATCCATGGAAAGCCTGTGTAAAGTAGTCCATGTACTTTCATCCTACAGAAGGGCCTGGTGCCCGTATGAGTGACAAATAATCCCCATAGACCAGAGGCGTAACTAGCAAAGACATAGCAATCTTTTGATTTGCCCCCCCTCCCCCCCACCTTTGGCATAGCGCCCCCTTTCCTGGCCTCCACACAGTATAACACTCCATTTACACACACGATAATGTCCCAAAGTGGTCTTCACACAGTATAATATCCTATTGCATCCCCTCCTCACAGTATAATGTTCCATAGCGGACCCTTCACACAGTATTATGTCCCATCGTGGCCCCTACAGGGTTCAGCAGAACCCAAAATTTTTGGGTTACATCATCCACAAATATATTACTATATTCTTTTCAGACCCCTTAGTACAGTGATGGCGAACCTTTTAGAGACAGAGTGCCCAAACTGCAACCCAAAGCCCACTAAATTATCGCAAAGTGCCAATACGGCTCCCTAATGTTGCGGGCCATAGCGGATGCCATGGCGGTACTTACGCCACTGCCATAGACTGAAGTATAGAAATCGTAAATCACTCTGTTACTATGCAATGTCCACAGTGATATTTAGAAATAAAAGCATGAATAAATAGCACAGGCAAGAGAGGGACACATGGAATTTACTCCTGGGAGATCTGAGAAACTTTAATTTTGGGTAAAGTTTTCCTTTAATAATTGCCATTGCTTTGTTCCCCCAAAGATGTTGAAGTCACTTCTGAGATAGAGCTACTTCTCTTCCCACTGGTTTTCCAAAAGTTACATTATGGCCTCCATAATGGCTCATGTGTCCAGATGTCCTGCTTTTGGGTGGCAAATCAGCCAAGGTGAATATAGACTACATTACAGTGTAGTAGCAATAAATTCTGTGTTACTCCAATTTTCCCTGATTCACATTGAAGTTTGCTTCCTTTAATTAATTAATCAAAAACCTGTCTTATATCAGAACTACGGAGCAAAGTTTTCTTTTTGATATTCCTACTAATCTTATCCTGGGATTGTTAGATTTCCTGACTTCTTAGCAAGCTATTTGCAGAGAAGGAGATGCCTTTGTTGCTATGTTTAGTTGTAGCCAAAGCCAGATGTTCTGAATACACTCTTAACAAAACCAGACATAACTGTAGATTTTAACTCCTATGGTGGTGGGGAAGCTTACCCTGCACTGTTGAGCAAATGCACGATAGGCCCCTCTGATGTCAAACTGAGTTAGATACACTAAAATAATTCTCAGAATAGAGGAAAGGGGACCAAAATAGAGGGGAGGGGAAAGCAAGAGTTCAGATAAAGTTTAAGTATTTACAGTAATTAGGAAAAGTATGCTGGCGTGCTGGACTAAATAGCCCAAGTCTGTTCGGTTTCCCTCTTTCTATCTTTTAGTTTATTAGGAATATTGTGAAAGCCAGCAGCCTGGCTCATTGCGATAAACAACTTTACGGGTTGGGTCAGAAAGGCCCTATGGTTGAACGTGTGGAATATGAGTGGGACTTGCATTTGGTATCATATTCTCTGAGGAACCGTGTATAGGGTGGAAATCATTAGTCATGCCTTTAATTCAAACATATATGTTATTTGTAAAAATGATCCCTAATAACACAAAGTATCTGAGATTCTGTACTTTACGTACATAAAAGATAAATGCAGAGCAATGTTTTAACTTTGGCTGCTATTGTAGTGTGTAGTGTGTCAGCAGAAACGGTTGCTTGTACAGTCATATGAAAAAGTTTGGGCACCCCTATTAATCTTAATCATTTTTAGTTCTAAATATTTGGGTGTTTGCAACAGCCATTTCAATTTCATATATCTAATAACTGATGGACATAGTAATATTTCAGGATTGAAATGAGGTTTATTGTACTAACAGAAAATGTGCAATATGCATTAAACCAAAATTTGACCGGTGCAAAAATTTGGGTACCCTTATCATTTTATTGATTTGAATACTCCTAACTACTTTTTACTGACTTACTGAAGCACAAAATTGGTTTTGTAACCTCACTGAGCTTTGAACTTCATAGCCAGGTGTATCCAATCATGAGAAAAGGTATTTAAGGTGGCCAATTGCAAGTTGTTCTCCTATTTGAATCTCCTCTGAAGAGTGGCATCATGGGCTCCTCAAAACAACTCTCAAATGATCTGAAAACAAAGATTGTTCAACATAGTTGTTCAGGGGAAGGATACAAAAAGTTGTCTCAGAGATTTAACCTGTCAGTTTCCACTGTGAGGAACATAGTAAGGAAATGGAAGACCACAGGGACAGTTCTTGTTAAGCCCAGAAGTGGCAGGCCAAGAAAAATATCAGAAAGGCAGAGAAGAAGAATGGTGAGAACAGTCAAGGACAATCCACAGACCACCTCCAAAGAGCTGCAGCATCATCTTGCTGCAGATGGTGTCACTGTGCATCGGTCAACAATACAGCACACTTTGCACAAGGAGAAGCTGTATGGGAGAGTGATGCGAAAGAAGCCGTTTCTGAAAACACGCCACAAACAGAGTCGCCTGAGGTATGCAAAAGCACATTTGGACAAGCCAGCTTCATTTTGGAAGAAGGTCCTGTGGACTGATGAAACAAAGATTGAGTTGTTTGGTCATACAAAAAGGCGTTATGCATGGCGTCCAAAAAACACAGCATTCCAAGAAAAACACTTGCTACCCACTGTAAAATTTGGTGGAGGTTCCATCATGCTTTGGGGCTGTGTGGCCAATGCCGGCATCGGGAATGTTGTTAAAGTTGAGGGTCGCATGGATTCAACTCAGTATCAGCAGATTCTTGAGAATAATGTACAAGAATCAGTGACGAATTTGAAGTTACGCCGGGGATGGATATTTCAGCAAGACAATGATCCAAAACACAGCTCCAAATCTACTCAGGCATTCATGCAGAGGAACAATTACAATGTTCTGGAATGGCCATCCCAGTCCCCAGACCTGAATATCATTGAACATCTGTGGGATAATTTGAAGCGGGCTGTCCATGCTCGGCGACCATCAAACTTAACTGAACTGGAATTGTTTTGTAAAGAGGAATGGTCAAAAATACCTTCATCCAGGATCCAGGAACTGATTAAAAGCTACAGGAAGTGACTAGAGGCTGTTATTTTTGCAAAAGGAGGATCTACTAAATATTAATGTCACTTTTCTGTTGAGGTGCCCATACTTTTGCACCGGTCAAATTTTGGTTTAATGCATATTGCACATTTTCTGTTAGTACAATAAACCTCATCTCAATCCTGAAATATTACTGTGTCCATCAGTTATTAGATATATCAAATTGAAATGGCTGTTGTAAACACACAAATATTTAGAACTAAAAATGATTAAGATTAATAGGGGTGCCCAAACTTTTTCATATGACTGTATTTACCTGTTAGTCCTTTATGGCTGGTCATATTCCATGAGACAGTTAATGATTGTACCTAATTGGCTTTTACTTTTTTGCTTCAAACATTCATATTTCTAGGCCCATGTCAATGGCACATCAGTTGTTGTAATAGTATTCAATCTTTGACTAAAGCATTAGGTCGGATTTAAGAAAATCGTGTTTATGCTTATAGGGAGTCTATGACCAAAACCCAGCCAGCATATACAGTGCTGGCCAAAACTATTGGCACCCCTGCAATTCTGTCAGATAATACTCAGTTTCTTCCAGAAAATGATTGCAATCACAAATGTTTTGGTAATAATATCTTCATTTAATTTGTCTTCAATGGAAAACCACAAAAAGAAATGTCAAAAAGCCAAATTGGATATAATTCCACACCAAACATAAAAAAGGGGGTGGACAAAAGTATTGGCACCCTTTGAAAAATCATGTGATGCTTCTCTAATTTTGTAATTAACAGCACCTGTTACTTACCTGTGGCACATAACAGGTGGTGGCAATAACTAAATCACACTTGCAGCCAGTTGAAATTTATTAAAGTTGACTCAACCTCTGTCCTGTGTCCTTGTGTGTACCACATTGAGCATGGAGAAAAGAAAGAAGACCATAGAACTGTCTGAGGACTTGAGAAGCAAAATTGTGAGGAAGCATGAGCAATCTCAAAGCTACAAGTCCATCTCCAAAGACCTGAATGTTCCTGTGTCTACCGTGCGCAGTGTCATCAAGAAGTTTAAAGCCCATGGCACTGTGGCTAACCTCCCTAGATGTGGACGGAAAAGAAAAATTGACGAGAGATTTCAACGAAAGATTGTGGGGATGGTGGCTAAAGAACCTCGACTAACATCCAAACAAGTTCTAGCTGCCCTGCAGTCCAAGGGTACAACAGTGTCAACCCGTACTATCCGTCGGCGTCTGAATGAAAAGGGACTCTATGGTAGGATACCCAGGAAGACCCCACTTCTGACCCAGAGACATAAAAAAGCCAGGCTGGAGTTTGCCAAAACTTACCTGAGAAAGCCAAAAACTTTTTGGAAGAATGTTCTCTGGTCAGATGAGACAAAAGGAGAGCTTTTTGGGAAAAGGCATCAACATAGAGTTTACAGGGGAAAAAAAGAGGCCTTCAAAGAAAAGAACACGGTCCCTACAGTCAAACATGGCGGAGGTTCCCTGATGTTTTGGGGTTGCTTTGCTGCCTCTGGCACTGGACTGCTTGACCATGTGCATGGCATTATGAAGTCTGAAGACTACCAACAAATTTTGCAGCATAATGTAGGGCCCAGTGTGAGAAAGCTGGGTCTCCCTCAGAGGTCATGGGTCTTCCAGCAGGACAATGACCCAAAACACACTTTAAAAAGCACTAGAAAATGGTTTGAGAGAAAGCACTGGAGACTTCTAAAGTGGCCAGCAATGAGTCCAGGCTTGAATCCCATAGAACACCTGTGGAGAGATCTCAAAATGGCAGTTTGGAGAAGGCACCCTTCAAATCTCAGGGACCTGGAGAAATTTGCCAAAGAAGAATGGTCTAAAATTCCAGCAGAGCATTGTAAGAAACTCATTGATGGTTACCGGAAGCGGTTGTTCGCAGTTATTTTGTCTAAAGGTTGTGCTACCAAGTATTAGGCTGAGGGTGCCAATACTTTTGTCCGGCCCATTTTTGGAGTTTTGTGTAAAATGATCAATGATTTGACTTTTTTTTTTTTTCATTCTCTTTTGTGTTTTTTCATTGCAAGCAAAATAAATGAAGATATTATTACCAAAGCATTTGTGATTGCAATCATTTTCTGGAAGAAATTGAGTATTATCTGACAGAATTGCAGGGGTGCCAATACTTTTGGCCAGCACTGTAGCTTTGGGTCACCAGACTCAATCTGCGTTTTCAACTAGATATCTGTTTTTTGTCAATATGCAAATGAGTTCTTTGGAGTAATGAGGGCATTGCCATTGCTGCAAAGAGGTAAGCCTCCCACTGCTCTGTGCCACCCTCCCTCCCTTCTCTACCTGATTTACAGGGCAAGACAGAATATGGCTAAACTCCCCTGGCCCTGAGTTCTGTTACACTTACCACTGCTCATATTCTCAGTACATGTACAATACATGTGACTTGCATAAGGAAAGTATATATCAGCATTGGAGAATGAAACAGAACTCAGGGCCATGTTAGATTGGGTATGCACTGGCTGGTGCTGTTAATCACAGGAAGGGTAAGTTGGCACAGAGTGGTGGGAGGCTTACATGTTTGCAGTAACAGCAATGCCCTTGTTGCTCAAAAGTGCTTATTGGCACTGCCCTTCTGACATTACAGAGGTTAAATAACACATCAGATACCAAAATTTACTGCGCTTGTTTTTTGGTAACTGTGAGGGCTAAAGAAATAATTCCAACTGCGCTGGAATCATTGGAGCAGAGCCTATTAACAGATGCTAAGAGCTTGAATTGGTGGAAGTGGAAAGGTCCTCTGTAAGGGCCATTAACAGCACAGGGTGTCACATTATATGTCTCCTTTTAAAGACTTTTCCTGTTCTAATTTAGTTCTAGGTCTTAAATCGGGTCATGGATCACAGTTCATAGAATATGATAGACAAATTCTCTATTACTTAAATTTGTGAGCTGCTAACATGAAATATCTATTCCCGGATTCATAAATTGGCAAAACTCAAATCTGGCTAAAACGTTTTTCTAGAAGTGGAAAGTATTTTTCCAATTTTTTAGTCTGCAGTCTGTATTCCAAGAAAAGCCGTGTGTGAAGAAAATGTTAGTAATTTATCTTCCTGTGAGAAGAAGAAAAACACTTTTGTTTTTGTGCGAACGTCCAAGGGGTTAATAGAAGCAGCATGAGAGGTGATAAAAACATAACCTTTGGGTCTAACCCTCCTGATTCTTCATGTGGAACCAGTCAAGTGCAGGGAACCAGTGTCACATGAAAGTTCTAACTTCATTCTGCCGTTAATTTTGTGACTCTCCACAATAAATCAACAATAAAAGGAAAAGGTGAACGGGGAGGCAGTGGGGATGGAATTATAATCCTATGTCATGATTAAACCTGGTATAAAGACTTTAGCATTTACATAAGATTTCCTCTGGAACATAAAGATTTCCTTGAGCTTCTGGGTTGCCAATAGCTTGCTAGCATGATATGTGTAAAGCCAGATGCTGCACTGTCACTTTTATGCCTCGTAGTTATAGGATACTGCTGAGGTTTATTGTGATATTGGAATTTAGGGCTGCCATGGGTAATGAATGTGGTAGTTTATGATGACTGAACACAAGGTTATTCATTCTTCGTTCTATAGGATTTTAGTAATTATTCTAAACAGATGATTGATGTGCTAAATATCCCAGTTTGATATTTTGCTATTTTACTTTCATTAGGTAATTGATCCATTTGAAATTGAATTCTTAATTTTTCTCCAGAGAATCAAAGAATAATATTTACAGATCAGTATATATTAACAGCTTTAAATTTTTGTTACCAAGACGGAACATAATTTTTGAACAGTAGCTGGTTTTAAAGACTTAGATACATTATCCAAGACCTGCTTACAGGGCTGTTGAGTTGGTGGGCCCCACCACTGTCTCAGACTCCTCTATTTTTCCGTAGCTTGACTCCAACTTCTTCTCCGACACCTTCATAAATGGCTGACAGCAATGGTCGGTCTAAAGCAGTAAAACTTCAAAAAGCCAGCGAAAGTAAATATTCCACAATCTATACAGCTTGATTATTATACAATATCAATAGACTCCCAAATCCACCCGAAATTGACTCCCACTCCACAGGCTTGCTATCCTTCAGTCATTATGTTGAGATCGGCAAGGACATGATACCCTGGAAATCACTGATCAGATGTTTTGTGCACCGCCGCTAACAAAAAAAAAAATAATAAAAAAAATTCACAGATCCTGATATTCAGCAACCACAGTCAAAAAAGGTGCTGTGACTACCACAGGCATGCCCCATATAACTAAGTGGATTATTTGCATATGGATTAAAAGTTTGTTTTCTTGACAGCAAGATTGCATAGTATATTTATAAGATGTAAAATTACCCACACAAATGATAAAGAAAGAGGTTCATGCATTTCATTTCCATATCTTTCTATAGTAACAATATTCTGCAGTCATTGTCTAAATAGTAACATCAGGGTTAGTGGTTCACTTCTTGAACATATGCTTATGGCCAGAAAATAGTTGTCATGGTTGCCATGGTAACCTAGTTGATTCCCTGTCCACCTCTAAAGTTTAACATCTACTTGTTAACGCCTAATATATTTATTGAAACGTAATCCCACATTGTCTTCCTGGAGAAAACCATAGCAACACATGAAGAACTGAGTATACCCGTAGCCTCCCAGGATCTCCTCTGTTCGTACTCTTGTTGGCTATATGTGTGAAGATTATGAGTTGGGATAAAACCTAGAGGTCACTAGGGGGATATCTGAAACGAGATTTTGTAATAAGCCATGAAACTTTTTTTTTTTTTATATTCAGTGTTTTTTTTTTTTTTTTTTTTTAGTTGGTATAAGCGTATGGGTTTTATGTGCCACAATGTGTGTGGATTCAGTGTCGTCTGTGTAACAAACTCAAGCTGTACAAATCCTGTCACGCATGTTTGAGAAGTTCTCCTGCACATTCCTTAATTTCATTTCGTCTAACCTAAGACTCCTGTCTGCTTGAGGCAATAGCACGGTCCAATTTTTCCACTCCCTCCTCCCTGTGTCACATGACCATATTTTGTGAACCAAATATAAGCTAGTTTGCAATTCTTTTACATACATTTATGTTATATATGTTATACTACAATGAATCACATTGTGACCACAACATTTTCCTTCAGCACCTTTTAAGATAGTGGTTTACATGATGTGATTTTTCTTGTCATTTAAATTTTCTGCAATGGAAAAAGACAATTACTCCAAGGTAGAAGAAGTTTCCTCTTTATGACCTATTTTTTTTCAAACTTTTCTTACACATCCCCTGTAGCATTTAGATGGCCTGTGAACCTATGACATACCCCTTAGGCTGCCATACACATCACATAGCTATCTCTCTTAACCCACCTTCCGTCTCATGCACATGCAAGTGTATATGTGTAAAATGGAGAAAGCCACCATTAGACTGATAGCCGCTTATCTCCTGAAAACAAAAAGATTGAGCATGTTGAAATCCAGCTGCCCAGTATCTTTATCCCCTACCCTCAACTTCTATCATAGGCAAAAGTCCCATGTACTGCCAAAACCTGCAGTTTGCTGTAATTTTTTATTTTTTTTTTTTAATTTTGTTTCTTTAAAGAGGACCTTTCACCACGTGCAGCAAGTTCTTAGCATCTATTAGTAGGTGCTGTGCCACTGATTCCAGCACAGTTGGATTTTTTTCTCTAGCCCCCACCATTCTCGAGTAAAAAGTGCAGTTAGTTTTGGTGTCTGATGTACCATTTAAGCTTTGTAATGTCAGAAGGACAGTGTCAGGCAGGGGGGCATGATTCAGATCTCCAATCTGAGGCAGCCAATGTCAGAGCTCAGAATCATACCCATTGTCTGCTCCTGCCTGACACTGCCATCCTGACTGTACAGAGTCTAAATAGTATATAAGGTACCAAAAGTAACAGCATTGATTGCTTGGGAACGATGGGGGCTAAAAATTCCAACTGTGCCAGAATCAGCGGAACAGCACCTATTAATTGATGTAAAGAGCTGGACTTTGTAGGAGGTGATGAAAGGTCCCCCTTTTTTTCAATTCAAATATTTATTGCATTTTTATAAGAATACAACAAGGTCCAAAACAGACCAATTACACAAAAACACACGACAGGTCCCCTTTAATCATTTTCATTGCAGTTAAATTTCCTAAAACCATTTTTAACTTTTCTGTATGAATATATAATAATGTTTCTTGAATACCTTTAAACGTGCTGAAATAATTTCCCATTACTTAAAGTCATATGTTCCCCATACTCTACTCACACAAATGCATGCATACACACACACACACACACACACACACACACATTCTCTGATTAAACAAATTTTGGCTATTGTTACCTCAAAAGGTCTTCTTTGGAGACTGCCTTTGGATTGAGTCCTGCTTACTCTGGCCATACGTAGTGATTGACAGAATTTTGTGTACATACTGATAAAGGGATGGTTTCAATCAGCCAGTGTGGGTGGGGTAAGCAGGACTCTTGCTGTATCTTCTAGGAGTCCTGTCTAGATCTTCTTCTCACTTAGAAACATAAATCTATGTATTAGACAGAGAGAAGCTGAGCTCTGTATCATGTCCTGCTTTTATTTAGGTTAGCTTAAAACACCTGACAGGTTTGTCTTAAGGATCCGATTGAAGTGAGACTTTAAGTGTTGGCAATGGAAACTCAATAGTTATAAGGGCACTTGTGACTTTTTCCTTCACGTGGAATAACTGAAGTAAAGATCCTGATTTCACTATGATTCATAAGCAACTTTATGTCACTACGTGGCCCTAGCCTAAGACTGAACATCTGAGCAAGTTCAAAGCTTTCTGTCTAGAAGTTTGTTTTCTCAGTCTAGCTGCACCAGGGTACATTTTTTTTATTTCTGTATTATTCATCACTTCTATAATGCTCAACATGAAAAAATATTCTATTCAATGTTTTTGTTATGTTCATTTTGCTATCTGGGTGGATTTTTAATCAACTTTATTAAAGTTAGAAATTACAATTGTATAATAAACCTAAAGCAATTATTAGAATGTGATATATGTATTTAGTTTGCCTACATTACAGTTTACACGTAATACAGTTTACATCGCCATATTTACACATGCATTAAACAACCGATCATCCAACAAACAAGCGTTTTCCTTTGGGTGACCTTGTACACTTGTAATTGGGCCAGTCGTCAGGAACAAGAATTACTAACAATGATGGTTCTCAAAAATTGTCTTATTTATACAATATGCATTCTATAACTCTAACTATACATGTTATATTGATAAATGTTGCAATAACTAACTCAATACTGAAGATATTGCAAAACCAATAAAAATGTGTCATTAAATTCGGAACCCTTGTTCATCATATTGTTAAAGAGTCAGACACCATGGGATAAAAGGCCTCCAAGACACATGTGGCTCCTAATAGTACCTTAAATTGATATTGCTCTTGTTAAAGAGATGTTACCATCATTAAATATTATGACCTATTGCTAGAATATGCTATAACAATATGATTGTGGAGGGTCCATCTACTGGGGGGGTGAAAGTCGTCCTTTCTCCTGCTCCGCATCAAGCCCTACTGTGCAGGAAACCACAGCATATTGTAGCTTTAGTTACTGTGTTTCTCTCCATATCAAATGACCAGGAACATCTCTGTGCAAGAAAATCGGTGAAAAAGCCACAGTGCTTAACTTGTATTGTGCCCCTTCACGCTAAGGATCAGTGAGGTTCTCGGAAGTCAATATACATCGACCTGTAAGTCATGGCATATCCTAGCGATATTCCTGCAGTTTAGTGGGAATACCCTGTGTAATTCACTAAGTCTTCAGCTGTTAATAGCTTATTAGAAACCTATCAATTATAGAGGTCAATTTGTTAAAATATGTTTTTCCCTGACTTTTAAAAGGAAGTGTATATTACTTCACCTACTGACATGACTGTTCTTGTAATGCTTTGTGAAAACTTATTATAAAGTTACTTTCAGTCAGATTATCTGCCTGATACACTTTACAATTTAATTTTAATGTAAGCAGAGAAGCTCAGTGTGAACTGTGGTTCTATTTGTATGTGATGTTTTCCTGTGTGATTACACTTCAGTACAACTGGCCTGTTTCATAACCATGGACTTATAAACCCAAGCTCCCCACTGGTCTCCATTGTGCTGCTACACTTCATATACCATGAGCGTGCAGTCAAAACTTATATCTGTCTCCCAGCCACTGACCATACACCTCTGTTATTTTGGTTTGCATCCCAGACCAACATAGCAGTGTGCAACTGGAATTGCATCCTGAATGGCCCTTTGCCATTTTAAACATTAACATGTCCAAGATATTTCCTCAAAAATATCTTCTACCATTTATATGCTGCATACTACATTAGTTAAGATCATAGTTAGAATGTTAAATGGCATTCGACATTGTGCTATAGCTTTTGCACCCAGTGCTATTACTGTGTAAGGCTGTGTTCACATCTGTGTTTCTGTGTTAGAGGTTTCGTTAACAGAATCCTGTGTGAAAAAGTCCTGCATGAGGGCTTTTTTTTTTTTGCCTGGCAAAATGACAAGCAGCATAATGGATACCTGACTGATCCCATTATAGTTTATTTGTGTCTGTCACATGGGGGATTTGTCCCCTTCAGTATTTGTTTTTTCTATTCATATAACGGTACTGAAAAAAAAGAAATCTCGATGAAGACGTAAACATAACCCTAGACTCTGTGCAGTAATTGTAGCCATAAATATATGCAGTATACTATACAAATGTATTGAGTTTCTAAATTAGTTATAGTACTAACATCATTAGCTGGGAAGATTATTGTTTTTTACAGGTATAAAAGGGCCAGCCCCATAAAATGTTTTAAAAACAGTTGCCCATGGTCATTGGCAGCTGTTTGGACAGGCCCTTTAAGACTATGCTTCCAATTTCTTGTGAACAAAATTAATCTAAAAATAAATAAAATAGCATTGTATTTATGGCTTGCTGTCCTCATTTCCATATGCAGTATGTTATTTAAAAAGTATCCTAATCTGGGAATTAAAAAATAAAAACTGCAACATACTCATACTCTGAAATATCCTCCTCCCCAGTCCCTGATTCTTTGCCCTTTTCTGTGGTGATGATACGTTATTGTAACTGCGCATGGCTGCATCATCTAGTAGAGGACATGGCCTTGTGTTCTAATGCTACGTGGATAGATCTTCAGAAGCTAAAGTTGTGAGGTACAGAAGAAAATTTAAGAAGGTAAGTATATATCAGAGTTTATTATCTAACTTTTTCTCAATGTGTTTGGTCAATTTTACAAGAGGACTTCTTACCACACGTACCATGTCTATTTAACTTTGAAAAGTCAGTTCAATGGGAAATACTTTAGCCTTGTTGTTTCAAAATACTGTACATACAAATTCAATACAAACTATCTGATAAATAAGTAGAGCTTCACAAAAATAGCATAAAGCATTGTTAGGTGTATTATATATGATGATCTATGGAAAATAGTCCCAAACTCAACTGTTAATAGTTCAGCCTCTGAGTGGTAGAAGTGTGTGGGGGCACTGCATTTAGGATGGCTCATAAATATTAAAGAGGTGACAAATAGCTGTAAAGCTTTCCTATGATAAGAAAAGGTTTTCTGTTGTCTTATTTGTTATCATCTATTAGATCCCCTATACACGCAAAACTGCTGGTATATGTAGTATGGAAGGTAACCGCTTTAGGTTAAGGTCCCACGTTGCCGAAACGCACCTTTTTTGTTGCAGATTTTGCGTGTGTGTGTGTGTGTGTGTGTGTGTGTGTGTGTGTGTTTTTTTTTTTTTTTTTTTTTCCAGGAGTGGCTTGAAAAGTAATGGAAAATATAAATGAAACTTTTAGACATTTCCCTTCTGTGTAATTCTCTCCTGACTTTGGCTCAAAAAAACGCAGCAAAATAAAAAACAACAACTTGGGGCCTCAGCCTAAGGCCAGGGCCCCACGTTGCAAGAATGCCACGGCAAAAACCGTGGCGTTTTACAGTACCTGCAAAGTGCCAGATGGCTAATGCTATCCACACATTGCATAAAAATATCGGACGTGGACATGCTGCGATTTAAAAAACCTTTGCGTTTTTATAAATCGCAGCATGTTGATTGTACCTACGGAAACGCTGGTGTTTTCCTAATAGGTATAATAGGGACCGAAAGTCTGTAGAGGAAAACTCTGCAGACTTTCTGTGAAAAGCGCTGTCATTTCCGCGTTTCCACATCGCTTTTTGACTGTGGCTCGCTACGTGGGGCCATAGCCTAAAGTGGTTTTCAGTATTAGATCACTGAGGATCTGACACCTGGTATGCCTGCTGATCAGCTGTTTAATGCAGCAGCTGTGATTTAGATGAGCGCTACTTCTGCTTTACAGTCCAGTGATGTCCTATTCATTTATCACATGATCTGTTTGCACCTCAGTCTCATTCAATTGAATGGGGCTGAGCTGCAATATCCAGCAAGTCCACTATAAAGTGTGCAGCTCTGTGTTTGGTAAGCAGTGAAGAGGCCATAGTGCTTGCCTGAAAGCTACAGCTTCTTCAAGAAGCTGACCATGGGGGTGCCAGGTGTTATCAGTATCAGAGAATGGGAAGAGCCCTTTTTATAAGCTAAATGAACAGCATTGTCAGTATGGACAGGGCATGTAATAATGTCAGTCTCTGCAGACAGTAAACACAATAGGAAATATTTATCAATTCGGTCTATCTTTGCATTGTCTGTGCCATGTACTTGGCCATGAAAAAGTACTTTTTTCACAGCCAAGTGTACTCCCGAGGGAAATGAGTCATGAGTGTATTGCGGAATCAGTAGAAACAGCAAGTTCTATTTTTTTTAATAGATCGGTCAAAGGGGCCACTTGAACAACGGTCGTGTGAATAGATTCAGTAATTTCTTCAGCCATGTGCAGGCCGTTAATACAACAGCTAGCACACAGCTGGACAATCCTGTCGTCTGAATAAGCACTAAAACTATGAATCCCTTTTGTAGTTTTAGACATATTTATGATTCTGTCATATGGACCTTCATAAATTTGGTGAACTTTCCAATATGCCAAAATTCCGGCTCACTTTTGGATGCGTCACACATCCGTCTTTTATTCTGAATTGGCAGGTATCTCATACAAATTCTACAATTCTAATACTATCCGGAAAATTTAAAGAGAATACTTCAGAGACAGAGAATAGCTGTGAGGGAAGATCATTTTACCATGTGTGGGCTACTGCAGGAGTGATATTGGAAATTGTGTAGGGGTCTAAAGGGTACATTTTAATGTTTTGAGGCAACAAGCTGACATTACTCTGTGTTTGGGGCCAGTAATAGGGGTATTATACTGCATATTTATAGTATCAATAGGCTAGTTCTATAGTATACTGTAGTATCTGACAAAAAAAAAAAAAATCATACTCGCTTGTCTCTAGCGCTCCAGTGTCCTCCACCGCAATCCGATCCAGCCTGCACTGTGCCTTTGCTAGCGGAGTACTACTTGTCCAGTGGCCACAAAAAAGGAACCTTGCAGCGCTGGAGTCCTGGGTTCGAATCCTGCCAATTACAACATCTGCAAAAAGTTTGTATGTTCTCCCCGTGTTTGCATGGGTTTCCTCCGGGTACTCCGGTTTTCTCCCACAATCCAAAAGACATACTGATAGGGAATGTAGATTGTGAGCCCTATATGGGACAGTGACTACTATCAATGTCTGTAAAGCGCTGTGGAATATGATGGCGCTATACAAGTAGTCATTAAATACAAATAAACCTTAAATATGTGAGTGACATCACTGATTCCACTCCTCCAGTGGCCGCTGAGGTTGCTGATTGGCCTCAGTGGTCACATGCAGCGCAGGACTTCTGCCAGCAAAGGCATGTCGTGTACTTATACAAGTGTGTACATATTGTATATTTATATGCGTAAACTATAGTACAAATCTCAAAATTTAGATTATAATTATTTCATAATCATTCCTAGCATAGAACATTTATATTTTCTATAGTAGGTGAATCTTCACCAAATTTACACCATTTTTGTTTTGCACCAAAATTGGGCTTTTCAAGTTTATAAATATGTCTAATAGTTGCACAAAGCTGAAAAGTGTATAGCCAGTCATACATTTCTATTCTTTTTGGTGCACTTTATTCATAAATATGCCGTACTTGACATGTGCCATAAATTTTGGTGCAAAAACCAACCGAAAAGTGTCGTATTTCATTTGATAAATATGCCCCATTAAGTATAATTTGTGTTTGCAAACCTTTCCCTTGGAATAAATAATGGTAATAATAAATGCTGTAATGTTGGCCTACATTACATTCCTGTTAGTCACTTGCCTGTGATTAAGACATTGCATCAGCAAAATGTAAAATCTTTTATTTATAGCAAAGAGGAATATACATAATCATGAGTTTGCTTCCATGGAGTAAGCTACTCATCATTTATATATTCCCTGATAGTTGTGTTATCAAAGCAGCTCTCCTTGGAATATTATTTTCTGTAAAATGTGACAGAGGAAGTCTATTTTTTTAAGCTTGAAATGGTTAAATGGTTGTCTTTTGTTGCTGAGGTTGCATTTTTGCACTTACAAGTTAAAGCATAACCCATATGTTGTTGGAACAATTAATTCTAATGTAAAATATGCACTGGAATTTTTGGCATTTCATAGAAAGCACGTGTATGACTTTATGAATACCTGTGTTTGATATAAATGTAGCTGTGAGCATGCAGTCACCTTCCAGCAATATATTTCTGTTGCTTTACTAATACTGACATATAAAAAAAAAAAATCTTATAGTTTACATTGATACTTGTATAAATCTACAAAGATCTTTTAAAGAGGACCTGTCAGCTCCCTGATCTCTGTTACCTGCACCATCTTTTCTTATAAGTCTGCCCTGTACCATTGCTCTGTTATTCTTTCTAGATATTTATGAACATATAGACAATTGGATGTTACCATTCCAGGTGTCAAAGGGGTATCTCTACTTTGTTACCAATGGTGGTCCCTGCTTTAGTTCAAGCAATTTCATACTAAATGCATTTGTGTCAGATGAGTAGTTCAGTGTAAGATTCACTATCTGGAAGACTCATGCACCTCTCTTTTTTTTTTTTTTAATGTTGTGTTGGTATGAACATGAACATCTACAAGCTATGAACATATTCTATAGACTATGAAGAGTGTACCACAGCAGATGTAAGCATCAGGTTCTGCTCTTCTAAGATCTAGTTTTCTTGTTGTGTGCGGCCTGAGATGGTCTATGTTGGTTTTGATTTGTGATGCTACCTTATTCCCTGTCTTTCTTGATGGCAAAATTTGGTCATTTTATATCTCCTTTCATTCTGGGCTTAGTTATTGAGTGTTCTACAAAGTGATTGACAGCATGACTGTGTATACACAAATATGATTAGGACCTGATCTGAATGATCAGATATTCCCATCAATAAATGTCAGGTTATACTAAATACTTTCCCACAAACCTAAATATCAATCTGCTCAGCCCCTCCTGCTCTATAACAGGCTGCCTGCAGAACCGTGCGACAAGCTCCCTTGAAGGGTTGGTTCACACTTGCGCCCGGAGTCTGTCCATCGTGAATCTGACCTAAATGTCAGAAAAAAGAATTGGGAAAGGTTTGAAACGGTTTGTTTAAAAAGCCATTCACTTCAATGGGTTTTTAAAGCAATGCGCAGGTGTCCGATTGCAGCCTCTGCACCGCGAAGCCGGTTTTTTTGGTCGGACACAAAGTTGGACATGCAGGACTTTATGTACAACCAAAAAAAACGGCTTTGCGGGGCAGAAGTTGCAATTGGAAACACCGGCGCATTGCGATAAAAATCCATTGAAGCGAATGGCTTTTTAAACAAACAGTTTCAAACCTTTCCCAATTCTTTTTTTTTCTGACATTTAGGTCGGATTCACAGTGGAAGGACTCAGGGCACCAACCCTAAGGAGGAAATGATAGTGTGTCAACAAATCCTCTGCCAAGCTTCATTTGACCATATAATACTCTTAATTGATAGAATTGCATCACTTTGGGTAGTTCTTGGAGTAGTATATTGTCAAATGAAGAAATGTCTACAATTTCAACAAATCGTATCCTAATTCCATATCCTCACTTAAGTGGGTTTGTTGTAGATGAAATCTTATACCCCTTTAGATACAGTCCATACAATGATATTTCAGTAATGTGATGTGATATATGCAGTTCCAATGCAGTTTTTCTTCCTCTTCAGTCTCTATATTACAATTAGTGTTATGGTATATGCTAGTAATATGTATTGTATCTGGGTTAATGGATAGATAAAACTAATTTAGATAGTGTTGTTAAAAGTGATGTTTTAAATTGGCATTAATACGGAAAGTCAGAATGATACTTATGGTTTTTTCAAAGTGGGTATGATGTATGTTGTGACCCTTATCAGCATGCGTAGACTACTGGCAATGCTGCCTGCTCTCAAGGTAAAGATGTCTAACCTTAGACATTCCATTTGCTGAGAGATATTTTGTGTCTCTATTCAGTTTGCAGGGATCTATTATAACATTTGAGAGAATTTCAGATTGTGCAATATTGGAAAATGCTTGTGATACGGATGATATTGTGGTTTGGCGGGCTGAAGCCTTACGTCATTGACACAGAGAAATGTAAATTGCAGTGCACAGTCAGATAATATGTATCAATGGATTTGCCTGTTGTTTTTTTTTTTTTTTGTTTTGTTTTGTTTTTTTTTGTTTTTTTGAATCAATGTTCCACAGGAGTGAAATAATACTCATGGTGGGATGTTCGATGAAAAGAAACTGGTAAAATAAACGTGTTTGCTATGATGCCTTTAGGCTACCATGGTGGCTCAGTGGTTAGCACTGCAACCTTGCAGCGCTAAAGTCCTGGGTTTGAATCCTGCCAAGGACAACATCTGCAAGGAGTTTGTATGTTCTCCCCATGTTTGCGTGGGTTTCCTCCCACACTCCAAAGACATACTGATAGGGAATATATCAATGTAAAGCGCTGCGGAATATGATGGCGCTATACAAGTAAGCATAATAATAATAGGCTACATTATTTTCACAGGCATTTGGGGCCATATGTTCCCAAATTGACCCTTTTATTGCTGTTATTCCTTTATCTAGTTTTTAAAGCTACATAAGTGTCTGTTATTCTGTTTACCTAATAAAGGGAGGTTGGCATTGCTGCATTCAGAGATGGATGTTAGTGTGTCATTTGCATTATGTTTGTTTTTAGATTCTTTAGACTCTGAACTGTTGTCTCATGGTCAGGGAGTAGACTTGTGGAAAGTTACTTGACTTTGTTGATGTTGTCTTGACTTGAAATAGGCTTATATTGTACATAGAATTCTATACTGTTATGACTGTCTTTTATGATGAATTGAATAACATAGGGGTTATCCATGAATACATATTGATGACCTATCCTTAGGATAGGTCATCAATAACAGATCAGTGGGATCTGACACCTGACATCTTCATGGATCAGCTGCTGGGGTCACCAGATCTGCACAGTGCATGAAGTAGCTTGCACATTGTGCAGATGCAGTATCGGCAGTAACTGAACAGTGGAAGTGGTTGGTGTTGGACCCCCAGCAACCTGATATTGATGAGGGTAGGACAACTCCTTTAAGCCCTTTGTAAACTCATGTGGCTTGAATTTGGTCTTTTTCATAAATTTAGTAGTATTATTGAAACTAGAGTATTGGCAGCATTGAGGCAGAGACTGGTGAACCCATTTGATTCTTCATTCTCAACTCTTTCAGGTTACTGGATTCATGAGTGAAACTAGTAAATATATGTTAATAGTAAAAGTTTTTGTCTTCTGCTGTTGTTGAAATAGCCCCATCTATCTTCTTGTTGGAATACCAAGTGTCCATTTCATGGTGTATCACTGGTACCTATTGTCTTACTACAGCAGTAATTGATAGTCATGGGATTTATTAAGAAGGAGGGGTAGATAACCATAAAAATCACACCTCCATGGAGAACCAATTTCTGGAAGTGAAAAATGTAACGTTATTTGTGTTATGAAAGAAAAATATGAATGTTGATTTCAGCTTGTGCTTAAAGGGACGGGTTCTCTTATAATTGTGACTATTGGCTTGGATTGTGTGAAATAAAACTATGCACACACCATCAACCTGAGTGGGACTTGTAAAGCAGAATTATCTAATCTAAATATTGAAATATTATATGTAAGTTATGTCATATGTTATTAGGCTTGCAGGATTGTACTGTCTATTTCATATATCAAACACTTGTGTTTTGTGTGGGTTACAGAGAAGGTATTGAGGAAAAGGTATGGGAAACTCGCTGATTCATCTGTGTAGAACGGTTTTGTTGGTTCCACAGAGAGATATCACTTACTAAAACCAACGTGTTTTCTTTTAGCCCAGTGCGATAACCAACATTTTGTGAAAAGGGTGCACAGTATACATTCGGTGGCTGTTTAGCTCTGCTGAATGGGAAATCCTGCTTATAATTTGCATGCCTTATCAATCTATACCAAAGAGGCAATCAAAACCCTCTCCCTGTACCTGAAAGGGATGGGATAGGAATGTCCTATACTAAGATTAAGATACACTCGGAATGAATGCAAAACCCACTGTATGAGGGGCCAAACAATGGAGAGCTTGATATGCAGGTGCACAAGAGGTGATGGCATTTATAACAATGGCTTCTGCGTAAACTGAGGAGAGAGTAGATAACCTGTCTCATTCAGTGCTACAAAGAGGAAAGGAATGCATTTCAAATCCCCTGCTCAGTCACTTTGTGCATCGCCCTATAAAGAAAAGGAGAGATCTGCAGCATTTGGATCTAATCATTAAAGTCTATGTACTATCCACAATGCAATTACCATGGGGAAGCTTGTTGGTAAGATTGAGGTTGCTTCATGGAATGCCAGTCATTTTAGAAAGATTATAAATATCTGACAATATATCACACACATACAGTGGGTACGGAAAGTATTCAGACCCCTTTAAATTTTTCACTCTTTATTTCATTGCAGCCATTTGCTAAAAGCAAAAAAGTTCATTTTATTTCTCATTAATGTACACTCAGCACCCCATCTTGACAGAAAAAATAAAAAAAGAAATGTAGATATTTTTGCAAATTTATTAGAAAAAGAAAAACTGAAATATCACATGCTCATAAGTATTCAGACCCTTTGCTGTGACACTCATATTTAACTCATAAGCTGTCCATTTCCTTCTGATCCTCCTTGAGATGGTTCTACTCCTTCATTGGAGTCCAGCTGTGTTTAATTAAACTGATTGGACTTGATTAGGAAAGGCACATACCTGTCTATACAAGACCTCACAGCTCACAGTACATGTCAGAGCAAATGAGAATCATGAGGTCAAAGGAACTGCCCAAGGAGCTCAGAGACAGAATTGTTGCAAGGCACAGATCTGGCCAAGGTTACAAAAGAATTTCTGCAGCACTCAAGGTTCCTAAGAGCACAGTGGCCTCCATAATCCTTAAATGGAAGAAGTTTGGGACGACCAGAACTCTTCCTAGACCTGGCCGTCCAGCCAAACTGAGCAATCGTGGGAGAAGAGCCTTGGTGAGAGAGGTAAAGAAGAACCCAAAGATCACTGTGGCTGAGCTCCATAGATGCAGTAGGGAGATGGGAGAAAGTTCCACAAAGTCAACTATCACTGCAGCCCTCCACCAGTCGGGGCTTTATGGCAGAGTGGCCCGAAGGAAGCCTCTCCTCAGTGCAAGACATATGAAAGCCCGCATAGAGTTTGCCAAAAAACACATGAAGGGCTCCCAGACTATGAGAAATAAGATTCTCTGGTCTGATGAGATGAAGATTGAACTTTTTGACATTAATTCTAAGCGGTATGTGTGGAGAAAACCAGGCACTGCTCATCACCTGCCCAATACAATCCCAACAGTGAAACATGATGGTGGCAGCATCATGCTATGGGGGTGTTTTTCAGCTGCAGGTACAGGACGACTGTTTGCAATTGAAGGAAAGATGAATGCGGTCAAGTACAGAGATATCCTGGAAAAAAACCTCTTCCAGAGTGCTCTGGACCTCAGACTGGGCCGAAGGTTCACCTTCCAACAAGACAATGACCCTAAGCACACAGCTAAAATAACAAAGGAGTGGCTTCGGAACAACTCTGTGACCATTCTTGACTGGCCCAGCCAGAGCCCTGACCTCAACCCAATTGAGCATCTCTGGAGAGACCTGAAAATGGCTGTCCACCAACATTCACCATCCAACCTGACGGAACTGGAGAGGATCTGCAAAGAAGAATGGCAGAGGATCCCCAAATCCAGATGTGAAAAACTTGTTGCATCATTCGCAAGAAGACTCATGGCTGTACTAGCTCAAAAGGGTGCATCTACTCAATACTGAGCAAAGGGTCTGAATACTTATGACCATGTGATATTTCAGTTTTTCTTTTTCAATACATTTGCAAAAATATCTACATTTCTGTTTTTTTTCTGTCAAGATGGGGTGCTGAGTGTACATTAATGAGAAATAAAATGAACTTTTTTGCTTTTAGCAAATGGCTGCAATGAAACAAAGAGTGAAAAATTTAAAGGGGTCTGAATACTTTCTGTACCCACTGTACATACCTATATATTTATATACAGATGTAATATAGTTAACTCTAACTTCTGAAATTGGTGAACTTTCTGCAGAGCGATATCTTATCACAGAAGAAAAGAAAAAACAATTAAAAGTCATTGAAAAATTATTTCAATGAACTTTTATTTGTTTTGGTTGTCTTCTGTAAGACGTTATGCTGCAGCAATTGAACCAATTGCAGAAGTTTGGGTTAACTCTACTACATTGTGTGTGTGTGTGTGTGTGTGTGTGTATTCACACTGAAGGCATCAAAACTATGAATTAACACATGTGGAATTATATACTTAACAAAAAAGTGTGAAACAACTGAAAATATGTCTTATATTCTAGGTTCTTCAAAGTAGCCACCTTTTGCTTTGATTACTGCTTTGCACACTCTTGGCATTCTCTTGATGAGCTTCAAGAGGTAGTCACCTGAAATGGTCTTCCAACAGTCTTGAAGGAGTTCCCAGAGATGCTTAGCACTTGTTGGCCCTTTTGCCTTCACTCTGCAGTCCAGCTCACCCCAAACCATCTCGATTGGGTTCAAGTCTGGTGACTGTGGAGGCCAGGTCATCTGGCGTAGCACCCCATCACTCTCCTTCTTGGCCAAATAGCCCTTACACAGTCTGGAGGTGTGTTTGGGGTCATTGTCCTGTTGAAAAATAAATGATGGTCCAACTAAACGCAAACCGAATGGAATAGCATGCCGCTGCAAGATGCTGTGGTAACCATGCTGGTTCAGTATTCCTTCAATTTTGAATAAATCCCCAACAGTGTCACCAGCAAAGCACCCCCACACCATCACACCTCCTCCTCCATGCTTCACGGTGGGAACCAGGCATGTAGAGTCCATTCGTTCACCTTTTCTGCGTGACACAAAGACACGGTGGTTGGAACCAAAGATCTCAAATTTGGACTCATCAGACCAAAGCACAGATTTCCACAGGTCTAATGTCCATTCCTTGTGTTCTTTAGCCCAAACAAGTCTCTTTTGCTTGTTGCCTGTCCTTAGCAGTGGTTTCCTAGCAGTTATTTTACCATGAAGGCCTGCTGCACACAGTTGTTGTAGAGATGTGTCTGCTGCTAGAACTCTGTGTGGCATTGACCTGGTCTCTAATCTGAGCTGCTGTTAACCTGCAATTTCTGAGGCTGGTGACTCGGATGAACTTATCCTCCGCAGCAGAGGTAACTCTTGGTTTTCCTTTCCTGGGGCGGTCCTCATGTGAGCCAGTTTCTTTGTAGCGCTTGATGGTTTTGTCCACTGCACTTGGGGACACTTTCAAAGTTTTCCCAATTTTTCGGACTGACTGACCTTCATTTCTTAAAGTAATGATGGCCACTCGTTTTTCTTTACTTAGCTGCTTTTTTCTTGCCATAATACAAATTCTAACACTCCATTCAGTAGGACTATCAGCTGTGTATCCACCTGACTTCTGAACAACACAACTGATGGTCCCAACCCCATTTATAAGGCAAGAAATCCCACTTATTAAACCTGACAGGGCACAACTGTGAAGTGAAAACCATTTCAGGTGACTACCTCTTCAAGCTCATCAAGAGAATGCCAAGAGTGTGCAAAGCAGTAATCAAAGCAAAAGATGGCTACTTTGAAGAACCTAGAATATAAGACATATTTTCAGTTGTTTCACACTTTTTTGTTAAGTATATAATTCCACATATGTTAATTCATAGTTTTGATGCCTTCAGTGTGAATCTACAATTTTTATAGTTATGAAAATACAAAAAACTCTTGGAATGAAAAGGTGTGTCCAAACTTATGGTCTGTACTGTATATAATGATAAAACATAGAGTTGTCAGAGACTTGGTGGCTGATATAGTAAATAACTTTTTTTTTTTTTTTTTTTTAATGTAGCCCCCGCAGAATAGTATGTTACATGACAGCTTATTATAGTAAATCACAGGGCTGTTGAACATCCTTAATCATGGGTTTAGGTTAGCCATAGCTGGGAAATAGATAAGAGCTAAAGAGTCTGTGACGTGGCTTATATACATAAACTGGGAACACTGGGAATAGCAGTTTTATCACTGTTTTATCATTTTTCTGGTAGAAATACATTGAATAAAATGGAATTTGGGCTAATCACCATATTTATGAAGCCCCTGAACAGCTTTATGCCTGGGACATCCTTATGAGGATATGGGCTGTGTCATAATCTACTTTGCTGAAGCTGTCATTGTGTCAAAGTGGTACTGCATGATTTGTTGACAATTTTCTTAAAAAGATGCAACATGTTGCTGGGGGGAGATGGGTTCTGAAGTTTAATGGGGTTTTCTGGGTTATGGATATTGATGGCCTATTATTAGGCTAACTCATCAATATTAGATGACCTCCAATCAACTGTTCTTAGCAGCCTTCAGAGCTGGATCTAAAATAGAGATAAGAGAACTGGAAGCACAGTTTCTTCTCTGTGTAGTGGCTCAGCCATACTATTGCAGTTCAGCTCCCATTCAAGTGAAGGGGGCTAAGCTGTAGTAAATCTGTACAGCTACTACACCGAGAACTGAGCTGTGCTTTTGGCTCTTAGTTCTGGTGGCCACTGAGAACAGCCGATTGGTGGGGGTGACTGGGGTTTCACCCACCCTTATTTGATCAAAGGATAGATTATCAGTTTTTACAGCCGGAAAACCTCTTTATACAATTCCAAACTGCTATGAGATAGGTACAGTGAGACTGTTATAAGGATAATAAATGGTTTGTGTATGTCTTGATGAAAAGATGTCCTAAAGATGACAAAGTTGCAGTAAAACTTTGGGTTTCATGAATTCATGAATCGGGTGCTATGGACATAGAATAAGACACCTTTAAAATCTGCTCACTATTCAGATTTTGTCCTTGTATTACTTATAGATTAGTGTTTTTAAACCCTCAGTGATTTGCTTTGTACTGTTCTTTGTTGCAGTTTTTCAGAGCAGAAACTGTCTGAATGTGGGCTTATACAGCAAATTCACAATTGTGCAGGATGCAGAGCTGAAATTTCCCATCATTCCATGCTGACTCAAGTCCTGTGCTGAGTTTGATTTGGTGATTTGTATTTTAGAAAGTGTGTTCATATTGACAATCGTGTAGTAAGCTGGGTAAGAAATATGCAGATAAGACCTCCTTGGTCGCTCTAGTGGCACCTTTTAGAAAGTATAGTATAGCAGAACCTAACTGCTAAATATTATTAAAAGATAAACCTACCCACAGGATTTGGCTAAAAAAAAAGAGTGATGCTGAATGATATAGTGTATCTAATTCATCAGCAAATGTATGCATTCATTCCTGCATCTGTTTTTGCTGTATGGTTTTGGACCAGTGGCATCATATATTTATTAACTTCTCAGAGTTTATTGTATTAAGATCCTGAAACAGATATAGTGTATAGTTATAGTGTCATGTGATATTCTGCTATTGGGTCGAATGGCAAACCATTTATGATGGTATTTGATCCAGATATTAGGAAAGTGAGCACAAGCTTGTGAGTCAGTTGCATTGTTAGTTCATTTTTGTTACTAAACACAAGGTTAGTGGGTGACCTTGTGGGCTCTGGAAACTGTCCATTGGGTGGGGACCAAGAGAGGAAATGGGGGAGAGAAGCAAGACTGAGTAGGCTGAACATAATGGAAAGATCTGTATATCTATGTTTCTTTCTCTTTGTATGTGTGTGTGTGTGTGTGTGTGTGTGTGTGTGTGTGTGTGTGTGTATATATATTTATATATATTTAATTTGATTAGACAATAGGTTGCGGCAACAGATTGCTACATAAGGTCTCAGTTGTGAAGAGGTCCAAATGTGGAAGATATTACATTATATATTAAACTATATAGTAGGGTTAAAGTGGTTTCTATTAACTGCAGTGTGACCAATGGAATTTCAAGGAAACTTTTGGGACTTTAATATTTGAAGCCAGCGTTGGATGGATGTATAGATAGAGATGCACATGTATAAAAGTGTGTATGTATATATATCATTTTTATATTTTTTGTGCGCAGATTCAAACTTTTTGTATAGGGTTTTTTTATTTGCAGTGTTTCTTTAAAGATCCAAAGCTTTCATAAAAGTGCCTTTTCCGTAAGTAAAAGACATTGCATTCATTATATGATGTATTTAATCTCTGGGTTAGATTAACATAATAATATCAATAAATCATTACTGAGAAGAAGCAAGCCCTGATCATAACTACTTACACTATCATAAATTAGAGGTAGGAGTTACTATGATATTGATATAGTACCAGACATTCTAATGGATTTTTGTTTTAGCCATATATTGTAGCTCATTAATAATACAGTTTGATCAATTTGTAGAGTTGGACGTGTTATATTATGTGTCCTTTTTGAGTACTTTTTCCAAGTTAATGTTTTTTTTTTTTCCAGCCCCAAACTAATTTTTCATACTGATGATCTATCCACAGCCACAGGATAGGTCAGCAGTATGTGATCTGTGTGGGTCTGATACTCTGACCCCACACAGATCAGCTGAACTAGCAGTATCCTTGTGTCGGAAGCGGCTAATGCAGTGCTTATGCAGCACTGTTCCTATTCAGCAGCCACGTCCACTGCATAGTGGTGCATCTTGGGAATTGCAGCGTTGCTCCTATTGAAAAGTACTTGAAAATGAGCGATGCTGCATGTGTTCCCCATCCGCTAGCTGGTCTGGTACCCTGAAAAAAATCAGTTTGGGGAACAGAAAACCCATTTAAAAACACTGCTAGTACAGTCATCATCTTCTATAAAGTCATTGTAAATGAGAAATAGTTATTTCTTGTTTATTTCGTGGAGTACTCGGTGACAGTCAATTTACTAGTGTCACAGATCCAAGTACTGTGAACACCTACAGCACCTAGGAAGCCTTTCTCCTTTTCTGTGATAAAATATACCCTAGTATAAAAATTATTTGTGCTTTCAGGCTTCTTTATTGTTCATTGAACCTGTGACAAGCTGATTGTCAAATGCTTGTTCCTGCATGTTCATTGTGGTATTGCTCAGCTTCAGCCAGACAGAGATTCAAGTTGTCTAAACCTGTTCAGAAAGACTAAACTCAAGGCCCACAGTTTCACATAATTTACTTAGGATCCAAATCAGTTCCATGTAATGCACTTAGTATTGCATATTATAGATCTTTGCTTCTTCACCAGTTTTCTGTGAATAGATGTGCATGTAAAAGGGGTTGCCATCTTTACTACCCCTTTCTCAAACCTATGTTGCCATAAAAAAGAACTGATCCTTATGGGTCTGGAAAAGGGGCTTGCTGGGTTATGTCCTCAATACCAGATTGATTAAGGTCCAACACCCAGCACCACCAACGATCAGCTGTTCAAAGAAGCAGGCTTGCACACCCATTATACAACATGTGGTGCTGTGCTTGGTAAGCAATGAAGAGGCCAAAGCGCTTGTCTGAACACTGCAGCCTCTTCAAATAGCAGATTGGTGGGAGTTCTGGGTGTCAGAGTCCTGCCGATCATCAATCTCATAATCCTGGAAAACCTATTTGACTAAAATGGTTCTGCAGGGCTGAGTAGTCATAAATAGATTTCTTAAAATTCTGTAGCACTAACATATTTTAGTGATCACTTGTTTCTCTTAATGTTATCGGCAGCCATGGGAACTGCAATATCTATATCTGTTCCTGAGATAGCTGTTTGATAACTCTGATCACTAATACAGTTCCAACTGGGTTTATATATGAGTTTTGAATGAAACATGTTGTGGGTCCCTGTTCTTCCTAGAATGAGTGATTTGCCTGGAGCATATTGCAGGGCAGACTGCGGCTGCAGGGAGTCGTATGCCTACTATCAAGCAAATATGTAATCTATGCTTGACTTGCTAATTGGTAAAGCGCAAGTTACTTATACCTAATTCTGGGCAGCTGCTTCTCTGCACTGGCACTGGCTACCTGCCCAGGAGATAGCGATACCTTCTAAGCAGATATTTCCATTAGTGCTTTATGTACAAACCAACGCGGTATGATAATTATGGCCTTCTGGGTCCACTTTAAGACCTTTTAATTAGTGATTTCTTATCCCAGAGAGTATTTACCAGTCCTTCCTTCCATTTCTTAGATGCAGTTGTATTGATTGAGTCTTACTATGGAATATGCACGTTTTTAATAATCCCTAGCACTTTAGCATTTTATATTATGTGAATCCAGAACACCAACAATACTCATAGGACTCAAGTAACACATGTAGAAAACTTGAACTTGGATTTTGAGCTTTTCTGCCATTTGCATGTTCTTGTTTTTCTTACTTTAAATCATGCAAATGTCAACCACACTGCAGTTGTATCAGATGGCAATGAATTATGTGCTTACAATGGTCAATTGATTTGCTGCATGCTTAGAAATATTTTCATGCCAATGTTACTTCCGCTGTGAACAGATGTATGACTGTGAAAAGTCCACATGTGAGGAAAGCATACCCAAACACAGAGATACTACTTTATTTAACTATTTCCAGGCTTAGTATACGCTCTATCTGGTGTATAATATGCACTTATTTTAGAAGTATGTTTCTTAGCTCATTCTCTTGATTGACTTTCCAAAAGTATGCAACATATACATCCAACACTATGTATGTAAGGAGAATTTTGTTATTGTGAATGGGAACATTTCAGTAAAGCCTAATGTTTAATGTAAATGATATGTACTGTTGTGATAGCACATTTTCATTATCTAATGAATTCTAACATTTCAAGCTTAGACTCGAATAGGTAAAGTAGAGACATACAATGGTTAACCCTCTTGTTTAGTAGTATGTGGCAAAGAAGGTACCAGAGGATCCCAAAAAGTTACAGTTCCACCATACATGGGGCCCAGCAGCGAGTGATAACTAAACTTCACATTAATAGGTGGATGGATAGCAGGCATATGAATGAAAGAAATTGTGAAATGTCAAGGTTTTTTTTTCTTGCTATACTGCTTCCCGTGATTAAGTGTTACATTTATTCATCACCAGATCCTGACCACCCACACCC
The DNA here is from genome assembly GCA_947044405.1 of Leptodactylus fallax. NCBI lineage: Eukaryota > Metazoa > Chordata > Amphibia > Anura > Leptodactylidae > Leptodactylus > Leptodactylus fallax. The sequence continues at coordinate 4,626,938 of CAMRHE010000074.1, read as the reverse complement.
TGATGGTCAGGATGTGGTCTCTTCTGTCTCAGCTGTTAACTGGAAGTGATCATCTTTGCCAGACTGAGACTGTATTAAATTGTAGATCAATTGGATTAGGAGACCGGAAAGCATTACACTGTATATAGACACAATTTTTATTTTCCTTCAGTAACTTTCATGAAGTCAGTGTGTTGTAGTAATTGGTATTGTCAGGTAGTTTTATCATACTTTATCTAGCTAACACCTCAAAGGGAGTTTGTTGGGTCCAAAATTGATGTCCAACCAATAACTGTGCCATGTAGGGGTCTTCAGTAGGAACAAATTCATGCCTTTGTGGCAACAAACAGATGAAGCAATGCCGAGACATTCATTTTATTTCTGTGGATATGCAAATCATTGTGCGTTGGGGCCTGGCTCGCCTACAGACAGTTGCCAATGCTCTGGTCTCCTCAGGAATCAATGCCCAATGTCTCTCTCTTAGCCATGATTGACATTTTTAGCTTATGTCTGCATCATGACTGTCTGTAGGCAAATCTGGTAAATCCATCTCTGCCCTCCATGTGCTTTCAGGCTGATTTGCATATCTATGAAAAGCTGATTCTCTGCATTGCTTTAATAGTTTGTGGCCACAAAGTTCTGTTTCTGCTCTTATTAAAGAGGACCTTTTATGTTCTCTATGATGTGGCATATTATATACCACTGCAAAGCTGACAATGCACTGAATTTAGCTCACTTTCAGTTTTGCAGGTATGTGCCTCAGTATCAGAGATATTGGTGCCATTAGTTTCAGCTGCCAATGTCCCTGCACTGTCAGAAGGGCTGTCCTCACATCTCAGCATCATTGCTGGATAGTGAGGAACGCCTCCCCTTCCTGATGGTACTCTTCTATAGATGTGTGCTGTAAAGGGGGGTGTTCCTCACCACCAAACGATGACCGTGAGCTTTAAGGGCAGCCCTTCTGACAGTGCAGTGATATAGATAGTCGAAACTAATGGCACCGATATCTCTGGCACCAAGGCACATACCTGCAAAACTGAAAGTGCACGGAATTCAGCACACTGTCAGCTTTGGATCGGTACATGTCACATCTTAGAAGACATGAGTCCTCTTTAAAAACCCCTACACTGCGCTATTGTTGGTTTGGGAGGCATCTTGGACCTGAGAGATTCCCTTTAAAACTAAGGCCCCACGTTGTAGAAACATAGGCAAAAAAAAACAATACATTTTACAGCACCACCAAAGTAAATGAGATTTTGGTTAATCTCATCCACACACTGCCAGAAAAATGAGCTGCAGAAAAGCTGTATTTTTGAAAAATGCGACATGTCAATTTTAGTTGCGGAGTTGTGAGTGTTTTCCTTATATATTTAATAAGAGAAGGAAAAAATGGCACAGAAAAACACAACAAAAAGCTCAACAATGAAAAAAACGTTGCGGGAAAAAAAAAGCAATGTTGCCACTGTTTTTTGTTTTTTTTACCTGCAGTGTTTATTGGCTGCATTTTGCAACATGAGGCCTTAGCCTAAAGTGCTTTTTTTTCAGGCCAGATAATTCATGATCCATCTTTAGGATAGGTCATCAATTAAAGATCGCCTGAGACCGAACCTGTACCCCTGACTGATCAGCTGTTAGAAGAGGTTGCAACCTCTTCAGTATATACTAAGCACATTGTCATACAATTGTACAGCGGTTGTGCTTGGTATCGCAGCTCAGCCTGTTCACTTTAATGGGACTAAACGGCAGTCAGGCCTTGTGACCAATGAACGTGAAGCCGCTGCTTCTAATAGATGATCCGGAGGGTGGGGGGGCATTTATCTTGACTTGATGATCTATCTTGAGAATCTGCAAAGATTTGCAACAGAAAAATATGAGTTTTCAAGCAAAAGATCATAGAGTTTCTGTCCACAGGTCAAGGAAGTCCTACTCTGTGTTGGCCACACTACTCCACCAGTGGCAGGGGCTGTACAATGGCCTCTTCCTTCAAGCATAATTCCTTCTCTGCTTGATATATGTGAATGACTTGGCAAAGTCAAGTAATGCTTCGTTCACACCTGCGCTTGCTATCCGTCCGTCGCTAAACGTTTTATGAAAACAACGCATTCATTAAAAAAACGTACACAAACGGTTACCAAATGTATACCACAATCCATGATTTTAGACGGATTGGTAAACGGATACCTGGTGAAAAAGGTGTCCGTTTGTGTACGTTTTGCTAATCCGTTTTGAATCCGTTTTTTTTTTTTTCTTCAGTCTGCGCATGTGCAGAGAAGAATATTAAGCAAATAAAACGGATTGTAAAACGGACACAAACGGATTCCAATCCGTTTGTGTCCGTCTCCCATAGACTTTAATGTTAAAAAAAGATGGTTTGGCGACGGTCCGCGTGTATCCTTTTTTTTTTTTTTGCACGGACAGAAAGTCCTGCATGTCCGACTTTGTGTCCGACAAAAAAAAAGCGGTTTGGAGTCGTAGAGGCTGCAATCGGACACCTACGGATTGCTTTAAAAGCCCATTGAAGTGAATGGGCTTTTAAACGAAACGTTTGCAAACCGTTCCCAATCCTTTTTCTGACATTTAGAACGGATACACGACGGACGGATAGCAAGCGCAGGTGTGAACGAAGCATAATATGAATATGCAAGTTCCCAGTCTTATACCCAAAGTAGGGACAGAAAGTGGAATCCCTGGCAAGAACAATTAGAAACTAGCAACAGATGGCTTCTGCTGGAAAAGAGATGAGCACTGTTTAATGATGTATAACTGGCACGCTCCAACGCCAGAGCACATGGATTGTACACGTCATTAAAGAAATTCAACTTTTTTTTTTTTTTTAAAAAGGATTGTTTTGGAACACAAGAATATATTACCTACATATAGCAAGCAATAGCTTTAGTCATATTTTCTACAGCCAACTGACTAGGGCTATCTTTGACATACCTAAAGACCGTGCCAGCTTGCTTCTTGTAACACTAGGTTAGATGTACTGTATGATGGCAAAAATAGCTTGTTCCACAGTTTTATAATTCTGAGGCTTGTAAATAACAGTGTGTTTGTCCTGTGAAATGTCACATTCTGCTCTGTTTATTGCATTTGAAGTCCCACTTCCAAAATACTTGCTCCTGCGCTTGTGTGCCATAGACACAAATGACTTCAGTAACTTTCATACACAGTAATTCTTTATAATGAAGGAAAAGGTTATGCCAGCTCAAATGCCACTGAGACCCTTCTGTTTGTGTTAGCCGCATGGTACAATATTCTCATACTGAATTGACCTTTAATAGTAGTAATCTGTGCGGCCGTAGTGAAAAATAGACGCGGACAGCACTGTGGGGAAAAATGAAGTTGTTTTATCTATCTACTGTATGTCTATCTTATATCAATTTATCTATTGTGTATCTATCCATATTAATTTTGCGTATTGTCTCAGACAGCCCACTGGCTCTTGGGAACAAAAAAAAATGTGTGTGTGTGTGTGTGTGTATATATATATATATATATATATATATATGGGGAAATAAAGTATTTAGTCAGCCACCAATTGTGCAAGTTCTCCCACTTAAAAAGATGAGAGAGGACTGTAATTGACATCATAGGTAGACCTCAACTATGAGAGACAAAATGAGAAAACAAATCCAGAAAATCACATTGTCTGTCTGATTTTTAAAGAATTTATTTGCAAATTATGGTGGAAAATAAGTATTTGGTCACCTACAAACAAGCAAGATTTCTGGCTCTCACAGACCTGTAACTTCTTCTTTAAGAGGCTCCTCTGTCCTCCATTCATTACCTGTAGTAATGGCACCTGTTTGACATTGTTATCAGTATAAAAGACACCTGTCCACAACCTCAAACAGTCACACTCCAAACTCCACTATGGTGAAGACCAAAGAGCTGTGGAAGGACACCAGAAACAAAAATTGTAGACCTGCACCAGGCTGGGAAGACTGAATCTGCAATAGGCAAGCAGCTTGGTGTGAAGAAATCAACTGTGGGAGCAATAATTAGAAAATGGAAGACATACAAGACCACTGATAATCTCCCTCGATCAGGGGCTCCATACAAGATCTCACCCCCATGGGGTCAAAATGATCACAAGAATGGTGAGCAAAAATCCCAGAACCACACGGGGGGACCTAGTGAATGACCTGCAGAAAGCTGGGACTAACGTAACAAAGGCTACCGTCAGTAACACACTACGCCAGGGACTCAGATCCTGCAGTGCCAGATGTGTCCCCCCTGCTTAAGTCAGTACATATCCGGGCCCGTCTGAAGTTTGCTAGAGAGCATTTGGATGTTTCAGAAGAGTATTGGGAGAATGTCATATGGTCAGATGAAACCAAAGTAGAACTGTTTGGTAGAAACACAACTCGTCTGTTTGGAGGAGAGTGAATGCTGAGTTGCATCCAAAGAACAACATACCTACTGTGAAGCATGGGGGTGGCAACATCATGCTTTGGGGCTGTTTCTCTGCAAAGGGACCAGGACGACTGATCTGTGTACATGAAAGAATGAATGGGGCCATGTATCGTGAGATTTTGAGTACAAACCTCCTTCCATCAGCAAAGGCATTGAAGATGAAACGTGGCTGGGTCTTTCAGCATGACAATGATCCCAAGCACACCGCCAGGGAAACAAAGGAGTGGCTTCGTAAGAAGCATTTCAAGGTCCTAGCCAGTCTCCAGATCTCAACCCCAAAGAAAATCTTTGGAGGGAGTTGAAAGTTCATGTTGCCCAGTGACAGCCCCAAAACATCACTGCTCTAGAGGAGATCTGCATGGAGGAATGGGCCAACATACCAGCAACAGTGTGTGCCAACCTAGTGAAGACTTACAGAAAACGTTTGACCTCTGTCATTGCCAACAAAGGATATATAACAAAGTATTGAGATAACTTTTGTTATTGACCAAATACTTATTTTGTACCATAATTTGCAAATAAATTCTTTAAAAATCAGACAATGTGATTTTCTGGATTTGTTTTCTCATTTTGTCTCTCATAGTTGAGGTCTACCTATGATGACAATTACAGGCCGGCCTCATCTTTTAAGTGGGAGAACTTGCACAATTGGTGTCTGACTAAATACTTTTTTTACCCACTGTAATATACAACTGTTAAGACCATAAAAAGTTTTGGACAGCCTTACATTTTTTTTTCTATAGCTAGAATATAAATGATTGTACCCGCAACGCCATTTCTTTGTGTAACCAATGCCCATTAACCTGTATGGCTAAGAATGAAATAAAATTAATACGTTTGCATAAGAGAGTTGAAAACGTATTCATATACCATATTATGACGCAATTTCTACAACTTAGTCAGGAAGATGTTTCCAGATAGTAGTGGGCTAGCCATATATCATTTGCTCTCATATTCATTTGAGTGCGCACCATATAATATTACTTCTACTGCCTATATTGGTGTAGTACATTTAGCATCACCATCTCTTCTGTCTTTTCTTGGCTCTGGCTATGCTACAACACTCATCCAATTTATTGGGTGAAAGACTTGCAGAATTTTTCGATTTATATAAAATAATACTGATTACTACTTCACAGTTTAACAGCCTTTAAAATATTGGAAGATTAAGGATACATAATCTTTGTTCTTGCAGTACGTTCAGTACCACGTTGCTCAGCATTCAGAATTAATTTTTTGTCCCTGCAGGTCTGGTGAGTCAACAGATGTTTTTAATAACAAGTACACATTTATACATCAGCTGCATTAGAAATTAAAGCCATATTTAGTAGAATTGTTGCATAACCTCCAAATTAACTAATTCCTCTAATTTCTGTAGGCATAAACTAATGTGTTCATCTGTAAATGGCAGAATACGTATACAATGCATGGTCTTCTATTAAACACGTGGAATGGTGTTTGTAAAAAGCTTTCGCTTTTCAGTATTAAAAATAGTGGCAAAAATAAGGTGACATTTCCTTTTAATCTCCATTCTTGGAGGTGGTCTCTTCAAGAAAACCTCAATTCAGATTGAAGCCGGTCCAGCCACATGTCCTGCTTCAGAAACCACATCGCTACTGGAAAATGTAGCCTTCTGTGGCAGGAAGTCAGATGTCGCTAACTAATAGAGGAAGGTCATACTCTATATCAGGGGTAGGCAACCTTTTTTGTTCGGTGTGCTGATTTTAATCAAAAAATCAAAGATGAGGAACTCGGAGTGCCGGTCAATAATTGTAAGTCTGACGACCCCTAAACTAAAGTCATATAGCACAAACCATAATACAGAAGTGCTGCCACAAGATACTTTAGGACGCATTCGTTTACTGCTATTTCCTGGGACGCTTCTGTACTTTCCGATTAGAAGCAATGAAAGTCCATGTGCATCCCGCAATTAGTGGTAAATATAAGTGTCCAGGAGCACCGTATGGCGGCATCCTTATGGTGAATACACACTATGTATCTGGATGCAGATATAGTCTTAGGCCACTGGAACTTTTACTTCAATGTAAAACTGCGTTCACTTGGTGCATTTTTGCACAAAATAAAATACCTATGTTTTCTGTGCAAAAACACATCCTTGATGCAGAAAACACATCGTTATACAGAATAATGTCCCATAGCGGCCCCTGCACATAGTATTATGTCCCATAGCGGCCCCTGCACAAGGTATTATATCCCATAAAAGCCTCTGCACACCGTATTATGTCACATAGTGGCCCCAACACACGGTATTATGTCACATAGTGGCCTCTGCACACCGTATTATGTCACATAGTGGCCTCTGCACACAGTATTATGTCACATAGTGACCCCAGCACACAGTATGTCATATAGTGGCCCCAGCACACAGTATTAGGTCCCATAGCGGTCCCTGCACACGGTATTAGGTCCCATAGCGGTCCCTGCACACGGTATTAGGTCCCATAGCGGTCCCTGCACACGGTATTAGGTCCCATAGGGGTCCCTGCACACGGTATTAGATCCCTTAGCGGTCCCTGTACACGATATTAGGTCCCATAGCTGTCCCTGCACATGGTATTAGGTCCCATAGCGGCCCCTGCACACGGTATTAGGTCCCATAGCGGCCCCTGCACACTGTATTATGTTCCATAGCGGCCCCTGCACACTGTATTATGTTCCATAGCTCTCTTCAGACCCCCGAGTATAATAAGTGCAGGACCAAGAGAGATGACAAACATAAAAAAACAATGTACTCACCATTCCACGCTCCGCAGCCGCTCTGTTCTCTTCGGCGCTTCTGCCTGTAGTCAGCGACCGCTGATTGGGTCTCAGGGGTCACGTCGCGTCATTATGCATAATGACGCCGGACGTGACCCCTGAGGCCCTGTCAGCTGTCAGAAGCGCCTGCAGATCGCACAGCTGCCGCGTAGCGCAGGGAGCAAGGTGAGTATCATTGTTTTTTATGTTTCATCACTTCTCCTAAGTCTCCGCTTATTATACTCGGGGGTCTGAAGAGGCCCCGCAGTATAATAGCCGTTTCGTTTCGGCCATGCTTGGTCCGATCGAAGCTGCTGGGTGAGGACTCCGCTGTCGTGCCAGGGAAATATGCCTTGCGTGCCACTCTTGGCACATGTGCCGGGGGTTGCTGACCCCTGCTCTATATGGTGTTCTTTTGTCTTAATGAATCTAGTGCACATAACTGCTGTACAGGACCTGTCACCAAATGCAGAATGCTAAATGATGTACCTCATTTGATTGCTGTGCCCTTGATCAAATCAATTGATTTTTCAGAAATCTGTTCACTTATTCTAAAGACATGGCCCTCAGTAGGTTATATATAAGTTAGCACTTGTTCTCCAAGTGAGCCATAGCCCTATATTTTCTCCAAGGAAATATTTGGGGGGAATAAATTGACAACTGGGTGTTACTATTTTCTTTAAAAAAAAAAAAAAAAGTGTGTCCTTCAACAGTCTGGCATTGGTGCTCTGGACAGTGTGGGAGTGAGACACAGCTGGAATATAATTTCACGTGGAATATAATTTTTATTTTTTTTTTTTTAATTAAAACAGACATGTTGGGAGAGTGGCATCCTCTTTAAGATAATTTGCAGAACCAAAAACTTCTCTCAAAATATTTGTAAACCCAGCATATATTAGAAAGTGGTTTTAGGACCATAAAAATGGTGATATGTTTATTATTTGTTTCAAAATGATTAGAATATTTAGTTTAATTTGTTCAAAGGACTTTGTGGTGTAACATATATTGACCTGTCCTAAGGAACACGGCCCTGGAAGCTCAGCTCAGCTGTGCTAGTTGATTGCTGGAGACAGCTAAGGCAGGGTTCACACTACCGTTGGAGTCCGTTATGAAGGTGTCCGTTAAAAAAAAACAAAAAAAAAAACAAAAACGGACACCTATCATAACGGACACTAACTGATGTTAATGTGTCCGTTTTTTTAACTGATCCAATTAATAGTTCAGTTAAAAAAACGGACACATTAGCATCAGTTAGTGTCTGTTTTTTAACACTGTCAGTTTTTTTTTTGTTTGTTTGTTTGTTTCTCCTTTCTGAGCATGCGCAGGAAAAAAACGGGCATAAAATAATGGACAGTAACTGATGGCTATCAGTTACTGTCCGTTATAAGTCCGTTACCCATAGACTTCAATGTAAAAAATAACGGACACTTGCTGTCTGTCAAGATCCGTTTTTTTCAAACGGACAAAAAGTCCTGCATGTAGGATTTTTTGGCCACGAAAAAAAACGGACTTCTGACGGATTTGGTGTAAACGGATACAAACGGAAACAATATAAAAACCCATTGAAATGAATGGAAATTTTAACGGATTTCTGACGGTTCAGCTAGTGTCCGATGCTAAAATCTTGTAACGGACAATAGCAACGGACACTACTGACTGTCACCAACGGTAGTGTGAACGCCCCCTAAGGCTGCCTTCACATCTGTGTTGTAGTCTCCATTTGAAGATCGCTGAAAATTGCCGGATGAGAAATTGCTGCATGTTTGACTTTTCCATCCGGCTGTTTCAGTTTAAAAGAACCCACCTGACTGATTCCATTATAGTCACTTACCACTGGTGGCCACTGTTGTCTGGTCCTCTGACAGACCAGAACAATGGACACTGCGGCACAGATGTGAACATAGTAGAACCAGTAGGAGTCCCAGGCTTTGGTCCCTCACCAATCTGATTTTGATGACCTACTGGTCATCAATTTCTGTAACCTGGTGACCCCTTTTAAATTTTCCAATAAAAATACTGTGTCTGGTGTAAGTTTCACGGTTTACTGTCAGAAAGGCGTTCCTGACAGTCTAGTTGCGCTGTGAGGAACGCCCTCCCCGACAGTTCTCGTTCATAGACTTGTACTGGGGGGGTATAGACTTGTACTCACAGCCCAGCGTCATCGCCCCCTCTGACAGTACAGCACTATAGGCGAGTACAGAGAGAGGGGGCGTTCCTTACAGCTCAGCGATGACGCTCATCTGTGAGGCATGCCCCCCCCCCAGTACAAGTCTATGGACGAGAACTGTCGGGGAGGGCGTTCCTCACAGCGCAGCTACACTGTCAGGAACACCTTTCTGATAGTAAACCATGAAACTTACACCGCCGATATCTCCAACCCCGGGGCACATACCAGGAAAGCCGTCAGTGCGCTGAATTCAGCGTGCTGTCGGCTTTCTAGCGGTATGTAAAACTGCATGTGCCTGAGGACATGAAAGGTCCTCTTTAAAGAGAGCAATAAGAGTAGTGTAGGTAGGTGTAGTGTAGGTGGAAAAAATATTGATCTTAAAATTATTTGCTGTTAAACTGTCAAAGTTTTTGCTGTTTTTTGACATGTTGCTGCAACCCTTAGTAGGACTTCCTCAATATTGTTACCTTCTTCAGGTATGTACACTCATCTGCAGAAATACTTTGTGGTGCAGTGAACATCAACACGTTTCTGCTTGTGCCTGCACAGGTTAAGGTACATTAAGGTCACATGAAGCAGATGTGAGGCTCTTGGGAGTAGGTCACCAATCAGGCCAATACTCCAAACTCTTAGGCAGATGAAAGCCTCAAGCGGAACTGAAGGATTCTGTCAAGCTGAAGGAATATATCAATAGATATCCAACATCTAATACTGTAGAAATGTGAGACTGCTCTTGGTAATGAAGGTTAGCTCTAACTCATATGACTGTAACAGTATCGACTTGAAGACAGTGGCTTAATTCTAATACACTTGTTTAAATAACAATGTGTTATTTGCACAAGATTCTTAGGCCATGTTTAGGGAAAACAGCTGGGGTACGGCATATTTCATTTATAAAGTGCTCCTCTAAATCCCAGCATCTGCCGTCATTCTGACATTATTTTGCATGTTTGAAACCAGCAATCAATCTGTCTTATTCCTCGAAGGGTAACGTAACACGTGTGATTTCGCTCTTCACTAGAGACAAAGCGACAGTTTCCAGACTGTTTGTTGCCTGATCAAGCAGCTGTGTACATTCTTCTTAGTTTGGGTCATGTCTCGGAATATTTTCCACAAGAGCAGACATTGCTACCTTGCTCACCATGGCTCAGCTTTGTCTTTCATACTGATGTGCCTGGCAGAACCTTTTATTTTATAAACATTTATTCCTCTTTCTTTTAATAACTGTGGAATTATGTATGATTATTATGTAATGGACCTGACTGGCACAGTAGACTTCTTTGGTATGTACTTTAAGGTCAGAAACTTGGTTGCTGTGTACGCCTTTATACATAAGCTATTCAGAACTCCTTGTAAAGGAAGGTGACAGCTTAAACATTACGTTTACCATGTTTATCCATAATGGAAGCTTACTGTAAATTGAGGAAGCTGAGAAGCCCTCAGGCCGACCTGTAGTTGTCAAACCTCTGGAATATCTAATTAGTTAATCACTCTTATGTCTGTACTATAGCCTATAAATAATCGAGAATGGGTGGATTAAAGTACAAAGACAGATGATCAAATTTGAGTTAAAAAGACAGTTTGGGGCAAATTAATTACTATACACAAATATATGAATGGAGAATAAAGGGGGCATCCTCACTGTCTAGAGGAAACATGGTTTATCATCATAATAGTCAGGGATTCTTTACTGTAAGAGCAATAAGATTATGGAGGTGTCTGCATCAGCATCTTGTGATGGTTTATACATTGCATCAGCCTAATGTTTTTTTTTTGCCTTCCTGTGGATCAACATGGTACGATTATAGGTTGTTCTTGATAGACCTGTCTCTATTCAACCTTATCAACTATGTAACTATATTTTAGCCTTACTGGAACTCCCTTAGCTTGTGTGACTAATATTGGTCATATTTTAGTCTGTGCCTTGTTTCACATGCAAATTCATTGTTTAAAGCACCAGCTCTTTTTGTCCTGTTGATGTCATTGGTCCAGTGTTAACATGTCCACAAAGATGAGCCCTGGTTGCCAATTTTTAGTTTTTGTTTGTTTTTTTTTTTAAATAGTTTTTAATGTAATGCTATACCCACAAAATATTAACCAGACATGGCTTTTGTTACTTAACACCTTCTTTTTCTTTTTCTTAGGAAGGCAGCTGAGAGAAAATTCTCCATGAATGTACGTCACAATGATGATGACCGACCAAATCCCACTGGAACTGCCACCCTTGCTGAATGGGGAGGTAGCCATGATGCCGCATATAGTAAATGGAGATGGGTCACAGCAGGTTGGTAAAGTCAAATTTTGTTGATTTATGTGATTGTCTGTCTAGTTTTGGACAACTTTTTCCCTATAATAAGGAGCAAAAAACAATATACATCTTTTTTTTTGCAAAATAGTTTTGCATTTCCCTCTTTATGAGTAAGCAGACAAGCTTTATGTATCAGTACAAACAACTCCCTTTTGGTTACCTGCTGGGGATTGGTGGCAACCTCTATTCCCATCTTCCCTAGACATAGGCATTTCCGCCAAGTGGGGCCCCTGGCCTTAAGGTATTTGTTGGGCTGTATAGGCCCTTTAAACGAGCACTGATCTACTTGTTTTATCATTGATCAGCTCCTACTCCAGACACAAATAACCTGTGGAAAATGACCCTTAGAAGCAAGGTCTACCATGTACCGTACCGGGTTGTCAGTTTGAATATATCTATGTGTTCTGTCCTCTCTATTGTAATACATTCTATAATAAATAGCTCATAGGAGTTTTTTTTTTTTAAGGGGAATTTAAGAGAGAACTTTAATTTTATTCTATGTAGAGTATACTATGTTCTTGGGTTTTGTTTTACACTGACATTTGCATAGCCAATCATGCATTTTGCTGAATGTTCTGTTTTCTATTTTTTCTGGACCTGGTTAATTTTTCCACTGAAAGAAAGCCTGGGAAATGTTGCTAAATTCTCTTTACTTGTTAGATATCTTTTTGTTCATTTCTAAACTTTTGTCTAACCACATCATTAAATCATCATTTTATGGCTGTTTGATCCCAGTCTCTTAAGGATATGAAAGTATTAATTTAAATGGTTTATGTTCAGGACTGTATTGCAGTAGCCATAATTTACTATGTGATCATCACTTTCCTTACCAAAATTCTTTCCCTAGTCTGGTACATCGGGTGAATGCAATGGGAAATATAAATGTATTTAATTATATTGTTGGATCTTAAAAATACTATAAATTTTGGGGGACTATTGTGAAGAGGAATAGTGCCTTCAATGCATACTTGCAATGAGATATGAATAGAGGCTAAGTGGTAAGTTGTCCTTACACATGTAAAAATAAGCAGTGTATATATAATGACACCATTAATGTCTAGATGGCATTATGATATAGTTAAACAATAGCCATGATTTTCTTGCACCACATTTTCTCTTTCTGGAACGATCGGCCTTCTGTTTATGTGTTATGGGTGTTAGCAATGTCTTTGTCACTGGGGTGTGTCTTTGCATAGTCTGATACTGTCAGCACTAATTGGACAATGTCTGTGACAGGACACACTCCCAACTAGTAATACGCAATTGTCCATTTATTTATAAATTTCTCAGAGGAATATCATAGGGATGGTACAACATACAGTGTACAGGAGAAAAGATACCCCACTAGTTTTATGAAATCACTATGCTACCTGGTGGTTTTCTGAGGCTGCATGGTTGGCCAAGTATAGTCATTGGATAGACAACCATGCAACTTGCTACAGCTTCCCTAGAACAGCTGTCACATTTTCTAGCAATTGTTGGGGGTTACAGAGGGTGGACCTTCACTAATTAGACATCGTTCACATATCATAGGATCCAGTCACTATCCATCATTTGACAAGCTATTGAAAGGGGTTGTCCAGGATCTGAAGGTAATTGATAATGATGACCTATTCACAAGATAGGTCATCAGCACCAGATTGGTTGGGGTCCGACACCCGGACCCTATCCCAATCATCTGTTTAGACCACCAGAAGCCATATACTAGGTGTATGGCCGGCAGCAGCCCTGCTGCTATTCAAGTAAATGGGAGTGGAGTTGCAGTCGCAGGTGTCACTGCTATACGTTATGGACCCAGAACTGTATAAAGTGTACAGAGCTTTATTGGACTGTTTCATTTGAGGCATCCTTTTTTTTTTTTTTTTTTTTTTTCTCTCATTTTGTACATGTCCTTTGACAGAAAGTTCAGTCTTGCCTTCTTCAAGCAGAACGTTCGCTGTTCCATCACAAATTCTGCAATTGCAGATTTAGTAATTTTTATTCCAATTAGCTTAATGGGTGGATGAAGGCAAACAAGCCCAAAACAGCTGCATGCAAAATGGAATAAGTAATTCTATAATATTGGGCTGTATCTCTGCTATATACCAGCAATTCTTGGTGCTTAGCTAGCCATAGTGGTTAAAAAGGAATGACCTGTATGTCTTCACCCACTATCCTAAACCACTTGTTTTTGGTATTTGTGGTGGAAGTGATGACATACTAATACCTTCTGTTTTAAGAAGGCAATGCTGTACTTCAGTTTATCAATGTGTTCCTTTCGTCCCACCACACTGTAAGTACTGTATGTCTCACAGGAAGTCCACAAATACATTAATACCAGCTCAGCACCGAGTGCATTTGGTTCACATAAAGTACGTCTACTGATAGTGGTTAAAGACCGCCAAAGTGGCTGGAAGATCATGAGAATTCTCATATAGAATTGGTGACGTTCAGAGGTTTGTTACATTTTGTATGGTCAGTGTTAGTCTTTTATTAATAAAGTTACCATTCACTTTTTGAACAGTACGCTGATGTTTTTTCATTTGAGCTTCTCAACTATTCACAAAAGCTAAGCAGTCTGTACACATTAGATATATGTTGACCAAAAACAATGATTTTAGTCACCTAAAGGGCTTTTCTGACTGTCCCTCAAGGGCAGATATTGGGAAGTTGTCTGGCAACAGCTTTCTCTACTATTATTGCACATGCACTGATGAGCCAGACATACATACGTGTAGGGGAGTTAGCTGAAATAGATATTGGCGGACATTCATTTGACATCTATCTCATGTTTTTGGCTGGATTGACATGTCAATAGGTAACAATTCAATATAACGTACTAATTTATTTCTAATTACTGTAATTGCTTTATTAGAGTTATAGGTATTTTTATTGCTTTTATCTATTAAACAAAAATCTAAGTATGTACTAAGTAAAATGACCATTCTTAATATTTGGGAGGTCCCCAGATAATCTGGCCGTGTATATTGGATGCAACGTATAGTAACTGAGCAGCTGGATACAATCTGCCCTGCCCTCTATTTTGAAGCAAAATGAGAAATAATAACAATAACTAGTCCAGAAAAGCATCTTCTGTTGGGACAGCTGGTTTCAAGGTCTCATAGCAGCTGCTTAAAGTTATACACATTGTATAGATACTTGGCAGCAAATAAGAAAATGGAGAAAAATGACTGAAACATTTATGGAAAATGTATCTAAATTAATTCACAGATTATATCCATATTCATGTATTAATATGAAAAAAAAAAATTGGATTGGCCAAAAAAAAGTAACATTTCTTTACTTTCAATTGTTTTCATAAAAGGTATGGAGTATTGTTTTTAAAGGGAGTCTGTAAGGTCCAGAATGCCTTCTGTCACATGTAAGGGCTTTAAATAGGAGTCAAAGCATGCATTTGAGGCCAAAAGCCGTGTAAAAGCAACGCGGAGGTATTAATCTTTCTATGGATATTCAAAACAGCCTGCAAGTGCATTGGAGGTGGGGCCGGATTTGCCTACAGATAGTGAGTGTGTGTGTCTGTCTCTCTCTCTCTCTCTCTCTCTCTCTCTGCTTTAGCCGTGATTGACATTGTTAGCCTCTGTCTGTATTACATTTGTCTGTAGGCAAATAAAAGGTTTTTAAATAAAAATGTATAATATGTAAATATATATTACAAAGTTTCAGATATACAACTGTACTATTGATTTTTACAAAGTTTGTTCCTTTTTAAATTTACTTTTGTCATTTATGCCTATACATATAAATTAGGGATGTATGTTAGTGGTAGAGTTTGGATTCTCACTGATCAGACATGAAAAAATTTAAATCCAGGATAAATAAATTTATTTTCTTATTATTTCTCTTACTTATGTAGGCTAATGTATTTTGCACAGCTGTAGACATTATTAACAATATCTGACTCCAGAATTGCTTCTCTAAATGGTATAAAATGGAGATTCGGCTATTTTGAAGTGATCCCCGTCACCCTCCCTTTTGTCATTTGCTATAGCTCTATGTACTAGCAATAAAGGGCGAATATTGCTAGGAAAAACTTCAGAACTTGTTTTTTCTCAAATAAAGCCCAATAGGTTTATAAAGTATATTGCAAAATTGTTCTGCAAACTCCATGTACAGTAGTTTAAAAAAAAAAAGGGAAAATGATAATTTAAAGGGGTCATCTGGTATTAGAAAACATGGTTGCGTTCTTCTCAGGAAGTGACATCATGTCCTTTGATCATGTAGCCAAGCTACATCTCTGCCCCATTCAAATGAATTGAACACTGATCTATATTTTCACATATTACAATACTAAAACATCATCAATTCAGAATCACCTTCTAAACATGGGAAAATAAAATAAAATTGTGATATATATACAGTACAGACCAAAAGTTTGGACACACCTTCTCATTCCAAGAGTTTTCTGTATTTTCATGACTATAAAAATTGTAGATTCACACTGAAGGCATCAAAACTATGAATTAACACATGTGGAATTATATACTTAACAAAAAAGTGTGAAACAACTGAAAATATGTCTTATATTCTAGGTTCTCCAAAGCAGTCACCTTTTGCTTTGATTACTGCTTTGCACACTCTTGGCATTCTCTTGATGAGCTTCAAGAGGTAGTCACCTGAAATGGTTTTCACTTCACAGGTGTGCCCTGTCAGGTTTAATAAGTGGGATTTCTTGCCTTATAAATGGGGTTGGGACCATCAGTTGTGGTGTTCAGAAGTCAGGTGGATACACAGCTGATAGTCCTACTGAATGGAGTGTTAGAATTTGTATTATGGCAAGAAAAAAGCAGCTAAGTAAAGAACAACGAGTGGCCATCATTACTTTAAGAAATGAAGGTCAGTCAGTCCGAAAAATTGGGAAAACTTTGAAAGTGTACCCAAGTGCAGTGGCCAAAACCTTCAAGCGCTACAAAGAAACTGGCTCACATGAGGACCACCCCAGGAAAGGAAGACCAAGAGTCACCTCTGCTGCGGAGGATAAGTTAATCCGAGTCACCAGCCTCAGAAATCGCAGGTTAACAGCAGCTCAGATTAGAGCCCAGGTCAATGCCACACAGAGTTCTAGCAGCAGACACATCTCTACAACAACTGTTAAGAGGAGACTGTGTGCAGCAGGCCTTCATGGTAAAATAGCTGCTAGGAAACCACTGCTAAGGACAGGAAACAAGCAGAAGAGACTTGTTTGGGCTAAAGAACACAAGGAATGGACATTAGACCTGTGGAAATCTGTGCTTTGGTCTGATGAGTCCAAATTTGAGATCTTTGGTTCCAACCACCGTGTCTTTGTGCGACGCAGAAAAGGTGAACAAATGGACTCTACATGCCTGGTTCCCACCGTGAAGCATGGAGGAGGAGGTGTGATGGTGTGGGGGTGCTTTGCTGGTGACACTGTTGTCAACAGGACAATGACCCCAAACACACCTCCAGACTGTGTAAGGGCTATTTGACCAAGAAGGAGAGTGATGGGGTGCTACGCCAGATGACCTGGCCTCCACAGTCACCAGACCTGAACCCAATCGAGATGGTTTGGGGTGAGCAGAGTGAAGGCAAAAGGGCCAACAAGTGCTAAGCATCTCTGGGAACTCCTTCAAGACTGTTGGAAGACCATTTCCGGTGACTAGCTCTTGAAGCTCATCAAGAGAATGCCAAGAGTGTGCAAAGCAGTAATCAAAGCAAAAGGTGGCTACTTTGAAGAACCTAGAATATAAGACATATTTTCAGTTGTTTCACACTTTTTTGTTAAGTATATAATTCCACATGTGTTAATTCATAGTTTTGATGCCTTCAGTGTGAATCTACAATTTTTATAGTCATGAAAATACAGAAAACTCTTGGAATGAGAAGGTGTGTCCAAACTTTTGGTCTGTACTGTGTGTGTGTGTGTGTATGTATATATGTGTGTGTGTGTGTATGTATATGTGTGTGTATATATATATATATATATATATATATATATAATATTTATTTATTTTATTTATTTATTTTTTTTTTTTTTTTTTATATACCCAAAGGGGCAAAGGGCTTGGCTCAGCTATAAGTGGTTCTCCTTGGCAACTGGATGACCTTTTAGAAGTCTAGGACGCCATCTTCAGCTGCTGAGAAGAGACTATTACAGTCGAAGGGGTGAAGGTCACGGATGAGCTAGTCTACCCCTTGGTCACAGCACCTGGACCCTCAATATGACATATCAAAAATTTTGTGAAAGGATAGTAACTCTTTAAATATCCATTTAATAATACTGCTTTTCCTTGCATATGAAAACAACTGCTTAGTACTCTTATTTACATTCCCGTTCCTTGTATACTTCTATACACACGTCTGTCTCATTGGAATGTTCTAGGTCTGACACAGAGAATAAATTCAGAAGGGTGTTTGCACATATCTGCAATAATGACTGTGTTACTTGGAAGGGCATCTGCCTTCCACTTTACAGTTTGTAACAGATTTGCAAAACATGACAATTATTGAGGCACTTCCTGTCCTTCATTTCAATTTGTTATGGTGACAGATTATTCCAGTTTTTCTAAATCACTTTGCTGGTAATCTTTTTAATTCAATTTTCTTTTTCATCTATTTAGCTTAAAGATGATTCTATGCCAATAATGCTTTTTATATGGTTAGTTACAGAGAGATTTTTATGGGGCAGAATCTTTTAATCTTAAAGAGGTTGTCCAGGCAAAATGTCAATTTTTATATAGGCCGGGGGGGGAGGTAAAAAAACAAAACAAAAAAAAACCAAAACTCATACTCACCCGTCCCCGGTGCTCTGGTGTCCTCCCAGTGCGGTCCTTTCCTGCTGATCAGGCATCTTCTCAAAGTGAAACTGCTCGCTGTCTGTGACGTCACGGATCCTTTCCTCTGAAGCCGCTGATTGGCCTCAGCGGTCACGTGACCGCTGAAGCCAATCAGCGGCCTCAGCAGGCCTCAGGAAGAGATCCGTGTAGTAGTGACAGGTAGTGACATCTCAGGCCATTCGCTGAGGCTGCTGCTTGGGACTTCCGTCACACATCAACACTGGACCGAGAAGACCGGACTGCGCTGGGAGGCACCAGAGCGTCGGGGAAAGGGGAGTATAATTTTTTTTTTTTTTTTTTCCACTGCCCCCAGCTGATTTAAATAATAAATTTAATGTCTAATTTTTCCTGGACAACCTCTTTAACTACAATAATTCTGTATTTCTGTGTGCATGCTGACTGTATATCCTATTTCATCCCCCCGTATACGTTTTAGTGGAGTTTGTTAACATACAGATAAAGCTGGGTGAACACATCAGATATCGGAAGGTTGACAGAACTATAATCTCTGGCAGTGCCTTCAGCCCCATAGCAATGAAAGGAGCACTGGCTCTCCATTCACAAGGAGTGTTTTGGGGGACTTTTGTTCCCCCATTCTCCTGATCACTGGGTGAGCCTGGGGTCAGACACTCTTTCAATCTGACACTAATCCCCTATCTTGTGGATAGGTGATAAGTGATCTTAAAGGCATAACCCCTTATTCACATGTCAGTATTTTGTATCAGAGTTGTAAGCCCAAACCAGGACTATGTAGACTATGCAGAGATCAGGCATTATGAAACAATTTCCACCTGTTTTGTGTTTTTTGCTTGCTGCAGGTTTTGACTAACAAACACTGATCCAAATCACTGACATGTGAATAAGGCCTTATAGAATGAAAATATCACAAATGCAACATGTTGACCTTTTGGGACAGGATGAATGGGATGGAAAGGGATGTCCATGCAGAGAATTTGTTTTGAATTACTGAAGTTCTGAATATTAAATGAGGACTCTGTACAACAGATCTCCAACCAAAGTACCGTACAATGCTATAAATGCATATAGAGCTTGACCAAAATGTGGAAAATAATTTGTCTGGATTTAAGGGACTGCTACAGATTTTCCGTTCTGCTGCATATTTTTACATCTACTGAGAATTTAATTTGTTACATATCTTGTGAGAGGAATATTTTCCAGATTTGTTGCTCATTTCACTTATGTTTTTTGCAGTGGGTAATGTCAAAGATTATTTTCACTTGCATCTGAAAAAAATGCATGCTGTTTAGTAATCCACAGGTGAAATACATGTGAAACACATTTAGTTTTTCCTGATGCAGTTTTGATTCAGTTTAACTGCATCCAACTTTACTGTCTGAATGCCCCCTTAGTGTCATGAGAATAATATGGGTAGGAGTCTGGCAGATAACTCTTAGGTCTCTTCAACTCTTGTAAATTACTATGAAAAATTAGGCTTCTGTGTTTGGTCAGGCCTCCATGTCAGCCATTCCTAGAAACTGTTTATCCTTAAAGGGTTTGTCCGGGATAAAATGATATTTCTACAATAAACTACAGCGCATGCCAGCTCTATTGCGCAGGTGACGGCAGATGTCAAGAAGAGGAGTTAGTTAGTTGGGAAAGGCTAGTAGTGGGTGTGTAAGCTAGGGAAACAGGGAGGGGGTGTGAGAGAGGGAGATAGGATGAGTCAGCTCTGAGTGAAGTGCAGTGCATCATGGTAGTTGTAGGAAAATAGAACCGGAAGCTACCCATGTAAACTAATACATAAGATTCCAGCTCCCAGAGAAACCCAGAAATCGCTCTAAACACTGCTAAAGGTATTTGGTTGCACTTATTAATAGCACTAACAAACCTTTTTTGAAAAATAGTACTGGCCTGCTCTAATTGAATATCATGACATGCTTGATTCAGATGTCATAGAAGCCAAGTATCGGAAACTTCCTGATGATATTTTTGGTTAAATTAACATATTTATTTTGGGATCACACACAAGTGTGCTTGTTTTATTCACACTTTTCTAGTTCAGTTTTCTGATGTTTTCCTAAAACGTAATGATGAAAAAAATAGTCTCACCAGGAGAAGACTTTAGTCACTATTTGTGTAATATCCCTGCCCAAACTGTTTGCTTGACACATACCTGTCACAAAGTACGATATAAAAACAACTTGTACCTGCTGTGTAATAGGACATATATTTCTGTAGCAATATTGTGGGAGAAATAAAGATTGCAAAAAGCAAAAAGCAAATCTTGACATAGAGAGCCTCAACCTGTTTTTCTAGATGAACCCATTTTCAAGCTGGTAGGCTTGTGTGTATGTGTGTATGTATGTATATATGTGTATGTATATATATATTTATATATATATATATATATATATAAAAGCCTATATAAACAACTTCTTCACCTTACATGCTAAAAATACCAGACAGGTGAAAACCTTCTCAGCTTAAATTTTGTTTTGAAGTTGTGAAAATGACAAGGAAATATCCCCAATTACTGGAAGTGAAAATGTGTGTTTTGGCCTTTTGAAGAAGTATTGCGTCCTAGATAAACATTAGTGATGTTCCCTGCTGTTGGCTGGAATCAAACGATGGAACATAGCAACCGTAGGCAAAGATGACAATTAGCAGAGCATCTGAGCTGAGCAAAATCTGTCACTGTGATAACAACGACTTACTTGCATATGCATAAACCATGGAGACTGCTTTGTGATCAGGCTGCTACAGTTTTTGCCTGTGTTCCCTTTCTATTTATAAAAATAATTTTGTTCTTAGGGATAGTGACTTGCAAAATGTAAAGTGCTTAGTTATTAGTGATTAATCTAGTATTATATGTTTGTCATATAAATGACAGTAATCCATCACTTACAGGTGACATTGAGAGCTTATATGCACCGTATGACCAGTATATGAGCACCCTTTTTAATTAGTGGCCTAGGTTACTTAAGGCTCATGTACATCACCGTATTTCAGCTCTATTTTATACTGAGGTATAATAGGGTTCTCATAAGGGAGCATGAATCCTTTACTGTACCTTCATGTGCCTCCAAATTGTATATGTACATTTTATTCTGTGAAATCCTATTCAAATCAGACAAAAAAAAATAGTGACATGTTTCATCGGGCTTCCTGTGTTTGGACAGACTGTGCAGACAGTGGTCATATGGCTTACCACAGTGCAGCTGATCTGTTGCTCCTTCTACACAATTACACTTGGCAATAGCCATTTCTAGGGAAGAATATCTCCATACATATGGTTCATACCATATATACCAATGCATGCTAAATGAGACATGCTGCCATGTGCATGAGCCCTTTCCCATTGGTAATTTGTGCAGAATAATATTCCAACCATGCAAACTGCATCCAACTACATGAGCAGTAGATTGTGGTGTATGGAATGGCGCTGCTAAAGTAAGTCATAGGATGCAACATTTCATACATCACATTCCTGCCTTTCCAGAGCTGATTTTGTAAGGGTGGGTTCACACTTGCGGCGTCACTCCATCCGCCGCGAAAAACTGGATAGGGAAAGGTTTGCGACGCTTTGCTTAAAACCCCCTTCACTTGAATGGTTTTTTAAAGCAATGCGCCGGTGTGCGCTTACACCCTCTGTGCTGCAAAGCCGTTTTTTTTCGCTGGAAACAAAGTTGGACATGCAGGACTTTGTTTCCGATTAAAAAAAACAGCTTTGTGGCGCAGAGGGTGTAAGCGCTCACCCGCGCATTGCTTTAAAAACCCATTCAAGTGAATGGTGTTTTAAGCAAAGCGTCACAAACCTTTCCCTATCCAGTTTTCCGACATTTAGGTCGGATTCGCGGCGGACGGAGTGCCGCCACAAGTGTGAACCCACCCCAAGTTATCTATTGTGACGTGGAATAGTCTAGATGAGACAATAGCTCAGCTGCACAATGGTAGACAACACAAGCTCACAGAATGGGAGGTCATCTATTCTCAGTTGCTACTTTCAGTACTAGGTTCATAACTTCCTCTGAAAGAAAAGTATCCACCATAGGTGTTTTGGGGAGTGTTTGTGACTGAATGCTGGCTGCAGATGACTTGTGAACCACGCATAACTACCTGGCCGTCCTTTAGAAATTTGGTCTTGATGGATGTAAATTTTCTTTCTTTGCCTCAAGAGACCCCAGAGTATAATAATAGCAATTCCGGTTTGGATGTGTTTGGTTCGAACAAAACCGCCAGGTGTACCTTGCCAAGACGAGGTACACCCAACACATAATCCCCTCCTGTAGACTCCGGTGCCCCACGATAATAATAAACTGTATTGGATTATATTAGGGGCAAATGGGCAATCACTTGTTGTTGGGCCCCCAGGCTACAACCCATTTTGCCCTTATTATAATTTGAGGTAAAATGCAAATTAATTTTTAATTTAGGTCTTAATCGCCCAGCCCTAGCATATAGCCCCTTCCAAGAGTATATTCATTTAGAAAAAAAAAAGTGGACCATTTATGTTGCAGTCCAGTTGGTGAGAGCTAAATCGACATCCGTAGTCCAAGGGATTCCCTTGTATTCACCTGTTAACTTCTATACATTGATCTGTAACAAACTTGTAGCCAGCACTAAGTATATCATCGTGAAGAAACTACTTTTCTAGGCAGGTTGCAACATTTCCTTGATGATGGCAACAACAGAACTGGAGAGCTGTAGACTAAATGCAGAGGTTCTGTCTGGACTAATTGACTTTACAATGGAAATGAAACCTCCATACAGGTTTCAGAGTTCTGCAACTTTTTTCTGAAGTCTATTGCAAAAGTCAGGCTGATGAAAACCTGTGGAGGTGAAGAAGGTGATGTTTCCCTTCTGTACAATTTTAGTTCTAACTTGGAAAAATGTGGTTTCTTATTTTTGACAGTGGGTAACAGAATGTAATCCAGCTGGCAGCAAGTTAAGAGTATATGAGATGTCTGAACAGTTCTTAGTGGTGATGACATTTGTGATATGTTTAGGACCCAGCCCATAAGTACCAATAACTCCCAAGTATCCTTTTAGGAACTCTGGGCTGTGGTGTCCAAGTCCATATACAGTATATTTTTATGTTTTTCATTTAGATTGTGTTAAATTCCTTTGCAGACGTGGATGATGTAGATATTTCTACTATTGTAGAAATCAAAAGAAACTTCTTAAGTTCAATATGCAATCCAGTGAAGAGACCACAGAGTATCATAATAGCACTTTCGATCTGGATGTGTTCGGTCTGAATAAAACTGCGGGTAGAAACTCGCAAATAATGTAACAACCAATCCGAAATAACCGATGTGAATAAATCAGTTATCCTGGTTGATTTCCGGTTATTTTTCTATTAATAGCCCAGCCCTATTTGCCAGTACTGTTCATTTGGGGAAGGTTTGCTTAAAAGTTATTGACTGTTTTAAGTTTTATAATATCAGTCTTGGGGTGGAAGACAAGTATTAACTTCTCAATGGCAAATTGTGCTTTTGTCATTTAAGATTACCTTACCACCCAGTTGGGTGGGTCTGTTTAAGATTGAATGTTTTAGTGTTAGAACATCACTAAGGTGGAAGCTAGCTGGTTTATTTGTATGTGCATTCAATGAATCACTGCAGAGTATGTAGATGTCTTAGTTTTGTAGAAACAAGCACTAAAGATCATCTCTTAAGTCGAGTGTTTGCTGTCAGACACACCCCTAACTAGCCATCTGTAGCTACAGCTCTGTGTTGGACTGTTCCCAAGAGAAGAAATAATACCCACCCTCCATCTATACAGAACATGTGTATGTCCACTCTAAATTTTATTCTACACATATAATTTCACATGTAGGACATATCATTAAACGGGTTGGCCACTTTCAGACCAATATTGAGACAAGTGTTATTGTTTGTTTCATAAAAATATATACAATTTTCCAGTGTACTTTTTGTATCAATTCCTCATGGTTTTCTAGATCTCTGCTTGCTGTTATTCACTCTGTTACTCTGTTAAATTCTTACCATGGTCATGTGATTTATGGTCCATGGTCATGTGATTTACACTCCATGGTCATGTGATGGACACACATGTGCACAGCTCGTTATAGTGACAGCTCAATAATCAGACATCTGCATGGTAATGAGCTGTGCACCTGTGTATCCATCACATGAACATGGACTGTATATCATATGACCATTGTCAGAATTGTTACCCACTAGAAGTAAGCAGAAGACAGCAAGCAGAGATCTAGAAAATCGTGAGGAATAGATACAGAAAGTATATTGGAAAAACAACACTTAAAGGGGTATTCCCATGAACATAATCATATCTTTATTTGTAGATAATTAAAAGTTAAACATTTTTGCAAATATAAGTAGTTAAAAATTCTGCAGAGTTTTAAAGATTTTCTCTATCTTAGTGGTAATATCTGTTGTCTTGATCGGTTGCCAATGGATACGACCACTAATGCAGAAACTTTCTATGGTCTGGGACTTGTCAGAAACCCAGCCATGATTTTCTTATTGTAGCTGGGTTATCAGGCAGGGACACTACATGTATCAGAAGATATCCCGGCCACAATAAGGAAATCATAGCTGATTTTATGACCTTAAAAAGGTCCTGCATTTATGGTCGTATCCGCTGGCAACCAATCAAAACAATGACTTGCGACCACAAGACATTTAGAGAAAATCTTTAAATCTCTGCAAAATGTTTAATTACTTATATTTGCAAAAATGTTTAACTTTTAATTATCTATAAATTTTAAAAATGGTTATGTTCGTGGCAATACCCCTTTAATTATACAAACAATAATATTTGTCTCTCAATAATGGCCTGAAAGTGGCCAACTCCTTTAATAGGTCTAACCAGCACATAATAAATAAAGGAAATAAAGCAAGCAATTGGCTACAAAGACAGTAGACTGCAGATCTGAGTATGCAAATCACCAGGTTAATTGTACACACTGCAAGCAAGAAATCCATATGAGTAAGGCAGATACTTAGTTTATATACTGTAAAATGTATGGCCAAACCTTAAAGGGATTCTGTCATTTTATCATTGGGGAAACGTGTTTTTAACTGAAGCAATGTTGTAATAGCCTTTATAAAGGCTATTCTTCTCCTACCTTTACTTTTCTTCTCCTCGCCGCCGTTTGTCCAAAAGAACGTTTTACTCTCATATGTAAATTATGCTCAGGGAGCACCAGGGGTGTTCCCCCTGTGCTCCGAGCTCTCCGCATCATCGCCGCAACCCGCTTCCAGCGCTGCTTTTCACACCCCCTGCATTACCTTCTGTTCTGCTTGCATCTGATCTGCTTACTCCATCGGCCATTTTTCTGAAGTACACTGGTGTAAGAAACTAAACAAAAATGGCCGACAGAGCATGCTCAGTCGGCTCTGCCTGAAATCAAAGTGGCTCCGGCGGCCATTTTTGTTTAGATTCTTACACTAGTGTACTCCAGAAAAATGGCTGATGGAGCATGAAGCATATGCAAGATGAACAGAAGATGATGCAGGGGGCGTGAAAAATCAGCGCTGGAGGCGGGTTGCAGCAATGGCGCGGGGGTGCTCGGAGCACAGGGGGAACGCCCCCGATGCTCCCTGAGATTAATTTACATATGAGAATAAAATGTTTTTTTGGACAAACGGCAGCAAAGAGAAGAAAAGTAAAGGTAGAAGTAGAACAGCCTTTATAAAGGCTATTCCAACATTGCTTCAGTTAAAAACATGTTTCCCCAATTATAGACTCCCTTTAAGCAGTAGTCAGTATTGGTATTTGTAGTCAATAAATTACTTATCACTTTAGAGTAGGGCAACAAACTTTACATAATAATAGACTGTAATTGATTTAAAGGAAGTCTATCAGAAATTTGATTTCCTATCTAATAGCTCTAGAGACACTGGCCCAGATTTATCGAAAGTGGTGTCACTTATGTTGTGACACATCTGTAACTGCAAGTTCTCTTTCTTGATGGAGTTATTCCAATCTTTTCACACCAGTGCTGCTTTTACTACGTCTTTGTGGAGTCTTCTTTCATAAGTGTGTCTATATGTTGGCCAGGAAGAAAGGTGCATTGCAGCGATGGGGTCCTGGATTTCACATCTGCATGGAGTTTGTATATTCTCCCCGTGTTTGCGTGGGTTTCCTTGGGGTACTTCGGTTTCCTCCCACTTACCAAAAATATACTGATAGATACAAAGAGCTAACCCTTGTTGGTGTTGGGGATGAGCGCCTGTACGGCAGCCAATAACTCCCCTACTCAGCAGTGCTCCCTGTGCTTTGAGTCTCCATGAGAAAAGCGCAAATGTTTGTCATTGTCATACTCCTCCCTCATACTACCTCCTTGCCTGTAATTAACAGGTTTTCTCTTCTTTTATAGAGAGAAATCTGTCTTTTGCACGGGGAAGAGTAAAGGTGTTTTGTTTAATCCATTTTTTTTCTGGTTCACCATAGAACCAGAAGAATGGATTAACAATAAAGACAGGTCCTTTTAATAACAGATAACAACAGATCCTGAGGAACTCCATGGACTATATTGGGTCCATCAGGTATCTGTATTTTGATCTGACGTCGCCAGATGAGAAAGTTGTGCTTGCAGCTGTTTTTCTTCGCAATTTTAGATGGCCGCTGCACCAGATGGGCGCCACTGCACATATGTATGTAGCCTTACCAACGAACCTCATGAACACATTGGACTCCTAATGACACTTTACAGCACAAAGTACATTGCAGCACCACAGTTTATTGAGACCAGTTTAGAAAAATTTAAAATTATTCAACATTTATATCCAGCGTCTCTAGAGCTATTAAATAGTATTGTTAGATTATGCACCATTATCCTACTGACAGGTTCCCTTTAATGTATCTGGATGGCCTCTATGTTCACTTATTGAAGATAATTTCAGGTACAACTTGTGCATCTATTTTTTTTTTTCCAAAGTACATCATCTTCCGTACTGTAGAAATGACATGAAGTTCTCTACATGCTGTAATGTTACTGCTGTATTCATAGAAGGACAGAGTGTTTTTTTGTGGTGTGCTATATATTTTTTTTATTTTATTTACACAACTACATTTTAGTAGGGGATGTTGGTGTACAAGGTTATAACCTCCTCCACTAGACTTCAGATGTTACATTGTTCTAAAGGGCTTTTATCTTCTTTTGACAGGTCATTCTAGTTCAGGTTAACCCAGGAGAAACCTTTACAATACGCGCAGAGGATGGAACACTGCAGTGCATTCAAGGTAAGGAAAGTCTGTGGTAGGCTGTAACTACAGAGCTTTTCTCACACTAGTCCATTTAATATGTCAGACTGACGCTTCTAAACCTTTCAGTGTGGTTTCTGGTGCCTGAGAGCACCGCTTTTCAGAGGAGAAAATTATACTTGGTTTATGTTTCCCCCATTTAAAGGGAATTTATAATGGGTTTATTTAGGCGATAAAAATCACTAGTCCAGTGGCCTGATGCATTCCAGTATACCGGGTAAGAAAACAGTGTGTAGTGCCTGCAGCTGAAACCAGTAAGAACATGGACTGTGGAATATACTGTATAATTGTAGTGACTCAGTACTTGTATACAACTTGGGAAATAACTTTGCTAATACTTGTAAAATAGGGATGAAAATGAATTAGTAAAAATCTTCCTTTAGCAGTCTGCAACCTCTTTTTAAAGAGAGTCTGTCAGCAATGTTAACCCCTCAGAACTACTGACAGTGCTATATGGATGAGGGGAGCAGTATAAATATACCCAGGGTGATGGTCATGCAAGACCATGAAATCCAAATTTTAATGTCCCTGGCACCATAATCGCAGAAGTTCATGGGGCGATCCCTACATGTGCAGCACCCAGAGCTGTCTGCACTGAATACTCCCCTTTTTCCCTTTCTTTAAATAGCCAGGAAATGTATATGCTTTTATGTGGGATATATACTTTAATATTCAATTTAAATATTGAATTACATACAGTAAAAATTATTTGGAAATATTATGACATGGCTACAGTTACTTTTGCTTAGTTCTGATGTCTCAAAAATAAGAATAACCAGTAAAAAAAAAAAAGACTGCCAAATCATCAGTTTGGAACCTCAGTAAGTAAGTCTATATTCACACTTGAGGGAATTCCAACAGGTTTCATAGCATACATAGCAATGGAAACCACAACATAGTCCCATCGAAGCCCATTACAAGTCACTGAATCCAGCAGTGCATTCTTTTTTATGAGTAGAAGTCAGTAGTCATATATGAACAGAGACTTTTAGGGCTTATTCTCATATCCATTTTACATGTAAGTAATGTCCTTCTTAATCATTGACTGTGTACGAACCAATTAACTTTAATATGCAAACACAGGTCCATTTTGCAGACCACAGATGCCCATTAAAGTCTGGAGGTCTTTGAAAAATCTGGACAGCACACAAATGTAAGTGCTGTCTGTTTTTCACTGAGCCAGGGACATTTAAACGTATAGCAAATTAAAGAAAAAAACAAAACGGATCAACCACAGCATAAGACCGGAAAATGAGTAATTTTGTGTGCTGTTCATTATTAACATGGGCAGGTAGATGTGTGAACGAGGCCTAAGAGTGACTTTATGGGTCAAGTGTTTCATCATCACAACTATGTAAAAGAAAAAAATGCCTTTCATGGTCTCAAAAGGAAATTTTTTTTAAATAATTTGTCTACATGACTTTGCAAAGATTTATTTTAATATTCAGTGTATGAACATATGCATCTATTGATGACACGATTATCCTTCTTGGGGACTGCTACTGTAGTAAGAAGGCATTACACCATTTCATTTCCAGCTTCATTTCACACACATTCCTTATGTTTTTCTCAGGCTTTTTCTCAATAAAGGATACATTCAGATAATATTTGGACCACAGTCCCTAACAAATTCTGTCCTTGAAACAACGTCTCCATCAAGTCAATACAAGACAATAATATTATACACCCGAGCAGCTAAGATATTAATGTGACTTTTCCTCTGAGAAAGTAAGCTAGGATTTTTACATTTATTATTTTTGTAGAAGTCTAAAACCTGCCGAGCATTTGTGCTATTTTTATGTTTTACAAATCATTTATTCAGCCGTTATCTTCAGTTATTCTGTCTGAGTTTCTCTGAGCTTGCTTTGTTCCAAGTACATATGCCAAGCAGTTGTTTGAGCGTTAATCTTTTTGTACTGGCATGGCAGCCCAGGTTAACATAGGTAATTTGCAGAATTCTGTGGTCTTATCATACAGATCACAGATTGTCATGGCTTGGCATTACGTGTGAGTACAGCACACATGTCATCATTTTACAGCAGATTTTTTGCTCTAAAATAAAACTTTTTGTTTTGTTTGTTTATGAATAGGATTAAAACCTACTCTTAATAACCCTGTCTGTGTGTCCTATTAGGACATGTTTAGCTGAAAGATGACAAATTTAGCCTACCACCTCCCCCCATTAGTTATAGTCCAAGGGTTTGGTAAGCTAATGCAAACAATGGTTCACATGGACGCCCATTCATTTCAAGAGGTGCCATGTTTTCCGTTTCTGATTAACAGATCGACTGATCAAAAGGGCCCAAGCGGAGATTCCCAATGAAGTAGGAGGCAGGTCAGTCGGGATCTCTGCTAATCTGCATCAAGGTCCTGAATTTAGCACTATACAGCACTATATTCCGCATTGGAACATCTAAAGTTTCTAAATCAAAAGGCTGCTCTTGAATTGGAGGTTTCATCCAGTCAAGCCTTATTACAGCTCTATTGAACGGGAAGATGATCTGTCCAAATATAGCTAAAGAAAACTTGCTCCTGATAACTGGCTGTTGTAAATGTGTCACGAACACCCGACAAATGAGCAAAGGTGCGATGATTCTCCTAAAAGGACAGAACCCACTTGTACCTATTAGTCGTGCAGCTGACAGTGTCATTTTCGCACCACTCACGGTTCAGCCTTTGCAAACCTAGGTCTGACATCTTCTTGTCTCACCAAATGGGAAAGTCTGGAATTCTGACTGCACCTGAAAGCAAAAGTAGCGAATCTAGTGTGTTCGTAAGAAGCAGAACCCGTAGGAACTGAGCATAAACCCCTGTGAGAACTGGGCAATCACTATGTGTTTCTGAAGAATGGCGGATTTCATGCTATGAAAGGTTATTCTGCATTTCCAGGAACTACTGTAGATAACCTCTGTAAGAAATTTCACACATTAGAGAGATACATTGTCTGCAAATGTGGGTTGTATTTTAGGTTACTGGAAACCATTTACTATTACTCCATCTCCTGAGTTCTTGTTGTTTTGTCTAAAAAATCACCTAGCCAATGGCAGCATTCGTGGAAATTGCTTTCCAATGTGGGTTTCATCAATTGATGTAAATGTATCCATGTTGTCTATTAGATGCCTATGCATCTGGTTTTCTCTGGGAAGGAGGAGGGGGAAGGTCATTACTATCTACTTACAGGAAGCCCCTTTCTGCTTAGAAAAAGAACAAATCTTATTCAAGCGATATGTTTAGGTTTCTCTTCTAATCTGTCAGACACAAAAGAAAAACATCACATAATTATACGTGAATGTGGGAGGTTTGAGTAGAGTTTGCATTAAATGAACACAGGTTGTTGTTCTTGTGCTGTCATGGTGTGTGCTGAACGGCTCCCTGCAATTATATATAATTAAACTGGGGAGATTTCCACACAGAGTGAGCTTTTCTCTGTGTAGAGAATGGATAGGATCTCTGAAGAGTTGTAAAGTTTTGGCCTTGATTTTAAAGAACAACCCCAAAAGATTGAAGGCATTGATGCAGCATTGCAGATTGATAATAGTCACATTTTTTTTTTAAATTTTTTTTTTGGGGGGGGGGGGCTGCATCTGTTCAACGTTTACAAAAGGCCGGCAAACCATTTCTATATGGTCTTCAATGATTGCCATCCAGGCTCAGCAGTAGACTTCATGTGCAAAAACTTGACCTCCATCATACTGCATAAGCATTAAGAGCAGTTTGCCGTCTATACTTACAAATACCTGTTTGTCTCACCATTCAGAAGTCATCCATTACACTTATTGCATGAGTCAAGCACTGGAACGCTTCAAGTCAGATACGTTCTGTCTTTTTGTTTTGCATACTCTCAATCAGAAGTGTGCATGGATAGTTTGAAGCTTTACAGGAAGTCAAAAAGTTCAAAATAGCAGGACAATATTCATTCCAGATGTGACTGAATAAAAGGGGAAATCTTTGTGTTTTTTATGAGGAAAGTTCCTCCTAAATATGTTTCCAATTCAGTTTTGCCTTTCCTCAAAATATATTAGGTGTTCTATTTTGTAGAGACAACACTTTCGCTAGAGATGTTGTTATTGTTATCCACATTATATTCTGATAAATGATGACTTAATAATATGAGCCTGCAGTCCTTATTCTAATTCCCCAAGGATCTCACATGATGCTATCATAACATAATTAATCACCTCCTGGAGGATAGCCTGGCATTCATCATATGTGGATATGGAATGTGAGGTGCTGTATGTAACTGAATGCTGCCTCGAGAAGGCAACCGGTTGTATAAAGTACAAAGAACTACAAAACTCTAGTAATGCTAATGGTTTATATAATGGCTAACATTGCTGTAAAGCCATAAAGAAAATCCATTCTTGCAGTATACGGCTAGGCTCTTTCATAATGTTCATCAAAGTGACCTTCTGGTTACTTTGAAATAAAGACATCAGGATATTTGTCATACAGTGTATACTTTTAAGCACTGTTTTTAGTGAAAATCCTGTATTAAACTTAGGGACTTCTTTACTGCATCTGAATGAGACAAACTTCTACTCCTGAAGTAGAGGAAGGATATATATGTATAACAGAGGGCTAAGCCATACTGCACACAAGGATTGAGAAACATTGGAAAATTTTCAGTTTTGCCCATTGATGAATCAAGTGTTTAGTACTTGACAATGCACAGCATATTAAAGTGGTTGGTCGGGAATATATAATTTATGGCTTGCCTTTAGTATAGGCCAGCAATGGCTAACCTTTTAAGCTCGGTGTGTCAAAATTTGTAAAAAAAAAAAAAACCTAGCTTAACTCGGGTGGCTTGTCACATCCAGAAATATCAATAATTTTGTGATATTTGTAGCTCTAGTAAAAAAAAAAAAGTTATATTTTTGATATATATATTTATATTATATGTATATCTGGCCCATCATACAGTATATGATCCCCTTTTTCTGGCCTATCACACAGTATATGACCCCCTTTTTCTGGCCCATCACGCAGTATATGACCCCCTTTTTCTAGCCAATCAAGCAGTATATGACCCCCTTTTTCTGGCCAATCACACAGTATATGAACCCCTTTTTTTACTCCCCCACCCTATTTATGGCCCTCACACAGTTTGACACCTTTTATACCCCCACAGTATATGACCCCTTTTTTAAAGCCCACCCACAGTATATGACCCCCTGTTATCTCCCCACCCCCACACAGAGTAGTGGCCGATAATTTTTACTCACCTGTCCACGCTCCAGACGTGGACGCCCTCCGCTGCTGTCTCCAGGGTGCGCTCTTGCCGACACTGAAGAAGGCTGGGACACTGTACGTAAATGGCATTTTATGATCCTGCAGAACGATATGAACAAAAGTGTTGTAAACTTAGCCTAACATTTACTTGGAGGAAAAAGTAATGAGAAACTGAGAGGTGGTAGTAGGATGAAGCTGTAAACACAACAGGACTAATCATAGGTTTGGTTATTATGATGTTGTGGCCAGGAGTTTATCATTTGAACATTTTCAATTTTTTTAACTTATTTATGTGCGTATGAAAATTTTAAAACACTTTTACTGGCTGTAAGTAATTTTGCTGAGATTTGGCAGCTCTTGTGCTATGTTGAGCAATCAGCACAGTATGAAATGTTAAAGAAAAAAAACATAAAACCTTAAAAGCAGGAAAAAAAATGTATTGAAAACAAATGACGTTCCTGTTAATATCCAGATGTGTGGATTCTAATATTCTTATATTTTTTGCACTACAATTAAGCTTTCCAAAGCCTTTTTTGCTCAAATACAATTTTGACTGATTTATCCAGAATCTTATCTTTCTATTCTAGTCTTGATATTACGTTTGACACCTGTATGTTAGTGTACTGAGCATATTCTAGTGTAACTACGTAACAAAATATGCTGGCATTACGCCATATTTATTGCCCTTACTTCACTTGGTTTGACACATTCAAGTGAGTGGAGTTGGCTCAAGCATGACTCATAATAAAGAAGCAATGGCAGATCTGACTTGACATTGTAATTAAGACTGTAAACACATTTAAAGAGAACCTTTTACCACATCCACCAACTCTTTGCATCCTTTACTAGGTCCTGCTGCACTGATTTTGGTGCAGTTAGAATTTTTCTCTAGCTCCCACCATTCCTGAGCAATCATTTATTTTAGTTTTGGCACCCTGTATGCTAATTAGGCACTGTACTGTCAGGTGGGTGGTCCCTGGCTTTCTGCTCCAAATGAGGAGCACCACTGGACAGTAGAGAGCCTAATTAGTATATTGGGTGCTGAACTTAACAGTACTGATTGCTCAGGAATGGTGGAACTATTGAAAAAATTCTAACTGCCAAAATCAATGGAGCTGCACTTAAGGGTTGACGTTGGTGGAGGTGGTGAAAAGGTCCTCTTTAAGTTAAGGCCACACATAGCGAAACAGAGGTAAAACAAAAAAAGACACTGCTAGAAAAAAAACACATTGAAAACGCAGAGTTTTTGCTGTTTGTGTTTATTTTATTTTTTTTCTTCCTTTTATCAACTTCTTTTCCCCACAATGAATGGATGCGATGAAATGAATTTTTACTCACTTTGCTGGTACTGTAAAATACAGCAGCCAAAAACTGTTCATTTCTGCCACATAGTTCAAAATAATGTTTTTTTTTATTAAAAACTTTGCACCATATGGCTTCTGCAACTTGCATGCATAATGATACAAAAAACAATACTGAATGCTGTTCATAGTCAGATCTGTGACAAAAGTGGCAGCTCGATCTCAAGCCACTCCTGTGCTATCTTGTAAGCTGGACTATTATCAGATCAAAGCTGATCAGCGCTCAGCCGCTCCCCAGTCTCCCAAATCATTGCTAAAATGATGCACCAGTTTTGATGGATACTATTTGCTTTCACATACTAATTTTGGATAATATTAGAATTTATATTCTAAACTTTTAACACTATTTTTCAGATTAGCAAGGATTTAGTGAACATCGCTCCATTTTACATCTAGTCTCAGGCTCCTGGTCTGCTCCATTTTCCAGGCTTTGAGCCCTGTATACTTGTGAAAACCAAAAGTACTGGACTGTGTTGCTTGTTGACTGCTCTAGACAGTTATGAATGTGACCTGGCAGCCAGCAGGGTTTCCTGCTGACGTGGCTTCCCACAACGGGAGTAGAACAGAGCAGCTTCAGTGTACTGCTGAGGAGACGGTTAAAAGATGAATCACCCCAGCTATGAGAGAAGGAAGAAAAATGGAATAAAGCTGAAGCTGAGACAGAATGTTCATATTCTCACAAACAAAGAAATCCCCTTCTCAGCAAAAAAGTTTGACTTTTGACTTGATTGTTTTGTTTTTTTTTTGGGTTTTTTTTTCTTGCATTGAGGATGTTAAATCATTGTTTCTTTAGTCAATATGTGCACCAGGAAGCACACGTTATTGAGATTATAAATAAATATGAACTAAATTTACACTTCGTGCATGGAGGTTTTAAGGAGGCACACAGAGTCCCAGTGGTTCTGAACGAGGGAAAAGTAGGTATTTTGTGGGCTGCTGCATGTAACGCTGCACACTACCATACTACAGAGATTTTCTTCCCTGGACAGAGTATAAGTAGTACTCCACAGTAGTCTATGGGTACCATAATTGCAGTTCTGTACAAGAATGAGGTGCAGTGCATTTCTGGTCAATAGGCTTACAGAGTACCCTTAACTACCTTCACCAACTCCAGTTCTTGGCATCCTTCAATAAAATCCTTTGCACTGAGTCCAGTGCAGTTGGAATTTTGTCTCTAGCCCCTACCATTTCCGAACAATGATTTCTGTTACTTCCGCTGCTGAATATGCTATTTACGTTGTCTACTAAGTCCCCTATCCAGTCCAGGACCACCCACCTGACAGAGCCAAATTAGTTGCTAATTGCTAAAAACAAATTGCTTAAACTAAAAACGTATTGCTCTGACATAGCAGGAGCTTGAGAAAAAATTTGAACATAGTGAAGAATGCAAAGAGGTGGAGGTGGTGAAAAGTCTTTAAGCCCCCTTGCACACGACCGTCTGTATGGTAATGGAAAAACCCGGATAGCACACCATTCGTTTCTATGGGCCCGTACACATGACCGTGAATTACACGTGTGTGTCACGTGTGCGAGCAGACAGTCTGGGCCGCAAAATTTGGAACAAGTCCTATTCCATTCCGACTTTGCGGTCCTGCTTCTGTGGCTCCTATTCATTGAATGAAAGGGGCGGAAGCATGGCCAGTGCAGGGGTGGCACATGGATGACATCTGTGTGTCCCCCGTTCGCCGCCTGTGCCTTTCATTCACGGCAGCCGGTTAGTACCGGCTTAAGTCTGAGAGTTTTTACTTTGTAGTAGGTATAACAATGATTGAACTCTGTTAGAGTTAAAGTTGGATATAACAACTACTCATGAAACCAAGGCTGTGGAGTTGGCACGCCAAACCACCAACTTGGATTCCTCTACTTTTCCACAGCCCAACTCCTTCATAAATGGCTGACAGCGATGGTCAGATAGAAGCAATAAAGCTTCTCCAATTCTCGAGAGATCTATTTGAATTAAGAAAGTAAATATGCAATAAACTTAATACAATATATACAGGACTTTTATATACAGACTCAGGACTTTTATTTCTATCGGGCATGGTGAGTTTCAGAGTGTCATAGGCACTTTGCGTTTGTTTGGGTGTCCCATCCAGTCTTTCTCTGCTGACATTTAGAAAATCCCTAATAATTTGAGCTTCTACACACCACTTAGTCTTATATAATAAATCAGTATCCACCTTATATAATGGTATCGCTTGGGCAGTAGGATCCCTTCAGTTGTGCTTTCAAAATAGCATTTTGAGGCCAGGGAAACATAAGACTTCATGCACACGACCAAGTGCAGTCTGCTTGTGTTGTGATGCTGTGTTCCACTGTGATATATTATAGGATCAGCTCTATAAATACGTATTGAAAATCATAACCTTAAATTCATAAATGCCTCACATTCAGGCTCACTATGAAATATAAGTTAGATAATGGTATAAGATCTGTCAATGGTTTTATTCTCCCTATTTTCAGTAGTATTTGTAGGTGTCAGTCAGTTCAGCTAACTTTATTTATGTTGGTGATCTTTGGTATGTTTGGGTCTTTGGTTGGCTTAATCTTTTATGATGTTGCTTTTGTTTGCTTGACCTGTGACATGTGGGTCAAAGCTTCTTTGCTTTGCAGCCCCATTAACTATATTGTAAGAACTGTTTACATCCTTGTGGTTTGCCACTCACTGCTAGCCTCTTGTATAGCTCCATCACTCTAACCGAAAGACAACTGTCTGTGGTGACATCAGTAATGACCTTCTAACCGTGAGTCACTATTGATCTGCGTCTCATTGAGTCACTCTGTAATGACATACAGTATATAAAATCCTGTTAGGCATAGACCTTGTATTCAGATTTGATATGTCAGTGACTTACTGAGATCCAGAAGGGTAAGGATGTGTGGGTAGATTTGAAAGACATTCACCCCTGCATTCCCTTTGGTCACAAGATACATGAGTAAGAAGACAACTGTTGAACTGAAGTGGGTGGGGCGAGGATGAAATTGCAAGTGGATAAAATAAGAGGAATCACAGAAATAAAAATAGGAAATAAAACTGTTGCATAATAAAAAAAAAAGATGGCTATAAATAATGCTGACTGTGAGTTCAGAATGGTATGAAATGTCAATGCCGCATGTAGAGATAGTTATGTATGGTCATTGACAGCAATGCAAAAACCAGATGAATGAAATGACACGCAGTGGGTGGGGTGAAGCTTTTAAGAGTGCTCATGGCATTTAGAAGGACAAAAAATGTATGTGATAATATTAGGGAGAGGTATGGATAAGATGATATGAGGCCGTACAAACAGATTTAAGGGTTAGTATTAGGCAATAGAAGAATTTAGAAGGAAGGATGGTAGCTAAGGGCTCAGAATGGGTTTAAAAAAAAAAAATTATTAAAAGAAGCAGAACTTCTTGTTCAGATGCTGCCTGGATTCCCACTGAGCTGGCATTTATTGCGTGTGAAGTGGAGACCAATGGAAATCCAGGCAGGACCAGAACTGGAAAGTTAGGTGATTTGTGCGGTGAGTATGACTGACTAATTTCATTTCATTTTTTCACCCATTCTTTGCCACTAATTTATTTCCCACAGTCCACATACTGTAGCTGTTAATCCATTGGTAATGTTAGAGCAAGCTCCAGGACCTACAGGTAATACCAGAGGCCAACCTCTACTGCAGAGATGTCAATGCCTAGTATTGCTGTATACACACACATATGCATGAGAACAATAACATGCTGAACACCAGACAACTAAACCCAGACCTATTTAGTACACATTTCCTAATGTTACAGTATTTCTAACCTGCAGGAGGTAGAGTTTTTCAGCCCTGGGCTCTATATAGTTCTCTCCATCACAAAGTGGCCTTTATCACTAGAATCCCACTTAAAGTAATTTGTGTTTCCTTATTCAATGCTGTTTGACCCCGCCAGGAATGTAAGACTGAATGAGTGTGAAATAGAGAAGCAGATTCTCTTAAAGGCATTCCTTTCATCCTTAAACCTGAACCTTAAAAGACCTTTGTAAAGAACTTACTCATTTTCAGCATTGGTAAGGTCATTTCAGAGAAAGAGTGTACTTTATATGATTTAGCTCTGATTGTGCATTAATAATATTACAGATAATATGCTCTGATTTTGAATATGAGGTGATGATATTGCTGCAGCAGCATATAAATGGAGAAATGCCTACAGGAATTACACTGCAAGCTGGTGCTTCCTATATCGGCTTGCTGCTGAGGATTTACAGAGGACATGTCACCTCTCCTGCCATGTCTGAGTCGGTAAAAAATTCCCCAGCAAATAACAATTCTTGACTAAAATTTTCTCCGTTATTACTCCTAGAAATGTAGGTACGAAATAACAACAGGATGTTATAATTTCCCTAGCTAATAGGGTATGTCTATATAATACACTGCATGATACTCTCAGCACTAGGTGGACATTATGAGAGTGTGTAGGGACCCACTCTCTGTAATAACACCCAAATGGCGATTTATTCAGAAATATCTAGCAGGAATAGATGAGGAGCAGCACAATGCAGATGCTCCAGAATGATGAAGAATGCAATTATTTATTGAAACATGTCAGGCAGAACTGAGAGGAGGTTCATGACTCTCTGGCTGTAAGTTCCTGAGCAGTCATAATGGTTAGATTGAAGGTAAGAGAAATGTAGTGGTGCACTTAATTATTTCATATTTTTGTTGTTTTATTATTATTATTATTATTATTATTATTTTATATACATATTGTGTCACATACATTGTCTTTTTGGAAGAGTCTGAGATTGATCAGTGGTGGTAGCTACAATTTAAAAGTATATTAAACTGCTTTATTTGTTGTGGCAGACTATACACTTACTGTAATTGTTTGTATGTGAAGCTTGTGGTACACTTTAGATTGTCTACATCATGAATGGCTGCATGCCATAGCTCCCACAATTCAGGAAACCTTTAATGAACCACACAAATCAATGTATTTGCACTATAACTCACTACAGGAAACCCTGCTAAATAGTGTCATAATGTGCATGTGTTCTAATATATGATCACTATGTTTTTGAGTTTGAGGATGTGATCCCATATTTGAATATTATTGGAGATGATTTAGCCCTTCCATCTTCTTCATCCTGCAGTCAGTGAGCTGGTTTTCTTGGTATCCTCTTCAGTTCTCCACGTTAACCTCAAACAACTGAAATTGGCTTACCCGAGGGTCCTGAAGGATTTTCTCCTGTCGCTCCCTATTCTGTATTCACAGACTATTTCATCCAAGGTTCTTTTATGAAAAAGTAAACGCATCTCAGAATAAGCCTTTTACAGTATGATCTGATCTGCATTGCTTGCCACATTTTCATAAAATTAGCATTTTTGCAGGGAAGGAGTCTCTGTTTTCTGTTGTTTTTTTTTTTTCTTCTTTATTCTGGTATGTCCTGTTTACATTTTCCCATCCAAAGTATTTGATTTTTCCAAGTCCATCTCTTTTTCTTCATTATTGTGGATTGTTTTATTTTGTTCTGTGAGTGCTTAGACCTGGCTGCTTACCGTAGGATGGAAATATTAATTCTTTGTTGACCTGTAGAAGTAACTGAGCTGCGCATATGGAATGGAACATGTGCGGTGTTTCTGCTTTCTTATAGGGAGCACTCTGACTCTGTATTTTTCCTTGTGCAGGCTCATGAGGTGGTGCATGACATAAGGATTAAAAAGGAGAATATGTCATGCAGTACCGCTCATAGTGTATCAGCATAGGGTATCTGTTTTGCCTGGGGTATTTTTCAGCTGGCCAAAATTGAATACCATAAGGCTAAGTTGCCTCTGGAAATTAAAGGGTGTTTTCAACTTTGAACACAATTTAACATTGTGCTCATAGGATTAACCTACATGGAAAGCTTATTAACACTAATAATATATATATACAGGTAAATATATCATAGTACTTATTTTGTATTGCTCCTCAATAATTTGTCAGCATCCCCTTCTGACTTGATATCTACCCAGAATTTGCTTTAGTGCATTCATAGAAGTGCAGTCTTTACACCAAAAACTACGAATGAATCCAAAATGAGAAAAGTTTTTCCAACTGTATTATGGTAGCTCAATTATTCTATGGAAGTAGTCATGCAAGTATGTGTCATGAAATGTTTGTCAATTTCCAATTGTAGTGAACAGGTGTGTGACTG
This sequence comes from Leptodactylus fallax, assembly GCA_947044405.1. Classification (NCBI taxonomy): domain Eukaryota; kingdom Metazoa; phylum Chordata; class Amphibia; order Anura; family Leptodactylidae; genus Leptodactylus; species Leptodactylus fallax. The sequence continues at coordinate 4,586,551 of CAMRHE010000074.1, read as the reverse complement.
TAGTCCTGCGCTATACTGTAATACCAAAGGGAAAGTCAAGGCGTCACCATTCAAATGCAATAAGTTCTTTTTTTTATTCCTTGCAACTTTTCTCCTAACAAGCTGGGTGCATGGAAGGATAAAGACCTTTTGTTGGTGTGAGCAGATCTATCAGTAGGGACTGTTGCATTTATCCATCTTGCCCTGCCCTAAAGTGCCAGTGTGTGCTGATCCCTTTTTCTGTATTTCCAGACTATAACACCAGTGCAAGTATGTAAGGAGTAGTGTGCAACATGATATCAGTTTAGAATACATATGTCTGTCTTGTGCACTCTGTTAAAGACTGTGAAGGGACTTGTGTGCTCGTCCAAGTTTGTGGTATAACAGAGCTGGAATATCAATTCTCTGCTATGGAAACACAGTAGTAGGCTGCTAAAATCATTACCTAGTAGCATTGTTAATATTACCTTTGGGGCTAGACCTAAACTGTTTTTAAGATGAACTGCTCATGGAGTATAGTAAGGAATGTCTTTGAAGTGATGCATAAGCAAACAGTGAGGCCAGGGGATCCTGTTCGCACTACTACTCTGATCTGGCCCAGTTAACTTGATCTTGACATTGGCTGTTGAACAGGGCTTAACAGTACAGTGGATTAGTGTATATGGGTCCGCCAACCTGAATTAATTTACATCTACATCCTTTAATTGTTTTCTCCCAGTGTCTCAGTTTTCCAAGATTAGACGTGATGATAGCTGTACCAGGAGAGTTTTAATCAAAGCCTATGCAAACTCAATGGGGCTGTTGTAATAAATTTACAAAATGATATAGAAAAGAAATTGCCATAATTACAAGTATGTTATGTGGTAGTCCCTACTAGCGACCAAGAGTAAATTGTTAGCTAGCTAAATTTATTTTTTGACAAGTCAGATTCATCCAGTTAGGACTCTGACCTCTTATTATCTGCATCATTGGCTAAAGTAATAGTCTTGCTATGGCCTAATTTTTTTGCAAAATATTTAAAAAAAAATCTCAAACACAAAATTTGACTCCCCTCTTTTGATGTCTATCTTGATGACCACCAAAGGTCTAGAGGCACTTAGAAGTGCACACGGCATAAAATAATGTACCATATATGGTGTAAAATATCATTAAGAAGTCATACATGGTCCCAAAACATTTAAGGCATGCCTGTTTTTTCAAGTGAATTTTCACAATAAGCCATCATATGTGTTCACATGAGGAACACTGTATCTGACCACTTTAGACTTGTAACTTGCATTTCTTAACAGTCTGCGCAGCAGACTCCATATAATTTTTTCAGTTTCCCCAGTCTGTTGGCCCACTTGTGGAGAGTAGCTGCTATGATATCTTCCATACATAGCCCACAAGGATAAAGGGAGAAGCAGCAGAATGGAGGACATTATACAGCTGTACTGACTGGAGTAGCTATGACAGTAAAACAATTACTTGAAAGAGCAGAAGTCTCTGTCTGTCTCTCTTATTTCTCTGCAACTGCTTCTACTTCCTCTGTTACCTTTCCATACCTTTATGGGCAGCAGCTATATAAGCTGATCCCTTAGTGAAGCTGTACATCTACCTCCTTTCTGTGTATTTTATGGATAATTTGAGCGTGCATTATCACTGCATTAGCAAATAGCGAGAAGAAAGCTAATAACTGGAGAAAAGCCATTTTCTATAACAAGATATAATATAAGGTTTCTTATCTTTGCTTGCACTATTGATTTCTGCAAGTTTGTTAAAATGACAGTGCCCATTACAATTTACACACAATTTGATCCCTAGAGAGCATTTCATGGTCACAAAACTGACCTACGTTTATTACTAGATATTCAAAATTGAGCCACATATACTCTGAAGTAAAACAGTCTGATGTGTAGAAAGACTTTTACAATGTACGTTATGTTAGAGATATGAAATTGTAGCGTATCTGGCTACCAATACACAGCTATACAATACATTATCTCTCTGGTGTCATTTTCTAATAACCTGCTCTTTACACTTTTTAGTTGGAGTGATTTTATTATAGAGCACTACAAGCAATACTTTGCATTTGCCTAATAAATGCAGGAAAAAAACACTTTTTGTGGTGGTTAGAAGAGCAAAATGCTATTAATAGTTTAGTTTTTATATCAATTTTTAAACGATCCCCATGAAACAAATGTAATGAAATAGAAATATTTTCAGGTATCTTCTGACAGTTAAAACCCTACTCTACACAAAGGTGATCTGTGGAGGGGTTTCTGGAGAACAGTGCCGATTAATCCCTCCAGAAGTTGTGCACAAAGGCCCTTTGTATACTACTTGTGTAACTTGAACATTGTCAAATTAAGCTCTTATAAGATATTGTAAAAAATGATTACCTCTTCCGTAAAACTGATGATGGTTAACTGATCACGAATCCAGCAGGATCCACTATGTGACAAATTCTTAAATTATTTGCAACATAGATTTAATAATATACTGAAATTGGGGCATAGCTATAGAGGGTGCAATGTCTGCTTTCGCATCTGGGCCCATATGCCACTCTGCCTTATTATAAAACACTAGTATTGTAAATGGCACAATTGATGTGAGTTCTGCTTACAGGTTTGTATTTGGGCCTTTTGAGCTTAAGGTTGTCTGAGTGAAGTGATTTTTATTGTTAAAGGGGTTGTACAAGACTTGATATTGATGGCCTGTCCTTAGGATAGGTCATCAATATCAGATTAGTGGGGGTCTGACAACTGACACTCTCATGAATCAGCTGTCACGGCCGCTGGATCTGTATAGTGTACAGCTGCCTGCTTCTGGATCTGTATACTGTGTGCATATGATAGCCACAGGTGGGGTAGAGTTCCAGGTGTAGGACCCACATCAATCTGATATTGTTAAGCTATTCTAAGGATAGGCCAACAATATCAAGTCCCCAACAACACCTTTAAAACAGAATCTAATAAAAAGGCATGCAAACCATTCTAAGTAGAAAAACTGTATGATATTTGGAGGAAATGAAATTGTTGGTTTTCTGCAACATTTTCTAGTGCCATATATTTAAAAGTCTAGGCCAAGATTTTCGGAGGTTTGTTTACTGCAGAGAACCTTATAAACAGACTCCTTGGATAAAACCTGTAACATCTGCAGAACATAAGTATAAAAGTCAAGGAAGAGGAGGATTTCCTTCTATAAGTATTAGGGAATCTCCCTCTTGGTTTTTATTACTATGCACGACACAAGGTTTGTAGGTTTGTCCAGCTTGAAGATCATTTGTATAGACATATACAGTAAACACTCCAGATACTACTTGACTGACAATTATTGCAGAAATTACAATGTAAGTGATCCATTGGGATCCACGGGTGTCCTTCTGGTTTATGTCAATTTATTTATTTGGCCATGTGTTCTCCAAACATCAGCAGAAATGGATGTATGTCATTGTTTACAGAGAACTTCCTTCAGCTAAACTAGTTTTGTTGAACCCTCACAGGTTTTGATGTTCTCTGTATTTGGCTGTAGAATGGACAAATGTCTATGGAAGGTAGAGTTACATTTGTGTCACATGGTTGGCAAAGATTCTGTTTGTACTGAAATAGCCACAGCTCAACAAAAATATGTGGATGATAGATTAAAAGAGTATGTGTACTTGTATGTGAGAATATATTATGTTACCATCATTAGTTATAGTATATGCTACAGCCACATGAAATACAGCAGTGTTCAATGAAAATTTTAAAAGAAAGATTGCAATCTCTCCATAGGCAATTGTAGACAGTATAAGACTATGTTCACATTTGTGTTGGATGTGTCATTAGGAGCTTCCATTTCAGATTCAGTCTGAGATTTCATGCAACACTTTTTCACCTGGCAAAATGAGGACTAAAATAATAGATACAAAATGGACATTGTTCTAATCAATGGGATCCATTTGTTTATGTTGTGTGATGAATCTTGTAACACAACAGAAAAAAGGAAATCCAAATGCGAACACAGCCTATGGCTGCTTCTACATGAACTGCTGCCCCCTTTTTTAATGGATCAGATCTTAAAGGTGTATTCCCATCTCCAGGGTTTAAACTTGTAGCTGAAGTTTTTTACCCAATGCATTGTTTTATCTATCTTGCTCACTTTGTCAGATGCTGGTCTGCCCGTCTTTCTGCCCGTTCATCTATCTTTATAGACTTGCATATACTCCTTGTACCTCCTTCACTCTAGTAGTATATTATAGTAATGTCATTGTTCTGTAAGTATGGATTCTCTGTATCTCTCTGACCAACTGTAGTCACCCTGGTAAATTAACAGCGAAACGTATGGAGCAGAAGTAAAGCCATTAACTTGTAATTGGAAGGAGGCCATCTAAGAAGCTCGAGGTAACAGAGAAGTGACACAAGTCAGAGCTGAGACATCTAACTGAATGCTTGCAGTGTATGCCAACATAATAATAGAAGACATTCATACTCTTCACCTTTGGTTTGTCTTTTCCTACAGGAAATGCATTGCAATCTCAAAAATGTCACAATTGTCTGTTAACAAATACTGCAGCGAGGATCCCACCACCACTGCTATCACTTAGTGGTGTCCAGTAAGATGGTTTTTAGCCTTATTTAGCTGTAGGAGCCTATTACAGTCCTTGACAGAAGTTCTGTCGCTTATCCATGTTGTGGAATCAAAAGCTTATAACCTGACAGAATATGTGAATCTTTCAGCTTCACACTCAGAGATCCTTTTCAAAAATTTTAAGAGATTACCTCAGAAAGACATATCTTTGTATATGCCCTAAAAGGACATATGGATATTATCGAAGTGAATCCCCATTATCCCGGACAGAGAACTCCTAATATAGTGTGGCTTCAAGTTAAAAAGGGGTTGTCATACTGCTCAGTAGCATCACTTACTGTGTGTGTCGCTCTTCTCCTGTAGAATGTAGTAAGACCAATTGCTCACTATGTTGGACGTAAGTCTGTTGTACTTTATTTTTGTTTGTTTTTGTATGCAAACCGATCTTCACGTGTAAAGCACCATTTCCTTCCAGTGCTTAGTGCTTTGACTGTGATTCTGGCCAGGGACAAAAGTTTCCTTCAAGAACTTCTGTTTCCTCCCACATTTTGGTGGATTAATATGAATTAAGATTGTGATAAGGGTTTGAAGCAAGTAATGACTATAATCTATACAGCGATGTGGTATTTGTTGCCACTATGTAAGCAAATAAATAAAATGGAGGAATGTTAATTTGGAGACCGAGGCCAATTGGCAAAGTGTAGTTTTTGTGTTTGGTCACACACATGAACAGTTCTTTGAATTGTGCGCAATATCCTTTTAAAGATCATCTTGTGCCATTTCAATAAGGAGTCTGTTTTCTATATTGGAAAGAAAATCATGTATAGTATGCTAAACAAAGAAGATAATTATTATTTCAGTTCTTCTGTGGATATTATTAATACTATTGAAGTGATAGCTGCTGTTACATTGATGGGAGCCTGATCTCTTCCCTAGGATTCTTATCCTTCTTGGATATATAGTTGAGGCACTGGCAGGAGATGCAGGTGAATGCCATCCTTCAGACACAATGTCTGTTTGTGGTTTGGCCAGTAACCCTGAATTCCTGAGATTGTGCCGTCTTTGCTACTCTTCAACCTTGAAAGATTGGCATGTTAATACCCTGTCTGTCCTCAAGTTTCCTCTTGTGAACATAGCATGATGTTTTCATATCAATTTTCTTGTCTTTTTTTTTTTTTAGACAAGTATTAGACACACAGAATACATTATGCCCTAGTATAGTCTGTACAGATAAGTGCAGTCTGTGAGAAGAAGAATGGCACCATTCTACTGGATAGTGTAATACAGTGCATGAAACATTGATATAATAAGTTTATACCAATTGTCTGCAACAATGAAGATATGATAGTTTACACACGTCACTACTGAAGCTTATCTTGTGGTTTAGAAATGGAGCAGGAAAAAAACACTATGTTGGTAACTAGGGGGTCCAAACATTAGGCCCCAAAGCAAGATCATGACAGATACCATGACAATTTATTGAGCGATCTATACAGAGTTATAAGATGTGATATAACTTTGGAAACAGACAGTGTGTGTTGAAAATGCTTTGCAGGGGGCTATCTGCACATCCATTTTATGGAGGTAATATATACTAATAGATCAATATACATATTTCATTTATATGGGCTTCTATGATGACATGTTCTTCCCTCCTCTTCCTTTGCAGTCATGGTATGTATGTAAAGTACCTTCTCTATGTCAAAGTATCTCTTTTCATCTCTACTTCTTAACTTGCAAGTGTACATGTAGAGTTAGAAATGTATATTGTAGCTGCAGTTGTATCTACGTATCAGTTCTAATGTATTTTTATACATGTGACCTTTATATTGAGATGCGGGAGAGTGTTTACAATTCCTGATTTGCACAAGTTTCTTGTACATATTACACAGTCTCGTATCCTCAGAGGCCATGGACTTCATCATGTAAATGTTCCCTGGTTGAAAATTGTTTGGCATATGTAGGAATATACACTAGTCATGTTATTTACTATGTTTCTTTTGAAGTCCGACAGTATGGAAATCAGGTCTGTGGAGTCAGTCGGAAAGGAATTTATGACTCCAGCTTCAAAACTAAATTAATTCTTTTTAATTGTATTATACAATTTTTAATATTATATAATTGGGTAGACTTATACCGGTAGTTTGTTACATATTTAATTCCATAGGAATTCAAACACTAGCTTTTTAATTAATTGGAGGAAAGTTGCTGCTTCTGAATTATCATGGCTGTCAGCCATATATGAAGTGGTCAGAGCAGGAGACGTAGTCAGTGCTTTGGCCTACCAACTCATGGTCATTCAGTCAAGCTAAAAAGAAAAAGTGACTTAAAATTACTCATTGTTACCTTCCATGTTCTTTACCAGTGGTGTATAGGTCCAAGTATTGTATGACAATGTTTATTATTTATTTCTCTTACTTGTATAGTGCCAACAAATTCCGCAGTGCTTTACAGACATTGTCAGTCACTGTCCCATATAGGACTCATAATCTAAGTTCCCTATCAGTATGTCTTTGGAGTGTGGAAGGAAACCCGTGAAAACACAAAAACTTCTTGCAGATGTTGTCCTCGGTTGGGTTTGAACAAAGGACTCCACTACTGAAGGGCAACAGTGCTAAGCACTGAACTACCATGCTGCCCAAAAAATATAGGCATAAAATATAATATATAATATTTATGCTAATGTATTAAACCAGATGAAAAGGTTCTGCAAAAACAGTCCTATCTGTGTACTGCATGGTATAGAGCAGGAGGAGCTGAGCAGATTGATATCTCTCTGGTTTTGTAGAAAAAGCTTTAGTATATATTATTAATATATTAATTTCTGCTTTTTATGCTCTGAGGAGTCCAGTGGGCAGTCCTGCTTAGTTATTGTTATCTGTATACACACTCACAAAGGAAAAGCTGTCACTCACGTTATAGGACCACCTACTGGACACCCAAGGTTAGAAGGAGCAGAAATGTAAATAGCTAGCTCTACTGATTAAAACAATATCATGTATCGCTCTGCTTAGCTCCTACCACTCTGTAACATGTTACCTGCAGATTAGATGGTCAACATGACGGTTTCATCTTAAGGATCTGTAGGAATCACATATGTGCTCCTTTTTATATTGTCTATATGAAGTGAATTCATTGAACTTGTGATGAACTTTCATAAAAAGTAAAAAACAAAAAACAAAACTAAGAATTCATATTATGGCCTGACCTTGGTTTTACTGAGAGGAAGTTTCCCATTGGAAATAAAGTGCAGTTCCTTCATGGAGCTGGCTAAGCCTTTTGTGCATATATATTTAGGCTCAGTTTTATAAGTATATATTAACAAAATCCCTAAAGGGCATTGCATATGACATTTCATTGCTGTTCTGTGGTGAGTGGTATCGCAATGAACTTCTGTAGCATTCCGTCTGTCTATAGCTCGCTGTCTGTGTTCAGTGGGAAACAAGTTTACATATTCCATGCCGTCCTATGCATGCTTTCAGTAGAGTTCATTTTGTGCTAGCCAACTGTTTATGTTTATGATCTTGGATATAGCATTAAGAACTTATATTTTAACTCTGAAACACAAATATATTTCACTTAAGATGTAGTTTCCCTACACTGAGCTGCATGGATGGTCTCCTTTAAGTAAAACCATATGCCTATGATGTCATCAGGAAGACCACTGATATACAGGTTGAATAATGGATTGGACAAAGATGAATGGATACTTATTGTACTATGTACATGAATGTAGAATTAGTGTGAGTTATATTGTGTTCCCTTTTGTATGGTTATTCAACTTGTCTGATATAAAATATGTACAGTCTTCTTTAATAATCACATGTTGACGTAAAGCAATGTTTCAGGATCAGTTTTCAAAGTCCTTAGATAATGGTAATTGTGCCACAAAAAGGATGCAATTTTAATAATCTATTCAATACCAAAGGGGTTAAATACACATTCCAGACATAGATCGCACAGTCATGTGCCATGACATCAGTGAAATGGCATGGAAATCAACACAAAGGCTATGCCATATGATTTCAGACCTCTTTACAGGATTCCGCAAATGGGAAAGGTTCAATCTTGCTATCTGCCTAAAGTGTTGATGTATGAAAAGTGGAACTTTAATAAAGTAGATATTCCTGCATTAATACGATGATCTGCAGTGTACGGTATATGGAAGGGAGTCTGTTTATCCTAATAGCAGGTGAAATCTATCCTTAGGTTTAGTACAATCAAGATTTGCTATAGATCAGAAGTAAATCTATAATGTTTTTTAAGGTGGCAAAAGGAGTTGTCCCAGGAATATTATCCGAAGTAAATAAAGCACTTTCATTGTAGATATGATTTGTATTGACTCATATTAAACATGCTTTTTTCTGTCAGGTTTATAAATGTTCTGAAGTGCCACTTACTGTGCATCCCTATAGTGCATCCACCTTACTAAGTTTTTAGAGGTGGACATGACTGTACCATTTCTTTGCTCAGTATCCTCGTGTTCGGTGATGTATCTTTTGGTGAGCTGACTCACTCACTCGCTCACTTACTCAGTATAGCGCTCACCCTTCACTCAGGCTGCAAACTGAGCGTAAATCACGCCCCAACACGGTCGACGCACCCCAAATACATATCCCTAAATATATCTCTAACAGTGGATGTTTATAGAAAGTGCAAATCTAGAGGGAACTCTGCTGATATAAGGCAGGTGTTAGAACATTCCTAGTAGAAATGAGCTGAAAAAAAAAAATACCACTGGGTCAAAATTCTGAAATAAATGTGATTTTCAGTTTTCCTCTAAGTGAGAGGGTCTAATCGTGTCCATAAATAGTACCATAATACTGTACAACAGTAGAGAGTACTGATGGTTTCACTTCGAGATGGTTTCTCCTTTAGGTCTTAAGTATAAAGATACAGAGTTGGGCTTAGGCCCTACTTAGTGAATTGCAGCTAAGGCTAGGTTCACACCTGAGCCCTGTCTTCGCTCGGGGATTCTGTTCCGCAGTCTGGTTTTTTCCTTCCTCTGTTAAATCTATATGGAAAACGCTTGTAATTCCGCAGATAAAATTAACATGTTGCATTTTTCTAAAATTGTTTGCATTTTTGAAAAAGCAGCATTCCCGCAGTTCTTTTTTTCCTGCAATATTTGGATGAGATTAACTAAAATGTCATTCTCTTTGCTGGTACTGTAAAATGCACCTTTTTTTCCTGCTGCTTTTCCAAAATGTGGGGCCTCAGCCTTAGTCTGGAAAGTCAGATGCAGTTTTATGAGCCAAAGCCAGAAGTGGATTTAGCAGAAGTAAAAGCCCATCCTTTATATTTTCTTTTCATTTCAAATCCTGGCTGTGGCTCAAAAAACTGCATCAAAACAGCCACAGATTCTGCATGTCTGATTCTAGCCTTAAGGAGTTGGAAGTATTTTATGGCTGTGGTTTATATCTTCTGTATATATTGATCATTCAGAATAGGGTATGTATACATTTCAGATGAACGGTTAGCTCTTCATAATAATAAGGATCACCCAATACAGATTTGACTTCCACTTAGTAATGTTTACCATGAAATAACATGTTTTCCCACAAAATCCAATAGGACACGTTGAGGTAGTTGTCTTAAATGTGTATTATAATAATTAAAAAAAAAAAAAGTTAAAATGTTTAAGATTCATATTGGTGTTAAATGATTCCTGTCTGGTGAGAGGCAGAAGAATGGACAATAATCTTAGAGACAAGGAGATTTGTGTCTGAAACCCTTCCATGATGTGTGAATGCACACAGTCTGTCGCTTCTTTCTGTGCACTAATAGGAATCCTGATGTTTGCTGAGTGGATGGCTGGACATACTGTCCAAACAGAGCTGTGTTTGCCAACTGAGAACATATTGCAATCTCTGTGAGGCACCCTACCATGCATTGAATGGCTCCTCTTGTGCTCGACACTTTGACTGGAGAAAGGGAAATACATTTTCTCATTCTGAAGCCTTCCCTGTTAGTTGTGTGTGAGAAGTTTTACTTGAGAAGGGACCTCAGTGAGAAGTAACATAAGTAGGCAGCATCAATTCTGTCCTCCTATTTAAACATTCTAGGCATGAAGGCCTGCAAACGGAGATCTGGTAAACTTACAGCTATAAGCTGCTTAACTTAGTCATTGTCCTTGAGTGACTTGAAAAATCTGTATAATAAAACTCCAGTTAATTTGTATGGACAATCCCAATTCTTAGAATTAGTTGTGGGAAAATGGTAAAGATAATCTCATATATGAAAAAAAAGTATAAAACTCAGCAGACAATATGCAAGTATAAGAAAGTCTGCAATGATTACATGGTACAATTTTTCATTAAAAAAGTGCTTGCACGACGAAAATGCCACCAAATATCCATTATGGAAATTTAGCAGCATGTTAGTTTTCTTTAAAAAAAAAAAATCAAAAAAAAATCACTGAACATCTGGAATTTGCAGTGGGTTGAAAGCCTGCTGTATAATTTGACATGCTGCAGGTTGGAAACGGCTAACCCCCCCCCCCCCCCCGCTGCATTTATGTCCTTAGTGACCCCAGGCTTAGAGTGCTGACATGTGTCTAGTTTATAAAGCCATTCTATGGATAAGAGAAATGCTGTATACATAAATGACAATGACAAACATTTGTAATGGACTTTTCTCACACAAAGCACTGAGCGCATGGAGAGTTGTGGAGTAGGGGAGTCGGTGACTGCCCTACAATTGTACATGGGGAGCCAGTTTATCTATCAGTATATTTTTGGTGTGTGGGAGGAAACCCATGCAAACACTGGGAGACTATACAACCTCCATGCTGATGTCACATTTGGTCGTATTCGAACCCAGGACCCCAGTTCGGCATGGAAAATGAGTCACTGAGCTCAGTGGTTAGCATCATTTAGCTATGTTACATGATGTATCTGCTGTCTATGAACTTTGCAGTTGAACATACTGTAAGCTTTTTGTAAGCAGCCTTTTAACTGGGGTTCTCAGGTAAAGAATTATATGATTCACATTGACTAGATACACCATAAAAGTCTGGTGGTGCTGGTGGGTGGGAGGGTCACATCCAAGAAGAGTCCGGTAGAGAAATGTAAAGTAAACTTGCACATGTGGCCCATTCTTCACTGGGAACTTGGACTGGACAGGAATGTTGCGCAATAGATAGGATCTCCTCAACCAAACAATATGCTATAAACATCAGAAATTCTGAAGTTTTAGAGACCTAGAGTAGCACAGATTGTGTGATTCAGTCCTTACGGAAGCTTTCATCACATGGCTTTTGCATCCTTTTACATTTACAAGTACTCATAATGGATATTTGCAGCTCATATGCTGTGCACTTTACATTATACTTCAGATTCAATGACTTGGTCCACAGTACACGTCTATGTATTTATAAAAATAAAGTTCTCTCTAATATAAAGTGATTTTTGGAAGCTTTATTGCTCACCGGCCTTGTAAACGTGTCAGCCTGGTATGTTAGATACATAATAAGCAGTTCAGTGTGCTGCTTCTTAGCATAAAACTTCAAAGTAGTCTTGGGTAAATAGTAAAACATTTCTGAACATCTCTTTTAACCAAGGGCTATATTTGTTAAAACCAGCAACACTTTTAAAGAAGATGCTTGTACTGAGATATCTGTGTTGTGGCAGGAAGGGATTACAATATTTGCATAACCATAAGTCTTTGGGAATGCATGGTCACAGCAACCACTTTCAGATTTACAATCTGCTTTTTTTTTGTGTGCCAGACCCTTCAGGGGACAGTCACTTGTCCAAGGTCACAAGAAGCAGATATTGGGAATTCCAGCAAGCCTCTTAAGTGTCATTGTTAGCTTATCGGGTCTGACAAAGATGAACTCGGAAGTGTAGTATTTAAGTGTACTGAGCCAATGAAATGAAATGTGAAGTTTACAGATTTTAATAGTGACATAGCAGATACCAAGTTATCACTATAAAGGGGGTGTTTGTTTTTATAGTGAAAGGTTAACCTTGTGATATAAATTTATTCTCAAATTAACAGAAATCACGCCTTTTGCAGTATAGTGTTTGCAAATATAGATGCAGATATGTAAAAAAAAATCATGTACTATCATACTGTAGCCATTAGATGGTGTGTAGCTGTCTTGTTTACATGGGGCTACAAGATTTCTGTAGATATCATCTTCGCTTTTACTATGTATTGAAGCGTGACCTGATGTGTTGTCCCTTTTAAGAATACATTGATCCATTAAGTGTATGTCACTGAGTGTATGTGACTGACGTACTGTACAGCTACATAAAATCACGGCAGTCTGTATCTCATGGCCATTGCATCAAGAGTTCACTGCATGGTACGTAATGAAAATCTGTTTCTGCTGAGCTAAAACTTGTAACTCTGGCAACTGGGACCAGTGTTTTATGATGGCTTTTTATGTCTACAGTATATAATTTTTTTTTTTTAACTTGCTGTGTTTTTGGTATCTCTGTGTCTTGCTATTTCAATAAGCCTTTGCAGGAGCAAAGATTTATTCCTTTTCTGAGGCTTGGGGTAAGCTGATGACATAATGCAGAAAGCTGAGTATTTTACAAGATCTACAATTAGCTTATGTAAATATAATATGGGAATGGGTCTACATAATACACTTTATGGTTTCTATCATGTGAAAACTATGTAATGATCATAAAGTCAGTGAAATAATATGTAATTTGTTGAATACCATAAATCATTGTGAGCAAAAGACTAGTGAAATATTAGATCCTGCTCGGTTGGGTCAATTACCGTATACTCTGCTGGAATAGTTGCTAGCCATGAGTCAAAAGGAAAGAGCCAAGTCCTGAGCTGTTTATACAAAAGACAAAAACAGAAACGGAGGCACCAAGCAGTGCTGAGTGCATTACCACTTAAAATAGAAAAAAGCTGAGTTTTTTAAATGGCTCCTCACCTTATAAGGTTGTGTGGGCCACAACAAACTCAGATCGTGTTTTTTTTTTTGTTTTTTTTTGTTACATCCAAAAGGCGGGATCGCAGCAGGACCTGTTATCACCGTATGGCAGGTGTATATACCTACACTACAATGTACCTGCACTCTTTCCAGTATCCTCCAGGTTTTAAGTGCTTTACACACTTTAAAAAGGGGTATTAAACACCCCGAAACGCAGCCCCTTTTGTTGGTCATTTTGCTGAGCTGTTTATAGGCACTTTACTTTTTGCAACTGTTTCTTATCTATTGCATGTCGATGATATTTTTTGCACTTTTCGTTGTAAAAAGGTTGTGTTATGAAGACTTGTTTTTAAAGGGAAGCCAACATAGTGATACATGGATCTATGCAAGCCTGGCTTCTGAAAGCCAATATTGGCATCTACATTCTAGGTCTGTTAGAAGCTTTTGTTATTATTATTATTATTATTATTTATATAGCACCATTAATTCCATGGTGCTGTACATTTGAGGTTTACATACAATACACAAAATACACAAAACAAGTGCAATACTAACAGTGACCAACTGGAACCGTGAGATAGATGGTCCTGTCCACAAGGGTTTACAATCTATGAGGGAAAGAGGTTAGAGACAGTAGGTGAGGGTAGATGCTGTTCAGATGGTGGTTTGGTGGCATCAGTGTTATTGAAGGTTTGTAGGCCTTTTCTGAATAGGTGAGTCTTCAATGTCTTTTTAAAGCTTGTGATTGTGAAGGACAGTCTTATGTGTCGTAGTAGTGAGTTCCAGGGTATGGGGGATTCACAGGAGAAGTCTTAGACGGTTGTGTGAATAGCAGATAAGATCATATTGGAGTAGGAGGTCTTGAGAGGTTCAGATTCCGTCATCGGGGAAGAAGTTTTGCATGCAGGAGTTTTTTTTGTTCAGCAAAGTGATGGACACCATAACAGATACTCATTATGGTTAGTGTGGTCTATGAGGATCCATTTGTTTCTGTTACACCACAGATCAGCCCACCTCAGGATTTCATTTTTTCTCTTCCTGTTATGAATCAGAAAAATGGAAATCCTGACAAAAATGTGACCGTAACCTTACTTTGGTTATTTACACTTATTGTTGGGAAAGTCTGCATCATCACATCACATTTCTTTATTTGATGCTCAAAAGACATTTTAGATGTGCTCAATTACAGATGTGTCCTTCCTTAACTTTTCTCTTGGCTGGACATATCCAGATAATGGGTACGTTGTAATATTGTATTGAATTGTTTTGACGAGAAATTGTAGCCTTTAACAAATATGAAACCTTTCAGTTCTGTGTATGTATTCTGCATATTTTACACTCTGCAGGCTCTACCCTTATTTTCTTTCTCTCTCTTGTTTTCTCTTTTTCTTTCTCATCAAAATATTGATGACCTATCTTAGTAAACAATGATAAGGCAGGAGGTATGTCTCAGACTACCTTAGACTTAATTTCAGCACTGTAAGGCTAGGATCACATCTGCGCATGGGTCTCTGTCATTTGGGTCTGCCAGAGAACCCGAACAAGGGAGAGCCGGACCTTCAAAACAACGGTTACCTGTGGACACCGGCGGTCCCTATAGACTATAATGGTCCTCTGTGCAGGACTTTTCTCTCCGCTGATTTCCGGCGGTTTCTGCGACGGAGTCACCAACAGAAACTTGTGTGCATATGTGAACCTAGTCTAACTAAACCTGGAGTTATAGTGGCAGCTCTGCCTTAATGTGAATAAAAGCAGGCAAATAGCAAACTCTAAGAAACCTAAAGAATAGATGATCATCACCTGTAGGTACTGACTTGTATATAATTTTCAGTTCCTCACTGGACAGTCACTTCAGTTAGTTTTCACTTTCTCTTCTAGGTCCTGCAGAAGTTCCAATGATGTCTCCCAATGGGTCCATCCCACCAATACATGTACCTCCAGGTTACATTTCACAGGTAAGTTCATAGTGTCCCAATAGTTACTCTCATCAGATGCATTTTAATAGTATGTTACTGTATGAAAACCACCACAATAAGAATTCACACTGTTGAAAGTCTAGTCCTTATGTAGTCTTAACTTTTGCAGTTTAAAGAGTACCTGAGTTTTCATTAAAAGTTGAAATATGTGCAGGTTCTTGGTGGACAGTCTGTTCTGACTGTATAAGCCTTATACATGATGTCCCTTTTATGCTGCTAATGTCCCATTTTGCCTGAAGCACATTTTGCATTTTACTTTGAGGCTGTGGGTGTGTACAATAAGGAGCAGTCTGCCCCCATCCCATATCAATTATAACTAGTTTGGTACATGGAGTTGTGCCTGGAGTAACTATACAAGAGAAAACAAATAGCTGAGACTGGACTATAAATATAGAGCAGATACATGCAGATACCCACTCTATTCTAGCATCTACAGGCATGACACAGTAAAGAGAAATCTATGAGCACAGTCAGTAAATCTGCTTCTTGTCTGTGAATAATATCCCATCTGTAACCACTCAAGCAGCCAGAACTACATGCAAAGGCTTTTTTCTTACATTGTAAGCTGTGAGATGTGCAGAACGTTCAGTCTTTGCAGTTTGCAGAAATTTGTGAGGCAGAGAGTAAAATCCGCCTCTCCCATCTGCATTCACTATGTGAAGAGAGAAAACCCCTCATCTCAATGTCTTTTCTTCTTACTGCTAGTAGTATAATGTTGTACCGTGTTAGCCATAGAAAGTAGTGGAAGAGTGAAGAAATCAGGCGATACCTTTTAGAGGCTAACTGAGTATATTTGATAAGTAATCTTTCGAGAGTGCTAGCTCTCTTCTTCAGACATGGTGTAATACTAGAAAACTGAAAATTCACGCTATTTATACATACACAAGATATGGATCTTCAAAAGGATCTTGGAATAACAAAATGCAATATACTTAGAGAAGTTATTTACAACAGGTCAGGAAATAAACAGTCTAAAATTTGTGATGCATGACAGAGGGATCTGTTATCTATCTGTAATCAGGTGGTGATTTGTGACCCTCACAGCTCATACATAGTGTGACATGAGCATCACCATTTAAGTCAATCTGTTTAAAATTATTGATTCAAAATGGGCAGCTGTGGCCATGAGTTGGCGCTTCCTTTGAGAGTCAGCTTCTCTCTCTGCCATATTATCTGCCCTCTCCATCTCATGTAGTCTTATATAGGCCGAAACAGAGAAACCTGTAAGTTGATCCACCTACAACATATAGACACTGAGAAAGAGAGATTCTTCAGCAGCATCCCCTCCTCTGTGTTTATTACTTAGTATTTCCATCTAAATGCATTTTTGGCCCTTTGACAGAGACATGTTTAGGGCATGTTTTTACTATTTGTAAGCCAAAGACGCAAGTGGATCTAAAACTTGGGAGAGGATGTAAGGTTTAAGGTTTATGTTCTATTGTGTTTACTATCTAAATACTGATGTAAAATACTGGCCAGAATGCTACCATGTGAAACTGGCCTGACAGAGACTACAAGCTGATGGCAAGTCAGGAAGATGCCCTTTATTATTAATAACATATAGTGCAAAGCTCTATACCTTTTATTCAGAGTAGTTTTGCTCTATACCTTTTATTTAGGGTAGTTTTGCTCTATACCTTTTATTCAGAGTAGTTTTGCACTAGTGAAGGTGAGCCATGTGCCAATATGGGTTTATGCAATTTGGGCAAAATTTAAGTGTTAGAAGAAATGATGACCTCGCTTGTCTCTAGTCTGGATTGCAATTATATGTTGTCATAGTTACCAGTATAAGCCTCTTTTTATCTTAATAGTCCTTTTTTATCTGGAATCGGAAAGCACAATCATCTCTGCTCTTCAGTGGAAGTCATTGAAATACTGCATTTGACATTATAAAATGACTTTTTTTTTTTATATTGAAAATGGCATTTTTCTATATCTTACAGAGAATAATGCAGCTATTTGTTTCACTGAATGTACACTGATATGTTCAAGTGCATGTTTTTATTGTGGCAAAGACGTATTAAGAACTTGCATTACTGGGTGCAATGTTTCCTGGTTTATCTGTCGTGGGGGAAAATGGTCTAAAGAAAAATATGAAAAGGAGGCTACCACCTCCCTAACTAAAGGCTAAATATAGTGTCTAGTCAGGCATTCTGAGAGCTTTAGAAACATACATTTATTCTTGCAGCCACATATGCACCATCGTTTTGCAGAAAAACAAAGATTTTTAAAAATCTGCCTATCTGGTGATTTGTGCAACAGGGGCGTTCCCTCACCTGCTAGTGCACGTTTCTTCCATTGTCAGAGCCACCCATAACACTGAAACTTTGCCACTCATTCAAACTATCCCTTCTCCCACCCAGTACTGTTCACGTGCTTTGATTTCTTATGAGACAAATGCACAAAATTTAGGGAAAGATTGCTGGAACTAAGCTATGATGGGTGGAGAAAAGGGTAGCCAGAACAAAGGATAGTCAGAGATGTAGCGAGAAGCTCATAGGCAACAATGCAAAATATGTAACTGGGTCACAACTATGTGCTAAGTATAGTGCTGGTGTTTTATTATTCTGTAATAAGGCCTTTGGGCCCCCACTGGCTCCAGGGCCTGGTAGTGACTGTTACTTCTGCATCCCCTATAGCTACACCCCTGGCAGGGTATAAGGAGCGACTCAGGATGCTCTAAAGATGTAAAAAAAAAAAACAGTGCTCCAGTGGGTGAGGGAATGCTCCTAATTTGCAGATGTAAAAAAAAAAACAAAAAACTTTTTCTGCAAAAGGTATGTTTATAAAGCTCTGTTTACTCCACCAAATACTATATTTGGCTTATATACAAATAAGGGAGATTGTAGATTACTTTTACAATTCAAGCAATAAGAAAAAATGCAAAAACCTGAAGCGCTTCTGAACTGGAAACTTAGTATTAAAAAAAAAAAAAAAAAAAAAAAAAAAGCACACCCAAGGTTTTCTATATTCCTCACATGCACTCTGCTAAGCTTCCACTCTCTAGGTGTCTCTCTCTCCTCCTTGTTTGTTCTGTCTACATCTGACATCTTTGATGTATGCAAGCAACGGACAATAAATAATCGTAATGTGAACCCACCCTAAGATGCAAAAATTAATTAGTGTACTGAGGGGAAAAAAATGGAAAATGTGTATATGGCACATGAATTAATAGCCTAACTTCAAGGGCAAGAAGTTCAGCCTGATAGACATGTTGATAAAAGAATGATATACTGTGGAACATATAAAGTTGTTGAAATGACTAGGATGGACCAAGCCTATGTCCCCTGTATAAAAATGCGACTTTTGGAAGCCAAAGGAACACTGTGTTCAGAAAAGTCCTGCACTTTCCTTTCACCATTTGCTAATCATACAATTCTAACATATGTAATATAATCGAGGCCAATACTGACGTGGCAGAATTCTGTCATTAATTTGCTTGGTACGTGATTAATTATGTTCTGACACATTGTAAGCGCTATAAACAATTCACTTAGAGCCAAATCATAACCCTTCCAAGGAAACTACCGTACATGAATACTAACTGTGACAGGCAAAGTTTTAGGTCTCAAAACTAGAAAGGTGGCCTTAGATGCACCTAAGAGTATATTCCGTAACTTGTTTATTGAAGAAAATTCTGTGACTTGTCCCACACATCTGTATGGCGTTTGCTAAAATCGATGTACAGACTACAGAATCAATCCACAACTTTTGGCTACAGAAATGTTAGCAACAAGCTAAATGGTTAGTAGCAAGTTTGCCACGTGTGTGTATAAGCTGTAAGCTAAAAGTTGGATGGTTGCCACATTATGTATTGCTCATTGTTTATATCAGTTTCTTCCTTTATGTGCAGTTATAGACTATGGTTCATTTTATTTTCCAGGTTATAGAAGACAGCACAGGAGTTCGACGTGTAGTAGTTACTCCGCAGTCTCCAGATTGTTACCCTCCCAGCTATCCATCTGCCATATCTCCAACTCACCATTTACCTCCATACCTTGCACATCATCCTCATTTCTTACACAATTCACACACCCCTTTTTACCCACCAGTCACTGGGCCAGGGGAAATACCACCCCAGTTCTTCCCGCATCATCTCCCACCCACAATATATGGAGAACAAGGTACAGAATTTTATCCAATTTTTTTATCATATGTAAAACTCTGTCTACCCTCCCTTGTCCAGACAACACTTGTATTCATTAACTAACTGTCTATGTAACACAGTGTCTTAAAACGCCATGATCTATCTTGAGCAAGTTGTAAACCCTGTGTGGGAGATTTATCATACTGTAATTTTAGCCAAATGTATCAAAATGTGTTATTTTTATAAATGCTGCCTGTTTGATAAATTCTGCGCATTTTTAGTTGTAATACTCAGAAAACCGCCATATCCCTATTTTGTGGCTTTTTGTCACCAGAATTATGTAGTGTAGGACTGTATAAAATACCCTCAGTAACTTGTGATACAGTATATACATGAGAGTTGATGGCTTCTTTTTCTCAGGAGGATGATAGATATTTCTCCTGACTCTACTGACCAACTAGCTGACACCCCAAGGTATACAGGCAAATCAAAGGAAAGTAAATAGACATCTGGAGTCAAAATGGGTTAGGTGACATAATATACTGAACATTTATAGCCTTTCCCGGCCCCCTTTCCAGAAGCTATGTGTGTGCATGTCTGATGGTCTCTGTTTTGGACTTTGACCTTAGACCTTTTGTGTCAGACAGTACCAAGAAATTCTAAGAGCTAGAATTGGAGTGGTGGAATTATCAAGAAGCAATATTACAATACAGGGACCCCTGAATCAAACATTGCTTTCCCCTTGTGAATTGGTGCCTCATGTACATGACCAAGTGTGCAACCCGAGGCTCTTCCATAGGAAGTTCCATTGCTCTGCTCCTTCGCCATAATTATAGAGCAGGACTCATCCTGCTCCACAATAACAGAACTGAAATCCGTTGGGAGATAGAGAGCACTTTGGATGACATTTGGATGTCATCCAAGTGCATTCTGCTAAAAAATCTGATAAGACTCCAAGTTATTAATGAATGAGATTTTAAAGTTGTTATTGCAATGGACGAATTGATATTTTCACTGTCATATGCACACACAGGCATAACTGGGTCAAATAAATTGCTGGTGATGAGAATTACTCTAAAAAAAAAACAAAATAAAAAAACAAAACACTTTTTTAATATTGTCATTTTATTATTCCTCTTGTAATATAAGAAAAATAACCTGAATATCCTTCTCCGAGTTTTAGGTATTGTTAGATGGTAATTACCGTATTCTTGGTCTTCAAACTTCTGGATATACTGTAGAAATACACATGCTGCTGAGGTAGCTTCACTGTCTGGTTTCATTTGCTCGTACTTACTAAGCAATATATGTCTCTCTATAATGTATAGAGATATAAATAACTCCAAAGTAGCGGAAAGTAAAAGCTTCTAAGCTTGACGTTTTAGTACTAATGTATACCACCCTGTCTGCTAATTCTCAGTTTTGAGACTTTTAGGCATAAGCCCATTTATATTTTAGTTCTACTGTATTATGCATAAATAAACCACATGAAAACTTGCATGAATAGTCTCTGTGTAGATGTTGCACTAGGCATAAATAGTATTGATATTGCTTTACTATAAGGTCACCATTCAGTTTATGTGTTGAGTAACTATCAATCATGTTGTACAATGAAAAGGAAATTTCTCAACCAGTCATAGATTCATTAACCTTCACGTCTAAGAACACATACATAATAGCATCTAAACTGATACTTGTCTGATACCCCTCTTTGTTTTTCTTTCTTCAGAAATAATACCACTGTTTGGGATGTCCAGTTACATCACCCGAGAAGACCAGTATTGCAAGCCTCAACACAAAAAACTCAAACAGATCGATAGACAAAACCGCTTGAACAGCCCACCATCCACTTTATACAAGAACCATTTAGGAAACTGTACGACTATGTATAATGGCAATGGCAAAGCTCACAATGGAGCTGGCTGTGGAGGAGTGGGCAGTGTAGCGGGACTTAAAAAAAAATGAACGCAGGGCCCGAAGCAGTCCAAAGTCGAATGAGCAAGACACACAAGGTGTGTATGTGTTTTCGGAATGTATTTTCAGTGAGATCTTAAAAGTAATGGGGCTATATATTTTTTTTCCTACTTGGTAACAATATGTATTCAATAACCTTGTTATTAAGGAAAAATTATTGGACCTTATACCAGTTCAAAAATAAGGGAAACTGTGTATGTAAATTTCATTACAATGTTCCACCAAAGTTTACATCTACATAAAAGTTGTCACTTTGTAAATAAGTTAGAATTCCAGTATTATGTGTTAGACCAGTCTGCAATATATAGTTTTTGGATTTGTGGCTTTATTTTCAGTATCTTTTCAGTATCTTTCCTTTTTTTAAATTTCTTTGAAGCCCATGGTAAAATGCCATACTAAGAGCATTTTTTGTATAAAAAAAGCAGATTTACTATTGTGGTTATGACTTGACTGTGGTATAAAAATATGCCAAAATGTGGCTCTTTTGGTGCATCTGCTTTAAGTTCAAATTTTTCTGACTCGCTCGACAACTTGGCATAGCTCTATGGGAAAGGTGAGTGGCTTTACATGAAAATGGGACATGGCTTAACTGCAAAAGAATGTTCCAAATTGCACCAAAAGTTTAGTGTAAAATTCTGGCAAGACAAAGAATACATGGTATAAACTTATAGACTAAACAGTGTAAGGATGCTCCAGATTTGGCTTTCAGCATCAGCAACTGTGATGCATCTGGCTCATTTTTAGAGTGTCTTAGGCCCACATTTACTAAGTGTGAAATCACCCTTACCTTGTATTCACACAACAGTGAATATCAGCCATGTGTCTTTTCTTGTCTATTTTCACGGATCCTTCAATACACTCAACTGTATAAGGGATCAGTGATAAGAGGTGTCCTTCGGGTCCAAAACAGCCATGAAAAATTTTATTTTTTTTACGGGCCTAGTTTCACCATTGGTTGTGTGAATGTAGCCTTAGTGTTGCCATTTCTCTTAGGTGAACATTGACATATTGTAAGCGGCTTATACTTCAGTGTAGGATTTTTCATGCTGTTTAGGAAATGAATTTCCTCATGGTATGTTAAATGACAGGAAATGTTTCCCCTCATAAAGCATTCCTAAATGACGTATAGATTTACTGTTGCCTTTTTTTGAGATTGTACATAGGATTTTGGGATCAATTCCCCCCAGTAGTGCTGGAGCCATGAGTTCAAAGCCTTCTCAGACCCCATACTTATGGAGCTTGAGTTTCCTGCAGTGGGAACTTGTTACCTCCTGCTGCAAATACTTATAAGTTTTGACACCTTATAATTTGGCCCCTAGGGTTTGAGCTGTTGTCCTAAGGAAATATAGTGGATACCTTCTCAGAGTAAACACAAAGACTTTTCTCACGCAGCTCTATAGCTGCATTTTAGCATTTGTATTATGGCTTAAGCAATCCTGTCTGCCGCAATTCAGGTGCATTGAATGTGGACAACAAGGTGGTGTGGTGATCTAAGTTTGGTTCAGTACAAACGTGAGAGGTCTGGTTGCTGAAGCTAGAGTAAAGATGCTAAAATACACCTGTATTACTGTTATGTGAAAGTGGTCTTAGGTGTAGATTTGCATAGTATGGAGGAGGTATTTAATCAGAATTGGTCTATGGTTTATGTAAATCAGTCGGTCAGTGGTATTTCAAGAATAAGCTACACCAGACAAACTCATGTTGGGGAAACCATATAAATTGTAACCAATAGCTAACATACTGTCATGTAGAGTACCATTGTGGTGGATGGGATGCAAACAAATTCTATCCAGGAAAACCTGCAGAAAAAGAGCCAGTGGTATGCCAACTATTGCCATGGGTTTGGCCACAGTTTTCAACCTTTGCAATGTAAGGCCGGGGCCCCACGTGGCGTTTGTCAGCCCCTGAAAAGTGGATGGGATTTTAGTGAAAAATCTGCATAGCGGATACTCTGCGGACTTTCTGTGAAAAGCACTGCGGGAAAAACCACAATGTGTTGGCGTTACGATATATCCTGCAGCACTTGTTTGATGCGGTCTGCTACATGGGGCCTTAGCCTAAAGATTGAATACCAAGTCAGTTGCCCTGGAATTGTGGCTGAAAACCGTGTCATAAACCAGCTAATTTTAGTTGTTTTTTAGCTATGGGTGGGTCCACTGCAAGATGTCCTTTATGGGCCTCCTGCAGCAGACCTGTCCTATATGTTCCTAGCCTAAAAGCAGTTTTATGCAAACATTCTCCTGTTTGATCTACACTTTTCCAAATATTCGCTTTCATTCATCTTTTCCTGGCAAGTGCTACATATCTCTGCTTGTACAAGTTGTTGCTTGTGAATACAAATTCTTATTTTTACCTGGTGAAATAAATGGTGAATATGCATGGAACACAAAATGAAAATACAAAAAAAAATCAATGAAATTATTTATTTTTAAAGTCTATGGGACTGGTGGAGATGGCGATTACTGCCTTTGGCTATCTCTCTCAGCCCCACAGACTGTGAATATACTGGCAGCTGCTCCTGTCAAATTCCTCATTACTGTGGTCGTAGAGTAAGAAGGAGCGGAGGGCTTGAGACCCCATTACTGTCCCCACCCATCCAGTCACTTATTCTATGGAAAGATGATAAAAGGGGAACAACCCCTTTAACTGTAGAAAGAGGAAATGGAAAAGTTGCCATCACTTTCAGGGATTCTAGAAATAGTTGTGGTATTGAAAACCTCTTATTTCCAAGAGAAATCATTCAGTATAAAGCATTGTGGATTTCATCAAGGTGCGATCAGTGTGTCTCTTAGCTAATCATATGTAAACTAGACAAGTAATGGTGAATCATGGATTTTGGCAATTCACTGTACATTTTGACTGAACTCAATAAAGAGTAGACGGTGTTCCTGGGGCAGGCAGTGCTCGCTGTGTTCTTTGGACTGGCTAACACATGGAACTCTGCCAGAATAAAAATTATTTAGGAAGATTATAATTTTGTCTTTGCTGGGGTGTATGTGACTGTACAGGAAGGGACTGGACTCTTTGACCTGGTATTCATGCCCTGGAAAAAATGTGCATGGAAGTCTGTATTTCTCTTTCCTGTGTAACAGTGAAATAATTATACTAAAAATATAGGACGCTTGTCGTGTACACAGGAAAGAAAAAAAGCGCTCTGGAACATTAACTGATAGCAAGTCTTTCAGACATATAAAGACCCCGTTTGTGACCATGTACTTGGTAGAAATGTCTTAAAATAGAAATTTTAGATACTGCATATACAGAGTAACCAATCTTCAGAAGTCCTTACAGCTGCGGTCTATTTCTTTACTACATTTTAGCTAAATAATAATTATTATTTTATTATGATTTTTATTATTTATTTATATAGCACCATTAATTCCATGGTGCTTTACATATGAGGATTTACATACGGTACACAAAATATACAAAACAAATGTAATACTAACAGTGACCAACTGGCACAGTGGGATAGAGGACCCTGGCCACAAGGGCTTACAATCTATGAGGGAAGAGGGATAGAGACAGAAGGTGGGGGTAGAGGCTATTCAGGTGGTGGTGTGGTGACAGTAGTGTTATTGGGGGTTGTAGGCCTTCCTGAATAGGTGAGTCTTCAGGGCCTTCATGAAGCTTGTGATTGTGGGGGACAGTCTTATGTGTCTTGGTAATGATTTCCAGAGTATGGGGGATGCACGGGAGAAATCTTGGAGATGGTTGTATGCAGAGCAGATAAGAGCAGAGCAGAGTAGGAGGTCTTTGGAGGATCGGAGGTTACATGCAGGCAGGTAGCAGGAGATTAGGTCAGAGATATATAGAGGGGACAGGTTGTGGATGGCTTTGTATGTCAGCGTTAGTATTTTGAACTCTATTCGCTGGGCAACGGGTAGCCAGTGGAGGGATTGGCAGAGGGGAGCGGTCGATGAAGAACAGGGGGAAGAGGTGTATTAAGCGAGCAGCACAGTTTAAGGTGGACTGGAGGGGTCGAGGGTGTTAGCTGGGAGGCCATGGACAAGGGTGTTACAGTAGTCTAGGCGTGAGATTAGAAGGGCGTGGACTAGCATCTTTGTAGTTTCAGGGTTGAGGAAGGAGCAGATTCGATGGATGTTCTTGAGTTGGAGGCTGCAGGAGGTGTTGAGGGTTTGGATATGCAGCTTGAAGGATAGATCAGAGTCTAAGGTTATCCCAAGGGACTGGGGTAAGTGTGGTTCTGTCAATTTTGATGGATGGGTCAGGTAGAGGGACCGTGCGAGGTGGGGTGAAGATGATGAACTCCATTTTTTCCATGTTGAGTTTGAGAAAGCGGGAGGAGAGAAAGGAGGCTATGGGTGCTAGACATTCTGGAACTCTGGACAACAGAGAGGTAATGTCTGGTCCAGAGAGAGATATTTGGGTGTCGTTAGCATAGCAATGGTATTGAAAACCATGAGAGTCTATGAGATGGCCAAGGCCTAGGGTGTAGATGGAGAACAGGAGAGGACCTAGGACGGAGCCTTGGGGGACACCTACAGAAAGAGGGCATGGCAGGGAGGTTGTGTGCGAGTGGGAGGTGCTGAATGTGCGATTGGTGAGGTATGAGGAGATCCAGGAAAGGGCCAGGTCTGAGATGCCAAGGGATGAGAGCGTTTCTAACAAGAGGGAGTGGTTGACTGTGTCAAAGGCAGAGGAGAGGTCGAGGAGGAGGAGGACAGAGTAGTGACGCTTGGCTTTGGCAGTTACTTTGGTTAGAGCAGTTTCTGTGGAGTGATGGGGTCTGAAGCCTGACTGTAGTCTGTCAAACAGCACGGTGGATGAGAGATAGGATGATAGTTCGGAGTGGACATGTTGCTTAAGCAGTTTTGAAGCGTACGGGAGCAGTGAGATGGGGCGATAGTTGGCTGGAGAGGACGGGACGAGGGACGGTTTCTTAAGTATAGGTGTGACGGTAGCATGTTTGAAGGCGGAGGGGAAGGATCCATTGGTTAGGGATAGGTTGAAGAGACGGGTTAGGGCCGGAGTAATGACTTCAGAGAGTTTGGGAATGGGATGTGACTGGATCGGGTCAAGCGCGCAGGAGGTGAGGTGGGATTTAGAGATTAGGGTGGAGAGCTTTTCATCAGTGATGGTGGAGAAACAGGTTAAAGATGAAGAGCACAGGAAAGTTGGGTGGGGTGGTTGTCGGGGGTGTAGGGTGAGACTGTCTCTAATGGTGTCAATTTTGCTTTTGAAATAAGAGGCAAAGTCATTGGCTGTGATAAGTGATGTCAAAGGGGTCACAGGAGGACCGAGAAGGGAGTTGAAGGTAGTGAATAACTGTTTGGGGTTGCAGGATAGGGCAGATATTATTGTGGTGAAGTAGACCTGCTTGATGTTTACTGAAAAAAATTGGGGGAATTAAGGTTGGCATTTCATACGCCAGTCCTAGTCGATTCCCTGAATTATTAAGAGGCTCCATCCCCCCTTCCCTTGTGCACCAGAATTAAAATCTACACAATCAGGATCTGGCATAGATTTCAGGCATATCTCTCGCCACTTTTCTGCCATGAATTATAGAAAATTGTCAGGCCGAGGCCTCCTTGCTCTGGCCCAGCTTTGGTCGCCATCCCATTCCTCTCACTTTCATAAAAAGTGATGAGTGGGGCATATAACCAACAATGTGGCACATCTTTTGCACAAAAGAGGGTCGGTCACCAAAGAGGCACCAAACTTACACCCGTATACAGCAGAAAACTGGTGTAGCTGGGTTATTAAATCTCCCTGAGTATGCCCTGCTAAAAGGCTATTCTAATCTCATATGTTGATAGCATATTCATAAAATATATGGCTGAAATATGAGCGTTACAGAAAGAGCTGTCATAGTCTACTGCAGCCACAGTATGGAGGTCAGAGCACTTCTGTTTTCTCTTCCCCCCCCCCTCCATTTCATCCCTCCTGCCTGTTTAAGTAAAATTTGCATTAACTATAAAATAACAATTCTAGTGCATGTTTACTTATAACTCTGCAATGTAATGTTTCTTTGTCATTCCTTCCAAGACGTTCTGAATACATTGACAACTCAATATGGAGGCACATCACACACCATTGACACCCCAAGGAGATTGGTGGCACACTGTTGTCAGTTTATGTACAGGAGGATTAATACAGGAATATTATAATACAGAGTTCTAATATATTTACTAAACAGACAGGTCAGGATAATTGACAGTCCTCTTTGAATAAGTATTTCCATCTTAAAAATGTATGGCATATCCACCTTTGTGACCCTCAACTAACTGCAAAATGATGTTCCTTTTTAAGACTAAGGCCCCGTGTTGCAAGCCGCAGCCAAAAAGCGTTGCTGGAAAAACCGCAACGGTAACGCGTCACGGTTTTTCCCGCATAGTTTTTCACACAAAGTCCTCAGTTTCTGCAGACTTTCTGCTTCAATTATACCTATACAGAAAACGCCAGACTTTCCGTAGGTATAATTGACATGCTGTGATTTACGGTTTTTGAAATTGCAGCATGTGCGCTGCAGATATGTTTATGCAATTTGTGGCTGGGATTAGCCAGAATCCAATCCACTTTGCAGTTACTGTAAAAAACCATGTAAAAATTGCGGCATTTACGCTTTGTGGGGCCCCCGGCCTAAAGGGGTTATCCACCTTTAGAAAATTGATGGGTTCAATTGTTGGGGCCCCCATAGCTTTTTCCAGGAGCACACAGGTCTTGGCATTGTTTACATGCCTGGCACTGTTCTGCTCACTTGCTGTACTATTAGTAGCGTCAGTTATTGATGCTGCAGTACCCATAACTGCCATGACTAAAAGTATGGCGAGTGAGCAGTGGCTGGTGTGTTGCAGGAAACGGCTGATCTGTGGGGGTCCTGACAGTCGGATGCCAGCTGATCTAAAATTGATCTTAAAGATAGACCATTAGTTTTCTAAGAAACTAATGGAAACTTTAAGAAATATGTGTGCAAATCTCATTACAGTCATATCCAAAATCTAATGACTCCAAATTGTGGAGCATTTACATTTTAATACTCATCCTAGTGTAGTTGGGGGTGAAATTAGACAGTAACATGTGTATTTAGATAGAGATTAAAAATATCCGTTTTAGATTTTACCCTAACATAAACTGCCTAAATTTACAATAATTTTTTTCTATGTTTAGTGCTTATCTGCAGTCATGGATTGCCAGTGTTAGGCAGGGTTCACACTACCGTTGGCTTCTATTATGAAGGTGTCCGTTAACATACAAAAAAGGACACCTATCATAACCGACATTAACGGACACTAACTGATGTTAATGTGTCCGTTTTTTTTAACTGATCCAATTAGTGGATTAGTTAAAAAAATGGACACATTAGCATCAGTTAGTGTCCGTTTTTTAACACTGTCCGTTTTTGTTTTTTTTTCTGCTTTCTGAGCATACGCAGAAAATAAACGGACATAAAATAATGGACAATAACTGATGGCTATCAGTTACTGTCCGTTATAAGTCCGGTACCCATAAACTTCAATGTTAAAAAATAACGGACACTTGCTGTCCGTCAAGAATCCGTTTTTCCAAATGGACAAAAAAGTCCTGCATGTAGGATTTTTTGTCCACGAAAAAAAAAACAGACTTCTGATGGATTGGGTGTAAATGGACACAATATAAAAACCCATTGAAATAAATGGAAATTTTAACGGATTTCTGACGGTTCAGCTAGTGTCCGATGCTATCTTGTAACGGACAATAGCAACGGACACTACTGACGGTCACCAACGGTAATGTGAACGACCCCTTACAGTTACGTTTAATGCTTTCTTTCTGGTGTTGCTTGCAATGATTCTGTCTGGCTATTGACCCTGGATTGGTGTGCAAAGTTCACAAAAAAACGTCATCGATTTGTGTTCAGTCGAGGCATAAAACTACTGGCCAGAAGCAACTGATATATGTGAACCTAGCCTTACACTAGGTTCACATTAGTGTTCGGGTTTCCGTCCTTTGGGTCCGCTTGAGGACCCGAGAAATGGAAACCCTATCCGCTTAAAAGCGATTACATGCGGAAACCTACGGACCTCATAGACTATAATGGAGTCCTCCAGGTTTCCGCCCATTTTCGCCAAAAACGGCGGAGAGAAATGTACTCCTTGCAGGACTTATCTCACCACCGATTTTAAGCGGAATGGGGATGGAGTCTCATACTGAGACTCAAACGTTAGTGTGAACCTAGCTTTACCTGTTATCTTGGAAAATCCAGTTTAGGCCAGGGCTCTACAATCTCATCTACAAATTACAGAAAAGAATTTGCAGCATAAATGTTACGATTTCAAAATCCGTCGTATTTTTGTAAATCTCAACATGTCAGTTATACATACGAAAACGCTGGCGTTTTCCGTATAGGTATAATAGAGACATTCTGTGAAAAATGCTGCAGAAAATATCATAATGTGTTTCTGCCGCTGCCTTTTTTGCAGTGTTTTTCAGCTGCGGCTCACTATGTGGCACTCCATAGGAGACTTCACTGCAGAATCCGCTTAAAATTGGCAGAGAGAAAAGTCCTTCAAGGAGGACTTTTCTCTGTGATGGTTTCAGTATAAAACCAGAGGAAATCTGGCTGACCCCATAGACTATAGTCCGCGGGTAATCACTTTTTAAGCGGACAGGGTCTCCGTCATTCGGGTCCCCATGTGGACTCGAACGACGGAGACCTGAATGCTCGTGTGAACCTAGCTTTAGCTCTTAATATATTGATAGGCTAGTCACTGATATAGGTGGGCATTTACAGCTGGGAAGAATAAGGCATCAGAAAATGCTGAAGAGGGGAGACTTGAGTGAGTTACACAGCAGCACGTTTTAAGGGGTTTTCTAATTAGATTGCATGAAATTGAGGAATTATATAGAAATTAGTTTTTACAAAGAACGCAAACTTGAAAAAATGTGCCGAGTTTTTAATATAATCTGTAGCTTCTTACAGTATCATTATAGAGATGGACATGTGTTACTGTAGCAGCCTATACAGACATCAGAGACAAGGTTTTAGCATAAAGTGGATTACAAGTTTAGAGCACATGTGTTGCATTATTTCTGAAAATTTTAGACACCCTTTAATTGTTGCCTTAATAATTGGGTTGTCAGTCTTTGATGGGTAACCTCCAAAAAAAACGTCAGACATTTGCTACTCTGTACCACAGAGTCATTGAGGGTAGTGAAGATCACACACCTGTGCACTTGTTACAGTAGATGCCTTTGTTCATTTATGATGGGTATTTTGTTCATATGGTCTGGAATTTCATCACATGGGACAAAGGCTTTCTTTCTCCATGTGCAAGAGAGATTCTGTATTGTCAGCTAGCAGCAATAAATAATTTCAATGAGCCAGGTTCTTATTACACTAAAATAAAGAATTAACAGTTTCTTATAATACAGAATACTGCTTATAGTATTTTATTTAATGGGATACTAAATCTAAAGTCTGTTATCTACATGTACTGTGCTAGATTAATACAGTCTACTGTTTCTTGTAAGAAGACTAAGGATAGTGTTCTTCAATGGGACTACTGGAAAGAAAACCTTTCCACCCCCATGATCACTACTTATCGCACTAGGTCTGAAACAATATTTACGTAGGTAACCCACTATAACATCTGCATAAATGCCAGTACAGGGCCTGTGATTTCCCAGCAAAACATTGTCCAGAGCCCATTTTTTTGACTGTGCCTCTATCACCGCCTGTTTGACAGAGCAATCCTAGAACTCCCTGCTCTGACCCTTTTTGTTGACCAGTATCCTTTGCTGGATATTTTTCCTTGATCACACTTTTTTCTTTATACTTTTTAATAATGTTACACAGAAAAAACATAAGGTTGCAGCTTTTGAAATTCTGGCCCTGGGTAGTCTTGCACCAATGACCATACCATGTCACTCAGATCTCTCAATTTTTAGACTCTAATGTAGAGTCACGATGAACCTGATCCATAGAATATTTGCTCACTTGATTTTATGTTGCTCTGATAGCATGTCCAATTTCTGTACAGCAAAGCTGCAATCATGAAAGGGTAGATCTCTCTAATAATCTGGTCATTTAGTAGCTATACATGCACAGTGTCATAAAGGAACATGCACCTAATGTAGCCCTGCAGGGCAGAGACTTCCTTTCGATGTCAGTCCTTTTGTTAGTGTCACCGTGAAACCTGTTGCTCATTTAATAGTAATTTGCTGTGTAATTAGAACACATGGAGCTTATTGCATGCAGAGGTGTAAATGACATGTTCTTTCTTGGTATTTTCCATGGGGCAGGCTTTGACATACTGAAAAGACCTGAGGCTTATGGATGACTGGTGTGAACACGCTGGTGTTATTATGCATATACTGCACATTTAACAGCTGAATTACTGTAGGATTGTGAAATGTAAAACCTTACAGTATGTCCTGTCACAAGTATGGGTTAAAATGGATTTTTGCAGACACTTGCAGTGAAATATTTGAAGGCATTGGGTTAGTTAACATCACTGAACTCTGTTTGGCAGACTTGTTTTGACTTATTTAATCTTGCCACTTGAGCTGCCAAGGGTGGTGCTGTGGGAGCCCCATACATAACTGGTGAACAATATCACCCTTAGACACCACAAACTGGACTGCAGGAAAGAAACAAACCAATAGATAAACGCATTTATGGTGTTGGTGTTACACACAAACTTCCCCCTCCTTAGGAATATTCAGTCACATTTTCAATGTATCTGGTGTGGATAGTTTTCTATGACTGTATTACCTCTAGTGATTTTCTTGCTCTGAAGTTTCATTATGGTAATTGAGCAGGAAGTCCTAAAATGCTGTGAAACCCCCACCAAAACACACAAGCACACAGAAGTGAATACTGGACGTGTGCTTTAATACACTCTGACTGTTCTTAGGTTTATTTTCTAATTTGACTTGGGCTAAAGCCACACGTAGCGAGTTCCAGAAAAAAAAAAATGCTATGGAAAATACTGCGGTGGAAATGCATGCGTTTTTTTCCACAGCGTTTTTCACAGAAAGACTGCAGAGTTTTCCTCTGCGGACTTTCTGCCCTTATTATACCTATACAGAAAACGCCAGCATTTCTGTAGGTATAAGTGACTTGCTGAAATTTTCTAAAGCACAATCACTTTTGAAATCTCAGCTTTTCCGCTACAGATTTTTTTCTGCAATGTGTGGATGAGATTAGCCAGAATCCCATCCACTTGGCACGTAATGTAAAACACAGCGTTTTTTGCTGTAGTGTTTCTACTGCAGCCAAAATGCTGCATTTCCACAACATGGGGTCCCTGGCCTCAAAAATGTACTCTTTGGAACATTCTGAACTCATACTGGAATCATAATATTTTCTTCAAACGTTAATTCAAATACCCGAAATATAGCATGTGCAGTCTAGGACAAATCTTATTTGGGTGAGAGTCCCAGTCTTTCAGTAATTGCTTAATAAATATGTTGTGTTTTTTGCAGAAACATTCCTGCTAGAATCTACGTGTGTTTTCTGTCTTTGTACTGCAAAGGCTGAAAGCTGTAAGGTAAACCTGCAGGATAAATTGACATGCTGCTGGTTAAAAATTTGCAGAGTGAATCAGTTTGTGCTGTTGGTTTTAGGCCTCTTGCAGACGACCGTGGGCGAGATCAGTGTGCTATCCGTGTTTTTTCCAGATAGCACACTGACCCATTCATTTCTATGGACACATGCACACGACTATGATTTCCACTGATCAGTGTGCGGGCTGAAAGTCCATGCCGCAAAATATAGAGCAGGTCCTATTCTATTCAATGTTTGCGGGACGGACTCAAAAAGACTTAAAACAAAGGACAGCACACTGATGTACTCCGTGTGTCATCAGTGTGCCGTCCGTATTTGCGGATAAGCTAGGGACATCATTAGATGTCTCCTGTGTGGTTGTGTTTTTTTTTTTTTTTTTTTTTTGGTGGATCCGCAAACTAGGCTCACACACTGATGACACACTGTCCGTTTTTGTGGACATACGGCACTGATGCTGAAGACACAGTGATGACACACGGTCCGCAAGAAAGGACCACTGATTACTAGTTTGCGGACCGCAAAATACACACGGTCATCTGCAACTAGCCTTACTCACAGCATGTGGATAAGAGTTTGTAAAGTCTCATCCACTATGCTGGTGCTGTACAACGCAGTGGGTTAACCCATTGCAAGTACAATCTGTGCAGACCTTGTCCAAATGTTAAGCAGAATCAAAACATAAAGCAGTACTGTAATTAGTTATAAGGAAAAATTCTCTTTATTATACTCACAGGATGTAAAATATTAAGCATATCAATAAAACAGCATGTATCATGCCATCTCCAGCCCAGTGCAGCCCATTTATTTGCTCAAACATGCAGAGTCTATTGTGATCACGTACACTTCTAAATATTGGTTTTGTGCAAAGTCTTATTATTTTATTAGTGAAGGCAGCTGGAAATGAGATGAACCATTGACATTCATAGTTCCTTGTTCTAAATTTCTTCATTTTCTTCTTTGTGTGACGAGGGTTGAAATCTGCGATTGAACTTGCAGCAATAATTGACTTGCTGCATGCTCAAAACCTGCAGCACAAGATATAGTGCATTTCAGGTTTTTTTGCAGAGTGTGGATGGCATTTGTTGAAATCCTATCTACAATTGTACTGTACTTCCCAACAGGTCGATTCCATTTGGCAATTCTGCCTGAGATGACCAGCATCAAAGTTGCAGCGTGTGGCCGTAGACGGGAAAAAAAAACCTCACTAGTGAAAGTTAAGGGAATATTTCTGTGCTATAGAAATGGCGGATAATAAATATAGTACAGAGGGTGTCATTAGTATATTCTGAAAAGAATTAATATAGGTCACGTAGTTCTGTAAAGTCCTAAGAGACAGCAGCTTTGGTTAACCTGCTGTTAAAGTGCATGGCCTACTTTTAATCTGCACAGAGTAGTTTATGTATATGAAATGTTAAAGAATAACTCCATAGCAGTATCATTAGATAATATGATATCTCCAGAAGTAATCTTTGTCCTTAAAGCGATAAAGACAATTCATAGTTGTAAATGTTCTCTGACCCTACTCAAAATTTTAAGTGTGCTTACAATTTCTTACTTACATATTGTGAATGATCACCTTATTATGCTGTTTTAAGATCTTTTAGTATTTTTCTTAGAAGAAATTCTATGGCATTGACAAACATTTTAATGCGTTTTTCTCACACAGTGGACTGGGAGCGCTGTTTTACAGGAAGCCAATTTACCAATCAGTGTGAATGTATTTGCACATATATATAGTATATGGTGCTGCAAGGCACTAACCATTAGCAGAATTTTCTTATCTTTGTTACAGATTTCTAGGAAATACTGTATTCTGTTCTCTGTCCTCTTCCTTCTAGACCTGTCCTCTGTCCTTGACACTGTCGAGCACTTTCTCCTGTTACAAACTCTCTCATACATTGGTATTACAGACCTGGCCCTCTCCTGGATCTCTTAATACCTCACTAACTTTACTTTTAGCATTTCCCACTCACATACCACCTCCTCATTGCACCATTTCTCTGTAGGTTTTCCTCAGTGCTCCGTCATAGGACCCCTACTATTCTTTATTTATACCTTTGGCTTGGGTCAACTCATAGAGTTCCATGGCTTTCAAAACCATTGTTATGTTTTCAACACTCAAATATATCTCTCTGACCCAGACATTACCACTCTGATATCCTGCGTTCCAGTGTGTACCAGCTATAGTCTCTTCCTTCTCTTCGTGCTTTCTCAGACTCATAATGGAGGACATATATTGTCCATCGTCTTTCTCCCACCTCACTCAGCCCCGCTACCTAATTGATCACTCACCATTAATGATTTCCTACTTACCCCAGTCGCACAAGCCCTCTGATCCTAGGTAACCTTTGATTCTGTCCTGACCTTTAAACCACAAATCCAAGCCCACAACATCTCTTACTGCTTCTAACACAGAAATTTTAATCAAATTCGCTCTTTCCTCACCCCTGAGAGTCCACGCCCTCATTATCTCCTGCTCAGACTACTGCAGCGTCCTTCACTGTGGATTCCCAGTAAATGCTCTCACTTCCCCCCAATCCACCCTCAACTCTGCTGCCAGGTGAATCCCCCTTTCTTATCCTCATTTTTCTTTGGCCTCTCCCCTTTGGCAGTCCCTTCACTGGCTAGCCATTGTCCAACAAATAGAGTTTAAAATGTTTACACTGACATACAAGGCCGTCAGAAACCTGTTCCTTAAATACATCTCTGACCTAACCTCCTGCTATGTCACCACATGCAATCTCCACTCCTCACAAGACTTTCTGATTTGCTCTGTCTGCTCTTATGCGCTTTTCACACAACTGCCTCCAGAATTTCTTCCATGCATCTCCTATACTCTGGAACTCGCTACCACAATACATAATACTGTCCCCCACATTCACAGGCTTCCATAGCTACCTGAAAACCCACCTATACAGGAAACCCTACAACCTTCAATAACCCTGCTGCCATTACAATACCATATGAACAACTTTCACCTCTCGCATGTTCGACTTTGTTTCCAGCGAAAAAAACTGGCTTCGCGGCGCAGAGAGTGTAAGCGCACACCCGCGTATTACTTTAAAAACCCATTCAAATGAATGGGTTTTTAAGCAATGCATCACTAACCTTTTGCTATCCAGTCCCTATACAGTTTCCCGAGATTTTCAGTCGGATTCGCGGCGGACAGACTCTGGCGCAAGTGTGAACCCACATTTCAGTTTGTCACTAAGTTAGTTTATTGCACTCATTTTTGTATATATGTAAACTGTTTTCATATGCACAGCGCCATGGAATCAATGGTGATATTAAAAATAAATAAATAAAGATAAAGTAGTAAAAATAATAACAACCCCGGGGGGGGGGGGGGGGGGGGGGGGGGGGATAACAGTGATAAATGAAAGTACATTGAAGGGTATTGTCACTGGGAGAAGCAATGTGTGCTGGAAGTTTTACATACTGCCTACATTTCCACAAAAGTTTATACTGGGCAGGGATTCTAACACATAAGATACAAGTAAAAAGAAAGACTCCCTTCTAAAATTCACAGGGTTGTCCATCTCAAAAAAGTTTACAAAACCACTTAGAATGGCATAGAATGAAAGGATCGATACTCTCCTTACCAAGCTCTCACTTTTCCTGCTTAGATGCTCCTGGCCCCCTATTAGTCACTGCATTTCCTGCTGAAGCTGTCTCAGCATGGACATATGATCACTGGCTGTAGAAGTTTTCCTCTGCATACGGAGATAGCGCTCATATGTCCATACTGGAATGTGTCATTGCTATTATAGCAATTACACAGATCAGGAGGACCAGAAGTGTTGGAACAGGAGTTGTGGGGGATTGGTGAAGTGAGTATGGTTTCTTTTGTTATTTTAACCCATTCTAAGCTGTTTCACATTTTTTTGGGGAGGTTGACAACCTGTTTCAATTTAGTAGTCAAAATTATCTGAATGGGCAAACTGGTATAACTATTGACTTTTACCTGCTTTGACAAATTATCTTATTTTGTGTCTCTTGCCCACAATTTTCTTTTCTCTGTGCTGCCTTTCAACATTGCATAATATCATAGTGACGTTGGAAGCTACTTCCTAAGAGTTAAAATTGCAGTTCAGCAGTGGATAGTGCTGCTCATCCTCCAATTGCAATATTATTTCCTTTTATTTTCTTGTTTTATTGGATAAGTTTTGAAATGCCATAAAATAAAATATATCTAGGGCTTGGAACCATTGCCGGCTGTGTGGTTTCTGTTCCAGTACGTAATTGGGGATAAAGACAGTTCCGTAGAGGTTTGTAAAAGTTTGTCAACACTCAGAATATTATCTTGAGTAATGATGCAATGTTAAAGGCATTTATCAGCCAGATGTGTTGAATCAAGTCATAGTAAATTTTGGACAAGGGTGCAATAGCTTTAAGGACATATAGCTATGATTCATTTTATTTGGCTTGGATACAGTATGGACACCAATACTTGCGGCACAATTTATAATATTCAAGTACCGAGCACACACACTTTAGACATACAGTGGTTACTGCTGTAAAGAAAATACCCTGTAATGTATTTATTTATTTATTTTTTACTAATTTAAAAGTATTTGCAAAACTTTTTTTTATAACTTTTATGGCCACATTTATATATTTTTTTTCTTTTTATGTTTTGTTTGTTCTATGGGGGTAGACATATTCCATAAAGATGTTGTGACAAAGCTAAGAACCACGGCTCTATACATTGTCTAAAGCAGGCACTGTGTATTAGCTTTTAGAGGTCGGAACCTACTTTGTTGACTAAAGTGAGCATGTGCAGAGAGAGGGCAGAAGGACACTGGGAGGAGGCTATCACTCCCTGTCCTGCATCACAACTCACACTGCCGTACACCGTTATGTATCTATTGCAGGGGTCTCAAATTCAATTTACCCGGGGACCGCTGGAGGTAGAGTCTGGGTGAGGCTGGGCCGCATCAGGTTTTCCACACCGGTAATATGCTCCATATTGGCCCCTGCACACGGTATTATGCTCCATAGTGGCCCCTGCACTTGTATTATGCTCCCTAGTGGCCCCTGCACTTGTATTATGCTCCCTAGTGGCCCCTGCACTTGTATTATGCTCCATTGTGGCCCCTGCACACGGTATTATGCTCCATAGTGGCCCCTGCACTGGTATTAGGCTCCATAGTGGCCCCTGCACACGGTATTGTGCCCCATAGTTGCCCACCCAAGAACTATTATTATACTCTGGGTTCTTTTCAGAACCCAGAGTATAATGATTGGAGACCCAGGGGAGGTGACAAACATAAAAACCAGTGTTACTTACCTATACTGGAAACCGGAGCACTCCCAGCAGCTTTCGGCCCTGTCTAATTATGTCACGTGATGAGACCGGCGACGCGACCTGATGACGTCACCAGAGCGCCCAAGCCTGCTCGGAGTGACAGCGGATCGCAGGAGAGGTGAGTAGCATTGGTTTTTACGTACCTTCACCTCCCCATGGTCTCCGATTATTATACTCCAGGGTCTAAAAAGACCCCGGAGTATAATAATAGTAGTATTTGAGGCCCGCGGCCTCACTTACCGATGCCCGCGGCTGGTCACAGCGGCATCCACTTCCCTTTCTGCGTCCCATAGCAGAAGGGGGAAGTGGGGGCGACCACGAGCAGACGCCGGGTAGGGAAATAAATAGGCCGTGACCTGCCGGGGATACTCCAGCAGGTTACGGCCTACTAAAATATATATATATGTTTTATATTTCTATACATAAAAGTCATACTCACCTGATGCAGCCGCCGCCTCCTCTTCTTGTCTGCGACGTCTGTGTCTCAGCGTAGGAGGCGCGATGACGTCATTATATCGCTGCCTGCGCTGTGATGCGGACGTCTCGTAAGCCAGCCCAGGACAGGCCCCGCTCAGCGTTGTTTTTTTTAAAACGGCCTGTCCTGGGCTGGTTTACATTAGATAGTAAAAAATGCCACCCCCAGACAGTGCGCCCCTGGTGCCATTCGTATCAAACTCGGGCCGCACTAACATTAAACTTTGATATTGAGGTGGCGGCCGCAAACTATTGTCCCGAGGGCCGCAGTTGGCCCGCGGGCCGCGAGTTTGAGACCCCTGATCTACTGACAATCTGAAGATGTGTATTGATTTGCCAGCAGGGGGCACTGTGCCTAGCTGTTGTGACTGGGGGGGCTGTACCTAGCTATTATGGGTGAGGTTGCACCTAGCTATTATGTGGAGCAATGGGAAATGTCAATGTAATAGTGTAGCAGCGCTACAAAAGTGTTTGTTCCAATGGACCAAGGCCACTATTTTATAATAATATAGGGAAATGTCTTGGCGTGGATCTCTGCTGACTTTCCCCCTGCTCGGCTTGGCTTTATTGAATGGTCTACTCCCATTTGCTTAAAGTGAGGGTCCTGCCATTGAAGCAGAACCTGGTGAGGAGAAGCTAGTGGGAGCTGTTCCTGGGACAACTTTTCTTCTTTTTGGTTCATTTTTAAGCTAGGTTTTCTGTAAAATGCCACAGTATTTCAGAGTTAGACATAGCTCTTTGCAATGAGGAAGCCTGTTGGGATTTTATGCTGTTTGTGGTTTTGGCTAGTCTGAATCTCCTGCCACATTTCCTTTAAGTAGGGCATATCACCGCGGCAGCCTAGTGAAAGAGGACTAGGAGATCATGGCAGGGGAACTGAAGGATGAATATCTGCTTCTTCTTTTTTTTTTTCTTATTTCTAGCCATTAAACTGCTTTCATATTGGGATACGGGTAAATGGATGTGATAGTGGAAATGCACAAAGGAAGAAGGACAAAAGCCAGTAAGAG
The DNA here is from genome assembly GCA_947044405.1 of Leptodactylus fallax. Taxonomy (NCBI): domain Eukaryota; kingdom Metazoa; phylum Chordata; class Amphibia; order Anura; family Leptodactylidae; genus Leptodactylus; species Leptodactylus fallax. The sequence goes on along the minus strand of CAMRHE010000074.1, from coordinate 4,546,778 downwards.
AGGAGAGTACAGTGTACTTAGAGAGATTTAGCCATAATACATTTACTGTAAATTCCTACCCCCAGTATGGTGTATAATCCTTGTCAATCTCTTCTCCCAGTAGGGCTCACACTAGTGTCCTAAGTTTCTTATCTGTGTATTGGTAAGAAAACATAGTCTTGAGTACTCACTCATTTATGACATTTTTTGTTATAAAGTATTTTACCCCTTACTGAACCTTCTGAGCTACAGTATAATACAGTATGTATGCTGGGTGGATGTCCCAGTACATGCAGCTGCAAGTTACGTTGTACATGCCATTTTACATTTTTGACTGGAAATTTACCACCTGTCAGTAAAAGCTGTTTACACTGCTTTTCATATGAGACAAATGTCTAAAAATCAATTCTGGCAGTGAGTGTGAAGCAAAGTTTTTAAAGTTGTGGATTCTCAGGGTGCAGCGCTAGCTGCAGTTATTAGAGAGGATTAAGGAGCACAGCTGGCGGGCAGATGGAATGCTTGGTATTCAAAGCAGAAAGCAGGCTGAACCGAGAATATGTAGGAAAAGAGAAAACACTTCTCCACTATTTTAATACAATATTTTATTTACTACTGATAACCTCATCATCTAGGCTACTGAAAGTCTCCAGGGTGAAGTCTTTGTAGCTTATTTAGTAGGAATCACCTCTTTAGAGTCAGCAGCCAGTAAGTCTTTTGTGTACCTTGGCCTCAATAGTCTATCAGATCTTTTTACTCATTATAAATAGTTTCCAGATCCTTTTTATAGTAATTCTTGTTTACTTTTACATTTTTTTTTATATTTTATTTTGAGTCGAGCCAGACATAACACAGACATATCTTACACCAATATCAACATATGAGGGCCCCAGTATTTCAATGAAATTATATCATCCAAAGTCTTTTATGGAGAGGGCAGTCAATAGAAGAAATCTTGTAAATTATAGTGTAAGATTATACATCTGACATTTGAGTCACCTATGGTTATCATTAAACTAAGCAGACAAACGTTCCTCCACTTTGTGGAAGAGAAAGCTGATGGGAAATCCCTCTTCCAGAGCTCCAAGCCAATGTTGTAGCTAAACAGATACAAATATCTTAAATGTCCAGATGGATACATTTGGGCTAAGGCTGAATTCATAAACTGCGCTGGAGAATGTGAAATATAGATGTCTGCACTGACACTGCCCTGGGTATTGAAAGTTATAGATTCTGTATGAGTATGAAGAATGCTGGAAAGACTATGATAAGAAAACAAGACTATATTCAAAATCTGTTGAGGAGCAATCCTTCTTACACCTTTTGGAAATATACAAATGGAAAATGAAGCAACGATGGATCTCTTTGGGTTTCAGGTATAGGAGGTACAAGAGGAACAATGTTATAGTGTCTCGACAACAAGAACATCTTGCTAAACCTCATTGATCTTAATATTGCAAACATATTAATTAACATATAAACATGATGACAAATTGGCGCTTGCGTCATCTTTGGTTCCATACTTCATTTTGCAAGAGCTATTAAAGCCAAGTGTAAATTTGGTAAAGGCAATAAAAATGAAGCCCTAAGAATGAAGTTTTCCATGTGTCTGGTCCCCTTGTTTTTACAAATGCCAGTGAAACACCTTAGGGTACATCCACCTGATGTTTTGCACCCGTAATTGTGAGTGCAGGATCATCTACTGAATAGCCTAACTGACAGAAGGATAGGTTTCTCTCTGGTGACTGACCAAGATGTCCATCATCTGTCATTTACCATAATCGATTCTCCATCTGCTTTACAGGCAGCTAAGTCTTGCATACAATACACGTCCCCTATGGGTACAGTGCACGTGTCCTATTGGCACAGTTAAGCAGGTTTTACTAATAAAGCGTTATTGAAGTTTCTTATGTAATAAGGTCTGTCTAGTGACACATTTTCTGCTAAAATGCCTACATAATATGCACAAGTTTTCTTCTCCAAGGCCAAAAAAGCTAACATAATCATAGCCAAAACATCACATTGAGAAACATTAACTGATGTCAGTGGAAGCTTTTTGATAGCGGTTCAATCAGTTGACTTCAGACAGCCTCTAGACCCGTGATGGCGAACCTATGGCACGCGTGCCAGAGAGGGCACGCAGAGCCCTCTCAGCTGGCACGCGCGCCGTCGCCATGATCGCTCACTAACGGGGAATCCGGTACAGGATTCCCTATTAGTGAGCGATCACGTCTTTCGGCTGAGCTGTCAGTGTAGGCCGCGGTCCGGACTGCGGCCTACACTGACTGCAGAGTGTAACCTCTGCCCCGACGCAGGCGTGATGACATCAGTCATCAGCGCACGCGAGCGGAATGAGGAGGAGGAGGACGTTCTTCGTGGGACTGCAACTCTTCATGGGACTAGGTAAGTAATATAAACTACTGTGTAGGGGCCTACTGTGAAGCATAAACTACTGTGTGGGGCCCCACTGAAGCATATACTACTGTGCGGGGCCCCACTGTGAAGCATCTAATACTGTGCGGGGCCCCACTGTGAAGCATATAATACTGTGCGGGGCCCCACTGTGAAGCATATAATACTGTGTGGGGCCCCACTGTGAAGCATATACTACTGTGTGGGGCCCCACTGTAAAGCATAAACTACTATGTGGGGGCCCACTGTGAAGCATATAATACTGTGTGGGGCCCCACTGTGAAGCATATAATACTGTGTGGGGCCCCACTGTGAAGCATAAGCTACTGTGTGGGGCCCCACTGTAAAGCAAAAACTACTGTGTGGGGCCCCACTGTGAAGCATATAATACTGTGTGGGGCCCCACTGTGAAGCATATAATACTGTGTGGGGCCCCACTGTGAAGCATATACTACTGTGTGGGGCCCCACTGTGAAGCATATACTACTATGTGGGGCCCCACTGTAAAGCATAAACTACTATGTGGGGGCTCACTGTGAAGCATATAATACTGTCTGGGGGCCATTCTGGAGTACAGTAATACCTCGTACATTCGCGAGGTTAGGTGACAGAGCGGGTCGCGGATCGCGAGGAATCGCGAATGTTTGGTACAAGCGCTTAGAAGCGCTTACAATGTCGATTTCTAATGTTTAACCCCTAAATATCAATAAACTTTACCCTACAGTACTGTACAGTATACTAAAGTATACTGTACAGTACTGTATATTAATACATTCATTCATTTTTCTTATACACTCACAGTAAAATGAAACTAATTACCGGGAACGTAACGAACAGGACGCTACTACCCAATAGCGAAGGGGTTTTTTTAATTAAATTTCACAGATCTGAAAAAAAAAGAGCAAAATCTATATATGTTAGTTGCCAAAAAAATATTGCGAATCTGTGAATTCGCAAATTCGGAAACGCGAGTGTACGAGGTATTACTGTATATAGTACTATCTGGGGGCCACTTCAGATCGAATTGTACTATGTGGGGGCCCTTCACTATTTATATCACACAGTATCTGTTTTATAGCAGATGTGATATTATTACAGGCTGTAATAACATTGCACGGTCAATATAAAACAGATCCTGGTTAATTTAAGGTTAAATTGCCGTGTTGGCACTTTGCGATAAATTAGTGGGTTTTGGGTTGCAGTTTGGGCACTTGGTCTCTAAAAGGTTCGCCATCACTGCTCTAGACTATTCTACCCAGTGGGAAAACAGAAACCTAAAATACTCTTATTTTTACCATTGAAGTCAATCTCTGGCAGTATAGCATCTAATGGGACATGACACCTTTTTTTTCTTCTCATTGGAATGAATTAATGAAAATATACTCCTTATTTCTCCATATGAAGTCAGAGACACATAAAGGCACAGTATAGATCTGTAGAATTCTATAGGTGCTAAATTATTGATGTTGAACATCCACAGAGCAGTAATACAGTGATGAGCATGATACTTTGATGTGAACAGAGTAATGTTAATACATGTGCTCACAAAAGATTTGGCTGCTTGGTGATTGTGGCTCAGTTGTATGAGAAAAGCTGACTGACAACCTCATTAGCAATATAATGGTTGACAACCCTTTTACACTGTTGTGTTCCTCAAGTGATGCATTTTACAAAACTACCTAGAAATGCATTTTTGCTGATACTACTTGGTATTACATTGAGGTGTTAGATGTTGGTAATGCCATTCTGGGTTCCATTCAGAAGGGTCTCTTATTTTGTTTGCTCTTCAAGGTCCAGTGAGTCCATCATTGACTGGACAAGGTGAGCTGCCAAACCAATTGTTGCTTTTGGCTGTAGATTATTTTTTAATCTGCACCAAACTGAATCTCTCATTGAGCACATTGAGATTGTGCACATTGACTATTGTGCTGTGAGGACATTTGGATTGTGAGATTTTTCCATTAATCCAGGCTTTGTGCACAGTCACATCCCATTGTTTCTTTTACTGGGCCATAATTTAAGAGATCAGTGCTCTGGTCTTATTTGATCTGCGTCCACTAAAGTGAGGGTTAAAGTTTTATTTTTTTTTAACAACCATAATTCATGTATGTAATTATGGTTTTACTTATCTCAGGGAAATAAATGGAATAACTATTCATGCTGGTGTTGTAAAATCTGCAGTAAATGTGCTTTGAAAGTCTGTATCATACTCAAATCTGCCAGTTGTCCGCACAAGAATAGAGTATGCTGCAGATCTGAAAATTCATAGGCACTAAAATATGCACACTTAAATACCCCTAAACCTTTTTTCTTACATAGCAATCTTTCTGTTTTATACTATTTTTGGTAAAAATTGAGAAAAATATTTGTAATTTTATATCAGAATATGATGAAATGTAGCTCAAAATGTGATGGAAAATGCTGTGTGTGAACATAACCTAAGGACAGCCCATCAATATCAGTTAAGGGGAGGTCCGACCTTCACCAGTCAGCTGTTTAAAGGGGCCATGGTGCTCAGACGAATGCCCCCCCCCCCTCCCTTTCCTTTCTTTTTTTCCCCCCCGTTTAAATAGAAGAAGAAAAAAAAAAAACACCCCCCCCCCCCCCCCCACCACACAAAAAAACCCCCCGGGGCCCCCAAAAAAAAAAACCCCCCCAAAAAATTTTAAAAAGCCCCCGAAAAAATATTTTTTTTTTTATTTTTTTTACTTTCTTACATAACACCCACGTATCCCGCCACACTTTACAAATGTTGTCCCCCCCCACCGCCCCATGTAGGGCTGACATTCTAGTCCATATTTTCCCATCACCCATGACAGCACCCAGAGAGAGGATCCGCCCCCAGGGACAGGAAGCCTACGGTATAAAAAGGTGGAGCCTCTCCTACCCCTCAGTTGTTATAGGCTGGACATTGGCTGGAGGGAGACCTACGTGCCTGCTTGAGGCAGGCTTACCTGATGGCATAGGAAAGAGTTGGTCCTGGTAGGGGTTGCCTCTCTTCTTCCATGGGTGGCTGTTAGCTGTGTCCCAGTCTGGAGTCAGGTGCCATCCCCCCAGCTATGCGCCGCTGGTGTTCCGGGCGCGGGGGTTCTGATATCCAGGCAGAAGGAGTGTGTTTCCTCTGCTTTAGGCCGAGGAGTTCCGGGCCTGCAGGGAGACACATGGTGGTGCCAGCCCGGAAGGAAGTGGGTGTGGCTTCCGGTTGAAGGGGCGTGGCTTACCGATGAGGGTGTGACTTCCTGTGGAAGGGGCGTGGCCTAGCGGCTGAATGGCCATATAATGCAGATTGAAGGATGGTGGAGCTGCTAAGCAGTTCCTGGCCCTCCATGCACCGAGTCTCTACAGTATGGAAGAGCAGCAGCAGCCACAGCATCTGCCGCCACAGCAGCCGCCGCCGGCAAGAGGAAGACCCCAAGATGGAGGGCAAGATGAAGGTCCACCTCCACCTTCCTCGGTATTCTAGGGGGATGTAAGTGGCTGCGTGCCAACCCTTTATTTTTTATTGATTAATGGTTTGCCCTGTCTTTTGTAGGATAGACCTAGGAAAACCTTGGCGAAATCTAAGAATAAGGAATGTGCCTTATGTAGAACTAAACTTTCTTCTTCTTATGAGAAAAAGCTCTGCCCATCATGCATTAATAGAACTATTGCTGAGGAGTCCCCGTCATTCTTACAGGGTATCAGATCTATGATACAGGAGGAGGTCAGGAGTTCCCTTAAGGGTAAAAGTGGCCAGAAAAAGAAGTCCAGTTCCTCTACCTGGGGTCATGACTCCTCTTCTGAGGAGGAGTCTGTTCAAGGTGAAAGTGGAGAATTATCCGATGATGTCTCTTCTTCCTCCATATCTGATGTAGAGGGAGGACAGTCGTGTTTTCCAGTTGAGGATACTGATAAGTTGCTCAAAGCCATTCGAGCGACTATGGGGATTGAGGACTCTAGACCCTCCCGTTCTATGCAGGACATTATGTTTGGAGGTTTGGAGGTTCGTCAAAGGAGACACTTTCCAGTCCATAAAAATATCACATCGCTTATCAAGAGGGAATGGAAAAAGCCGGACAAGAAGGGTTTTATCCCTAGAGGAGTTAAGCGTAAATACCCGTTTGAAGAGGGAGCTTGCTCTTCTTGGGATAATGTACCAAAAATTCATGTTGCCATAGCCAGAGCCTCCAGGAAGTCAGCAATGCCTTTCGAGGACATGGGTACCCTGAAGGATCCCTTAGACAAGAAAGCAGAAAGCTTCCTAAGGCGTTCTTGGGAGTCAGTAGGAGTGTCCCTCAAGCCCAATATAGCGGCTACCTGTACTGCTAGATCCCTTATGATCTGGCTAGGGGAGCTGGAAGATCAATTAAGGGATAAGGCCCCAAGAGAGCAGATTCTGTCAGCCCTGCCGACTATTAGAAAAGCTGCAGATTTTTTGGCAGATGCTTCAGCAGACGCTGTAAGATTATCAGCTCGCTCCCTTGCCCTGACCAACTCTGCCAGAAGGGCTATATGGCTGAAGAGTTGGACAGGTGATGTAGGGTCTAAGACCCGGCTGTGCAATCTGCTCTGTGACGGTGAATATCTCTTTGGACCAGCCTTGGATGACATCTTAGCTAAGGCAGGAGATAAAAAGAGAGGTTTTCCTGTGCCTTCCTCTAGTCAGACACGGAGGTCCTTTCGTCCCTTTGGAGCATACAGAGGGCAAAAAATTGTCAAGTCCAGAGATAACAGCTGGGCAGAATCCAATAAGAAACACAAGGGGTTCTTATTTAACAACTCACCCTGTAATAAAGATCCAAGACCCAATAGGCAATGACGCCAGGCCCTGGGTAGGGGGGAGACTGAGGAAATTCCTTCCTGCCTGGAGGAAAATTTCATCAAGCCCTTGGATCCTGGATACAGTGAGAGTAGGCCTGAAGTTGGAGTTCTCTTCTCCTCCGCCTTCAAGTTTTCAGATTACCAGAACTCAGACTTCCCTAACCTCTCAATCGGCTCTGGAATTGGAAGTGAAGAGCCTAATCTTGAAAAGGGTGCTGATTTCAGTTCCCCAGGAAGAGGAGAGGCAGGGGTTTTATTCCCATCTGTTCTTGGTAAGGAAACCCGATGGCTCCTACAGAACCATAATAAATCTAAGGAGGTTAAATCAGTTTCTGTCTTACAAGAAATTCCGGATGGAGACAGTGCAGTCAGCAGTGAGATTGTTAACTCCCAATTGCTGGATGGCGGTGATAGACCTGAAAGATGCTTATTACCATATTCCAATTTTTCCAGGTCACCAGAGGTTCTTGCGAGTAGCAGTAGAGATGGGAGGGGTGGTTCAGCATTACCAATATCAGGCTCTTCCCTTTGGAATCTCCATGGCCCCAAGAGTCTTTACCAAAATAGTGGCAGAAATGGGGGCACATGTAAGAGAGAAAGACATTCTGTTTATTCCATATCTAGACGACTTTCTCATTGTGGCAAGATCCAGAATAGAATGTTTAGAAAGTGTCAGAGTAGTACTGAACATTCTGGAGGAATTAGGTTGGATGGTGAATCTAGAGAAGTCAAGTTTAGTTCCTTCTCAACAGAAAAAGTTTCTAGGGATCATTTTAGATTCCACGGCTCAGAGATCTTTTCTCCCTCCAGAGAAAATAGAGAGGGTTCTGTCCCTAGTAAAAACCCTGATCCAGTTCCCCAGGGTCACTATAAGAAAGGCTATGTCCATCCTGGGGACTCTCACGGCCTGTATTCCAGCTGTACCTTGGGCTCAGAGCCACTCCCGAGACCTGCAGTGGGAAATCCTGGCAGCCTGGTGTCAGGAAGAGAAAATTCTCGACAAATTTATGTGGGTGTCTCAGCCAACAAGAGAAACCCTGGGTTGGTGGTTAGTCAGGGGTCACCTAGAAATGGGAGTTCCATGGAAGATCTCAGACCCCCCTAATTATTACCACAGATGCCAGCCATTGGGGGTGGGGTGCCCACATGGGGGATCAGGTGTTCCAGGGCTGCTGGTCAAGGAGTCTTTCTCAGGCATCCTCAAATCAGAGGGAACTAATGGCGATTTTGGAGACCTTGAAAGTCATAGGTCAGGGTATTCGGAATCGCCATGTAAGGATCATGTCCGACAATATGACAGCAGTTTCATATATAAACAAGCAAGGGGGTACGAGGTCCCTTCCCCTTATGAAAATAATGGCCCGGATTCTACATCTGTCAGAGCCTCTGGTTCTCTCCTTGTCCGCTCTGCATATCAGGGCGTCAGACAACTTCAGGGCAGATTTCTTGAGCCATCACAGTCTGAATCAGAGCGAGTGGGAATTGAACCCATCCATCTTTTTAGAGATCACCAGGGTTTGGGGAGTCCCGGAAATAGATCTCTTTGCCAGTCGGTCAAACAAGAAGGTGGAGAGATTTTTTTCCCTAAACCCAGAGGAATCCCCCTTTGGGGTGGATGCTGTGTCCCACAGGTGGGATTTCTAGCTTACGCTTTTCCTCCCTTCTTTCTCATTCCAGCAGTTCTGAGGAAAATCAGGGAGGATCGAGCGAGGGTTATTCTGATTGCCCCCTTTTGGCCGAGGAGAGCCTGGTTTACCTGGCTAAGGATCCTGTCTGTTTCGGATCCTTGGATTCTCCCAGTCAGCCAGGACCTTCTATGTCAGGGCCCCATTCTCCATCTGGAGTCCAGCCACCTACATTTGACGGCCTGGAATTTGAGCGGAGATTACTAGCTTCTAAAGGTTTTTCTCAGAATCTCATTTCCACTCTTCTAAAAAGCAGAAAACCGGTCACTACTAAAATATACGCTAGGACTTGGTTCCGGTTTTTTGAATTTCTAGGGGGTTCTCCGGGGGAGCTTAGGGATATACCTAGAAAACAGATTCTAGAGTTCCTTCAGAAGGGACTAGAAAAGGGGCTTTCTACCAGCACTTTAAAAAAGTCCAGGTTTCAGCCCTTAGTGCTCTACTAAACGTTAAATTGGCTGACGATCCCTGGGTGATTGGGTTCATCAAGGCGGCCTCTAGAAGTAGACCGGTGGTTAGGTCCAGAGTTCCTCCCTGGGACTTGAACCTAGTTCTGTCTGCCTTAACTAAACCTCCCTTTGAACCATTGGACTCTATCCCTATTAAAAATTTATCCCTGAAAGTGATTCTTTTAGTGGCCCTTACCTCGGCACGTCGCATAGGAGAATTGCAGGCTCTATCAGTTAATCCACCCTTTACTGTTATTACAGAGGACAGGGTAATAATTAAACCAGACCCAGCTTTTTTTGCCTAAAGTAGCCTCAAAATTTCATAGATCTCAGGAGATAGTTCTCCCCTCCCTCTGTGCTAACCCAAGTAATGCTAAAGAGCAGGAATACCACTGCTTGGATGTAAGATGTTGCCTAATCCAGTATTTGTCCTCTACTTCCTCTTGGAGGAAATCTACTTCCCTTTTTGTTCTCTTTTCAGGTCCCAACACAGGGAAGGCGGCCTCTAAGTGTAGTCTGGCTAGGTGGGTGAGACTAACAATCTCCCTGGCCTACAGTTCTTTGGGCCTTCCCCCCCCAGTGGGGCTCAAGGCACATTCTACTAGGGCGATTGCCACCTCCTGGGCCGAGAGAGAGGATGCTTCCATAGAATCTATCTGCAAAGCGGCAACCTGGTCTTCACCTTCTACCTTTTTTTCGCCATTATAGGCTGGACATTGGGGCTTCTGCTGATCTTTCTTTTGGAAGGAAAGTTTTACAAGCGGTGGTCCCTCCCTAGTGTTTTCCTATTTTATTCTCTCTGGGTGCTGTCGTGGGTGATGGGAAAAATGGTAATTACTTACCGGTAATTGGATTTTCCAGAACCCACGACAGCACCATCCTTTATCGCTCCCTTTTTTCTTGGTGATGGACTTTTGTTTGACACTGGGTGTAGCAAGCAAAAAAAAAAAAGTTTTGACCTTAGGGTCATATGTTACAAGTTAACTGGAGTCTCTCTCTCGCTTCTATAAAACAACTGAGGGGTAGGAGAGGCTCCACCTTTTTATACTGTAGGCTTCCTGTCCCTGGGGGCGGATCCTCTCTCTGGGTACTGTCGTGGGTTCTGGAAAATCCAAAACACCGAAAAAAAATCCCATTTTTTAAAACTAAAAAACCCCTTTAAAGTGATACTTTAAAACTAATAATAGACATTTATTACTGTCTAGGTCACAGTCACTGGTATGACTTAATAGGGAACTTCATTTCCTCTCCCTGGTTTACACCGACCCCCCTTTTTTTTGGGTCCACACCCCGGGATGGTGCCAACTGAACCTTTTGCCAGTGATGGCATTGTAGCTGCATATATCTACCTGTGTGTAGGGACAATAAAATGATATTCTATAATTTATTTCATGATTTTACATCACAACATTGATTCTTTTTACTACTATGACCTTTTGTATAGCAGACTGTACATGCACTTTGCACATGAACTTCTCTTTACATTCCCAGATTAGATTGAACTACTCTGTTTTATTTAGTGATCTTTGTAAAGTCTGATTTCTGTCCTGCTTTTTTACTGTACTATTGATGGCGAGTATGTCAGTTACTTGTTGGAATATAGGAAGTGTTAGCAGCTCATGCACCAGGCATACTTGTAAGTGAAGCTGAACATCAGTAAGGAAGGAATGCTGGAAGCACTTGGGTAGATGAACTGTCTGGCTGATATAACAGATTAGCTGGCAGGTCCTTGAGAAATGGGTCACCATGTCTCTGGATATGCAGAAATCGGTGTGCACTGCTCCCAGATAATATTTTGTTGCTTTGGTAACAGGGGCATACACACAAAACAGTATATAAAGTACTATCTTTATCTCAATAAATACAATATATTAAAATCTACCACCTCCTTCCTCAACTGTGTTACAGAGCACATTACCACGATAAGCATCATACCTTTGTTATATATATATATATATATATATATATATATATATATATATGTGTGTGTGTGTGTGTGTGTGTGTGTATATATATATATATATATATATATATATATATCTTGTGTAAATTTGGAGAAAAACTATTTTGAAGTGATATTTAAATGAGGCAGTCGGTGCACTTGGGGCGGGCTTTCAGCCCTGGGAGCATTGCTGTTGCTGCTAAAGTAGGATGGTTGGTGTCATAGCAGTGAGTGGATCAACTCTCACTTCATGGAATGGTGCAGGCAGGAGATGGTATGGCACCTGAATGCCAAGAGTGGTGCTCCACTATGAAGTGAGTTTACATCTACTTTGTAAGTTCCATTATACTCTTTCATCATAGGAAATACAGTTTGAATTCAAACTGTGATGGACCCATCAGATGACGAAGACCAATAGAGCCCAATACACCATGTTGACTTGTAATGGGGTCCATTCCTGGCATATATGATGGAATCTGTGTTGGAGGTTCTGAGCAGAGCCTCCATTACTGATGATTACAGAGCCTCTATCACAGATTCCATAACAATTTACATAAATATAGTGCAGTGCTTTTTTCCCCAAAGTGACAGACACCATGATGAATGCCATTATGAGTGACTGAGGTTCATTGGATGCCATTGGTAACTATCCAGTATCTGATCCAGCACTGCATTGTGTTTTCTGTTATAAATGGAAACCATGATGCAGATGTGAGCAGGACCTAAGAAAATAATCTTGACTGCCTAGAGTTGTATTAGACAGAAATGTTTATTACCCAATATGCCATATTATAGTAGCCCAAGGGGCATTATAACTGGTTGCTAATTGTCATATTAATACAACACGCTACAGCTTCCCACTAATGGTCTAGCACCATAACAGATCTCATTGATTTGCCGTGTCCCGACTTCAGCCATAGAGCGACTAGCCAAATATTTTTAAGATATAAATGTACACCCTACTGGATTAAGCCTGAATGTTCAAGGGCAGTTTGTGGTTCAGCCAAGATCTATACTGTATGCACCAATTTTAGCCTTATAAAAGAGTTTCCCCAACAAAGATGGTGCAGACACATGATGTTCCTTAGAACTTGGTCAGGGGCTCCTTAGACAGCTGTAGTTGTAATCCGTACAAGAGGAATGTCAAATATCATCCTGCTCAAAATGCTTTGTTTGGAGGCAGGCAAGTAAATTAAGGCTGGGTTCACCTCTGTGCTATTTTCATTTATTCCATCATAGGAACAGAAGATGGGACTAAATATTAAGACTGGAAAAGATGGAAAAGTCATGCTTGCAGGAATTTTTCACATGTGATTTTAGACTGAACAAATGGAGCCTCTAACACAAGTGTGATCGTAGCCTAACAAATCCTGGGCAGAACTGGTCATGAATTCTGATATGTGTAGCCTGTCCCCACACTGAGCATCTTTAGGGTAGCAGTAGGAACAGTGGTTTCCTCAAAGGGACAGAGATGTGTGGATTTGGTCCCTGGTGGTTTTATTTCTCCAGTACTACTTGTAAAATACACTCTGGCGTCAAATAAAAATGAATTGCATGGAATGTAAAAATCATGGCTGTGAACTGAGCTTTTAGTGTCATGACAGGGATTCCTCAAGTGTTAAAATCTTCTTATGAAGTAAGAGCCGGATGGCTGGGATCTATGGTGAGCTCATTCAATTGGAATGGAGAGTTGCTGTAGATACAATAAATAGTCAGTGTGTCCAGCAGCTAAGTGTGGAGTTGGCTCTCAGTAGTTGAAAGAAGATAAACTACTGAACGAAAAAATGTGGTTTGACTTCATAAATCATGATTTCTAAACTTATGTGGCCAAAGTAAGCAGCCATGGATCACTAACTTGTGGCTATAAATTGATGAAATAAAAAATGGGACTAGGTTTGCTTGTACAGATTGACATTCTATAATCATTTTTTAATAACATTAGCTCATATGTATATTATTAGTGAGTGTTGCCACGTCACTTTCCGATCCTGGTGACCATATGAATAGTGTTACTATCAAATGTCCTTCTTCAAGATTCTCAGATTCAGGATTTCTGTGATATTATTCATCCATTCCCTTGCAGAACATCTTCCTCTTTCCTCTCACTATCTGCTTAGTGTTGAATATTCTTTTTCTCTAGATCCCACTTACCATAGAGTGCAGTTAGTTTTGGTGCCTGATATAATAGTTAAGCTCCCTACTGTTGTAGACTCTCTACTGAACCAAAAGCTCCTGGGCCCCAATGGGGCCTCTACCTACCATCTGCCATTTAGAATAGTGGTATGTTTTATGTGGCAGAGGAACCTTTGGGGCTCCCTCACAGTCCAGGACCTGGTAGCACCCTTTATAACTACACCCCAGCTTTGAGTGCTGATCGATGCATCTGTTCAGGTATAAGTGGTTGTAAATCCATAAGTGCATAAAGTTACATGTGGAGACTTCATAGGTATAAAGCAAGACCTATTCTATGAAGAACCAGAAGTAAAGAGAGCTTGCAGGACCTTAATATAGTCTAGGAATGCTGACCCATAAATGTGTAGAACAATCACCCTCAATTTCCTTGATCAGAATTGTTTGACTTCCTTCTGGAAAGCAATATTGGGCTATGAATAGGATCTCCCACAAGTCACTATATGCAGGAATTACCTGTATCACTCCCTGCAAGAATGTGGCTGTGATTTGTAAAAATCAAGCCGCAAATTCCTGCCATAGTAAAGCATGGAGATACGTGTGACATGGCTGAAGTTCATGTCACTTCCTGTGTCTGCCATCTCATAGGAAGTGCTGTACGGATTTTGTTTTGATAGAGAATTTGCTGTCACAGAGGAAGTTCCTTAGAGATCTCCTCTTGTTTAGGATAGAGCATCATTTTTAGCTAGAGATGAATCGACGTGAATTTATTCTCAGTGATTTATCTCAATAAATTGCTTCAGTGATGTCTAGGTGTAGCGCTAGCTTTAAAGAATTGCACAAATCAACTTCACAAGGCACAGACGTGCGTATATATAATGTTGCTTTTTCATCTCATTCATTTTTGCTCTGAGACTGAAAAACTAGTAATATTCTGCATCTGTGTACTCCGGTCATTCCATGTGTTCTAGATCAGCCCTGCTTACGTCAGAGAAAGTGTTTAAGGCTGGTCAGGGCACATCTAGGAAAACGTTCTGGTAACTTTATTGCAATTTGTGTGATTTTTGATTCTGGTCCTATGTCTGCAACTTGTGGAAGTGTTCGTATTTCTTTGCATCTGGCTTGGAGTCATCTTAAGCTCTGTAGATGTGGCAAAGGGAGTGAAAAAAAACATGAAATAATACATTTCCAATACTAGATGCCAGCATAAACTGATGCAAGAAAGAAATCTTGTATCACATCAAAGACCAGATTACATCACCTTTGTAAATACCTAGATTTCAATGCCCAATATTTTACTTCAGATTGTGAGTGATTCTACAGCTGTACTGCACTGATAGATCTGACTGTTCATGAATGTTTCTTCTACAGGGAAAACCACTTGGAAAATCTGAGACAGAATATTATAAGGGACAGTAGAAAAAGAATTGTCTGGATTCAGAAGAAGACAATATGTGCCCTTGTAGTTCATTCCATCTGTGAAAACATTCCTAGACTAGTCATAGAATATTCAAATAATCTTAAAGGAACACTCCTGGCAAATATATGAATACTGTGCCATGCCAAGAGCATGTCCAGTTCCCTAGTCATCAACCTTCAGACTTTGCACTAACATAACACTCTATTCACACGGCTGAGACTATCTTCAGCCGTGTGTTTAGCAAACCTGTGTGGAATTTGTTTTTGGTTTTTTTTTCCATAGACCCGTTCTCTATCTCTTTGGGCTAATTGGGTCTGTGAATATGGATCCAAAAGGCTGTCTTATTTTTATTAATGGATCATGGACAACACACGCTTGAGAAACTCGGTCATGTACATAAGCTCTAGTAATAGAATAAATGCAGATGTAAAGTGATCTGCGATTACCCCCGTTTTCTATCTGATACAGATAATCTGTCTGGTCCACCACATACAACAACATCATCATCAATTTTTCTTTTTCGTATTTTACAGTAGTTTAGTAGTTTCTTTTAATCACACTAACAGATGTAGCTATGATGAGTTTACCCAAACTTCTGCAAATGGTGAATCTGCTGCAGCGTGATAGCTTGTAAAAGAAGACAAGAAAAAACAATGAAAAGTCATTGAAATACATTTTTTAATGACCTTTCATTGGTTTTTATTGTCTTCTGTGATGAGCTATCACGCTGCAGCAGTTTAACCAGCTGCAGAAGTTTGGCTGAAAGGTACAAGCACACGACCATGTGCATGTAGCCAGGACGAGATTAAACTGTACAGACAGCACATGGATGACATCAGTTTGCTGCCTGTTGCCATCAGTGTGCGGCCCCATACACTAGACCATAAAAATACACGGTCGGATGAATGGTTCAGTGTGGTATCATGAAAAATACGGCTAGCACACTGACTATGCACATGGTCGTGTTCGTGAGGCCTAACTCTACTTCTGTATATGGATGCTTTTTATGTATTGTTGTTTAAAAGTGGTACACGGTATATGCCTATATAGTGTTACTTTCAACCTGTATTGGTGTTTTTCCAGTTTCGGCATTTACTAATAAGGAATATAATGTTGCTTGTAGTCATATTGAGTTTATGAAAACAGAAAGTCTCATAGTATATTTGCACTAAAGTCAAGCTAAAAACACCAAAAAATAACAATGTCAGGTTATCAAAGCCCCTTCCCCCCAAAAACAGGTTCATAGAAGGACTGTCACTGCATGGATTACATATCTTCACATGTGATGCTACTGTACATCACATCACATCATGGCATCAGTATATATTATGATACAGTTCACACAATGATCAGTTGTACATTTCTCCTCATATTATGTAAAGCTTTTTTATTATTTCTATTATACCATAGATTATGGTATCCATAGGGCTTTATCTGCTTGTCCTTCTCTAATTGCTCTGCCCTTCTATTGTGGTACTGGTAGTTCCCATTGACTTTAAGTTAACCATGTGGTTTTACAGAAAAATGACCATATTGTGCCACCCAATATATATATATATATATATATATATATATATATATAGTGTGTGTGTGTGTGTGTGTGTGTGTGTGTGTGTGTGTGTATATATATATATATATATATATATATATATATATATAAATGGGCTTCTCTTGTATGTATATATTTGTAATTTATTATTTATTTATTACAATATTTGTAATTTAGCTGCAATATTTGTTCATCTTTTATAGTAGGACGCCTTCATTCTCTTCTACTTTTTACGAAGTATAATGAATAATAGTATAGTACCATGTTAGCCAGAAAAAATCATGCCATATTTGATACTTTTGTGTCAAAAAGACAAAAGTGTTGAAAAATTACATTTGCACAAACTTCAGGCATTTACAAATGAATGACTGAGAACACCCCATATTGTTTGTTTTTGTCTCAGATTGTAGCCTCTCATTTTTGACATGAAAGACATGTAGTCCATTTTGCAATAATATGTTTTTGAGAAATTAGGAGGCATCCATCTAAAGAAGCCCAGTTGTGACCCCATGTAATAAGAGCTTGTAACCTTGGGAGATGTTCTCCTTAGTCGAGAGGATACTCCAGCAATCTGATTATGAAAGAGTTGCTGGCATATGGAAATGTTTGTGAATAAGTAATTGAGAAAAGGTTTAGTGCATGGAAAATATTAGCTGGATGAAACCAATACATTCTCTATTCTCATGTTTAGTAGAAAAAATATAAATAAAAGCTAAAAACCATAAGGATTTTGGTACCAAATCCATGTAAAATAAATAACACAAAACAGCTTTGAACGCCTCTTCCACCACTACAAGGACCTGATGGTACTATTATGAGGACCTTTAGAAATCATAGTATTTTATATAGAGTTGATGATGGCTATGCTGCTCTCATGATATTTGCTTTTTAATTTAGTTTTTAACCAATCTATCTAGCCTTGAGTTCATAGATCTACATAGACCAATTCATGTTCTATATGTAGAAGACTTTGCAGCCCCTACTTCATCATTTAGGCCTGTGTACATGACCATGTTACAGCTGAATAGAACCTCAGAGTTGTTTGGAGCCACGCTCTGGATTCTGTATGATTCTGACAGAAATAAGTATTATGGAGGAATTTTCCACTAGAAACCTTTTTTTTTTTTTTTTGCAATTACAATAGCAGTACATGCAGGACATCCCACTAGTACAATGCCTATACCTGAGAAAGGTCCTCTTTAATTTTGGTTAAAGAGGACCTTTTTTGTCCTCCTGCACATGCGGTTTTACATACCGCTAGAAATCTGACAGCGCGCTGAATTCAGCGCACTGTCGGCATTCTAGTTATGTGCCCTGGGACTGGAGATATCGATCACTGTCAGAAGGGCGTTCCTGACAGTCTAGCTGGGCTGTGAGGAAGGCCCCCCCCCCGACAGTACTCGTCCATAGCCCTGTACTGTCAGAGGGGACGTTCCTTACCGTCCAGCTAGACTGTCAGGAATGCCCGAAACTAACGACACCAATATCTCCAGCCCCGGGGCACATAACCAGAAAGCCAAAAGTGCACTGAATTCAGCGCGCTGTCAGCTTTCTAGCGGTATAAAAAACCGCATGTGCAGGACGACATGTAAGGTCCTCTTTAAGAATATCAATTTCAGTTTCACAAATTTTAGTTGTTTGTTTTTTTGTTTTTTTTTCTAAACCTCGTGTCACATCTTGGGATATGTTGAGTACACTTGTAGCTTTCGTTTTATAATAAAGTTGACACTAGGTTGGGATATTTTTCATGTTTATGGTAAATTCACAGGATGAGCAACGGACATTAACGACAGATGCAGATGGAGCTTCCTCCGTCTGACATCCATCTGCGTTCACCCCCATGTAAAAAAAAAAAAACATGACGGAAGTGTCATGTTTTCTACTTTTCTGTTGGAAGAAAAAGTTGTATCTGCAGGACTTTTTTGCCATTATGACAGTAAACAAATAACTGAAGAAAGCTTCCCTTATGTTTATTACATTATAGTCAATGGTAACAGATGCAGAGAAAGGGGGCTCCATCTGCATCCATCACTCTACTACTGGTAATGTCAGTTGCTCTCCTCTTATGATGGATAAGAGAAGCAGACTGTAATAACAGTAGTGTGAACTTCCACTTAGAAAGACATATACTTTTGATATTCAGCACTCTTTTTTTGAGGTCAGCGACTGGTCTATTATTTTAGTCTTTTCCCTTAAAATGTGTAAAACCTGTAAAATTAAAAACAAAAAACAAAAAAAAACATACGAAGTATGTATGTAACCATGAAATAGATTTCTGTCTTCAAAAAATAAATTAATTAATTAAAAAAAAAATTCCAACAATAATCGATGGTTTAGACTTCCCTCTAGTGGACAAAATATAGATTTACAGCACAGCATTTCATATCCTAAAATAAAGCAGAGAAGGTGGAAGTATACTTTTTTTCATTGTTGCATTGACAATTGTGTTTAATCCTGAACTAAATTTTTTCAAAGATGATTGTAAAGTCCAGTATTATCATCTGGGCAGGACTCTAAAAACTATAACATATCACAGAAACCATTAAATGGGTATTTATTCAAGTTATTTATTCATACTGATAGAGAATTTAGATTGTGAGCCCTACTTGTGACGTTATTGACAATATCTGTGTAAAGTGCTATGGAGTACTGATAACTATATAGCAAGTAATCAAAGCAAAGTTATAACAAGTTATCCTTTATCAACTCATTAGGTGATACGTTTGGGGTTAGCGGGGGACAAATGCTGTGACAATCATTAGTATGTTCTCATAAGCTGCAAAAACGTTCTCAATATAGGTTTGAGTCTGACCTATATTGTGTCTTTAGTGGGACAATCCCTTTAACTGACTGCCAAAAATTACATGAAATGGCCTTAAAGGAAGTCCCCTGAACCCAGCATATCAAGCCAGCCCTGCAAATGATAGGTTAGGGTCACCTGAATCAAACATTGTTTTTCCCTTATGAATCGGTGCCTCTGTTGGCAACATATCACCTTTTTTTGCCCATATGCAAATTAGCTCTTTGGAGCAACAAGAGTAACTGATTCACAAGGGGAAAACTCCATTAGGTGACCACAACTTTTTCATTCACTGCCTGACAGACCCTATTATAGTCCATGGGGTCCATTGCGCTCTGTATCTGCTATTTTAGCTGTCCACCTGTCTGTTCTGGTCATCCGACGAATATCATATGCCTGATGTATGGAAACATATTTTTGGTCGTACATAGTAGAACTTTGAGCAGCTGTGAGTTTTAGAATTCTTTTATGGAGGATTTGTGATCAGGAACATGCTTGCTGGCACACCTACAGACTGGATTAATACAGTGCTGTTTCCTTTAATACTGACAGAGTGGTGTTGTACATTGTCTTAGTAATGTAAAATGACTGGAGTAATCGATACTTAGTATCTGTTAACATACACGTCATAACTTCCATTCATAGTGGAATCCATGATGCCCCTGACAAACCCCTTTGACTTGTCCGAAATTTGTCCATCGGGGTTTCTTTGTGATTTTTGTCAATTTGACCATGATCTCCTTATTGTGTCGGGTCTATCTTCTCATGCATGTAGTGTCCCTGCCTGATAACCCGGCCACAACAATCTACCTGTGCTATTTTTTACTATAGACTACATGGGCCTGCCTGCATCTTGCAAGGAACTGTGGCTTCATGTGACATTAAGTAAATGGGGCATTGAAATGATTCTGAGCAGTGACTCCTTAGTATGTAGTAAGTTCCCCTTGTCATAATCTTTGCTTTGGCTTTTATACATTTCTGCAGTAAAGTGGGATATGAAAATTATCAATTATCAAATATTTTGGGTTATCAATGAACCAGATGTTTGTTCAGTTATTACTATGTAGTGGGGAGAATTGCTCAGGTTTCAATTATGTCCGGAGTTCTCTAGTCAGCATGGGAAACTTTTGTTGTGGTATCGATGCCCACTGATGATCTGTTTCTCATGTTAATATCATATAATGACCTTTATAGTACCTACAGTAGGTGAGTGGCAATGCACATGTATGTACTGTATATATATTAGCATTTGTGATTCATATTGTAATGATTTGTGTGTAAGTGTTCTCTTACATGTTTCTATTACAGAATATGAACCTGAAATAAAGAAGAATCAAGAGATTTTATCAGGGATTGAGAAATTGACGGTAGGTGTTTTAATCCATTACATGCAGTATCTCTTCGGTGTATGTATAGCTTTTTACCTCTCTGGCCTACATGAAATTAGGGGCATATGGGGTTACACTACACAATATACAGTAGTTATTTCGCATATGGGAACAGCAAGGAATATTCAGTGGGTTCGGAAAGTATTCAGACCCCTTTAAATTTTTCACTGTTTCATTGCAGCCATTTGCTAAAAGCAAAAAAGTTCATTTTATTTCTCATTAATGTACACTCAGCACCCCATCTTGACAGAGAAAGAAACAGAAATGATATTTTTGCAAATTTATTAAAAAAGAAAAACTGAAATATCACATGGTCATAAGTATTCAGACCCTTTGCTCCTTCATTGGAGTCCAGCTGTGTTTAATTAAACTGATTGGACTTGATTAGGAAAGGCACACACCTGTCTATGTAAGACCTCACAGCTCACAGTGCATGTCGGAGCAAATGAGAATCATGAGGTCAAAGGAACTGCCCAAGGAGCTCAGAGACAGAATTGTGGCAAGGCACAGATCTGGCCAAGGTTACAAAAGAATTTCTGCAGCACTCAAGGTTCCTAAGAGCACAGTGGCCTCCATAATCCTTAAAAGGAAGAAGTTTGGAACGACCAGAACTCTTCCTAGACCTGGCCGTCCAGCCAAACTGAGCAATCGTGGGAGAAGAGCTTTGGTGAGAGAGGTAAAGAAGAACCCAAAGAACACTGTGCATGAGCTCCAGAGATGCAGTAGGGAGATGGGAGAAAGTTCCAAAAAGTCAACTATCACTGCAGCCCTCCACCAGTCGGGGCTTTATGGCAGAGTGGCCCGAAGGAAGCCTCTCCTCAGTGCAAGACATATGAAAGCCTGCATAGAGTTTGCCAAAAAACACATGAAGGACTCCCAGACTATGAGAAATAAGATTCTCTGGTCTGATGAGACGAAGATTGAACTTTTTGGCGTTAATTCTAAGCGGTATGTGTGGCAGAGGATCCCCAAATCCAGATGTTAAAAATTTGTTGCATCATTCCCAAGAAGACTCATGGCTGTGCTAGCTCAAAAGCGTGCTTCTACTCAATACTGAGCAAAGGGTCTGAATACTTATGACCATGTGATGTTTCAGTTTTTCTTTTTTAATAAATTTGCAAAAATATCTACATTTCTGTTTTTTTTCTGTCAAGATGGGGTGCTGAGTGTACATTAATGAGAAATTAAAATGAACTTTTTTGCTTTTAGCAAATGGCTGCAATGAAACAAAGAGTGAAAAATTTAAAGAGGTCTGAATACTTTCCGTAGCCACTGTAACTGAATATTGTCTAAGTTTTAGACAGTCTTAAACTCCACCACATTTTTCAAAATGTCTAATGCTGTATGGAAAATCTGGCACACTGTCGAGCCCACCTATTAGTGTCCTTCATTTCCAACAAAATGTTGCCGCATTTTTTGCTGCAGTGTCGTATTTTAACTCCTTCCCGTTACAGCTATTGTTCATTTTTGCTATTTTTTTATTTTTATTTATTTCCCACCTTCAAAAACACACATTTTTTAAATTTTTCCATTTACAAACCATATGAGGCTTGTGGGACAAATTGCACTTCATGATGGCACCAATTAATGTTCTGTGCAATGTACTGTGAAGCTGGAAAAAAAAATTAACAATGGAAAAAAGAGCAATTGTACCATTTTGTTATGGGTTTCCTTTTTAAGGCATTTACCATGCAGTAAGAATGAAATGTTTCCTATATTCTCTGAGTCAGTACGATCATGGCGATACTCAATTGCTATAGTTTTTTCATGTTTTAATAACTTTACAAGAATCGAAACCTTGAAAAATAAAAAAAAGCCTTTGAGTCATCGTCATATTAATGAGTCAGCATATTCTCTCTGCGTACGGAGCTGTGTCAGATTTTGATTGATATTATTTTCAAGCTCGAGTCAGTCTGTTGTGATGCCAGAGCCTCACCAGCAAAGAAATACTGCCACAGAGTGCCAAACAAGTGCCACAGTGCAGCAGAAAATACCTCTCCACCAGCACCAAATACCAGTGTCCAGCAAAAAATATCTTCCAAATAACACCATGCAACACGAAATATCTAAGCAAAAGCACCAAACACCACAGAACAATATCACCAGTGACAGCATTGCCACCAAACTTCTCCTAATGGCAGGTACAGTCTCGTCCCCTTTCCACTGCAGCATTCTCCTCAATAAAACCTTCCAAACTTGCAGCAGATCATTACCCAATTCCTGACCTTCCACAAGAGAGAGGAGATAATAGAAGAACCTCCAATACCAGTCTACAACGCCTCTGTCTCCAGATTACAGGATTCAGCCTAAATACTCCAGCTGAACTACTCCTGGGTGAAAGGACCTGTGGCCTTTCGGAGTGCCAGACTGGCATTATCAGTTCAATTTCTGCTTTAGAGCCCCTGCCAAATCTGACACTGGCAGGATCTGTGCCTCACCAGCCAGTGAACTGCTCCTAACCAGGCCCACCTCATAGTTTGAGAAGCACTGGTTTAGATCATTTTCTTTATTTGAGAGTTGAAATGGCTTTTTCAACTTATTTTTTTTTTTAGTTTACTGTATGGGATAAATAAGTTTATAGTCTTATAGGCATTTTTGCTGAGGGGATGCCTAATGTGTTTTTGTTTTCTTTGTTCAGTTACTTGTATATGTATTCTACAGGAAGGGAGTGATTTAAATTAATTATTTTTTTTTACATTTTTAAAAACTGTAGTATTTTTTTTTACCCCTCTTCCTCCTACCATTTCCCAGTGCGCTTTAGCCTGTAATTATTAGATCACTTGTACCATAGACAGCAATACAATAGTATTGCAGTCCTATGGTACAAGCGATCTGATGAAACAAACTGCAGTACTACAGTACTGTATTGCAGTCTTTGCCAAAACCTTTACATGAATGTTGAATTTCACTGCAAAGGAGCCGTTCAGAGGGAGAGGAAATAAAGTAAAAGTACTGTTACCTCTCAGATGGTGTGATCGCATCTGAGCAAAGCACCAGTGGCTTGCAAAAGTATTCATACCCCTTGAACTTTTTTGTCACCTTACAACCACAAACTTAAATGTATTTTATTGAGATTTTAAGTGATAAACCAACACAAAATAGCAGATAATTGGGAAGTAGAACAAAAATGATACATGGTTTTCAAAATTTTAATCAAATAAAAATCTGAAAAGTGTGACGTGCAAAAGTATTCAGCCCCCCTACATCAATACTTTGTAGAGCCACCTTTCACTGCAATTACAGCTGCAAGTCTTTTGGGTATGTCCCTACCAGCTTTGCGCATCTAGAGACTGAGATTTTTGCCCATTCTTCTTTGCAAAATAGCTCAAGCTCAGCCAGATTGGATGGAGAGTGTCTGTGAACAGCAATTTTTAAGTCTTGCCACAGGTGCTCAATGGGATTCAGGTCTGGTTTGTGACTGGGCCATTCTAACACAGGTCCCCAACTTTTTCTTCTCCGCAGCCCGGCAGGGCGGGCGGTTTAGGGGCGGGGGCTTTGATCATATGGGTGTGGGGTTATACACTAAACAGCACTTTAGACAAGACGGGTTGGTAATCTGGCCACAGTGTTGTGGCTCCTAGCATAGCTAATGGCGGGGACCTAGTCTACAGCACTGTACACCGAGGTCCCGCGCCATTAGTTATGCTAGGAGCCACAACACTGTGGCCAGATCGCCGACCCACCCCACATAATGTGCCAGGAGCCACCTTTACTGAGGCCAGCCCATCGCTCCGCGGACCGGCAAAAGACCCCCAACGGCTCGGTCCGTGGACCGGTGTTGGAGGACCCCTGATCTAAACCATTCCACTGTAGCTCTGGCTGTATGTTTAGAGTCATTGTTTTGCTGGAAGGTGAATCTCCTTCCCATTCTCAAGTCTTTTGCAGCCTCCAACAGGTTTTCTTCCAGGATTACCCTGTATTTAGCTCCATCCATCTTCCCATCAACTCTGACCAGCTTCTCTGTCCCTGCTGAAGAAAAGCATCCCCACAGCAGGAGGCTGCCACCACCATGTTTCATAGTGGGATGGTATTTTCAGGTTGATGAGCAGTGTTACTTTTCCGCCACACATAGCGCTTTGCATTTAGGCCAAAAAGTTCAACTTTGGTCTCATCTGACCATTGCACCTTCTTCCACATGTTTGCTGTGTCCCCTATATGGCTTGTGGCAAACTGCACTTCTTATGTCTTTCTTTCAACAATGGTTTTCTTCTTGCCACTCTTCCATAAAGGCCAGATTTGTGGAGTGCACAACTTATAGTTGTCCTGTGGACAGATTCTCCCATCTGAGCTGTGGCTTTCTGCAGCTCCTCCAGAGTGACTTGGGCATCTTGGCTGCTTCTCTGACCAGTGCTCTCCTTGCTCAGTTTGTCAGTTTAGGTGGATGGCCATGTCTTGGTTAGTTTGGAGTTGTAGAATACTTTTTCCATTTTTGGAAGATGGATTGAACTTGGGATGCTCAAAGCTTGGGATATGTTTTTATAACCTAACTCTGCTTTAAACTTCTCCACAACTATAACTCTGACCTGCCTAGGGAGTTCCTTGGTTTTCATGATGCTGTTTGTTCACTAGTGTTCTCTAACAAACCACTGAGGCCTTCACAGAACAGGTGTATTTATACTGAGACTAAATTACACGGCTGGACTCTATTAACTAATTAAGTGACGTCTGATTTGATTGCTTGCACTGGAATTTATTTAGGGGTATCAGAGTACAGGGGGCTGAATACTTTTGCATATATATATAAATACACAGAATATATATATATATATATATATATATATATAAATATATACTTCCTTGTAAACACTTTGCATCTGTGCTGTGGCCACTTCTGTTGATGCCGGTTTTGAAAGGGTTTTTTGGGGCTTAAAAAAAATTCTTGCCTCCTAAATCCTCTGCTGTGTCAGTACATTGGTAATGTCACCCCTGGGGGTTTCTCTTTACATGGTTGCAGCAATGATATGCTATACCAACATGCTGTACATTGGGTTTTCTAGCCCCAAATGGATTTTTTATACTGGTGATATATCCACAGGAAAGTCTATCTGTATTTGATGTGTGCAGGTACAACACTTGGACCCCACACAGATCAGCTGTTGCAGTGGATGGGGAGCACGTGCAGTCTGCTTCTATCCAAGTAATAGGAGTGGTGCAACAGCCCGGCCCACTGTATAGTGGTGGTTCCAGGGAACTAGATCCATTCCTATTACATTTAATGTTTTTTTCCACTATAGACACTTATCCCCTATCCATAGGATAACTGTAAGTGTTTAATCGATATAAGTGCAAATACTGCAACCCCCACTGATCAGGGATCCTGTTCTTATGTGGATGACTGAATGAAGATTGTCGCTACATTCAGCCAGAGAGGTACAGGCCCCTAGACCTGAATAGGGGTTCCAACTCTCAGACCCCCACTGATCAGAAACTTTCTAGTGGACAGGAATACAGTGGGGGAAAAAAGTATTTATTCAGCCACCAATTGTGCAAGTTCTCCCTCTTAAAAAGATGAGAGAGGCCTGTAATTGTCATCATAGGTAGACCTCAACTATGAGAGACAAAATGAGAAAACATATCTAGAAAATCACATTGTCTAATTTTTTTTTTAAGAATTTATTTGCAAATTATGGTGGAAAATAAGTATTTGGTCACCTACAAACAAGCAAGATTTCTGGCTCTCACAGACCTGTAACTTCTTCTTTAAGAGGCTCCTCTGTCCTCCTCTCATTACCTGTAGTAATGGCACCTGTTTGACATTATCAGTATAAAAGACACCTGTCCACAACCTCAAACAGTCACACTCCAAACTCCACTATGGTGTAGACCAAAGAGCTGTGGAAGGACACCAGAAACAAAATTATAGACCTGCACCAGGCTGGGAAGACTGAATCTACAATAGGCAAGCAGCTTGGTGTGAAGAAATCAACTATGGGAGCAATAATTAGAAATGGAAGACATACAAGACCACTGATAATCTCCCACGATCAGGGGCTCCACGCAAGATCTCACTACGTGGGGTCAAAATGATCACAAGAACGGTGATGAAAAATCCCAGAACCACACGGGGGGACCTAGTGGATGACCTGCAGAAAGCTGGAACTAACGTAACAAAGGCTACTATCAGTAACACACTACGCCGCCAGGGACTCGGATCCTGCAGTGTCAGACGTGTCCCCCTGCATAAGCCAGTACATATCCGGGCCCGTCTGAAGTTTGCTAGAGAGCATTTGGATGTACCAGAAGAGTATTGGGAGAATTTCATGTGGTCAGATGAAACCAAAGTAGAACTGTGTGGTAGAAACACAACTCGTCGTGTTTGGAGGAGGGTGAATGCTTACTTGCATCCAAAGAACACCATACCTACTGTGAAGCATGGGGGTGGCAACATCATGCTTTGGGGCTGTTTCTCTGAAAAGGGACCAGGACGACTGATCCGTGTGCATGAAAGAATGAATGGGGCCATGTATCGTGAGATTTTGAGTGCAAACCTCCTTCCATCAGCAAGGGCATTGAAGATGAAACGTGGCTGGGTCTTTCAGCATGACAATGATCCCAGGCACACCGCCAGGGCAACGAAGGAGTGGCTACGTAAGAAGCATTTCAAGGTCCTGGAGAGGCCTAGCCAGTCTCCAGATCTCAACCCCATAGAAAACATTTGGAGGGAGTTGAAAGTCCGTGTTGCCCAGCGACAGCCCCAAAATATCACTGCTGTAGAGGAGATCTGCATGGAGGAATGGGCCAACATACCAGCAAACCTTGTGCCAATCTTGTGAAGACTTACAGAAAAAGTTTGACCTCTGTCATCTGCCAACAAAGGATATATAACAAAGTACTGAACTTTTGTTATTGACCAAATATTTATTTTCCACAATTATTTGCAAATAAATTCTTTAAAAATCAGACAATGTGATTTTCTGGATTTGTTTTCTCATTGTGTCTCTCATAGTTGAGGTCTAACTATGATGTCAATTACAGGCCGGCCTCATCTTTTTAAGTGGGAGAACTTGCACAATTGGTGGCTGACTAAATACTTTTTTTCCCCACTGTACATGTATAGTGGGACAACCCCTTTAACTGATACAACCAGTGATGCATGATATTGCTGTAGTGATGTTATCAAAGACCCGGCAGTGGATCACACCCTGGAAGAGCAGCAAAGGACTTAACAAGAAAATATTGATTTGCACGTTTTATCACATAAGCAGATCACATTTTGTAAGGCCAGAAGATCATTTTAAAGGGAAACCCTGATAAGAGAAAATTTTTCCATGAAAACTAAGACACTGCATTTCCATAAGTCATGCAGCTTGCTATGTACATTTATACCAGCTGTATATCAATACTGTAATATAGTATAAACTGGTAAACCTACACCAACTTCAATTGTTATTGCACACTGTGCAATGACACACTTTTTTTTTTTTTTCTTTTTGTTCTATTATGAACTTTTCGAGTTTCATTACCCCGAGGTATTTTTATCTGCAGTAGGCTGAGTTGATTGTAAAAGTAAATGGAAGATAATTGGGGAGATATGTGGAGTTTTGCTTTGTACATAAACAAGACGTCAAACCAATTAAATATTTCAGCAACCCTTTGTTTACTTTCGCCTTCCCCATTGAGAAGCATCTCTCTGTTTACTGCTCCTCTTATTAGACATCGTCTGTATTTTCTCTATATAAATTATTCATGCTTCTATAATCACTTCATTAATGGACCTAAGATGACTTTTAAAGTGCACACCTCCTTTCCCGTCTGGAGGACATAGATGGAGATTTTTTTTTCTACCTTGCGTGGTTTGCTATTGCACTCAGCATAATGTGAAGGATAATATATTTACTTCAGCATGAATCTACTTGGCTTCTCTGTCATATAAAGAATAACCATGTTGGTTTTCATTAGGCCTTGTGCACAATATGCTATGTTAATCCCTGTGCAGGAACTAAAGACGGAAGGAAGGCTTGATTCACTTATTATAATTATGGTGCTCAGTCATACAACGTACAAATAACCGCAATACTCAGTGTCTACAAATACAGTAAGGTCCCTAAATAACAGTGCCATACAGTGTCACTATTATTTTTGTACCAAACCGTGCCTAAAATGTAATGCCACACAGATCCTAGTAAATATTACCAAACAGCATTAACATCACATCAACATGCAAATACCAAATAATATCTCCTTATGTATAGTTTTAATATTACTATACAAAGTCTAATTTATACTGTTTTACATTGTGCTGTGTTGAGGCCATCTGTGGTGCCCTCATGGACCTGTAAAGGCTGATAAACCTACATATTGTACAGTGCTGCGGAATATGTTGGCGCTTTATAAATAAAAATTATTATTATAAACAGCTGCACAGTTGAACACTTCTAATGCTTGACTGAATGTTTGTTTTCCAGCCCCATATGGATTTTTTATATTGATGCACTATCCACAAATAGGTTAGCAATATTTCCAGCATCCGGACCCCACATAGATCAGATGCTCCGCAGCCTCCTGGCGCTACAGGATGGTGCAGTGGATAAGGAGTGTGTTCAGACTACCCCTATTCAAGTAATCGGAGTAGAGCTGCAGCCTCACCCACCACACAGCAGTGGTTCTGGGGAATTGCAATTACTTATATAGGAGCAGCCTGCACACATTCTTCATCCATTGCACCAGCTTCTGGCACCTGGAGACTGCTGTAGCAGTTGATCTGTCCGGGACTCCTAGTAGTGTTGGCCCCCCGACAGATTTGTGGATTGGTCATCAGTAAGAAAAATCCCTTTTGGAAACATCTGAATTTTAAAGGGGTATTCTGATTTCAGGATTTTTTTGGGCTCTGTTCACTTTTGCAGACAGATGGGACCATGTTCTTAAGAAAGATATGGAACCTAGATCTATCATGTATTTGATGCATATTCTATGGGATATAGGCACAAATCCTGAGGTGGGAATACCCCTTTAATTCCTGTTGATCAATCAAGGAAATAAGTTATGAAGAAAATATTGTCCAAAAATATTTCAAATTTTACTGAATGATATTTGTAGTTTTGGAAATAGTAATTTTTTTTTGATCATAAGAAAAATAATGAATATATGTTTTATTTTTATATTTCAGGTCTCCAATATTCAATCCAGAACAGCTTCAGTGTCATGGTCCCCTGCCAATGGGTATCCAAGTGGAGATAAAACCAGTAATGGCCTGTCATATTCCTGTAGTTATGAGGTTGCTTTATCAGATAAAGGGAGAGATGGAAAATATAAGATTATTTACAGGTAATAAGTTGCAAGCTAACGGGGAGCCATATGGTAGCTGTGACCGCTATAACTTAGGCACATTTTATTAGTTATAAAGAGAGTGTTTTTATGTGCACAAGAAACCCATGTACGCACTGATCTTCCATTTGGAGTCATTACTTAAGTAGAGGCCTTGTGCAGTTTGTGTATTCTCTGTCTTTTGCTTTAGACATTGTAAACCACGCATAAATGTCATCAAGAGCTGATGTCTATATATCTGAGCTAAAAACTTGTAAAAGCTCTGTTCTGTGCAGCCAAGAAGTATGTTTCTTGAATTAGGAATATTTCCAGGTCTTGGCTAGGCAGACGGTTGTGCTGTATATCTCTCACACTGTCGCTTATATTGATGATAATATCACAGCGGAGGGCAGGAGCCTGTATTAACTTCACCCTTTCTATCTCTCACTCTTCATATACAATTTGTCTCCGCAGTGGAGAAGAATTGGAGTGTCACCTGAAAGACCTCAGGCCTGCAACAGATTACCATGTTAGGTGAGTTATAGTCTTGTTGTTCTGGTTCTGAAGCTGGGAAAACAATAACAATGCCTGTCACATTATGCTGGCCATAGACTGAACTGTTTTCCGTAAAATGGGTAAACGACTCAATGTTTTTTCTGATCTCTTGATCAATTCAAAGTAATGGTGTCCTGTAAGGCTGTGTTCACATCTGCGTTGGTGTCTCCGCACCTAATAATTTTTTGTGATCCGTCAAAAAAATCATAAAAACTGAACCATTCTTTTACAAAAACCCATCAATTTAAATGTGTTTTTTTTTTTTTTTTTTTTATTTATCCGCAGGTGTGCTTTTGGATGGAGAAAAAAGTCAGATTTACAGCACTTTTGCTTCGTCCAAAAATTAAGGATACATGATGGACAGCAACATATCCGTTTTTTTAACTTTGAGATCTATGGAAGGTGGAAAAAAATGGATATTAATCCGTTTTTGTTCGTTTTGCAATACATTTTTTCCTCTTCATTCATCTCTGTGCATGCTCAGAATGAAGATGAACGGGGGACAAAAATGGATCCGCAAAAAGTAGACAAGCAGACAGTTTTTTTTTTTTGCGTGGATCTGTAAAAAAAGATGGATTATGGTGTGCCCTGTGTAACCATTTGTGTCCATTTTTTTTTAAATTTAAAACCATTTTTATTTTTTTAGATGGATTCGCAACATGCGGATACCAAGCATAGATGTGAACATAGCATCCGACAAGCAATTGTGAAAATACAAAAAATTTCTGTGCATCTAATTGTATACTGATACTCTGCAAATAGTATTTTCAATTAGCATTGCAGTAAATTATCATTGAAGTATTGTCAGATGCATATCATTATTACTCATTTATGGTCAGGTAACAGATTTAACCCATTTGTGCAACCTGATATGATTGTTCGTCATAGTCAGAACTTACTTCTCACACCATGATGTAAAGTTATGGTGCAGGCAAAGGAGCTGTGGCTATGCCTTCAGCAGCAAGTGATAGCCGACATCCTGCTGGAGAGACCAGGCTTCTAAGGAGGAGTCTCATGGGGATGTCCAGGACTGATATTGAGTTCCATTTCCTCTTCTCAGGCCAGTGATATCCCGTCCTTTGATCACCTTGAAAACCACTGTGCTTGGTAATTACTGAAAATGCTTGGTTGGATAATAGGCCTGCATGGCTATAAGCCTATTAGGCTCGAGGCAGAGCTGCAGTAACCCAGCCCAGCCACTACAGAAATAAAGGAACATTTTTTTTTTCGGCGTCATTCTTTGTTAGTTTTGGTGCCTGTGGCTGCTGAGAACAGCTCCAGATGTTGCCCCCACAACATAATATTAAAGGGGTTTTTTTGCCATTACAGACACTTATTCCCTATCTACAGGATAGGGAATATATCTCAGATTACTGTGGGTTCGATTACCCACAGTGATCAGAAGTACCGGACCTTGAAAATTCCTCTGCATCCTCCTTATGAGTGAAATGCCAGTGCTCTTGTGTGACCGGCACTCCATTCCCTTCTATGGAACTGCTGGAGATTGCAGTCCTAGTAGCCCCATAGAAGTGAATGGAGCACTGGCGCTTCTATCACGGGGAATACAGGGGGACTCTTGGACCCCAGTTCTGATGATCGCTAGGGATCTCAGCAGTTGGACCACCAGCGATCTGACATTTGTCCCGAATTCTCTGAATAGGGTAAAGTGTCTGTAATGGCAAAACCCCTTTAATGACCTGTCCTAAGTATAGGTCATTAATATCTGCGGGTAAAAGTATGTGTGTTAAAGCATGTAAAAATTGCAGAAGGTTGAATAAGTACTATGTGAAACCTAGTTCACACCTGCATTGAGATTTCCATTTTGGGGGGTCCGCTTGGGGACCTCCCCGAATGAAAACCTAATCCGCTTAAAAAAAAATCAGTTACCCACGGAAATGGGGTCCACTGGGTTTTCACCTGAAAAGGGTGAAAAATGCGGAGAGAAAAGTGCTGCTTGCAGCGCTTTTCTCTCTGCATTTTTTAAATGGGTTCAGGGACTGAATCCCCGAACGGAGTACAAGCGCTGGTGTGAACCAAGCCTTAGTTATGTTCTGTCTGCAGTACATAATATGTGCCTGTATGCCTGCTGAAGGTCACCTACTTAATATGGCGAAACTCTTGTTTGTACTAGGGTCTATACAACAAATAAGTCCGTAAAGGGATCCTGCTCAGAACCCATCACATTCACCACTCACAGCTGTGCACCAGAATGTCCCTTCCCACCTAAGCTGTCTCATAGAACCAAAAGCTCACTCACACTACAATGGAAGGTAAGCATCATTCATCCACTGCTCTAGATATATCATATACTTCACAACTCCTGTGTTCTCCCCTCCAGGCTCTCTACAGTGAGTTGCAAATGGAAAAAAGTTATGATTTATGTTTTTGGTATTCCCAGTATCTTACACTGCTTTTGACTATTGTGCTGTTATTTCAGGCTCCAGTGGATAATGGTTCAAAAATCACCAGCTATCTCTTACAGTGGGATGAGGTAAGAATACATACAGTAAATGAGCAGTGAACTTTCCCTTGTGCTCCTCTTATCTGAAATAGTCTAACTTCTATAATATGTGCATGCTCCTAGAAAGTGCTTTCTTCTTATGCACTTGCGGGGCCTTCCATGGTGGGTTAATAATATTTTCTGCTGTTTTCTGTTGGGGTGCTTCTCTGTTATCTGTATACTCCAAAGTTAGAAATTGTGATAGGTATACATAATTGGACAATTTCTATCTACTGACCTGGCGTCTCCCATTTAGAGACAGGTGAATGTCTCCACTCTGCATATTGTGGCAATGGCCCCCAGAGTATTTACTCTGACTAGGTAAGATTCACCACAGTCTCCAATAGTGGGAGCTAATTTTGTGCCAAAATTCTAATAAAATTATTTTCAGTGCTCCTTGCAGTATGTTAGCACCACCTAAGAAGGAGGTACAGAAGACATATAGATTTCTCCTGTCTCCATCTTATATACCTAGGTTATTGCCCTGATAGTATAGCCTAGATTACCAGATATATCACCTGACATGTTTACCCCCTATTTGTAATTTAAATTAGGGGGTCATCAGAGATATGAAGAATACTAGGGGTATAGGGGATAGGAGGTCCCTGCTATATTGCTAGCTTTATGGTATTACTGCCTCCACTAAAATACCCCTCTTAAATCTCACCCCTTCCATAGATTCAGAGTGACATGATAGCCATCACTGATTAACTTCCAATATTGGAGATTGAGGCGAATCATAGCCTAGTCAGAGTAGACACTCTGGGTGACATCGCCATAATATACAGAGTGGACTGACATTCACATATTTCTAATGGGAGATGCCTGGTCAGTAGAAGGAAATTGTCTAAATTCCCCTATTTTTAATGGTATCAATAAATGGAAAATTTTATTCATTAGTGTTCATTCAGGCAAGTTCATATTATTCTACTACATATGTTTAGTGGACACACACCAATTTTTCTATCTGTTATATTCCCTCTTAGACATGTAAGCTATACTTCTGCTTCTCAAATATGACTATTATAATCATATATGACTATTACTATTTGAGGTAAGAAGGTACTCATAGGTCTTAAACAGAATGTGTTTCATCTCCTGATATGTTTTCTTTCTTAGAACTCGTACCATTCATCCATTATGCCTATTGGAATTCCTGAATACATTAGTGTTACCAATTGGGGAGGTGTACCTCCAGGCTCACTCTGACTCTGTCCAATCAGTGCTGGTTGAGTCAGACTCTGTAGGGACACGCCCCTTTGACAAGGGGTATGGTAACACACAGCTGTCTTTTTTTTTTTTTAAATATTCAGGAAGAATAACAGAGGAATGGCACAATGCTGACTTATGAACAGATTATCCAGAATTCTCATTTGATGAAGAATACAATCTTTTACTAAAACAGACATGTCAGGAGATGTAAAAGGTTCACTTTAAGACTCATTGTAACAAACTAGAATATTTGACCTTTTTCCTTTTATTTTATTTTTTTTTTTATTAGTCAGTCTTACTAGCAACATACAAAAATATGAGCCTCTTTCTGTGGTGAGAAAAACATCCAGAGATGGCCCAAAGTCTCTAATCTGTTAAGCTCATTACACAGAAACAGGATGTAAACATAGACACTGCATGACCTACCAGTGTAGAAAGCGAGCATGAATGTAAACCTAGGTCAGAAGAGAGCAATCAATATGACAGTTCTTTATGTTTTTTTTCCCTTTGCATGGTGGGCTTATGTGTGCTCAGGAAGTATTGGTTCTCTAAGGAGTTCTCTTACTTTTCACATGTAATTCAGATTCATATTTTCCTCTTCAAGAATTGATACTATAACATATTATAGTATAACAAGCACTGATAGAAATCTTTAGACTGTTGTGGGAACTAGAAATTGGTTGCCATTGAATGTAATGCTGATCAGACATGGATATATGAAATGCAAAATGAATGCGTAAACAGGGTAATCAGAAATGTTATGCTTTTCCACCAGGGAAAACGAAATAGTGTTTTCAGAGAGTGTTACACGGGGAACCAAAGGCACTGTAAGCTGACAAAATTGTGTCCAGCAATAGGGTATACATTTAGAGTAGCAGCACGCAATGATATTGGCAAAAGGTAAGTGCATTCATTTGCTTACTCTGATGTGCGTTATTGCATATTTTAACTTATTTTCTTCTTAAATTCAATTTTCTTCGCGAGCCACTGGTATTTTGCATTTATCCCAAAGAATATATCTAGTATAATACATTATGTATAATACATTATACTTGATTCACACTATGACATTGGCCATCAATATTTTATCAGTTAAGGCAGTGTTTCCCAACCTTTTCGACACTCTGTGAACCCCTTGTTTTGATGCAGTTTTTAGTGCAGTTTTTGAATTTACAGCTGAAACATGTTAAATAAATTAGTTTTACTTGTAAAATTCAAAAACCTCACCTAAGACCATAGCAAAACTAATTTTTTTTCCCACAACTTCACCGGGTTAATGCATCCTCAAAGCTACACCATCCTGTGCTTCCCGCACAACCACCCCCACCCAGTGTGTGTTTCCTTACTGACCCCCACACAATGTCATGCACTCAGTATATGGATCCCCAGTGGTCCCCCACACACCCAGCAATGCTCCTCAGTAGCCTACAGGTGCCTAATTATGCTTCCCAGTGGCCCCAGGCACCTTATAATGCTCCACAGTGGTGTATGTTTGGCTCACAATGTTACAACTTAGAGCATGTCCACTTTC
The DNA here is from genome assembly GCA_947044405.1 of Leptodactylus fallax. NCBI lineage: Eukaryota > Metazoa > Chordata > Amphibia > Anura > Leptodactylidae > Leptodactylus > Leptodactylus fallax. Next base: position 4,511,186 of record CAMRHE010000074.1, on the reverse strand, counting down.
CGCAAAGCATTACCCCTTTCAAGTGAAGCTCCTTTTCATACATGGTGTAAAAGTCTAAAACACTTGACATATGCAGCACAAACAATATTAGACAGATTTTTGATGCACATTACATTAGAATTCTGAGACATTTTTCTTAGAAAATACTCTCCTAATAACATCTTATATTTTGATCTTATTTCCTTTTTGTTAAACAAATAAATAACTTAAAAATAAATTGAGCTAATTAAAACTGCTAATTAGGATTTCAATAGCCCAAGTAATTGAGCAAGTTTAAGAGTTATGTAAAGTCTGCCTCCTTGCATGACTGGCTGAAGGATTATAGATAATTGGCAAGTAAAAGCTTTTCCTGACACTGTTTTGGTGCTATAAAACACAAAACTTCGGACATGGGGTTTAATTACAGGACAGTCGTGAACTATCATAAGTCATTTTCAGAGTTGTCTGGATTTTAATCAGATAAGGAAAGTCTAGAGACTTTTTCTGTGTTGTGAACATGAATAATAGGTTATTCTGACTTTATTGGGCGTACATGCCAGAAATGAAAGTACTGTAAACAGGAACAGAGTATCAAACAGACTGTTCTAGTATACTTCTGTAATACTTCATTTAGAATGAACTTCTATTTTTGAAAGCATTCTTATGCTAGGTTCACACTAGCGTTTGGGTCTCTGTCATTCGAGTCCGCATGGGGACCTGAAAGACGGAGACTCTGTCTGCTTAAAAAGCAGTTACCTGCGGACCCTTTAGAGTATAATGGGGTCTGTCAGGTTTCCGACGGTTTTATACTGAAACCAGCAGAGAGAGAAGTCCTCCTTGCCGGACTTTTCTCTCCGCCGATTTTAAGCTTCAACGCAGCTGTGAATCCAGCCTTATTTTGCAGCATTTTTTTCCACACCTGCCTTAAACTTTTGCATGATACTGTACATATGTAATCAGAATTCCCTTGGTAATACATATCAGGGCTGGTCACAAAGCTGATGGAGGGGACCCCTTTTGCATTACAAAGAATTCCAGTGATGTTATTAGGAGCTTAAAGCTTCTTACAGCAATGTGGGAATAAAAAAGAAAGTTATGTCTACTGGAATGCAAAAGGCTTACACAATAAAAAATATTGGTGTTCTTTAGAGTGAAAAGTGGTCTGTCCTCAAGTGGATAAAAGTTAAAATGCTATCGGTATACATGTTTTTTTTTATCCGTAAATAAGAAACGTCCAAATAATGCTCTGGGACCAGGGGGAGAGCATCTGAAATGGTTTGAAAAGTATAGTCCATGTCTTGTTCCTCTGATAAAACATTGCTTTACTTGTCGGAATCAGGTGTCTTCCTAGGATTACCCCCCCCCCCCTGCTTGTAGTGTTGAGTAAACCACCATAATTAAATCAACCATAGATTTAATTAAGGAATGCATAGTAAATAACCAAGTCATTCATGTGTCTCTTGTCTATTCATAGCGAGTACAGCCAGGAGGTTGTGTATTACACATCAGGCAATATCCCTCCTACACCCGCAGCACCAAAACTTATTAGAGCTGGAATTACGTGGATAAGTCTCCACTGGATGAGGCCAGAGGGATGTTTTCCAGAAGAGGTGATATCATACACGCTGGAGATTCAGGAGGATACTGTACGTTAAGTTCTTGCCTTGTTTGTTGAGCTTTTCATATTGAAGAAGTGAATTATTTACGAAGGTCTATTGTTGACAATAGATGTGAAAATAGAAGTGGTCCAACAGCTTTTAAGACTGCACGATTATTGGGAAATTAATACACTTTTCTGATGCCCTTGAACACAGTTTGTGTTTCGGTTTCTCAGTCTTTTGTCTATACTAGTTCGTCTAGTGATAAATGTAAGACTGAAGAGCAGAAAGGGTTAAAATCTGCATATACAGTAGATAAATTCTTCATACCTCTGACAGATGTTTGTATACCAAATAAAATATACAGCCATATGTTATCGTAAGCAGACATACAGTAAACCTATCAATTGAATATTTTTTGGTTAGGGTCCCACCATTTGGATGGTTACTGATCAAGAAAATAAAGAAACCGCTGCGCTTAGTTACAAGATAGAACTCTTGGATTGTATTAAACCATGTATCCAGTGTTGAACTGGCCCACCAGAGTACCAGAGGATCCTCCAGTGGGCCCAGGCTCTAACTCAATAATGTTTCAGCAGAAAACACAAAATTTGAACAGTGGTCTATTTCCTAAGGGTTGTTGGAGGGTGGGCTCCGATATAATTTTATCTGCTGAGCCCCAGAAACATCAGTCCAACACTACTTGTACCTATGTTATTTGTGTATGCTTGGGATCACTTTTAGCCTATACATAAGTCTGTAAAGTCCAGTGACATTGGCTAATATACACTAATCTGCATCAACACTAAAAGGCCTTATATCTTTGGCATGGCTGGATGGATTTGGATAAATAACCTGCGACAGGTTCTCTTTAAGGTGTGCTTCTGACTTGAGAGTACTTTTAGTGAAATGCTAGAGAGTTTCCTTATAATTTCCTTGTTGCTGTATAGATATATCTGTAGCTATACTTGCTATTCTGTTTTTCTTCTAACAGTCAATCTGTCATCTGTCTATGAAGACCGCTCAGTGTACTGGAAAATCAATCTAATGTGCGAGACATGACTAGGAGAAATGTCCATATGATTAAGCAGTCAATCATTTACCTGTTTATAACTTAGAGACAATTTATAACAGATAAACTGACAGCAGCTATTTTTATGTCATATCAGCAGATTAAAGGGGGATTATGTGATCAGTGGAGCAGGCAAAGCTCTTAAAATCACTGAACACACTACTCATGTTTTATAGGTACCCATTGTTTACAGCTTTAAGAGAACATTTCAATGTGTCCACCAACTCCACTTCTCGGCATCCGGATCCTGGCACAGCTGGAATTTTTTTCTCTAGCCCCCACTATTCCAGAGAAATCAGTGCAGTCAGTTTGCTGCCTGATATGCTATTTTGTTTCCTGTCAGAAGGGCGGTGTTAGGCAGGTGCAGACAAGGGGGAGTGATTCAGAGCTCCAATCAGAGATGGTCAATGGCAGAGTTAAAAATCACTCCCCATACCTGCTTCTGCCCCCACCTAACAGTACAGATCCTAAATACCATATAAGGCACCAAAACTAACAGCACTTACTGCTTGGGAACGGTGGGGAGAAAAATTCCAACACAAGTCACCTGAATTAAATGGTGTTTTCCTCTTGTGAATCAGTGCCTGCATTGTCAATATGCAGATGAGATCTATAGAGCAACAAGAGTGTTGCTGGTTACCCCTTTGGAGCAATGGCAATGCTCTCATTGCTGCAAAGAGCTTATTTGCATATTGACAAAAACAGCAATATCTTTACAACAGAGGCATGATTCACAAGGGGAAAACACAGTTTGATTCAGGTGACCCTAAGCTATCTATCTGTGGGGCTGAGTTGATATGCAGGGCTCTGGTGACAGACTCCTTTTTTACTAACACCAAATAATTTTTGAAACGTTGTATTTTGTAATTTTTAGAGCAGTGAAGCTACAGGACTCACATGACTGTGTATTAGGTATCATGCGCAAAGCAAAGTCATGTACGTGGAGTCTGTATGGCTGTATGCTTCTAGGAGAGAATACTGGCATTATAAAATGTGCAGTGGAATATACCGTCATTTTTCATTTCAATCAGTTTTATTAAGATTTTTATAAGGTCATATTACAACATTCAAAAAAAGCATTATCGAATATTCTACTGAAGTAGCTATAAGTTAAAATAAACACAGAATAAACAGGGTACTAATATGCAAGAAGATATGTTAGTTATCTAAGAGTTGTTGGGTTGTTAGGATAGAATAAAGAGGTTTATACGGGTATAAACAACAAGAAGTGACAGTAATATTAGATATGATCTTCTGAGGGCGGCACAACCGGATTCACGGCCGATGCAGCTGGGTCTTTAATGTCCACGGAAGCCAGTTCTTTTGGAATTGGCTGTCCCCAAGGACGCCATGGGAAAGAACTCTTTCATGTTGGTAGGTCAGTTCCACCATGGTCACTAGGTCTCCTCTAGATGGGATGTTAGCAGACTTCCAGTTGCGTAGAAGAGCCAAGGACGCTGACAGTAAGGCATGGCCAATCAACACTCTATGTACCGCTGGGAAAGAGTCGATCTGCAGAAATAGGAGTGCCAAAGCTGGTGAGGGGGGTACGGAGTATCCCACCAGAGAAGAGATCCACCGGAAGACGTCTTGCCAATACGGCACCACTTGAGGACATGTCCACAATAAATGAAGTAGAGTTCCTTTCTCACTACATCCCCTCCAACAGGAGTTCGAAGTCTGCGGAAATATTCGGTGCAGTCGCTCTGGGGTATAGTACCAGTGGAGGAGAATTTTGACAGTGGTTTCATAGTGAGTTGTACACCGGAAGGTCTTTTTCGCGAAGGCCAGTGCTATCTGCCATTGTACGACCGAGAATTGTTGATGAAGTTGCGTTTCCAAGCTAAGTAACGGAGTAGATTTGACCAGACAGTCTTTAGAGCCTATAGTGTTGTAGATGGAGCTGAGGGTCTTGGTGGCTGGGTTGGGAATTTTGAGGAGGTCCAACAGAGATTTGTTATACAGAATTTGTTTGTTGTGGTTGGAGGTTAGGAAGTGCTTGATTGTCAGGTATGTAAAGAAGCAAGTGGAGGGTAGGGAAAAGGTGGATTGCAGAGACTGGAATGGGATCAACGATTCTTCACTCCACATCTGTGAGATAGAGGTGATACCCGACGATTTCCAGATGGATAAATTGAGATCTAGAATTGCTAACTCCAAGAATTCAATCGGGGCCCTCTTAACGTTTAGTGACTGTTTCTTTCCTGTAGAGTGGTGGATATGTCGCCAGCTGTCTATAAGGTGTTTTAGAATTGGAGATGTAAGTGAAGGTACCACCTCAGTCCAGAGGGAGTAGAGAAGCCAAGATTGGAGGTTGTGTTGTAGAATCATATAAGACTCAATACGTAACCAGGATTTGTGAGCGTTGTTGTGCCACCAGTCCTTTAGAGTAGAAAGGTGTGAGGCCATATAGTAATCATAGATGTTTGGTACTCCCAAACCTCCTACTCCCCGTTTCCTGTGAATAATAGAAGATGGGAGTCTTGGTTTCTTGGAATTCCAGATAAGCTTGTTGAGCATAGCGTTAGTTTTCTGGAGGAATATAAGAGGGGGAGCTACAGGAATAGTTCTGAATAGGTATAACATTTTTGGAAGCAGCATCATTTGAAAGGCAGATATCCTGCCTAGCCATGACAGGGTATGTTTTGAGTAAGATTGGAACTCTCTCTCTAGATCTATCAGTCGATACATGTAATTGGCTTTGGCCACTTGTGTAATAGAGGGAGTGATCTTTATTCCCAGGTAATCCAAGTCTGTCGACCTCCAATCATAAGGAAATTCCTCCTTAAGCCGTTCCAGAAGTGGCTTGGGGACTCCCAACGGGAGAATTTGCGTTTTAGACTCATTAATTTTATAAAAGGAGAGGGCTCCATATTCTTTGAGAATTCCGATAGCAGCTGACAGAGAGGATTCTTTGTGAGTCAGGGACAGTATGATATCGTCCGCGTAAAGGGAGATGAGATGAGATGAGATGAATCCAAGATTTTCACTCCTTGAACTCTGTCGCTTTGCCTCAGGGTCTGCGCCAATGGCTCAATGGTGAGTATAAAAATCAAGGGAGAAAGGGGGCATCCCTGTCTCATTCCATTCCTTATAGTAAAGCTATCCGACAGTGTACTGTTGGTAAACACTCTGGCCGATGGAGAGGAATACAGATTGGATATAGCAGTGAGGATAGGGCCAGAGAATCGCATTCTCTGCAGGACAGAAAAGGCGAAGGACCAGTTAATCCGATCAAACGCCTTCTCGGCATCCAAGGCTACCATCAGGGCTGGAGTCCTCCTGCGTTCCAGCAGATCTATCAGATGGAGGACACGTCTGGTGTTATCTGGAGCCTGGCGGCCCTTGACGAAGCCCACTTGATCTGCACCAACTAAATCTGGGAGAATGGGAGCCAGCCGAGCTGCTAAGATCTTCGCATAGAGCTTGAGGTCCGAGTTTAGCAGCGAGATTGGCCTGAAATTCTGCGGTACATCAGCTGGTTTTCCTGGTTTAGGAAGGGTGATAATTAATGCCGCCAGGGATTCGCATGGAAGCGGTGCACCTGACATAGCGTGGTTGAAGAAGTTCATGAGATATGGGGCAAGTATTTGTTGAAAGTAAATTAGATACTCGTTAGAGAAACCATCTGGCCCTGGGGATTTGCTCTTAGGTAAGGACTGTATGGTTTTCAGAACTTCTGGGAGAGTAATAGGGGCGTTTAGGGCCGAGAGATGGTCATCTTCTCAGGCCTGGTAATTTTAGGTTGCCCAAGAAGCCGGACACCAAAGTGGAATGATCTGGCGGGAGAGGAGTATGTTCTTGTAGATTATAAAGCTGTGCGTAGTAATCTTTAAAGGAATTGGCGATGTCTCTCGGGTCTGTTAATTGTACTTTGGTTATAGGATGCTTGATGTATGGCATCCTTGATTTAGCTGCTCTTGCTCGTAGTTGTCTAGCCAACAATCTGCCGGCTTTGTTGCTTTGGGAGTAAAATCGAGCTTTAGATTTTTTCAGAGCTTTTTCGTAGGCTTGTAGCAGAAGCAAACGTAGATGTTGTCTAACCTGGTTGAGTTGTTCCGAAGTAGTCAGATTAGGGTTACTTTTGTTTGCAGCTTCCACAGTATGAAGTGTAGACATTGCCTCCTTAATTGCTTTCTGACGTTCTTTTTTTATTCCCATGCGCTATTTTTATAAGTGTGCCACGGATGTACGCTTTATGAGCATTCCAGAGAGTATAGGGGTCATCGGTAGAGGTGGAGTTTGTCTGGAAATAATCCTGGAGGTCTTTTTCTATTATCGGGCGATAATTAGGATGACTCATGAGGTAAGTGTTATTTCTCCAGAGTCTAGTAGAGGAAAGTGGTGTCTTTTCTTCTATAGTGAGAGTAATAGCTGCGTGGTCAGACCACGTGATTGATTCAATTGTAGATTTTATGGAACTCATCAGGGTCGGAAGGTCTACCAAGAACATGTCGATGTGGGAATAGGAGCCATGGACTGCTGACAAATAGGTAAAGTCCCTTTCGCCCGCATGATGCGCGCGCCATATATCATGTAGATTTTCCTTATGCGGAAATTGATGCAGGCAGGAGGTGCTCTCCCTACTGGTGTTAGTCGAATCCAGAGAAGGGTCCATGATGTTGTTAAAGTCTCCACAAATTATTAATTCACCTTGTTGGATGTCTTGAATTTGTCGTTGGACTTTATGCAGAAATGCCAGGGTCTTTCGGTGCGGAGCGTATACATTGACTATTGTAAAGGGGGCATTGTTGAGGAGGCAAACAATGATGAGGAATCTGCCTTGGGGGTCTGCTCTTTGTGCTGTCAAAGAGAATGCCACGGAGTCTCTAAAGGCGACAAGGACTCCACGTTTTTTCGATCGGTGGTGTGCATGGCAGATTACAGGGAAGGAGGGATGTTTTAGCCTGAAGGCGTCCTTTTGTAGAAGATGAGTTTCTTGCGCACAAAACACGTCCGCAGAAAGTGAGAGAGCCTCCTTCCAGATGTATGTACGCTTTTGTGGGCTATTGAGGCCTCGGACATTGAGAGAGGCCAATTTAAGCACCATATTGTCACTGTAAAGTGAGAACGTCCGGAGTGTGTTAGGTCCTCAGGAGAAGGGTAGGCAGTGTCGCAAGTGAGAAGATCAATAAACAAAATGAGTGAACAAACGGTTCAAAGACGAATACAGGTTGACTGTATGTTTGGGGGTATCTATTAGAGGCTTGCCGGTTAAGCCACTAGAGCAAAGGGAGGTTGTGCACCTAAGTATAGAGGTGTAGCCATCCTGGAAAATCATTTATGATTTGTAGGAGATCCTCGTCCTGCAGTTGAGGGATGGGAGGCACTTGCCGTATCTTGAGGAGATGATATTGGTATCCTCCAGGTCGATAGCAATGCTTTACCCTGATTCAGGTTGTGGATGGTGAAGGTGGTCCCTTCTTTCAGGATGATCAACTTCACAGGAAACCCCCATCTATATTGAATTTTATTTTTTCGGAGCGTTGTCGTGACCGGGAGCAATTCCCTGCGGAGGCGTAGGGTTGTAGCGGAGAGGTCTGTGTAGAGCTGTACATCTCTGAATTTGGGAGGCCAAGATTTCTGCTTGCGAGCTGCTTCTAATAATTTTTCTTTAACATGAAAGAAGTGAAATCTAGCCAATACGTCTCTTGGGATCTCATCTCCTAGGTGTCTGGGGCGAGGAAGCCTATGCGCTCTGTCAATAATGATATCCGTGTTTGAGGAGTCGGGCAGTAAAAATTTGATATATTCCTGTAGGTATGGAAACAGATCAGCTGTTTGAACCTGTTCTGAAATGCCTCTGAATTTGATGTTGTTTCTACGGGAACGGTCTTTCATCTTCGCCTTGAGGTTTTCAACATCGTCTTCAAGGTCATTGTGTACATCAATGATTTTGTTATGTGACGTAGCTAGGTCGCCCATCTTAGTCTCAATATGCATTACTCGCTTATCCAGTGCACTGACCGAGGACTGGAGAGGCTGTAGCAGCTGTGTAAAGTCCGCTTGAAGGGAGCTGCGGAGGGCCAAGAGCATGTCTCTCAACGTATGTTCAGAGGCGGGTCCGCTGGTGGTTGGGAAGCCGTCTAGGTCAATCGGTGGTACGGATGTAGAGGCCTCAAAGGAAGGTTGGTCTTTGGAATAATCTAGGTCTCCAGGAAGTTCCATCCGAGGCTTTTGTTTAAGTGGGCTAGTATTCGGAGACAGTGGCTGTCGCAGAAGAGAGCTCCGCTACTTGGTGGATTGAGCCGATGTAGAGTGGTTTTGCTGTGTTGCATATCGGATATCGTCAGGGGTGGGAGGTAGATGAAGATCCATCAGTTCTTCGGCGTGGTTAAAGTCTGCCCCCTCTATGATTGTCGCAGTAATTCCTGCAGCAGTCGTGGGCATTGAGGGTATAAGCTCTATTTGGTCAGTGGGTGGGAGGCCCGGTTCTCCGTCTACGCCACGGTCCCACTCAAAATAATTAGTCAGGTTATTGTCCGGTTTTTTGGCGGGTTTCCTACCCTTCACCATATTGGCAGGTAATTATCTCCAATAAATTCAACGTTTAGAGGTATGATATACCAGAACAGGCTATTTGTCGCTAATGGTTGCTAGAAGGTGCACTAAATCCCCAAAACTAGGTCGCCATCACCCAGAAGGTAGGAACCAGTGAGAATTCTGTGAGGAGGATGCGAGCTACGGCTCGGTGATATTGCAGCCAGAGATTGAGGTATGGAAGCCAATTGATAATCACAGAGCTGAAGTGGCGGTGTAGGCCTGTAGAGGGCAAGGATCCTGCAGAGTAGGAGTGCCAGTGAGGGTCCGTTTAGGGCCTAGTTATGCCTAGATGGAAGGGAAGGCAGAGGACCAGGTCGGGGGTCTCCTTAATGCCTATGGAAGGCCTCAGCACTCCCCCACCCCTTGCTGTCCGCAGTAGATCTCCTACCTGGGAGCCGAGTCACAGACCTGGGACAGGCGAAGTCGTCCAGGGATGTAGGCCGCCTCCGCTGAGTGTCTGGGTCTGATGCTTCCTGCTTCAGGCCTCAGCGCAGTGTCCGCCGCTCCAAGCGAGTCGCCGCTCCGCGCGGCGGCCCGCACCACACGGAGGTATCGCAGCCGCTGCCCTCCGATCCTGCAGAGAAGCAACGTCGGCAGCGGCAGAAGAAGCAGGGAAGAGCGCGGTGTCCGGGCCGGCCGGTATGTCAGTCGAGGTGTGGAGCAGATGCCGAGTCAGGAGCCCGGCGGTAAGGTAGACCTCAAGTCCCCCGTGCTACTTTCTCCCCGTGAAGGTGTCCTCCAAACTGCCACCGGAGTGTACCCCAAGGTGTAGGGGAAAGCCCGGAGGATGGGGCCCGATATTGATGCTAGGATGCTGGTACAATCCTTTGGATCACGGAGATGCTGGCAGGAGCTCACAGAAATGCGGCCATTAACGTCGCCGGCTAGCCACGCCCCCCATACCGTCATTTTTGTATAAAATCAGAGGCTTATGGAAGTACGTTCAGAGCTCCCTAATATAGGGTTAGAAATATGAGGGTCACTATAGTAGTAATAGGACTACAGTATGCAACAAAGCAATAGGGAGCTGGTTCAATGAATAGAGTTTACACTAGGAGCAGAAGCTCTCATCATTCATGTCTTCTGTAGGACTGCTGATAAGGATGTGTATAAGGTAACTCGTGATAAATCATTCTTCAGGAAGTATATGGATATAATGTGAGGGAGAATCGAGTTCACCAGTATAATCTTTTCAAAATGCACTATATGTCTTTTATATATTGCCCATGTATAAGGTGTAGATGTAACTGCAGGGGTAAGTATTTAGTAGTTATTAGTATCTCTATTGTAATGACTGTATAATGTCTAGTAAGAAATAACATTTCACTTGTTTTAATAAACTTCTAATAACATTTGTTATGTTATGTTTTTAGGACAGTGTATTTCAAACTACGTACACTGGAGAAGAATTAACATGTACTGTGAATAATCTCCAAAGAAGCACACAATACAAATTTAGGGTGAGTCTTTTAGAAGAAACCTAAAATACTAGATTACCAGCAGATGGCGCTGTTTGGTATATTTTCATTATAATTTGATATTATGGTGTTGTATCTATGTATTTTGTGTCATTCTTAATTTTTTATATCCTGTGTTATATCTTCTAAATAAAGTTGTATACCCATTAAATAACAAAATCACTATTAAATATCAAACCACCAGATTCATTCAGTGCATAGTCATCCAGTTATATTTCGTTGTAGCTACAGAAAATGTTTCCTTTATCCAAAATTTTCATTATTTGTAAATCATATTTAATCTGTTTATGTTATACTTACTGTGTTATATTTGTGTCATATTTACCTAAAAATGGAGGTCAAAAAACAAGGAATCCAATATCCTAGGGCACATTTACTAGTCCTGTATAATATTTAGACATATGAATTTAGATTACGCTAGGTTCACACTAGTGTTGGGCTTGTTGGCAACCCCCTGACATCCAGGACACATGCAAACTATAGATATAGCATGCAGAGGGGAAAACAGATAAAGTATGAAAAATAGAAGTACTATAATGACCAGAAATAGTGTTACTGCTCATGTATACTCACGGTAGTTTATTCTGAATAGTCACTTGAAACGACCGATGAAATGATCTTTATACCATCTATTTGTTGGCTTGCCGCTATGGGTATGACGCCAGTGGTCTTTTTATGTAAAACCTGTGCCCTCTTGTTAAGCAAGTTAGGATGGGTTCACACTTGCGCCGGCACTCCATCCACCGCGAATCCAACGTAAATGTCAGAAAACTGGATAGGCACTGGATAGGGAAAGGTTTGTGACGCTTTGCTTAAAACCCCATTCACTTCTATATGGGTTTTTAAAGCAATGTGCGGATGTGCGCTTACACCCTCTGCACCGCAAAGCCGTTTTTTTTTCGTCTGAAACAAAGTCGAACATGCAGGATTTTGTGTCCGATGAAAAAAATCTGGCTTCGTGGCGCAGAGGGTGTAAGTGCACATCCGCACATTGCTTTAGAAACCTATAGAAGTGAATGGGGTTTTAAGCAAAACGTCGCAAACCTTTCCCTATCCAGTGCCTATCCAGTTTTTCGACATTTAGGTCTGATTCGCGGCGGACGGAGTGCCGGCGCAAGTGTGAACCCACCCTTAACAGCAAGAGTCTAAACACTTTATAAATGTGGTGTATGACTTGTAGGACAGTCTTTTGGCACAAAATTATGGTGCATTTAGCTTAATAAATCTCTGAAATGTTGGCGATAATAGTTTAGAAATAGATACTGTTATGAATATCCGTCTATTAAGCAGGGAGATAAATTTCAGGAGAATGTATCTTGCTATATCTTGTATCTGTGCTTCTTGATATATCACATCTGGGCCTCTTGTTATAGCTAACATTTGTTTTTCTGTCCTCATTCCCATAATAGCTGTAGATAGAAGTCTGTCATCTTTTAATAAATGCAAACAGATCATATGGGGCCTATCTGAAGGCATATCACGGATTGCACAAAGACATTCATGCCTGTAATGAAGGCTGCTATATTCAGTGTTTGTCCAGACCAATTGACTATTAAAAGCTCCCATAACTAACATTTGTGTCAGAAAATGCATTTATTTTGTAAAGTTTAGAGTATTGTACATGAATTCATATATTATCTTCTATACTACAGCTTATTGCCTCAAATGTTGAAGGAAGTAGCAGTCCGAGTGAAATATTGGTCTGCACCACAAGTCCGGACCGGCCAGGTCCCCCATCTCGACCTGTAGTCAAGGGTGCTGTCACTGCTCATGGCTTTACTGTTCAGTGGGGTATGTACAATAGAGACTTCCATGCTGCCATAATTTTATATGTATCATGGTTCATACTGACAATTTCTGTTATAATGGTTGCTAAATATCACTGTGTGCAGGGATTTAATGCATACTTATAAATAGCAGCTTGCATGAGACACTCAGGAGGGTTATTGGCTTAATATGGAGCAATTGTGAAACACTCCAGTACACAAAATGTAACCGCATACAGAGATAAAGACGGATGTAGCATTTTAATAAATGTCTGTAACTGGAAAACATGTCCACTGAAATGAATGAAGTAGAATCTCATTCATATTCAGACAGCCTTATCATGAACACAGATAAGAGAGCTGCAGCCATCTCCTGACACTGCAGTTCCTGGCAGTTTGGGATGCTAATAAAGAACTGTATATAGAGACGTGAAGAACATTGTAGTGAGTAATATTTTCTGGATATAGAGGGGTTACAATGAAATCATTTATTGTCAAAACCTAGGAAAGTGCAGTAGGGAATAAGAGCGCTGCAATGTTCGCATTTTTACCCAGTCCACCTTACACTGCTAATACTAATGCTGCAGGCAGGGGTGTAACAAATGACCATGGGATCAATATTAATTCATTACTGAAGGCAAGGGTGAAATAAGTGACCATGGGATCCATAAGCAAGTGAGTGCTGCAGGCAGGGGTATAACACGTGACCATGGGATCAATCCCAAGTGAATGCTGCAAGCAGGGGTATAACATGTGACCATGGGATCCATAATCAAGTGTATGCTTTAGACAGAATTTTAACAAATAACCACCTTATGGTTTCTGCAGACACTCACAAGTATGTAGACTTTAAAAGACATTTAATTATCCCAAAAATATAAAGGTTATCAAAACGTTAAAGGGGTTGTCCAGGCAAAAATGAACAACCCATTTAACATTTAAATCAGCCGAGGGCAGTGAAAATTATAAAAAAAAAAAATCATAATCTCCTTTTCCGGGTGCTCTGGTGCCTCCCAGCACAGTCCGGTCTTCTCGGTCCCGTGCTGACGTGTGGTGGAAGGGCATGCGATGTCACTACCTGTGACATCGCGGGTCTCTTCCTGAGGCCTCTGATTGGCCTCAGTGGTCACATGATAGCTGAGGCCAATCAGCGGCTTCAGTGTAACTCAGGAAGAGACCTGTGAGAAGACGCTGTAGCAGAAGTACCGGAGCACCAGGGACAGATAAGTATGATTTTTCAAAAAAATTTTTTTTCACATCCCTCAGCATATTAAAAAAAAAAAAAAAAAAAAATGCATGGACAACCTCTAACTTTTTATTATTATTATGTCATAATTCACAATAATCAGATAAAGAAAACCAAAGCAGGTTGGAAAAATCCAAATTATTAAATACCTTATGGGGTTAAAACACATTCAGCACTTGATGTATAATACAGGTAAAGTTGGGAAATATACATCTCTCTGTCCTGCAGTTTTCTTGATTTGCTAAATTTAGGCATGTCCAGTTTAATCCCACTAACATAGGTGCTCAACAAAATGACTCCCAAACCAATAATTGGCATGTAGGGGCCATTAGTAGGTGTAGAAACATGCCTTTGTGGCGAACAGATGAATGAATTTTTTCATATATATGCAAATCACATGGCAATTTGCTTGAGGACAGGGCCTAATTTGGGAGATTTTCCTACAGACAACTGTGAAGCAGGCAGCGGATGAAAGTGTTATTCACATCTACAGGGGCATTGTTGGCCTGTGTCCAGAGGAAAGCCAAAGCATTTGCACTTGCAGGCTGATTTGCATGTCTATAAAAAGTAGATTATCTCTGCATTACTTCATCCATTTGTGGCCACAAAGCTATGTTTTTTTTTTTTTTTTATTAAAGGCCCTACACTGCACTATTATTGGTTAGAGGGGCATTTTGGACTTGACAGACTCCCTTTAATAAAGACAGTGATAGCAAAACACTGGTTTGCCAATATTGGTAAAATTCTGTCACATTCTTAAGATTCAATCAAAAGGAAATAGAAGACTGAAATATTTTTGTACTAGCATTTAACACGCTGATGTTTTTTCCAGATGCTCCCGAAGACAATGGTGGCTCAGAAATTCTGAAATACCTTTTGGAGATCACTGAAGGGGCTTCTGAAGGTTTGTCATATGGCTGTTAATCTGGTTACATTTGATACATGTTGACTGCTTCCATGGGAAATATATACACTTTTTAAGCATATCACATCATGGGATATGTTTTTCAGTAATGTCCTAGTAAATGCCCTTATTTTTTTATTTCTTTTGTGTGAGGATAATAAATATTTTGAAACATTAACTGTAATGTAACATTTCTAACAGATCAGCTGGAACATATTCTGCTGCCATGATGACTAGAACGCTTGTTGCTCTGACCTCTCTCTGGTGTATTTAAATGCTTCGTAGTAATTTTTGCAGCAATTATGCAGTGGTCACATAAAAGCTGTGTTTTTTCAGTAATAATAGAAACATCTGCCTGTCTAAACACTTAAAATTATATTTCTTTATTAATACACATATTAAAAGAGTTACAGTCAAAGCCAACTATTGCGTACCCCAATGTGGCTATAACATGCTACCTTCCAAAAGTGGGATAGTGAGGAAAGTTCCTAGTAAACCAGTTGTGTATAAGAATTTCCTTCTAGATGACTAGGTTAATATTGTTACTACCTCATCCCCTTGGAAGGAATAATTGGTTTAAACCGAGGTGCATCCTTATATAGTTATTAGAGTGTCGAGTTTTAAAGCAAGCGACCTTGGTATGTCCACAGGTACCTAATAGATCAAAGACCACCACTTACCATGAGCAAATTTTTATTTGTCTTGATAAAATATCAGTGTAATATACTTTTTATGACTCATATATTTCTGCCAGATGGTCTTGTTGTTATACTGAAAATGTATGTAGTGGTGCAATATTAGGACTTATGTCTCATCACTTAATGTCCTTAGGGTAAGTGTTGTCACACTGTGTCCCCGTGCAACATTCCCACTCATAATCACAGAATATCCTAACGTTTATGCCATGCTGTATTTTTTTCAGAAACTATAGCATTGTGTATATATACCTCAATTTTACACGAACTGTGGCAAGATGTTAAAACATTTTCAACTGTGAAACTATTACTTTCTGTAATCAATATTTTGTCATCAATATTTGAAGACAAAAATCATTTTATTGCTTAAAAAGCACCAAATATATGAACTCAGCAGAGTAACTCCTAAAAATACACAGATTATAAAATAGCTTTGCCTTAAAAATCTGGCATATCTAACATCACCTAAGTTTGGCAGCTGACAAACAGGCAATGTATATTCATTTTCATTCATTAATCTGAAAGCTTCAGAAAGGATGGGGTGATGTTAGGGAGCATTGCACAAACAGATGAGCCACAGTAGAGTCAGAATGGAAGACAGCAATAGAGTCACTTCCTACCAATTACACCCTTAAGATTGCTTGTGCGCCACTAATGAATTCCAAGAAACAGGTCATGAGAACTTGTAGTCTGTTCTCTCTGGAGGGTTGACTTCAAGGAAAATAAAATTGAATGTAAACTCAATAGATCCACAAGATGCACATCATCAACCCCTCTATTAAATCACTATTGAATATGTCAGCCGGCATCTTTACTTTTCATTCACATACAATTACACCAGTATCATATACATTCAAGATGTCTTAATAATATTAACGCTACACTATAATACAATGATGGGATCTGGAATTTATACTGACGTTCATTATATAAAAGACTAATCTGAGCAAATTGCACTGCAATATAACAACTGGAAATTAATGTGTTAACCATGCTCGGTGACCGTCCTTTATTCTGTACTGCCGTCATTAAGAGCTCCTCAGAATTTTGAAGGATAATTTTGTCAGTCTGTATTTCGTCTTGACAGCGGCCCATTTCCTTTCAGCATAAATAACATTTTCCAAAGTAGACTGCACTACAACCTCTTGGAAGAAAATGCACCCATGTTATTGTTTGCTTTTCATTGTATTTCATGTTTTGCAAGTAGTTGATCTTACTCTCTATGAAGTCCTATTGAAAAGCGGAATATTTGTATTTACATTCTAATAATGGCCATGCTTTTTACAGCAACACAATGGAAGGTGGCATATAGTGGGTCTGCAACAGAATATACCTGTAATGACTTGAAACCAGGCACTTTATATAAACTCCGAGTATGCTCCATCAGCACAGGAGGGCACAGTCAGGTACGTAAAGCTTGTATTTTAGTCTGACCTTTAAAAGGCTAAAAATATATCATTCTGACTTTAAAAAGTGGTATGGAAGGTAGGCTTGCTGAAATGTACAATTTTAAGTGTTTGGTAGAAAAATTGCTTCATTAGGTTTTATCTATTTAAAGGTCAAATCACATTGGACATTGACAGAAAGATATAATACCAAACTGAATATAA
The DNA here is from genome assembly GCA_947044405.1 of Leptodactylus fallax. NCBI lineage: Eukaryota > Metazoa > Chordata > Amphibia > Anura > Leptodactylidae > Leptodactylus > Leptodactylus fallax. The sequence continues at coordinate 4,494,295 of CAMRHE010000074.1, read as the reverse complement.
ATGAAATATGTATACAGATGTAGCAACCAAAGATTCAGTACGCATTAGATCAGGATGGATGAAAAATTGCTCCTTGTCTCTAGTTGCTATCATTTTGTGTAGCCTTATAATATGGTTTTCCTGAAAAACCTGTATAGAACAGATATCATATTTGTCCCAGGTGTTTGGACCTTCTATTTGAAACCATGATAGGTTTGTGGGAAAAAGTGAGATACCAGTTATCAGGATACAACTTGATGCTCATGGGACCCAAATAAAATAGCTGTGACAGGACCCTCAGCTATCATATGTCAATTGAAGCTCCTGGGCTCCAAATGAAAAGGCAGTGGCCTCCAGCGATCAATTACAGTGTGTGCCAAAATTATGACACAAATAACTTACAAAGTAAGTTTACCCAGGATTTGTAAATATGCCATATTGTTCTATTAATCACTGGTGGTGTTATAATGAATTACTTTTACGTAAAAGACGTTAAATATTCTACATTATTTTGCATTATACAAGATAGAATAGTGGTTCTGGTGTTGCATGAAAGATGAGATTGCAGTTATACCTATATCATTAGTTAAAAACACAGTTGGAATTGGGAGCAACTCCAGCTGCATATTGTGTATGTATGCCAATCTTGAATCTCTCTTTTCAGCTAGTGATATCTCTGGAAATGGGTAGAACTGGAATGTTTCATATGACACGAGAACCACTGTTCTAAATTTAATAATACCCGAGATATAACGGTTTTAAAGTGACCTCCCCCACCCTCGGCTTCGCTGCATTATACAAGAACCCGACAACCTGTACTCCAGCAAGAAGCAGTGTACAGATTTCAGCTACCGATATAGAAACAAGCAATACAGAAGGGACAAAAAGTGGATTGCAGCACAGCATGTCAAGGATATGAACCAAAAATCTGTTAATAAAGTATATTCCAAAATATATTAATGTGACAAATGCTGCCAGAAAATCAAAAGTTGAAAATTTAGGTACAGTTTAAGCAGTTTTGCCATGGTATAGACAATGTAGTAAGCCTATACATGATCAGTACAATGCATTCTGTATGAAGTAGGTCTCCTGTACTTTTTGGGGTCTTTTGTTATTGTGTTTGTACGTGTTTATATTAAAAAAAAAAGTTAACGAAAAGTATTTGATTTAACAAAACATGCTGTATGTCTTTATGTTTGCATTTTTCTTGATAAACCATTTTTGTTCACTTTAGTGCTCTGAAAGTCAGCCTATTCACACATTATGTGTAGCACCAGGCCCTTGTCAAGCACCAAGAGTGGTAGGCAAACCAAAGCACAAAGAAGTCCACTTACAATGGGGTAGGTATCTGCTGATAAAGTAGTACAGGTTCTAATTTGTATTTGCTTATATTAAGGGGTTGTCCAAAAAATGTCCTACAAATAGTGACAATAGAATAATAAGTTGACTGACCTCTTTCATGTTCTCTATCTCCAGCTTTGTGGCAGCTCCTTTCTTTAGCAGCGATGTCCCATTTGAGGACAGGTTGCAGCTGCAGCCAGGCCTCTTCACTGACCTCTGCACAAATGGCACATGACTGACAAGCCTTAAAGGGAGTCTGTCACCTCCTCCAAGCATATTGAATTATCACTACCACATTACAGAGCACATTACAGTGCTAAACATCATACTTTTGTTATTTGTCACTTTTGTAGATTTGGAGAAAAACAACTTTGAAGTTTTATGCAAGTTTTAAAGTTTTACAAAGTTGGTGCACTGGGGGCTGGCACCCTCAGACACCAGCCATCTCCTGCCTGTGCCACCTCATGCACTGAGAGCTGATCCTCCCACTGCTATGATATCACCCATCCTAAGTCAGCAGTAAGAGCAGCGGTCTAAGAGCTGAAGGCTCACCCCCAGTGCACCAAGTGCCTGATTTGCATCAGACTTCAAAGTTGTTTTTCTGCAAACCTACAAAAGTGACAAACATAACAGAGATATGATGTTTATCACTGTAATGTGCTCCATAAGGGTGGGTTCACACTTACGCTTAAGTCTGTCCGCTGCCAATCCGAGTGAAACTCTCGGGAAACTGGATAGCGACAGGTTAGCGACGCATTGCTTAAAAACCCATGAGGTCCACGGTGATGGCACAGTCTCCTGCAGCAGGTGCGTAGGACCTAGAGGAGAACCGAAAAAGTGAGGTCACCTTGGGATCTTGCACTCATCCTAGATTCCCCTATTTTGTCCCTAAGGCCGAACTCAGAGCCACAGGCCTATGAAGCTGCCAACCTGGCTGTGTATAAGATGCACCCTAGTAAACCCTACCTACCTACTCTCATGGTCCTTAAAAAGAAAAAAAAACACTAAATCCTATAGGTGTCCCGTCCCGACATATGTTTCGCTCCCAATCCTGAGAATTTTGTCAGTGGACAAGCTTGGCAAAAAAATACAATGGGGTGTTAGTAAAATGTCAATTACCTCAAATTAACAAAGGCCAAAATGGGTATTGAATATTTATTCCATCAAAAATAGACACTGGTGAGGGACATTACCTGTAATAGCCCAGAGGAATGGGGAAAGGAGAAAGGTATCCTGTCTAAATAAATAGATTAACCCCAGAAGAGTATGTTCCTAATCTACAGTCCCTGACAAAAGTTCTGTCGCTTATCCATGTTGTGGAATCAAAAGCTTATAACCTGACTTTAAATTCATCCATTGGTTTTAGAAATGACTCATATGAAAGCTGAAACCCTCCCAAATGATTTTTTGGTTAAGAAAATAAATTGGCTTCACTTCTGAAATATTGATCATTTAATGAATACAGAAAGGTCAGATTTTGGCAAGACAAAAGTTTTGTCGCACACATAAAGTAATGTGAAAATCAAACCAATAATTCTGTTCAAAAACAAAGATATGTTTCATAACATTGGTGAATGAAGTTGTGGTGCTATCAGAGCCATATTTAATATTTTGTGTGACTTCCATGAGCTTGAAGGACTGCATCCATGCGTTTCAACAATGATTCATACAATTTATTGATGAAGTCATCAGGAATAGCAAAGAATGCAGTCTTACATGCCTCCCAGAGTTCATCAAGATTCTTTGGTTTTGTCTGCCAAGCTTCCTCTTTCATCCTACCCCAAACATGCTCAATGATGTTCATGTCTGGTGACTGGGCTGGCAAGTCCTGGAGCACCTTGATCTTCTTTGCCTTGAGGAACTTTAATGTAGAGATGGATGTATGAGATGGAGCACCATCCTGCTGCAAAATTTGACCCCTTTTATGATTGGGAATGTAAGAGGAAGCTAATACTTCTTGATATTTTAGGCTATTGATATTGCCTTCCACCTTGCAAATGTTTTGCACACCACTATACTGAATGTAACCCCAGACCATGATCTTTCCACCACCAAACTTAACTGTTTTCTGGGTGTATCTTGGATCCATACGGGCTCCAGTAGGTCTCCTGTAGTATTTGCGGTGGCTGTGGTGTAATTCAACTGAAGATTCATCTGAGAAATCCACCTTCTGCCACTTTTCCAGCGTCCATCCATTTAGCAGGCTGTGGGCCTTGGCAAATGCCAAACGTTTTTTTAATTGCCTTTTGTTTAGTGCTGGCTTCTGGGCACTGATTCGACCATGGAGGCCATTTCGAGACAGAATCCTACAAACTGTTCTAGTTGACACAGGGACTTGAGGTGACCAGGCCTGTTGGAGCTCTGCTGCAGTGGAAGAGGGGCTGGCTTTTGATTTTCTAACCAACAAACGTTCCTCCTGAGCAGTTTTCTTGCGGGGTCTGCCAGACCTGGGCTTGTCAAAAACATCTCCAGTCTGTTCAAATCTTTTTTTTAATTTCTTTGTACTTGACGCAGAGACACATTAAAGGTGCCAGCCACCTCTGCAGTGGATCTAGTCTTCAGCCTCTTGATAATCAAGGCTTTGGCCGCAGGGTTGATTTTTGGCATGTTGTCAGAGGTGAAGTTGCAGTTCAAGTGAAGGTCTGGGGTGCTGGAGTTCTTTTTATACACACCCACTAATTAACCGATCAATTAGTGAGCACAGGTGAGACTTTAAACTAGGATTGGGTGCATTATATGACAAGGCGACAAAACTTTTGTCTTGCCAAAATCTGACCTTTCTGTGTTCATTAAATGATCAACATTTCATCAGTGAAGCCAATTTATTTTCTTAACCAAAAAATCATTTGGGAGGGTTTCAGCTTTCATATGAGTCATTTCTAAAACCAATGGATGAATTTAAAGTCAGGTTATAAGCTTTTGATTCCACAACATGGATAAGCGACAGAACTTTTGTCAGGGACTGTAAGCAAGTTTGCATCTGTTCCCTTGCAAATGTCATCATGGCTCAGACCCCTTCCTCTATAGGCAAACAAGACCTGGCGGTGGTCTAGAGCCATGTGTATTTTGTATGGTGTGTAGTATGAGAATTTGGCACACCTTCCTTGTTTTCTTGATGCATACTTATATAATGATATAAGTTATTGGGCATTGTGCAGTGTGTTTTACACTATTTATGGATTCAAAGTTATGTTTTAATGGACATCACTATTTGTATTATTTACAGGTAAATATAAGAAACTTTGTAATATATCTTATTTAAGAAATGTTTACTTCTCCATTTATCAAGCGGAGTTACACTTTACATATTAGTCTATAGAGAGGGGAGGGAGAAAAGGTGGCTGCTGAAAAGCACACACAGATAACTACTGCTGCTACACTCTGCTACTCTGTGAGTCATGTAGCTCTTTTAATACTGTCATGCCATAAGTTCTGTGTGTGAGGCTCGATACAGCTACAGATTCTATGCAAACAAACAGACTGACAAGGAGGAGACAGCTTAATAAGTGTATAAGGGGAAACAGATTTCTTTAATAAGATATATTATAAAGTTTTTTTTAGATTCATGTGTACTATTAGCGCTAGGTTCACATCTGGGTTCGGGTTTCTGTTCTTCGGGTCCGCTTGGGGACCCGCTTGGGGTGTGTCAGGTTTCCACCCGAAAAGTGCGCATTTTTCAAGCGGAATGGGTAACGGAATCCACATGCAGGTGTGAACCTAGCCCTATGTATAGTGGTTATATAGTGGTATATTTGGGTGGAAGGAGTGAAGGAACAATGCCTTACTAAATGAATTGGGTGCATTTTTATCTTTTCATTTCATATGATTATGCTCTATTTTATTTAATTTTGTTTTTAACTTATAGGAACACGATCAGTTATTCATATATTTTGGGTAAAAAAGTTATCTATATAAACATATGTTTTTTTTTTTTTTTAACTACTTCTGTAGAAGGAATATTGTAATGTGTATGTGGATGCAATTTTGTAATGTTATTTTACTAGTTGCAGGGTTTTTGTTGTTGTTTCTATGTAGGTATAATGACAGTCTGTAACCCCCAGTATGACTTTCTCCTCAGATGCCCCAGGGTGTCAGGTATCAGAGTATAGCCTTGAGCTCGGTGTACCTGGAGGACAGACCACTGAGGTCTATCATGGCTGTGATTTAGAGTGTACTGTCAGTGATCTGCTTCCTGGAAGTACTTATCAGTTCAGAGTACGAGCACTAAATGATGGAGGAGTAAGTGATTTTATTAATTGCTTTATAAAAATTCATGTGTCTTCCTCTTATGACATCCTTGCTAATGTGTGTACTGTTTGAATGTATATGTTCTTTATATTCCTGGAAACATCTCTCGATATAGCTCAAATTGTAAGAATTAGTGCAGGGAACAACCGCTTACATTTACAGTAGCAAAAAGCAACTACTTTCTTTTATTCTGGCAATACTTGATTCTGACTTTTGGCAACACATTTACCACATCTTGCAGGTAACCCACTTCCTAAGATAGACAGGTCCGATTCTAGCGAATCAGGCTAACAGAAGACATCCAATAAGTGCCCTCCCTTTCTTGCTACGATCATGTGGTGACTGAATAATAACAGCATCAGGCACCAGTTATGGCAGAAATTAGGAATATGACCAATTAAAAAGTTAACCTGTTTAATTAAGATGACCATGTAGACTTATCTTCGATTGTTTGGGCCTAGGTTTGAATCTCACCAGTGGCAACATCTGCGTGCAGTACTGGACTTACAGCTCCAAATGTGTAGACACAGCCTTCAAAGCACATAAGGTTTCTCCAATAAAAGGGATATTCCCACCTCAAAGTGACAGTAGATACACCACATGGTCAAATGTATTGGGTGCCCTACACATTACACCTACAGTAGCTTTTTATGAAATCCTAATTTAAAGAGGACCTGTCATCTCCTCGCAGATCAGCAGTATTATATACCACTAGAAAGCTGACAGTGCGCTGAATGGTTTGCACCTGGGTGTGGGAGATATCGGTACAGTTAGTTTAAGCACCTATATCCCTCCACTGTCTGAAGGGCGGGTTAGTTTAAGCACCTATATCCCTCCACTGTCTGAAGGGTGGGCCTTGCAGTCTAGCATCATTGCTGGACGGTAAGGAACGCCCCCTCTGACAGTGCAAGCCTATGGAAAATTACTGTCAGGGGGCGTTCCTCACAGTGCAGCGATGACGCTAGACTGTAAGACCTGCCCTTCTGACAGTGGAGTTATATTGGTGTCAGAACTAACGGCATCAATATCTCTAGCACCTGGGTGCATACTGGCAAAGCTGTCAGTGTGGTCTCAGCTTTCTAGCGGTATATAATACCACTGATCTGCAAGGACATGAAAGGTCCTCTCTAAATCCATATGGTCTAATATGAAGTTAGTCCCTCGTTTGCATCTACAACAGCTTCCACCATTCTGGGAGGTTTTTCGAAAAGATTTTGGAATTTGTCTGTTGGAATTTTTGCCCATTCATCCAGAAAAGCATTTATAAGGTCAGACACTGATGTTGCTTTAGATGGCCTGTATTTAATGGGACTGTGATCAGTGCTCTGCAGGCCAGTCAAGCTCATCTACACCAAATTCTCCCCTTAATGGACATTGCTTTGTGCATTGGGGACAGTCAAGCAATTGTCCAAAATGTACTGGTATGCTGAACTCATTCTGTCACAAATGCTTGTAAAAACAGACTGCATGGCTTGGTGTTGAGTTTTATACACCTGTGGCAATGGGACTGAATGAAACACCTGGATTCAATGATTAAGAGGTTTGTCCCTAAACTTTGTCCATATAGTGTATTTAGTACTATAGCTACTTCCAGTCTTTACCTGCAGCGACGCCCAATAACCTGTTGTGCAGTGTAACCGCAGTTGGGGTCCCAGAGGTCAGTCCTGACTGTTGATAAGGCAATATGCTATCACATTATGAGATGGGAGTACTTTTTTTCCTTTATTGAAACCTGAAAAAAATGTATAGTATTGAAAAAGCAACACAGTCAATATTGACATGAGAGCATAGAACTAATTTCAGGATAAAATATTCCTCCTATCAGTGCTCATTCCTTTTTCAACATATAGAGCTCTATCATACGTGTATATTTTTTTAAATGAAATCTGTTGCACCAACTCCCACTACATGAAATAGAGCCTGGCCTCGACCCTGAGGACCTGGTGTCTGTGCTTTCATGGTCACCCCTAGTAGTACGTGAGGTCCTGTCTGCATGAAGGTGCGTTTCTATTTCCATAAAGACCTGATAAACCAATTATATTGTATTTACACACAATTTGTACAATTTGAGTTGGAGATCAGTACTTTTAGCTGAACATATGTTATCACAGTTTCGACTATTAACAATGTCTAAGAGTAGTTACAGTGCTGGCCAAAAGTATTGGCACCCCTGCAATTCTGTCAGATAATACTCACTTTCTTCCAGAAAATGATTGCAATCACAAATGCTTTGGTAATAATATCTTCATTTATTTTGCTTGCAATGAAAAAACACAAAAGAGAATGAAAAAAAAAAAGTCAAATCATTGATCATTTTACACAAAACTCCAAAAATGGGCTGGACAAAAGTATTGGCACCCTCAGCCTAATACTTGGTAGCACAACCTTTAGACAAAATAACTGCGAACAACCACTTCCGGTAACCATCTATGAGTTTCTTACAATGCTCTGCTGGAATTTTAGACCATTCTTCTTTGGCAAATTTCTCCAGGTCCCTGAGATTTGAAGGGTGCCTTCTCCAAACTGCCATTTTGAGATCTCTCCACAGGTGTTCTATGGGATTCAGGTCTGGACTCATTGCGGCCACTTTAGAAGTCTCCAGTGCTTTCTCTCAAACCATTTTCTAGTGCTTTTTGAAGTGTGTTTTGGGTCATTGTCCTGCTGGAAGACCCATGACCTCTGAGGGAGACCCAGCTTTCTCACACTGGGCCCTACATTATGCTGCAAAATTTGTTGGTAGTCTTCAGACTTCATAATGGCATGCACACGGTCAAGCAGTCCAGTGCCAGAGGCAGCAAAGCAACCCCAAAATATCAGGGAAGCTCCGCCATGTTTGACTGTAGGGACCGTGTTCTTTTCTTTGAAGGCCTCTTTTTTTTTTTTCCTGTAAACTCTATGTTGATGCCTTTTCCCAAAAAGCTCTACTTTTGTCTCATCTGACCAGAGAACATTCTTCCAAAAAGTTTTTGGCTTTCTCAGGTAAGTTTTGGCAAACTCCAGCCTGGATTTTTTATGTCTCTGGGTCAGAAGTGGGGTCTTCCTGGGTATCCTACCATAGAGTCCCTTTTCATTGAGACGCCGACGGATAGTACGGGTTGACACTGTTGTACCCCTTGGACTGCAGGGCAGCTAGAACTTGTTTGGATGTTAGTCGAGGTTCTTTAGCCACCATCCCCACAATCTTTCGTTGAAATCTCTCGTCAATTTTTCTTTTCCGTCCACATCTAGGGAGGTTAGCCACAGTGCCATGGGCTTTAAACTTCTTGATGACACTGCGCACGGTAGACACAGGAACATTCAGGTCTTTGGAGATGGACTTGTAGCTTTGAGATTGCTCATGCTTCCTCACAATTTTGCTTCTCAAGTCCTCAGACAGTTCTATGGTCTTCTTTCTTTTCTCCATGCTCAATGTGGTACACACAAGGACACAGGACAGAGGTTGAGTCAACTTTAATAAATTTCAACTGGCTGCAAGTGTGATTTAGTTATTGCCACCACCTGTTATGTGCCACGGTTAAGTAAAAGGTGCTGTTACTTACACAAATTAGAGAAGCATCACCTGATTTTTCAAAGGGTGCCAATACTTTTGTCCACCCCCTTTTTTATGTTTGGTGTGGAATTATATCCAATTTGGCTTTTTGACAATTCTTTTTGTGGTTTTCCATTGAAGACAAATTAAATGAAGATATTATTACCAAAGCATTTGTGATTGCAATCATTTTCTGGAAGAAATTGAGTATTATCTGACAGAATTGCAAGGGTGCCAATACTTTTGGCCAGCACTGTATGTTTGAGGTAATCGAATTGGATGATCAATTGTCAATTTGTACTCAGTATCGAAGCATATAAATGCACTCTAAGGTGGTTGGGACACTGGGAGTAGAGACTGTAGTCATTACAATATGCAAAGAAATAACCATACAAAGGACTTTATAAAGATATATATATGCTGTTCACTATTTGTCTATTTGCACTATATAGTATGCTTACAAGATTCCCAACTGCTTCCCTTCACTGATGTATTCACATGTATTCTAGTGCTGTATAGGGTACTATTTGTGACGGGTGATAATAATTCAGCAAAAATATATTTTATTTAATTTATTAAAATAACTTAGCAGGAGAAGGTTTGGAAATGGATCAAAGAGATTAGAAAAGAGCAAGCTACAAATCAGTAATATTAACCTTTTGCTTTGATTTTGTGTTTTTCGTTGAGGAATGCTATAAAATCTCACTTTGTGGAATCAAGGCCAGACACATTAAATCAGTGAGTTACCAACATAGACTTTTTTGTATTTCAGTATGGTCCTTACTCAGACGCCACAGAGATCACAACTGCTGCAGGACCACCCGCACAGTGCAGACCTCCAGTCCTGACATTCCTCTCTGACACATGTGTACTTATAAGCTGGGAGGTAAGATGAGTGTGTGCATTGGTGGTGAGAATGGGACAGCTAGTGACGTCAGATGGGCAACCTAGGTATAATTTCTACCAAGAGTTTAATTCAATGAATTGTGTAAAATAGAAAACATTTACAAAAGTGCCAAGTTTTTGATGAAATTCATATACATTTTTTCTTAGTCTGGATGTGTTTCTCAGTTACTATTTAAAGAGAATGAGCACAGCACGAATGGATTCCACTTTATGTTATACCTTTATGGCAGCTAGTCACTAATGTAAAATGGTTTGAGTAGTGAGAATGAAAATGATGGGGTGTAGTAACAATTGCCTTGTGTAAATGAACATAGCAGCTGCATCCATTATATCCAGTCTTTATATGACCTGTATAATTTAGTGCTTGTCACCACTGATAGTGTTTTGTAAATGCTGGTCAGAAAGGTAAGCCCATTATAGAGAATCACAGGGATTTACTTTGACTCCAGTTTCCATCCTGATAGAAATTAATCTTTACCATGGTCACCATAATTATCTGGAGGATGTGTATCTAGCTGGAGGGAAATCTACACATCTAAACTAAGGTTACTGATATATATATATCTCATAGAATAAGAAACTGCCAAAAGTTTATAGCTTGATAGAAAGAAGGGTGCTAGCACTCTGCTGAGCACTGTGCCTATTCATGGTATTGATAGACAAATGCAGTTTAGGGTAATATGTACAATACATATATGTCTATATAGAGTGCTGCATTATTGAAAGTCAACAACTGTGTTATTTAATACATACATGCATACATACATGTATGAATACTGTCTATATACATACAGTACAGTCAGATGATACATACAGTGGGTACGGAGAGTATTCAGACCCCTTTAAATTTTTCACTCTTTGTTTCATTGCAGCCATTTGTTAAAAGCAAAAAAGTTCATTTTATTTCTCATTAATGTACACTCAGCACCCCATCTTGACAGAAAAAAAAACAGAAATAGATATTTTTGCAAATTTATTAAAAAAGAAAAACTGAAATATCACATGGTCATAAGTATTCAGACCCTTTGCTCAGTATTGAGTAGAAGCACCCTTTTGAGCTAGTACAGCCATGAGTCTTCTTGGGAACGATGCAACAAGTTTTTCACATCTGGATTTGGGGATCCTCTGCCATTCTTCCTTGCAGATCCTCTCCAGTTCCTTCAGGTTGGATGGTGAACGTTGGTGGACAGCCATTTTCAGGTCTCTCCAGAGATGCTCAATTGGGTTGAGATCAGGGCTCTGGCTGGGCCAGTCAAGAATGGTCACAAAGTTGTTCTGAAGCCACTCCTTTGTTATTTTAGCTGTGTGCTTAGGGTCATTGTCTTGTTGGAAGGTGAACCTTCGGCCCAGTCTGAGGTCCAGAGCACTCTGGAAGAGGTTTTCTTCCAGGATATCTCTGTACTTGGCCGCATTAATCTTTCCTTCAATTACAACCAGTCGTCCTGTCCCTGCAGCTGAAAAACACCCCCATAGCATGATGCTGCCACCACCATGTTTCACTGTTGGGATTGTATTGGGCAGGTGATGAGCAGTGCCTGGTTTTCTCCACACATACCGCTTAGAATTAACGCCAAAAAGTTCAATCTTCGTCTCATCAGACCAGAGAATCTTATTTCTCATAGTCTGGGAGTCCTTCATGTGTTTTTTGGCAAACTCTATGCAGGTTTTCATATGTCTTGCACTGAGGAGAGGCTTCCTTCGGGCCACTCTGCCATAAAGCCCCGACTGGTGGAGGGCTGCAGTGATATTTGACTTTGTGGAACTTTCTCCCATCTCCCTACTGCATCTCTGGAGCTCAGCCACAGTGATCTTTGGGTTCTTCTTTACCTCTCTCACCAAGGCTCTTCTCCCATGATTGCTCAGTTTGGCTGGACGGCCAGGTCTAGGAAGAGTTCTGGTCATCCCAAACTTCTTCCATTTCAGGATTATGGAGGCCACTGTGCTCTTAGGAACCTTGAGTGCTGCAGAAATTCTTTTGTAACCTTGGCCAAATCTGTGCCTTGCCACAATTCTGTCTCTGAGATCCTTGGGCAGTTCCTTTGACCTCATGATTCTCATTTGCTCTGACATGCACTGTGAGCTGTGAGGTCTTATATAGACAGGTGTGTGCCTTTCCTAATCAAGTCCAATCAGTTTAATTAAACACAGCTGGACTCCAATGAAGGAGTAGAACCATCTCAAGAAGGATCAGAAGGAAATGGACAGCATGTGAGTTAAATATGAGTGTCTGAAAGGGTCTGAATACTTATGACCATGTGATATTTCAGTTTTTCTTTTTTAATACATTTGCAAAAATATCTACATTTCTGTTTTTTTTCTGTCAGGATGGGGTGCTGAGTGTACATTAATGAGAAATAAATTGAACTTTTTGGCTTTTAGCAAATGGCTGCAATGAAACAAAGAGTGAAAAATTTAAAGGGGTCTGAATACTTTCTGTACCCACTGTATATATTGGCACACATGCTATACAGATGTGTCCAGCCATAAAGCATACTTCCAATTATAAAACAACTTTTCATATATGAATAGTACAGGTGAATATAAGAAACTTTGTAATATATCTTATTAAATAAACCTATTCTCCACCTAGGCTGCTATCTTCCTCTTTACCTTTACTCAGACTCTTATCTCTAATAGTACTAATATCCATTTCCAGCCTTATAAACACACGTCTATAGAGAGGGGAGGATGGTGGCAGTAGAATTCCAGTTGCTTTTTAACTTTAGCGCCATCTTCATCATGTAAATGCCTAGGTCATTGTTACAATGTTGGTATATAATCTACTAAACTTTATATAAAACACAAACCCTCAAAATGCCTTAAAGGGAATGTGTCACCAGAAAAAATACCTATTTGGTTTTAACCATGTCTTTATGTTAAACATATTTTTTTTGTCCATGTCACTAAGTCTAATAGACTGACACTTGCTGATTTTGTAGGGGTTTTCCTTGCAGTAGTCACCTCATTTACATCTAAAACAGGATTACAATAGAAAATAAAACTTTTATAGATCAAACCTATTGTCCCAATATCACATCTCTTACTGACAATAGATGATGGCACAGCTTATCTACTCCCCCTCCTTGCACAGAACATGTCTAGAAAACTCCCAATGAGGGTGGGTTCACACTTGCGGCGGCACTCAGTCTGCCGCAAATCCGACCTAAATATCAGAAAAATGGAGGGAGAAAGGTTTGTGACACTTTGCTTAAAAAACCCATTCACTTGAATGGGTTTTTAAAGCAATGCTCGGGTGTGCGCTTACACTCTCTGCGCCGCAAAGCCGTTTTTTTTTTCGTCGTAAACAAAGTCCTACATGTCTGACTTTGTTTCCAGCGAAAAAAACGGCTTCACGGCACAGAGGGTGTAAGCGCACACCCGAGCATTGCTTTAAAAACCTATTCAAGTGAATGGGTTTTTAAGCAAAGCGTCGCAAACCTTTCCCTATCCAGTTTTCTGACATTTAGGTCGGATTCGCAGCAGACGGAGTGCCGCCGCAAGTGTGAACCCACCCTGAGTCGGTTCCAGTCCATTGTTGCTGTGGCCATGACTATGCTGTTAAGCATATCACTGAATGTTGTTAACACTGTAGAAGAAAAGCTCAGGCAAGATGGCTGTCCCCATAATCATGTACAGTGAATGACATATGAGAAAAAGTGAAACATTTCACAATCTATTTTTAATAAATAAATTGGTGATACATTCCTTTTACGTACAAGTTGGTCCACCACCCACAGTGTTCTAGCATGGTTGAAGTACCAAGTCTTTTTTCTAGTAATCTAACAATTAAAGTTATTTTATATACGTACTGGATGTGTTTATTTATTAGACATGTGCATGCTTGTATTTCATAAAGCCTAAATGCTATAAAGTTAGTAAAATGAATGGATTAGCAAAAGTCTGCCTTTTATCTAAAGATCTGTAAAGCGTTTCAGAAAATAATAGCAGGTATTTATATTGTAGCTTTTGCAGTGGCAATCTTCTAAATGATAATCTCTTCTGGGAACTATCTTCCTACATGTTCTGTACACTTCTATAGTGTTCTCACATAATTGTTCATCATGCTCTCTGAAATACTGTCAGAGGAAGTTCCCTGAAGTCGCACATCAAGGTATCTCCTGGTATTTGAGTTCATGGATAGAATAACTAGTAACAAGCATCATCATTTCTCATTCATATCTTATTTGGCTATTGGTTAAGACTCTTCTGGTATCATTATGAAAAAACTGAGGCAAACAAGTGACATTTCCTGAATTTTGTTAAGGACGTTAATTTCTTATGATACATAAATAATACATCCTTGTGCTATTCAGTAAAGAGAAAAAATGTTCATTTTTAACATGGAAGCCAATGGGGACCGATTTCTGATGGAACACATTCATCTGAGGCATCTGTTGATTTTACACATCTCTTATACATCTCATCTTGTGTCGTACATCTTGGCATATGTTTAGTTAAAGTAAAAAGTGGCAGATCTTTAGGTCGGTAATTTGCTGAGTACAAGTTTTACCAGGAATTGTCATAGTATTCCAATACAGCTATTAATCACCATTACCGCAGACAGGGATTCTTTGCTGTAAATGCACTGAGACTATGGGACTCTCTGACATAAGATCTTGTAATGGTTCATTCACTGACCAAGTTAAACAAGCCTTAATACCTTTTTTGTACAATATAATATTACAGATGAGTATTAGATTTCTAAAAAAGGGATATTGACCCAGGTGTTAATTCTGATATTTTAAGTCAGGAACACATTTTTCCCCTAATATGGAGTATTTGGGGTCTGCCTTGTCGCTGAACTTGATGGACCTGTATCTTTTTCCAACCTATGTTAAAATCACATAGCTAAAAGCCACATCACAACGTTTGCAGCAATTTAAAGTGGTGTTCCAGTTTATATTTTTATTGCATAAGTAGGCATAAAATGACAAATACTATATACTTACCTGTCTGTTTGGCCGAGGATCCAGCAGACTGTCTCTGTTCGGGTCCCCGGTCTTCCTAACGGGAGCATGTCAGCTAATCAATGGCTGAGCGCTGTTGCTCTGCTTAAACAGACACTGGCTGACGCATTTACTGTATGTGCAGGCAGATAGTAAACAAAGACTGGGGTCCAATGGAGACTCTCTGCTGGATCCCTAGACATACAGACAAGTAAGTATATAGTATTTCCTATTTTAAGTCATGCTGTGCAGTAAAAATACAAATTGGAACACCCTTTTAATGTAAAAGTTTTGGACCATGTTTCATTCTCTGAACCCCGTAAATACACCCTATATACACCCGGGGTTAATGGCCCCTTTCATAAAACCCATATTGGCTGAGGTGACCTTATAGACCATAACGTATCAAAGACGATTTGCATTGAAAATTGTGGAAATTGGGACTTGTAAATTGTACTTATACTGAGAGTATATAGCTCCAGGCCCTAGCTAGTTTGATTGACATGTCTTATAAGTTTGTAATCAGAAAACCCCTTTCTTTCATTCCAACAAATTGCTAAAAACCAGAAAAAGCATTGTTTTGGGCAAGGGAATTTACATTTACTCATTATTGCACTCTGCAAAAAAAGATTTTGGATCTCTGATCTGAGTAGTAGCTCCAAGAAAAAAAAATATGATAGCTATAAATTCAGTGTTCTAGCAAACATATGTTTTGTTATAACTTACCAACTACCAACATTTCCAAATTTAGAAGGATACAGCTAACTGTTAAACAATGTTGAGTTGTCTCATAGTGAATTTTGGAAATGTGCACAGTGCTGTCAGACTCTGAATAGTGACTTCTCACTGTTAAGAACTCAGAACATCAAAGGCCAGTACAAATTATTTTTGCAGTTTTTTGACCCAATATGTCCTTGTGTTGCTGCATAAAACATAACAGTTCAAGGATGAATTTTGTAAAACAGAATGAGATGAGATTTCTGTATTTAAGGCTTTAGGCTTTGCACACGCAGCCTTTTAATTTTCATTACATGTTAGAGCACATTACATATGTAGAATTTTTTTTTTTTTTATCCAGAGAAATGCTATTCATGTAGTGCAGGCGTAAAAATGAGGCAGGTTTAAAAATTTGTGAAATTGTTGCAAATTTACACTGTGCCTATCAGCATACTTCTCATATTCTCATTCAACATATGGCTTTCTGTGGCTTAGGCCTTATGCACATGACTGTGCCATTTTTCACAGACATAAGTTCCATGACAAACCAATGTGTTGGTCTGCTTAAGGGCTTATTCCCACAAGAGTGAATAATGGTTGTATGACTGCCATTTTAAAGCTCATGGATGTCTATGGGTCTTTTCACATGTCTTCTTTTTATGTTGGTATGTCCATTAAAAAGTACATTAAAAAAAACAAAAAAAAAACTGACATGAATACACCCATAGACATTCATAGGTTTTAAAACGGCTGTGTAAATAAACTTTATGACAAATAAATGTGTCCAAGGGCTTAAATAGTTGAAATATCGAAAGTACTTATTTTAAAGAGGTTTTCACTTAAATTTAATTATTAGCAATAAAAGAGTTTTAGAGTCTCAGAATCCATTCTCATATAGAATGTAATGCTCCTCCGCTATGAGACAGGGTCACATGAAAAAATGTCATCTATAGGATGCCCATATACAGCTTCCAATACCACAGCTTAGGGCTGAATATTGTACCTGACATTTGGGAGGAAAAAGAATTGGAAAAAAATGTTTTTCTGGCACATGATACTTACTACATGTCCCATTCTGGTCCTGATGTGTGCACATGGAAATACCTGCAGTTCTAAGAAGACCTTTTTACTCATAGGGAGAGAGTTGTTCTGTATGCCTGTATAGGATTCAGTGGCTGCTATTATGAAAGGTTATACGAAGGAGAAGCTTGACTCTCGTGTTCCTGTCAGTGGTATTTCAAGAATCATAGTCCGTGTCACTGAGTGACATATAAAAGCAAATTGACATTTCCCTTAAAAAATGCCAGAATTCCTGGTAACCTCTTTCTTTGCCACCAGCGCACAGTACAGTCTTTATTCTAATTTATGTTAATTGATGAAAAATTGCCTTACATATCTTAAAGTAGCCTGGTAAAAGTCAGCATCTCTTCAATGATTTAATAAGGGCTGAAGCAGCCAGTGGAATGTGAATGCTGTCTCCTGAAGCTCACGCTACATGTGCTTGTCATGGGCAGCACAGCCATGGCTAATTGCTTGTACTTGGCATTGTTTAGTTATTGCCAGTTTGGTTTATATAGTGTCAGGTAGAACAAATGGTTATTGGTTACTTATGACGTAATAGGCATTTTGTGCCATCTCGTCTATTGTTAGAGCTTCATCCAGTTTCACTCTTTAGGATTCAGGTTTATTTTTAATCTTTTTTTTTTTCCCCTACAGAGTCCTGAGAGCAATGGTGCAGACATCTCAGGATACAGACTACAGTGGGGAAAAGAAGAGGATGCGCTAGAGTTAGTTTACAGTGGTTCTGAAACTAGTTTCCAGGTGTCTGATTTAGCACCAGCAACACAGTACTCCTGCCAGCTTCAGGTATGTATGTCCAGAACAGGCAGCATATGTTACGCTGCATTAGTGATGTAGGTCACTGAAGTACAAAAATTGTAGTTACAGTTTAGGGGTGAAACAAGATGATATTTAAAATTCTGTATTAGAATAACATATATGGCTGCAGTCTATATTATCATGGTACAACCCCTATCATTTATATGGCATACCTAACAGAAAAGGCCATGCCACTCAAACTCTTACCTGTCAAACAGTCCAATACATCTTTTATTGGATTATTTTATTTCTGTTGGGCTAAAGTTACATTGAATGCAGAAGTAGTTCACCATGAAGACCTACAACCTCTTGTAGAAGTGCATAAGCTGTGGGTCACACAATTTACATTATATCTGAAGTGTCCTTGCATTCATTTGTCAAGAAGAGTCAGGTTCCCTTGAAGTCTTGTGTTAAATCTGATATTATATGTAACTATGAATGTAACATTCACTATATACAACAGTAGACTATTGAATGATCATGGTACACACAAAATAAAACCTGATTTTCAGTCTGATGCATCCACCAGTAAAAAAAAAGAGAAGCATTCATTGGGTATTGTGAACATTTCCCTATAGATGCGGTCTGTATGACGAAGCATATCTATCACGCACTATCTGTCCAATCTGTTTTTGCTGAAATCTTTGTTAAGGGTTTCTCAAGGGTATTTTCCTCCTGCTGTCCTAATTTGTCTATTTTGAGCTGTTCTTATGTCACAAAAGGCTATCATACTTTAATGATTTCCCACCATAGGATGAAACATAATTAGTTTTTTTGGTATTTTTGTATTTCTTTGAGTTATAGCATTGACTGCCGGTCCCACCGTTAAATTGGTGTAACAGCAAAATTGCTGTTTTTGTTCAAAATTGGCCACGCTGCCTTGTCTACACATTAAGAACCACTAAATGACTTCATCTTCAGACCCCAAAGTGTTGCTTTGTAATGTTTCTCCACCTAACATTGCCCAGCAAAAAAAATGTTCTAAAATCAAAATTTCATTTTCTTAAAATGTGTATCTGAAATCACACCTTATCATTTCTGTGTGACACTATAAGAAGTGAAGCTACTTTATTTATACTTCATGTCACAAATGAGGAAATATTATATTTAATAGAAGGTCCCTGAAAAAAAATGCATTTACTTCCCAGTAGAAAAATGACTTAACTGTAAAAGTAGTTGAAAGAAAGTTTATTAAGAGTTCGTCTAGCTGACCAATTTTTTTTAAGCTAAGGTGCAGCCTTAAAAAAAAAAAAATTGTCAGCTAGAATAGCCCTTTAATAAACTGTATGTGATGCGAAAGTCACCTTGCCAAGCCTAAGAGCTGCCCATGTACTTAATGTTCTGATAAGCCACATTTCAGCTGATAAGTCATTTTTGGGATTGTTCATACAAACAGTTCCACCAGAAACATAAGAGAATAAACTGGCTGATCGGGGAGTGATTTTAAACAAATCTGTCTCCCTGATGCTTGCACAGAATGTTGCAAATGATTGGCTAGACCAGGGGTAGGCAACCTTTTTTGTTCGGTGTGCCATGCTACTCCCCCTGGGGTCATCTGCAGCTTATGCACAGACAATGATGATTCATCATTGTCTCTGCAGTGTGCAGCTCCTCCTCCACCTCCTTCCTTAGCTCTAAGATGCTGCCTGAGGCAGGAGGGGAGACACTTTTAGAGCCCCATTTCTAAGGATCTGTTAGGGCCACAAAGATGCAACTGTATTCATTTTAAAAATGAGAATCTCATCTTTAAAAAGATACCAAGATCGCCATGATAGACCTTACAGATTCAGAGCGATTCACTGTTAAAACGATGTCGGGAATTGAGATAAGCATTGGGATTTCAATGCCTAACATCGTTTTCACAAGCGAATCGCTCAGGATGTTTAAGGACGATCACGGTGATCTTGGTATCATTTTAAAGATGAGATTCTCATCTTTAAAATGAATCCAATTGTTTCTTTATAGCTTTAACCAATCCTAAGCAATTCACTCAGGTACAGTAGTGAAGCCAGCAATTACCGTCTTTACTACTGTACATAGACTGTGCAGAAGCCGGGTGATGCCGCATCCATCTTCACCCGGCGCTAATGAAATTTTAAGGAAGCCGGATGGAAAAACGCTGCAGGTAACTTTTTCCATCCAGCTGAGGCACAGATACGGCGCCAGAACTGATGCCTCTTGTGCCAAAACCGATCCCATAGAAAACTATGGGATCCGCCCTGGCATCAGTTTCCCTCCGGCTTGTGTGCACCACACTGGAGGGAAACTGATAGCTGTGCCAGACATATGTGAACGCACCCATACTCACTTTTTCCTGCGCTCCGCAGCCGCTGTGTGGGCGCTTCTCCCTGACGTCAGCGACCACTGATTGGGTCTCAGGGGTCACGTCGCGTCATTATGCGTAATGACGTCGGACGCTACCCCTGAGGCCCTGTCAGCAGTCTCTTACGTCAGGCAGAAGCGCCCGAAGAGCACAGGGCGGCTGCGGATCCAGGGAAGGTGAGTTAACATTGTTTTTTTTATGTTTGATCATCTCCCTGGGGGCTCCGCTTATTATACTTGGGGGTCTGAAGAGACCCCACAGTATAATAATAGCAGTTACGTTTCGGCCGTGTTTGGTCCGATCGAAACTGCTGGGTGAGGGCTCCGCTGCCGTGCCAGGAGAATAAGCCTCGCGTGCCACTCTCGGCACGGGTGCCAGGGGTTGCCGACCCCTGGGCTAGACACTTGTACTTTCAGCCAGCAACAGCCAAGATTTTCCAACCTGACAGATCAAATTTTCAGCAGACAGAAAACCACCATCAGTAATTGAGAATTATAGTTCTCTCTAAAGTCTGAATATGTAGTCTGGCAAAATTGCCAAAATAGCTAATTTTGGCTGACTTTTATCACATCTATATGGTTGACATTACTAAGATGTGTCAGCTTTGGTCAACTGAATCCTACTAGACCACTAGGGCAGCTTGATCCTTGAGAGCTTAAGTGGGAGACTTTTTCTTTGGTTTCCCAAAGTCTCTTGTAAAGAACTGCATAGAAGATATACCTATATTATGTGAGATCTGATGTTCTGAAAGACATATAGCATGGTAAAATCTTAACTATTGGAACCATGTGGAAGATGCATATTTTATCAATGAATACCTGCAAAGTGACTAACAGGCATTTAGGACACTTAATGCATTGGTGGGCAGAAGAATGGTTCTTCAGTAGTCTAGCAACACATTTCAGATGAGAATATGCTAATCTATCTGAGATAACAAGATTAATGCGGCCAATTTTAAGATAATGACTAAAAGCAAATGTACAAAAGCAAATGTGTTTCCCAGCTAATAAAACTGGCAGTCAGTTCTCCAGACCTATCTGAAACAGGGCAAATAATATCAGTGACAGGCTAGAAAATGATGTAAGTTTTTCATTGCGCTCTAAGATTTCAGTCTAGATAAAGGATGCGCCTAGAGCAAAGTGAAACCCATATTTACCACTGTGTTCATGTCCTTGAATCCGCTCTTGAAACTATATTAGCACCTTTTGCTATAGCAACCAGCTTGTAAGAAATGTACAAGAGAAAGTGTCAATTTAACAAGACTGATAACTGTTGACTAACCTGCGCATTACTGCCTTGGTTAATACTTTACATTTATAATATTTCCCGTGCACACTGATTACTTCTACTTGTCTATTGATCACTAACTATGCAAGATCATGTTTTAAGTTTAATTTTTATTTTTAAGGTATATTGCTTGGCAGTGCACTGATGTTTGGATAGCTGTATAAGGCCATATACAAGGAATGTAGAATAGAATGTATATGTCTGAAATAGGGGCAGGATTATCATACAGTGCATTAGAAGATGGACAAAGAGGTTAGCAGAATTTACCAGAGATCCTCCATGTTGTTGCATATGGCATGGAAGCATGAGCGATTTATTATATATACAGTAAAGGAAGAAAAACTGTATGTAACATATATGAAAATTAGGAGACTTAAAGAGTTGATCCCCAGATTAAGATTGTACGCTGCCCATGCTCTTACAATAAATGTTGGCCAAAATGGATGATTTTAACCATTAATGCCAATGATCATTTAGCGGTGCCTTTCAAGGATATATCAATAAGCATATTTCAGACATATTTACTGTAACCTATGATTTGTTTAACTAGAAGATGAAGGTGCTAAGCAGCATATTGAGACATGCACCTCTACTGGTAGAGGTCACTTGTCTGCAAGGGTTTATTTACTTTTAGACTGCCAAAAACATCCCAGCCTGTGAGCTGTTTAGTGTCTCTTACTGTTCTACAAAATGAAAGACCTATACTGGGATACCTTCTAAGGCTTATAAGTGTATCTGGAGGTAAAATATCATCATCCAAAGCGGATCATGCACATTTCTAAAATGTGTTGTGTTGTATGTTTGATATATGAACATCCTGTATAGGTAATTAAACAGAGTAACATGTGGAGCACCCTCTGCAGTAGGTTATTCTAATGGAGCTGACTGCCAAAGGTTTAAATAAAATAGAACAAATTGCCTTATGAAGAATCTTATGCCTCCATGCCTTTGCCTTTCATCCAGAGGTAGTGTAAACTGCAAGAAATGAGAAATTTCTCTGCCCTGACCCATTATATAAACATGAACCATCAGGTTAAGGATTGAATTTCACTTCGTAACCCTGGGCTGCTAAAATTTGCAGAATACAAGTGATATAATAGCCAGAAATAATGTTACTCCTCATGTACAGCTTATCCTGAAAAGTCAAATGAAGGGTAAGTTTTAAAGAAAAAAAAATAAGCAAATTTTGTAAATAATCTTGAATGAATATAGTTTATGGTTTGTCTGCACCTCCTATGCAAGACAATGGGGGGAATTTGGTATATGTACAGCAGAAAGCTGGTGTTTTAAGTGGCATATGGCTCCAATTTGTGCAACAGATGCACCAATTTGTCATTTTTCCTCCCCATGACGCCTTGGCCTGTCGTATTTATTATAACTCACGCAGGAAGCTGGCGTGAGTTATATCGAAAATCTTCTCCAGTCATTGACTACCTTAGATTTTAATTCTGGCGCACGGGACCAATAACGATGTGCCAGAATTAAGAGATTGCAGCCTCTTAATAATTCTGGTGTTTTTTGCCCCAATACGTCTTAATGGGTACAGACTGCAAGCAAACTCTTTATGCAGTCTAAGCCTACAGTTGTGCTTTACTCCACTGCCAATGCTCCATCAGATTTATGATTATTAACACCAGTTTACTAGCAAAAATGAGGCCTGAGGTCTGAGCTAGCATAGATTTCAGTGCAGGTGCATGGCTCTGCAGAGGTTCCACCTGATTTATAAGGAGCTGTGCACCTTATAATAAATGAAGCGCATCCACCAATGGCACAGGAGATATGAAGATCAGCATTGAAACTGCCAGTCTTCATAAATCTCCTTCATTGTCTTCCCAGCACATGGACATTTCTCTCTAATAATTGATCCTGCAGCTGAGTCTTCTTTCAGATGTCACACGTCCAGCTGGAGTAACTGTAGAGATGCTTCTTAGCAGCATCAGACCTCACATAACAGAATTCTTTCTCTTTGTAGTGTATCTTAAGAATTGTGAAAAAAACAAATTAGGTAAAGAAAAGCGCAGTGTCCCAGATGGAAGTCATAGAAGCAAAATGCAACAAGCCTCATTTTATTTATGCAAGTGAAAGCCAAAAGATCATATCCACTAGTGTTAGTATAAAAAAATAAAAATACATTTATAAACGCAAAAGGACTGCACAAACTCACAGGCTTAGTAACTCCGAGAGGGAGACAAGCCTAGGGGGTTAGGGGGTTGCTATTTATCAAGATTAAGGTTTTCAAACAAATAGAGGATGCTTAGGGACAAGTCCTTCAACTGTGAAAGAATGAGTATATTTCTTTGCAGATGTAAAGACAGGCTAAAGTATATAGGGTTTACAACATGTTTTTTTTAAGACGGAATTGGTTAATAAAACTGCAGTCTGTTCAGGAGGGGTTACTATGGCTCCTTGTGGAGACCTGTGTTGTAAGCATTGGGAGAACTAAAGACCATACTTCCCTAGGAAACCCAAAACTATTTTATGTCTCTATAGTTGTACCTTCTTTTAAATCCCAATGTCAGGAAAATCCCAGCACTACCTTAAAGTGGTTCTTAGGAACCTTCCAAAATCTGTCTATGAGTAGGCCGTATGATGTAATAAAAACATTAGTAATAAGTCGCTGCTCCTATTTGGATACCGAAGGTCGTCACATTCAGCTTTGTTGTACTATTTGATGGTGGCCCTTGCACTTTATTATTAAATGAATGTTTATTCATGAATTATTGTGCTTTGTAGACTTGTATAGGTTTCATATAAATTATATGTGTATACTCATATCTTATCATGATTTATCACGATAAGGATGAATCACTCTTTATCATGAGGTGATCTGTTATGTTTTACTTGCAAGGTCCTTGTTTATATTGTCTATTTTGTTTGCGTGATAAAGATTTGTGTATACTCTTCTGTATACTCTCTTGATTATCTTACTGCTGGTTGTATATCATAGTAGTAGCACCTTGTAACTATTAGTGGTGCCCATCCAATCCCTCTTAAGTTTTAAAAAAAAAAAAAAAAAAAAAACCTGCTGGAGTGATGATGTAATGTACTGTAAATCATTTAAGTGACCACTACAGCCAATCACTTGTAACTTATTTTATGTTGTTATTATTATTACTTATTTGAGATTGAGCAGGAAAGTATTATGCTAGGTTCGCACTAACGTTGGGGTTTCCATTCTTTGGGTACACTTGGGGACCCAAAAAACGGAAACCCAATCCGCTTAAAAAGCAGTTACCCGTGGAAACCCTGGTTTCCTCCTGAAAAATGAAGAGAGAAAAGTCCTGTTTGCAGGACTTTTCTCTCCGCATTTTTTAAGCGGAATGGGTGACTGAATGCCCGAACGGTCACACAGCGCTAGTGTGACCGTAGCCTTAGTTATTTTTTGTTTAATCATCTTGCCTGCTCGTAAACAGATTTTATGAAAATCCCAGACAGTCCTGTCTTTGTCTGTGTGTATTGATATAATAAAATTCTTACATACATAACAAATATTTTGTCTTTGTTTTAACAGGCAGTAAATTTATCTGGAGTTGGACCATTGAGTGATATAGTGAACTGCAGGACACCAGCATCTGTCCCAGACGCAGTGCCTAACCTTTATGTGATAGATGGAGCCCATCTAGAATCATATACAATGCTCTCTTCGGTGTGCCTACTGCTAAGCTGGGAGGAACCATGCTGCAATGGATCAGAAATTGTTGCGTACCACATAGACTTGGGAGACTATACCATATCAGTAGAAAATGTAACAAGTTACGTTATTGAGAATTTGCAGCCTGAAGCAACTTACCAGTATGTGACATTTAATTTCTGCTTTATAAATGATAAATTAATAGTGTTGTGATATAGATATCAGGAGTAGATAATGATGCTGGAACATGATGCAACCTTGGCAGCATGCCAACTTGGCCACTTATGTTTTAACTAAACACCGTGAAATGTTGATTTTTGTTTGATCCCTGTTACTAAATGTGCGATAGCCGTGGCCAGTAAAAAGAAGATGGCAATAATCAATAAATGTTTCACTGGCGGCCTGGAGCTGGGCAGAAGTCATGCTGTAGAACCCTAAGATAGTCTGCAACCATTGCTTATTATATTTTAATTGTTGTCTACAGATGATTACAGATTTTCTGATGCCTGAGGCAAAAATGGAAATTTCTCCTCCCCCAATAAAAATAATAGATAAAAAAAAAAGGTAGCCAGCATGTCTTGGATCATAATGCAGATATACAGAGGTAGCTGCCACAGTCCATAATTCTCCTCCTACTCTCTTCTAATAAGATATTGAGGCTGAGGAGGAGAGGTGGTGGTGCAAAGTGCTAAAGCCAGTCCTACTTATTTATTAGGTGTTCTCTTTCAGTAATTTGAGGCCTGAAAAGGCAATAGTCTCCTTAAGGAGACACAGTACCCCTTATGACCCATGTCTATGACCTTTCACCCAGCCAGCCAGTACCCTGCTTTGCACTGGTGAGGAACAATAACCTCAAAACAGCTGTCGGCAAATGGGTCTCTCTTCCTTATAGAGGAGATATTCTGGTTTACCTTAAAGGGGGTTATCTGTTTTCGAAGGCTGATGGCCTATCCTAGGCCATCAGCCTAGGATCATTAAGGGATCATTAAATCTTCAGGGATCTGACACCCAGGACCCCCACAGATCACTGGTACCAAAGCGGCACAGGAGAGCCATGCCATCAATCTTAGAAACCAGAAAACCCCTTTAAATCACAGATAATGCCACTAAGCTAGGTTTCAGGAAAACTAGGCATTGATCTATAGGGAGCTTCCTTCCAAAAGGTGGCGTTAGAGCAAGTTCCCCTTTCTCCACCTAGGAGGATGTATATGCTTATTATTTGAAATGCAAAAAACACAATTCTTCCATTGTTTCTTTGGGTTTTATTTTTATGGTGTTCGTTGTGTAGTTAAAAAGTATTCTGCAGTTGTATACTTTGCTACTTAAAAATAAAAAATAAGACTTAGAAAGATATTACTTTGTATCACCATATTCTGACACTCATCACTATATGTAGAGCTACTATATCTAAGTACTCTTTTTGTTATTATTTTCATTGGTACTATTATAGGGTAAACACAGCTTTTTGATCACTTCTATTCCATTTTTATTGGGGGGGGAGGTGTTTGAAACAAAAAAATGGCCATTTGGGCATTGTGATTTTTTTTTTTTTGGTTAGGCCATACACCATATGGAATAAATACTATATAGTATGATATGATTATTTTTTTTATTAGTATAGGCATTTACAGTTGCAGCAGTGCATAATAAGTTTATTTAAGTTTTGTAATTTTGAGTTTGATCACTCCAGTAATATATTACAGTTACTTATATTGCAGTATATTGTCAGATTGATGTCAGGGTGTAATAGAAGTTCTGTAATAACAAGCCTAGCAGACTTTAATAGACTTCCAGTTGTCATAACAACCAGTCCAAAAATGGCAGTGCACAGTTTAAAATCTCCTATAAGCTTGAATAAAATGAAGATTTCATTTTTAGGCAAAAATCGCCCAATCCTACCACCCCTGTTATGCCTCTGTCACAAACTGAAGAGGATGGTGTGGTGAGAAAATAAATAAATCTAGCACCTGTTTTGCCCATTAAACAAATTACATTATCACTAACTGAAAAGTCATGTGTGAAAACTAAGTCAACCAACCCCTGACTGCTAGGACTGCAGATCAGCTGCTTCCCCACTTTGTATCACCATGCTGAGACTGCAGGTCAGCTGATCCCCACTTTGTATCACCGTGCTGAGACTGTAGGTCAGCTGCTTCCCCACTTTGTATCACCGTGCTGAGACTGCAGGTCAGCTGCTTCCCCACTTTGTATCACCGTGCTGAGACTGCAGGTCAGCTGATTCCCCACTTTGTATCACCGTGCTGAGACTGCAGGTCAGCTGCTTCCCCATTTTGTATCACCGTGCTGAGACTGCAGATCAGCTGCTTCCCCACTTTGTATCACCGTGCTGAGACTGCAGATCAGCTGCTTCCCCACTTTGTATCACCGTGCTGAGACTGCAGATCAGCGGCTTCCCCACTTTGTATCACCGTGCTGAGACTGCAGATCAGCTGCTTCCCTACTTTGTATCACTGTGCTGAGAATGGAAGTCAGCTGCTTCCCCACTTTGTACCACTATATACACTATATCTAAGTACTCTTTTTGTTATTATTTCCATTGGTACTGTAGCTGTAGTGATTGCTGTGTTGTTAATAGCTGCAGTTAACACTAGAAGTCCCAGAAATTTCGAGCTCCCCCTTGAAGTCCTGAAAGAGGGTCAAATGACCCTTAGTCCAAACAGACAACTCTGATGGCTCCAATTAGCATCCTTTCATTTGTAAATGTGTCCATTGTCTGAGGAATCTGCAGGGGGCAATTGTGTTGATCCACCTCAGGTCTTGTAAGAGAGTGTAAACAAAAGAATGTAAGATGCTCTTGAGTGTGTCTGCCCATCCCCCAGCTGCATTGTTGTGCTGGGAATATGCATAAGGTTGCTAACACCTTAGCAAATTTGCATGCAGCCTTTTGTGCTGTGGGGGATGTGAAGGGACTGCTTCACCTATTTTGTTCACAAGAAACAAAATGCAGAGAAGGCACACCATTCAACAGGCATTGGAACTGATCCTGAGCAACACCAACCCTTCTGACTCAGATGGAGAAGACATAGTCCTTCAACTGGATTCGGACTCTGAGCTGTCTTCAGGTTAGATTTTTTCAAATTACCGATTTTTATTTCCTGACTATCTTTTTTAAACAAAATGTTAATTTGAAATTATTTATCTTGCAGATGAGGAGACTCCTCCTCTACCAAAAAAGAGAGCTTGGTTGGCGAGTGAGCCGACAGAGACCGCAAAAGATGGCACAGTGTGGCGTGAAGTAGAAGTGGGGAAATGTCTCCATTTCACCCCAATAGAACCGTACCCTACAGATGGAGAGCCAAGTGCTAAGGCCAGACGAAGTGTCCGGAGTCGCCTTCAGAGCTTCCTCTGTTTTATCACTCTTGACATGCTTCGTAGCATTCAAGAATGGACTACTCAACATGCACGTCACACGGAGCAGGTGGATTGGTTCATGGGTCTCCCGGAACTAATGGCATTTATTTCAGTCATTATCTTGCGGGTGGTGACCAAGGTTCCATCACTACATGACAGCTGGTCAGCAAACCTAGCAAACCCAAGGATCATTGCAACTATGACCCGAAACCGCTTCCAAGACATCATGCAACACCTACGCTTTGATGACATGTTCACACGCAGTGAGCGAGTGGAGACCGATAAGTTTGCTGCAATCTCCGATGTGTGGAGATCGTTTGTCACCAACTGCATCGCATCCTACAACCCTGGTCGACACATCACTATTGATGAACAGCTTTTCCCGTCAAAGACTCGCTGCTGTTTTCTGCAATACATTGCAACAAAACCAGACAAGTTTGGCATCAAGTTTTGGGTGGCTTGCGACTTGAAATCAAAGTACATCTGTAATGTCCTCCCATATCTTGGCAAGGACCCCAGTCGTCCCAGCAGGGAGAGACTGTCCGAAACTGTAGTGATGAGGCTGATGGAACCATTCATGGACAAGGGCAGAACTGTAACCACGGACAATTTCTTTACATCATTGTCACTTGCACAACGACTGCTTAGCCGGAAAACCACTATCCTCGGCACAGTCAACAAGAGTCGCCGGGAAATTCCTCAATCCGCTAGACAGATGGACCGCACTGAATTCACCACTCAGGTGTTTTCAACCACTGGTGCCACACTGACAGTGTATGCACCCAAACGAAAGAAGGCCGTCTACATTCTCAGCAGCATGCACAGCGTGGTTGAGACTGAGGATACCAACAAAAGGAAGCCAAACACGGTCACACAATACAACCACACAAAGTGCGGTGTGGATGTAATGGACCAAATGGTGCGGGAGTACAGCGTGCGTGCAGGAACACGGAGATGGCCATTCGCCGTGTTCTACAACATGATTGACATGGCAGCACTGAATGCTCATGTTCTTTATCAGGCATGCACTGGGGTGCAGGAGAGACGGGTGGACTTCCTGGTTGAGCTTGCAAAAGAGTTAGGTGGCTCTCATGTGACTGAAAAGAAGGCATGCAAGGAGAAACTCCTTCGGCAACAACCTTCCACACCCAGCCCTGGCAAAAGGGCGAAGTGTCAGGTCAACCATCGATGCACGAACAATTGTGCAACTGAGAGATGTGTTGACTGCTACAAATACACGTGTGGCAAATGTACCAGGGACATACCCAGGCAGTGCCAGGTATGTTCCGACAGTGCAGACAGACTGCTGAGTAAGTGCTGAAATGCTAGTCACACAAGAAGGACATGCCACTCACACACACACACGCAGCCCCCCACAGCAGCCTATTGTAAATATGTGTGGAATTGTTTTATTCCTTGTATTTTTTTTATAATTTTCATAACAAAAATAAAAAGCATGGAAACAAATAACAGTTGTTCTTTTGTATATTTACATTTTTGTATATTTAGATTCAAGTCAATGGGTGCAGAAAAAAAAAAAAAATCGCAAAAAAATCGCAGTTACTGAGTGAGTCACACAAGAAGGACATGCCACTCACACACACACACACACACACACACACACACACACACACACACACACACACACACACACACACGCAGCCCCCCACAGCAGCCTATTGTAAATCCTGTGGTGTGACAGTAATGGCCTTAATTACAGAACAAAAGCGGTGATTATAGGTTGTTTGCTTAAATCCTTCAGGTCATTCGACCCGTCTCTGGGTTCCAAAGGTAGAAATGTTAAATGACCCCTCTCTGGGACTTCTAGTGTTAATAGCAGCTGTATTACAGTCTATGTCCCATAGACATGAATAGACCAATTGCTGCAGTACTTACTCACAACTGATTCTAATAAAGGTACAAGTGAGTATTGCCAGCACTACGAGTGAGTCCAGCTCATGCCAGCACAATGAAACACTAGACCACCATTGGTGGGAGATAGACCCCTGCTGATCTAAACCAGATGTCCTATCTTATAGATCAAACATCAGTTTTGAAAAACTGGATAACCCCTTTACAATGGATACCAAGCACCAGCAGAACTACTCAAATGGCTAAAAGCCAAAGGAGCCAGGCAAATTAGATGTGAATTTATTTCACATGCGCAAGGTTTCAGCTCCTATCTCAGGAGCCTTTCTCAAGCAAAGTACATCAAGTACATATAGGAAATCTCATTAATAACAATTACACAATTCATTAGTGTATAATTCATAGTGCAGCTTAATTCATATAAAATGTGTAAAACATGATTATTGTGACAAATCATCCATGCATTATATAACATCATTAAACAGTGTAATATTGTATAAAAACATTTTATGATACATCAGTACTTAATTAGTGCAGGTGCAATTCATAAGTATTGATTGACTTGCACCGCCATGAGCACTTTTCCCAATCTGCAGAATAATAAACATATCTTGTCCTCCTAGTGCACATA
The DNA here is from genome assembly GCA_947044405.1 of Leptodactylus fallax. Lineage (NCBI taxonomy): Eukaryota > Metazoa > Chordata > Amphibia > Anura > Leptodactylidae > Leptodactylus > Leptodactylus fallax. The sequence continues at coordinate 4,463,638 of CAMRHE010000074.1, read as the reverse complement.
ACCAACAAGAGAAGCAATACTATGGCAACCACTACACCAAGAGAGCGCAGTGGATAGTCTATCAGTAAACATATCTAGAAAAACTATCGCAATAACGTCTCATATCTTGCGCATGTGCTGTTTATGAAATAGAAAATCGTGCAAGCCCATAGCATCTTGCACATATGCTGTACCTATATGGGTGTTATATGCAATTCCAAATTAATATATTAAAGCCCATCAGCCAGGTTAAGATCCATGTGTGAGGCTCCTGTCAAAGGAAAAGCAGCAGCAGAATCTAGGATCTCCAACTTGAATTAGGATACCTCCAAGGCACCCTAATCAATATTGAAGAAATCCCCAAGACCTTTGGCCATAGAGGGAAGTATATGAATGAGGATTAGAGGGATAAGCCTGGACCCCTTTACAATGGAGACCTCTGTAAATCTAGCCACTTTAGTAAAGAAAACCAGGCTGAAGTCATATCTAATGCTATTAAAAAATCATTTCTGTTATTAATGCACATTATTTCCCTTATTCGCTATAGGTTGTCTCGTTTCTTCAGATATAATAAAGAATCCAAGTAATCGGCAATCCCTAATTTATTTTCCATTCATTTGCTGTCAATGTTAATTCTTAATGAAGGACTAGATTAGATTATATAGCTTTACTCCTGGAGTCTGCTTGTCTCCTGAATGAATGAAAAACTGTCTGTGCTCTAACCATAAAGATTGCTGCAATGATCTAAGGACTATATGGGGAGATTGCTATTGTGCTGATAAAGCAAATGTGGATGGCAGTGCTAACTGATGTGCTTCCCTTACTGCGGAAATGACACTGCTTGTGTTAAGCAGAAGAGTGAGCGAAAATATCAGTCAGGCCTGCATAATGCCACACCTGACATTGCCTTCCTAGTAAGAACATTCAATCTCTTTCCAGGGCCCTCTGACAAGTAAATGTTCAAAGTGTCTATCCTCCTGGATACACCATAAATCTTGATAAATATATGTTCCACAGAATGTTTCCTAAGATAGAAAAACCGCCATTGTTCTTAGCTAATACTAATATTGTTTTTGTTTTTTTTACTCTGCTCATAGATTCTTTAAAGGGAACCTGTCCCCAAATTTGGCACCTCTAAATAATCACCTTATGCCTATGAGGTTTAGGGCCACAAGTCTAGTAATCTCAGTCCCATCCATGTCCCAGTTTTAGAGTTTAGTAACTCTTAATTTGCTTAAGTTGAGTATTCGAGTCCTCTGATGACTCTGGGCACATGCACAATGAAGCAAAGTGTTCTATCCTTGTCAGTGGTTCATTGTGCTTGTGCTCAAAGACCCCAGAGATGAGTCCCGGACACATTTCTGGCAAATTAAAGTTATCAAACTGGTGAATGAATTGGACTGAGAGTGCCAGATATGAAACACTTAACTCAAGGAGCATAAGGACATGCTGATGGAGTCCCAAAATCTGGTGACAGATTCCCTTAAAAGTCACCCCGAGGGGGTATGGTTTTCCTTTAAATTGGTTGTCCAGGATTTGGAGCAATCTATAAGGGGGGGCCGGGGAAGATGTAAAAGGAAAAAACATGCTCATCTGCCCCTTGCTCTCCATCATTCGTTGCCGGTCCCCTTTCTGTCATGTGCTAGAACCACAGTGCCAAAACTCCTGAGCATCACATGACTGCTTAGCCCAATTAGTGCTGTACATGAGTGACATCAACGGTCCACCTCTCCAACAACTGCTGAGGCCACTGATTTGTCTCTGTGGTCATGTGAAGTTTAGGACCAGAGATGAACAGAGTGCCTGGGACAGGTAAGTGTGTTGTTGTGTTTTTTTTTTGTTTGTTTTTTGTTTTTTTTCTCTTTATTTAAAGAATATTTAAAGAATGTTTCTACCTAGACCCAGTTCAGGAAATGTATGCCATTATGGGAATAGTAGTGACCCGTATATAGATCTATATAAACTGGTGCATATAGTGAAGATTATATTTGTTCTAGATGTATATTTAGTAAGGGTGAAGAAAAACGATTTGCATGGCACTGTCCACTGCTCAAAAATGAGGAATAAACCACTTACTTTGGGATTTGTAGCATGGTGATCTCTTCAGTTTTAAGAAAACTATTGCGTACTTCAGTTTTTTATTGGTGTGCCATTTGGTTCATTATATCCCATCAGTACTCTACATTTGGCCGATTAGTTATTATGAGTTTGCTATTAATTTGCTATTAGACCGTAAGTGGAGCAATCACCTTACATCAAGTTGTTTTTAGGTTTAAAAATTTGTGCTGAATAATTTCTTCAACGGATTCTGTCAGCTCATCTGTCCCTGGTAAACTAAGCATAGCGCCATATAATGTAATTAGGCATAAGCACCAGTATACCGTATGCTGTCTAATTTTAATCTTTATGTAAATGAACCCAGAACACAGGGGTGCAAGTATTCTTGGCCCCCATTAATCACTCACACTTAATGCTCAGCCCCACCCCAACACCTTCCTGCTCTTCACATTATCTCTTGCATTCAGCACAAGTGTAGCAGGACAGGCCTGGGATTTGAGACAATGTGATTGATGTGCTCAGGCCCAGGAACACACTCCCTTGGTGCACTGAGCACCTTCTTTACATAGATAATAAAACTAAGAGTTCTCTACATTGCTGGGATCACATTACACAGCATTTGATGGTACTTGTGTTTAATTACACTACATGGCACTATGCTTCGTCTATGTTCACACCTGTGCCAGAGTCTCCATTGGAAACTCCACCATAGTGTCCACCTACATGGAGGACTTATTCAGTTTTAAAACAGACACCCGTCGGACCCCATTATAGTCAATGGTGTCCATGGGACTCTGTGTTACATCTATTTTAGAGGTCCACCAGAACAACAGAGATGCAACGGTAGTGTGAGCCTAGCGTCAGTTTAACAGGGATATCTGACCTGACAATCACCCTTTAAAGGGGTTGTCAGAGGTTTTATAAAATAGGGCAAAGACAGACAATGGTATATAAAATATTAAATGAAGCACTACTTAGCTTACTGTTCCAGTGCCACCTGTCATGTGCTTACCACTGTAGTTTGTCTACTTTGCTGCATCAATGACATCACATCAACAACACATGAGCTCTGCAGTCAATCACTGGTAAGCAATACATCTTCTGTTACTTTATACCATTGTGTGCCTTTTCCTAGTTTTTATGATCTTCGATAACCTCTTTAATGTATCTTTATAGTGGTTGTAGTTCCGTTTTTACTTTTTCAGATCTCAAGATCCATTGGTAGCCTCAAGCATACAGTAGGTACACGACCTCCGGAAAGGTGAAAACCTATTGCCTATAAAACAATGCACATTATCATATATGTGGACCTTTTCTTTGCTCTTCACACATGCTCTGTTTAGCTAAAATTTGATTTTGTAGGGAGTGCACATTAAACATATATTTCCATGTGAATAGGATGGTTTGTTCCTTAACTTGCCAAAAATAAACTAGAATAATAAATACCAATAATCTCTCTAGACACAGAAACGTCAGTTGCATTATTCTTTCCAATGGTAAAAACTAATGTGTGACTTTCTTATATAACACTGATCAACTGTAAGAGCTTTGTTTTCAATGAACTGTTAAGTAGATAAAATCCAATATATTCTTGTTCGGTTGTGCGAATAACACATTTGTAAAGAACTGATTGGTTGCCCAATTACAGTCTTGTATTTTGTACCTTCTCAAAAATTGTTTCATTTGGCTGACTAGAGTTTCAAGTACATAATGAGAACATTTGTTTAGATCGACAGCTCATTGCACTTCTGAGTTTTGTTTGTTCATAGCTGTTACTATATAAGGCAGACAACAGACGTGAGTCAATGGCTACATCTTCTAAGCAAGACAGTATAGCTGGATGGTAATATGAGTTTTATTGTAAAATCAAACTGTCAGCAAAATCTTTTCTATATATATTTTGGTCTATCTATAGGTGTTATGCCTCATAGACAAATAATCAAAAAAAGTTCTATTCACCCAAAAAAGAATACCATGGTAGTGATTCATCAATATTGGTGCAACGGAAAAGGGAAGTAACCCATAGCAACAAATCCAATTTAGTTGTAAACTTTCTGATACACTGTTAAAGTCGCCATACATGTAACAATTTCTAATCAGATTGATTGGTTCAAAATTTTCATATGTCAGATGACATAGTGGACAGTCCCAGGAAAGCTTAAACCTATAGATCATTCAGAAAACGTATTCCGTGGGGAAATACACAGGTGATTTTGCATACAGGGCTTGGAGTAGAAATTTTGGAATACCTACAGTGGGGGAAAAAAAGTATTTAGTCAGCCACCAATTGTGCAAGTTCTCCCACTTAAAAAGATGAGAGGCCTGTAATTGACATCATAGGTAGACCTCAACTATGAGAGACAAAATGAGAAAACATATCTAGAAAATCACATTGTCTGATTTTTAAAGAATTTATTTGCAAATTATGGTGGAAAATAAGTATTTGGTCAATAACAAAAGTTCATCTCAATACTTTGTTATATATCCTTTGTTGGCAATGACATAGGTCAAACGTTTTCTGTAAGTCTTCACAAGGTTGGCACACACTGTTGCTGATATGTTGGCCCATTCCTCCATGCAGATCTCCCCTACAGCAGTGATGTTTTGGGGCAGTTGCTGGGCAATACGGACTTTCAACTCCCTCCAAAGGTTTTCTATGGGGTTGAGATCTGGACACTGGCTAGGCCACTCCAGGACCTTGAAGTGTGGTTGGGATCATTGTCATGCTGAAAGACCCAGCCACGTTTCATCTTCAATGCGCTTTCTGATGGAAGGAGGTTTGTACTCAAAATCTCACGATGCATGGCCCCATTCATTCTTTCATGTACACGGATCAGTCGTCCTGGTCCCTTTGCAGAGAAACAGCCCCAAAGCATGATGTTGCCACCCCCATGCTTCACAGTAGGTATGGTGTTCTTTGGATGCATCTCAGCATTCACTCTCCTCCATACACGATGAGTTGTGTTTCTACCAAACAGTTCTACTTTGGTTTCATCTGACCATATGACATTATCCCAATACTCTTCTGGAACATCCAAATGCTCTCTAGCAAACTTCAGACGGGCCCGGATATGTACTGGCTTAAGCAGGTGGACATGTCTGGCACTGCAGGATCTGAGTCCCTGGCGGCGTAGTGTGTTTCTGATGGTAGCCTTTGTTACGTTAGTCCCAGCTTTCTGCAGGTCATTCACTTGGTCCCCCCGTGTGGTTCTGGGATTTTTACTCACCATTCTTGTGATCATTTTGACCCCACGGGGTGAGATCTGTCGTGGAGCCCCTGATCGAGGGAGATTATTAGTGGTCTTGTATGTCTTCCATTTTCTAATTATTGCTCCCACAGTTGATTTCTTCACACCAAGCTGCTTGCCTATTGCAGATTCAGTCTTCCCAGCCTGGTGCAGGTCTACAATTTTGTTTCTGGTGTTCTTCCACAACTCTTTGGTCTTCACCATAGTGGAGTTTGGAGTGTGACTGTTTGAGGTTGTGGACAGGAGTCTTTTATACTGATAACAATGTCAAACAGGTGCCATTACTACAGGTAATGAGTGGAGGACAGAGGAGCCTCTTAAAGAAGATGTTACTGGTCTGTGAGAGCAATAAATCTTGCTTGTTTGTAGGTGACCAAAAACTTATTTTCCACCATAATTTGCAAAATAAATTCTTAAAAAATCAGACCATGTGATTTTCTAGATATGTTTTCTCATTTTGTCTCTCATAGTTGAGGTCTACCTATGAGGTCTACCTATGATGTCAATTACAGGCCTCTCTCTCATCTTTTTAAGTGGGAGAACTTGCACAATTGGTGGCTGACTACTTTTTTCCCCCACTGTATGTATAGCCATGTTTTGATATGTCTGTGTCTCCAGATGTGTCTGATCTTTCGAATAACGGTATTACTTAAATAAAATAACAATTCTTGATCATCTTTTCTTAGAGCTGTTACTTGTCTTGTTCCTTTGTTATTTCTACTGGGAATTTATGCATAAATTAACAGTTGGGTGTTACCAGTTGGGGGTGTGTCTCAACTGTCAGTGCTGACAGTGTATGACTGTGGGAATCACCTCTTTGGCAAGGGGGATGGTAACAGCCAGTTGTCAATTTATCAATAAAATTCTAGGAAGAATAACTGTGCAACAACGCAATGCAGAGATATAAGTAAAAGGATGATCAGGAATACTTTTTTTTTTTCATAAGGAATACAAGTATTTACTAATACAAGCATTTAATAAAAATAGACATGTCAAGAGTGTTGACAGGGTCTATTAAAGTTAATAGATTTACATGGTTTTGCTTACTGGATACGTGATCATTGTGCATACATTTTATCATGAATGCCTTTAGTGAGCGTAACTATGGGATAGCTTGTAATATGCTTCGGGACATGTTTCCAATGATGGTGTAAGTGAATCCAGGGTGTTACATAAGATATACTGTAATTTGGTCATTTTCTATTCTTTGTACTCCTCTTAGTGTAGTGTAAAAGCAATGAATGGGTTAATTATCTGGGAATGATGATATCAATTCATTCTCATGTCATCTTGTTGATGATTAATTCACTGGTGAGATATTTTTTTGGTCTAGGAGCACTGGCGAGACTGCAAATAGAATTCTCATTGCTGTGTTTATATTATTAGGTCAGGAGTAGTATTTTTTCATGTATTAAGGCCATATTTTAGAGTTCAGAAGTTTGCAGGGTTTTAGCAGCAACTAACTGATCTCCAGCAGTTTATGTTTAGAAGCGACACTGGGAAAATAATGAGAAGAATGTTCCTGCTGAAAAATGGCAATAAACCTTTGAAACATGTTAATAAATCTCTACGAAACAATGTTGGGGTCATCTGCTGACCAAAGTGTACCTCTTCTTTTACACTCTTACTGCTATGTATTAAATGCATACAATTGTTATATCAACAACTTTTCCTTCTGAAAACCAAAAAGAATGTCCCCATATACACCATGCCCTAATCTTACCAGAGCATGCCCTTTCGTAACAGGTTATGTCCATTCCTGACCATCTTTATGTGAATTCATATATAATTTTGCCTGACATGACATCTACTTACACCCCAGTATAACCCAGCTTGAGAACTGCCATGTGCCCTGGGAAATAATGTATATCCAAAAAAACTGGATTGGTCTCATTCACTAATACAGTATATGCTAAATTACCCATCCAAAGATAGAGGTGGTGGTCACATGTTTTAAACTTTATCATGGGATTTTCTATAGATTTCTTTGTTTTTAAAGGGTTATTTGTTAACCGAAAATTGCCTATTTTTTAATGCAAGATTTTAAATTAAATGTATTTTTTGAGAATATTTAGTTTGTTTTGTTTTTATTTGCTATGTCTCTATATTTAAAAAACAAAAGTAATATTTCCAGCAGTTTTTACTATGACCACTTAGCTTAATAATAGACAGGCACTTGCCAGTTCTGTATGGGTTTTTTTTTGCAGCAGTCACCTCATTTACATCATAGGTAATATTACAATGGAAGATAACACCTCATATAACCCAATATTGCATCCACTACTGACAATAAGTTGTCACAGCTTATCTAACCCCATCCCTTTACAGAACATCTCTAGAAATCTCTCCCACAGACCTCAATAACACAAAGAACTCCAGTCTAATGGTCTCTATGGCCATGAATATGCTGTTAATAGAGCAACATAAATGTGGTAGACAGAGTAGATGAGAAGCTCATACAAACTGGCAGCCCTCATAATCATGAGTAGACAAGGTAAAGCTGTCCATTGGCATAAGATTTTTGATACTGTCAACTTTTGTCTATAAGGGCTAACAAAAGTTTTCCCAACTTCTCCAGTAGTGTGTGCTGTATTCTTATGACCATTGTCTATAGTGAGTGAGTGTAGTCTAAAAATCACTCTGTCTAGCCAAAAACCAAGGTACGGGACCTTTATTTTGATGGATTGTCAAAAAAACAGTGATGTGAATAGCCCCCATTCACTGGTATTGACTTTAATGCTGCCATGTGACGTCCGTTTAAAAAAATAAAAACAAAGTCACATCACCTCTAATCACTGTCGTGTGTATGTAGCCTAAGACAACCAATACGTGGCATAATGTTCGAAAAGTGTCCAAAGATGAACCAGATTTATTATACAGCATGAGTCACCTAGAAAAATTTGTCACACATTTAGACTGTCCTTTCTGATACAGTAGTGCCCTTTGTCATGCAACAACATTGGTGTTGCATTCATGAGCTGCTTGAAAAAGTCTTTCCTGAGACATCACTTATTGATACTTGATATGACGCATATTTAGCAGGAATAAATGTATATCAAGCATTGGAATTTTAAGTACTTTTCTTCCTCTAAAAACATTTCTTTCTTAGTTACCATCTTGGATGAGCATCCATATAACATAAAAGGTTCAGTGCTGTTGTCCCTTTGTGTGAATATGCAGATTTTCCTATCCTTGTCTAAGGAGCAGCTTTAGATTAGACATCTAGCATTTGTGTTATTGGATAGCTTCCTAGGTATCTACCTCAGGTTCTTTTAGGCTAGGTTCTTATCTGTGTTGTATCTTTTCCACAGAGTAAAGAAACTGAGAAAAACTAATCTATTTGACCATCCATTGATTTCACTGGGTGTTTTCTCAGTGTCCATTCAAGTGGAAACCTGATTAATTGCATGGATTCATCTTTTTCGCATTGAAGCCAATGTAGACTGTACTCCATTGTATCTGGGGGTTTTTTAATATCTTTTTATTAAGTTTGTATGAATTTGTGAAAAATGGAGATCCAAACGTAGATGTGAACCTTGCCTTACTAGTTTGAAGCATTGAATGTAATAATCCCTGTATTATATATATTGTCACTCTATAATTTTCTATAAAATGTTTAATCTTTATAGTTTCTGCAACCCTTCAGTGAGGGAAATTCTCTTCTCACGTCACAATTAACAGTGAATTATTGTGAATACAGCTTGTGTTCTTAATTCTTCTTCATCTTGTTGACACTGTTTTATGCTAAAATATTGCCGTTTACAGTGAACATCATCTAAACTGTATATATCATCCCTGTCCCGGAACTATAACATTGTTTATGTGGTGCATTGATTTACCATAGTATTTAGATCCTGTGAATTGAACTTTTTCTGTGTGGATTACAGACACTAAGACATTTCTGCATGTTTACTGAATTTCTATAATTTTACAAGATAACATATAATGGTCTGTGCTAAAATTTTATAGCTGCCTAATTTGTTCCATTACCTAAAGCATCAGTGATGGCTGTATTGGATAAGAGAAGATCACACACTGTGTCAAAGTGAATTTTTAATTATGTTTTCTGAATTGGTTAGAAAGAAGGAAGAAAATGTCATAAAAAGGTGTTGTTGAAGGCTACAATATACTGCCTTTACTTTACAGTGTTTCTTTCTTTTTTCTAGAATCCGAATTCAAGCAGTGAATGAAATTGGAGATGGTCCATTCAGTGAAGCACTCAGCGTAAAGACAAACCCGCTCCCACCACTGCCTCCTCGGCTCGAGTGTGCAGCCGCCGGACCCCAGAGTCTGAAATTAAAGTGGGGAGAAAGTGGAACAAAGTTTCAAGCATCGGATGATGTTATTTTCATCCTTCAGATAGAGGACAAAAATAAAAGGTACATGTCCATTGGTTTCTCTACATATTTATTTTTATCATTTTTTCTCTTGGTACATTATGTCCTCTTGGTTTACTATAAACATTATGCTTGGGCTATACGTAATAGACTCTAGTGTCCATTCTCTGGCCACTTAATCATACTCAATATGCCATGATTTTTCCACAACAAGGTTTCTCCATCCAGTTCCTGTATGAGAATTGAGAATTTTTTTTTTCCATTCTATTAATTTTGCCAGAAATTGGAACGAAAAGAGCGGTCCAATTGGTTCCTTCCTCCTGTTCTTCAGTTATGGAATACATTTGCTCAGATTTGCATGCAGTTGTTTGTCTTTACATATGGCAGACTTTGTTGCAGAATTATGTTCATGTTAATGAGTCTTTCAGAAATCCATGTGCTGGCCCCCTAAACTACCTTGTTTAGATAAATGAAACATATTTTCAGCTGCAGAAATTTCTGTGAAGAATCTGCTGTGTGTGAAGGCACTCTTAAGCTCTATTCAGATCGCGTTTTTTCCGTCTAACAGATACAAAAATCGGATGGCCCTCCATTTACATAGAAATCAATAAAAAAAAACAACTTTATATATCATAATTTTTGGGCCGTCCACAAAAACAAACAGCAACAAAAGTTTTTTTTTTTGCTTTTTTTAACATTGATGTCTGTTAACTGTTGGCCATTCATTTGCGTCTGCTTTTGTACGTGTTAAACGGATGTAAAAATAACATGAGCCAAATAGAGCCTTAAATGTACATATAACAGGTGCTCTGTTCCTTACAAGGCACGGCTCTCGCACATAATGCAACTGTAATATATGTCACACAGGCAGTCTGTGGCTGCCACAATCTCTGTTCTCTGGAAAGTCACAGCCATTGGAGTGCTCACACTCACTGCTGCACTCCATTCCATCTTTCAAACACTCATAAACTACCTCCTGCTGGAGCTGACTTTGTTCAGCTCTTAAAGAGCCTGTATGAGCTGTAAGACTTTAGGATATTTAAGCCACCTTTGCCTAGCAGAGAGTGCCTAAGCAATAATGTACCTTCTATCCTGTGAAAACATCTGCTACCTGATCCTGGACCTGTTGCTTGACTCTGATCCTTTCCTACCTCTTCTGACCTGTGCCTGGACTCTCATTCTGTGACCAAACAAAAATATTAAAAAAAACACAACAATGCTTTTAGCTCCCAAATAAATTTGCATTAGCATGGAGAGCGCACTACCCTTTCTGAGTGAGCATGTTTATCTATAAATCTGAGGAGTATCAGAACCAAAATAATCCCAATCTGACTAATTTTTCAGGTTAGCCCTTTATCTCCTATGGCAAATACTGGATCCGCAATGGAAAACGCTGCTTAATCCTGTGTCCAGGTTTTAGCCTTAGTAAAATGACAACATGTAGGAGATAAGGTAAACCTCAGACTGTACTCTCAGCATTGAGAATCCACCTTCAACACGAGTAACATAATACAGATTAACCTATGGGGACAGGAGTCATTTAAACACCAGCCACTAAATTCCAAGTCTGTCTGCATAATAAATTCTCCAAAAGAATTTTAATGTGGAACGAACAGGGTCTTCAATATAAAACTAACAGGATATCCTCAACTAATGGCAGCATCAGTCTTCAACATTGTAAATAAAATAAATTAGTCATAAAAAGATGTTGCCAATGAATTCCATTTGGTTATATTGAAGATCTTGCTGGCTTTTTATTTGAAGACTGTGCCAGTTCACCATTGAAGGTCTATTGGAGAATTTATTCTTTATGTGGACTTTAGGGACTGGGGTCTAATGACTCTCTCTTCCATAGGTGAGTTTATATTCTCTTGCACATATTGAAGATGGATTCTCCATGCTGAGAGTGTTCTTCGTTGTTTACTTCTTCTCCAAATTGTGTTTACTGTTCTGACCTGTGCCTGGACTCTGTTCTACCTGTCGTGATCCTAGACTGTCCTTTGACCTCAAATCTCTTTTGTCCTTTCAGGAGTCACCAACACTGGGGCTACTAGAAGTAGCAACCTGGTGGTCTCATTCAGCAAAGTTTTTGTACAGGGGTTAAAGGGTGAATACCAGGGGATTACTTAGACAACGCCCTCAGAAGTAGCCCAAGTCAAAGCAGCTTGGTGACATGGTGGGTCCACATGCCGCTGCACCTGTGTGTCCATTACATGATTAGGACACATCCTATGAAAGTAAACAATGTAAGTCCCCATTCAATGGAGATCTTGAAAATTGGGAAGGACTGACACACAAAGTATATTAGAAAACTCTTCTTGCGTTGAATTAGCTTTATTTGTAAAGAAAAAAAATGGAATTCCTCCAAAACATTGCTTCTTTATAATCTCATCCATTGTAAAGAACAATGTAGAAAGTGGACACACAAATCCAACATCACATCCATTGCTGTGTATGATATAATACCACCCTTAGTTGCCAGTGGCTGCATGCTGTTTTATTGTCTCAAATCACCCTGTTATAACGCAATCCATGGCTGCATTAAAAATAAAAAAAAGCTTTATACTCACCCTGCTGCTGTACTCCCCGCGCCTGCGCAGTTCTTCAATGAAGCCAGAGGAGTACACCTCGACTTCAGTGCGCATGCCCTGTACCTCCGGCAATTGCACAGTGAAGCCGGGGTGTACATTTCGGCTTCACTGAAGAACAGCGCGGGCACCGGGAGCACCAGAGATGGGTCTGATGAGACTCATCGGACCCTTCTCTAGGTAAGTATGAAGGTTTTTTATTTTTAATGCGCCGGTGGATTGCATTACAACAGGGCGATTTGGGACACTAAACCCCAGGTCTATAAGGACCTGTGTGTGGTTTAGTGTCCCAAATTTACCTGACAGATTCCCTTTAAAGCCACAGTTTTACCTGCAACAACTTACCCCCATTGCCTCCATACAAAGGCCTTTGTGGCACTGTCTGCATTGTCTGTCCTCAGCCTTATAGCTGGAATGTGAGCAAGTGATTTGAGGGTAACCTGTAATCCCTTTTATAGATTATATATAATTATACAATAATTTAGTATATATCGTTTGATTAAAAGTTTGCTTAGAAAGCCCTTTTAACAGTGTGTCCACTTGCATATACCTGCCTATAAATGGCTCAGTTACCTATTATCAATAAGGGATGCAACATTTATATTAGAACGCATTACCTAAGATGACACAAGCACCTGAGATCTTGCTAGCCACAAGCCTTTTCAAAACAAATTGAAATACCATTGACTTAATTGTGTAGGTTGGTTTATTGATGGACAAATACCAAAATTTAAGATAGTTCTTGGCACTATTGATACTCTTGAGTTAGGAGGCTTAAAGGAAAATGCCTTTTAATGACTGTTGAGTGGTCTTTATCATGAGCGTGTCATTAGTGTCAACTGCACAGTCCAGATGACCTGTTAAAGTACCTAATAAGATACCGATTGTGACTTTCCCCCTAAACAGAAAATGATAGTAAAGAGTAAAATAAGAGTTTCCTCCTGTTTTATACATTTGTACTATAACTAGAAATCTAAGAGGACAAGGCATCATTATTATTATAAATCAATGTTAACAGATCAATTTTATAAGTATTTTTTTGGGAAATCTTAACTTATGATCTAAATGTCACAGTTAAAATTATCCTTAAAATTTTTAGCATGTTTGTAAAAACCTCCGCTCTATGACAGTGTATAAAGAGCTAACTTTCAGTCATTGATAGGACCTCCTTATTGACTTCTTAACATAGAAAGAGCAGAAACTCCAGTGGAGAATTTCAGGTTATATAGAATCTTTTACCACAAACCTATATGTCATGTATTCTCAGCTACTTCTGCTCTATAACATGCTGCCTGCAGAGTGCTCTATATTTTCCAGATGACTACTTCCCACGAAGAAAAGTAGTCAGTCACTGATAGGACCCACCTCCTTGACTTCTCAACATAGAAAGAGCAGACATTTTAATGGATAATGTAAGGTTATACCGTATATATTTTTCCACAAACTATACATCAATTTGCTCAGTTACTTGTGCCCTTTAACATGCTGTTTGCCGACTGCACTACTTTTCCCATTTGACAGGCTCACTATCATATGGGACAGGCTTTCTTACATTGATTTTGTGCTTTTTACCATTTTCTTTGCCATTCATACCCAAAATTAAAAGTAAAAGGTTTGGGTATCTAGGTTCTGGTAATGTTTATTAGCTCTGGCAAGGATGGTTTGTAGCCAAATGTTGTTTCCAATGTCCGCCGTTCTTTTTGCCTCTGTAGATATAATGGGAGCCTGTTGGGCTGTTTAACATACGCTCTGTTAGCTTTCTTTCAAAAACAGTGCTACACTTGTCCACGGGATGTGTGTGGTATCTCATCTCAGATCCATTAATTTCAGTGGAGTCAACTTACAATACCATACACAGCCAGTAGACAGGTATGGCTTTGTTTCTGTAAGAAACCAGCCATGGGGGGAGGTTATCATCAGGGCTTTATGTATCATTCAGAAACCAATACAAATGCACACAACAAAAATACTTAACAAATGTAAAAACAAATAATCTATTCTCTTTAAAAAGTTAACTACAGCATTTGCTGTCCTATGGTATAGAGCAATGAGTAATGCATTTAGGCTCAAATCTGAGTATAGACAACATGTTATGTTTTGTACATATACAGATTTTTATTTTGTTTCTTGACCTTAAAAATAAAATATGGTTATGTAAATTACATTTGATGTAAGTTATGCTGGCAGCTACTATTTAGCTTCCCTAATTGATGTAATTGTTGATACTAATGCCTAGAACCAGATCTGTTTCCATTCCATAATTAACTGACAATTAATTTATGATAGCTCATGTTGAGTTTCCTAGGTTGAATCTACTGTGTGTGAATGCTGGCAAATACTTAAAGAGTTTAGAACTTTTTGACTCTGAACTCAGATGCTCTTTGTTTTTCGGTAACTATATATTGATTTCTAATCTTGCTCATTTGGAGTAGTAATATGATTTAATCTAAGATTTTTATGAATAATTATTGAAGGAGTTAACAATGATATGAAGCTATCACCTAAAGCGGAGCAGAAAAACACATATACAGAATTGTATGTTACAACATTCAGGAGTTTGACAGTAAAAACTGGAACTGGAATTGCCTTTTAAAAAAAGCTTAGTATTGGTATTTGTTTGAAAGTTATTATGTTTGCTTTGTGTTTGTCCATTATAAATTATTATATTTGAAATATGGAAAGTGTTTATTTAGTTATATTTAAATGAAACTACGTTCAGACTGCCATTGTCTTTTATGTTGTTCTGATTCAGATTTTTTTGTATTCTGATACAAAAAAAATGTTTCCCTTATAATGGGAACAGATGGAACACTTTTGGTTTGTATTGTATCTATTAAATTGATTTCAATGTTTTAAAAAAATAAGAAAATTCTGTCAAAATAAATGGAAAGCTGATAAAAGGGTCTTTTTTTAACGTTGAAGTCTGTTTCGATGGATACAAATGGAAAGTCTTCTGTTTGTTTCTATTAAATATTATATAATAGCATTTGAGAATATTTTAGACGACTCACATTACTATGATATTGGACTTTAGTACTACTTATGCCTAATAGATTCCAGTGTCTTTCTGGCTTTTCTTCAGCCTATTCCCCCTTCATTGCCTCTTAATAATTATCATCAATAATCTAAATACAATGCAAAAATATATTCCAATCACTATCTTGTTGTAAGATGCTAATAAATGTATATGTTGCTCTGAAGAAATCATTTAAAGGGATATTCTCATCTAGGCATTTATGGCTATATCCACTGACTCTGCCTGAGTCCAGGACTCCTGTTCTGTGGCCATAGTGAGATAATAGATGGCTGTGTATCCATTCACTTATATGGAAGTACTGAAAATAGCTGAATAGGCAGCCTGATAAATGTGAGTCCCTGAGGTATCTGCATTTTATTGGGATTTTCTGGCATATTCTACTGTACGGATACAACCATAAATACGCATGTGAATATACACCTTCAATGTGAGTTTCAAAATAGACTGGTAATAATAAATACTGGTATTTAGAGCAGGAGTCAGCAACCTTCGGCACTCCAGCTGCTGTGAAGCTACAACTCCCAACATGCTTCATTCACTTCCATTGGAGTTCCAACAGCAGAGCAGATATGCATGCTGGGAGTTGTAGTTTTACAACAGCTGGAGTGCCGAAGGTTGCCTACCCCTGATTTAGATGATGTCCACCAATAGGTTCACCAGTCATCACTTTTTTATGGCTTTTACTATTGGGCATGCCAACAGGTGCTGTAAATCAATTGTGAAGGGCTTAAAGGACAATGTGACATGTATTCTGTATGGAATAATGAATCTCAGGAGGAAACAGTGTTTCCTGTTATTGTTTACAAAACAGACCACTTAGTCTTCTTGTAATTATGTTTTGGAAAAAAAAAATCCGCTGCTTTATCAACAACACAGCTAAGATATTAGTGAGATTATCTGTGTGAATGTCTTCATTCGTTGCTTCGTTAAGAGAATGGGATCTGTGCATCTGTAGATTTTTGGGGGACATTAAAGGAATGGTTTGCTGTACACGAACCTTTGACTTGATAATGCTCACAGGTTGTGCTATTGTTGGGACCATCTTCACTATCGGGAAAAGAAGCTTTGCACAGTTCTCATGGAACTGAAGAGTAAAATGCGCTCTTTGCATTATATCTCCATTTAATATAATATTAATAATAATAAATAATAATACTACATTTTATTTACACACGTGGAGAAAATTGTTGGTACCCCTCGTTTAATGAAAGAAAAACCCACAATGGTCACAGAAATAACTTGAATCTGACAAAAGTAATAATATATAAAAATTCTATGAAAATGAACAAATGAAAGTCAGACATTGCTTTTCAACCATGCTACAACAGAATTTTTTAAAAAAGAAAACTCATGAAACAGGCCTGGACAGAAATGATGGTACCCTTAACTTAATATTTTGTTGCACAACCTTTTGAGGCAATCACTGCAATCAAACGATTCCTGTAACTGTCAATGAGACTTCTGCACCTCTCAACAGGTATTTTGGCCCACTCCTCATGAGCAAACTGCTCCAGTTGTCTTGGGTTTGAAGGGTGTCCTTTCCAGACGGCATGTTTCAGCTCCTTCCAAAGATGCTCAATAGGATTTAGGTCAGGGCTCATAGAAGGCCACTTCAGAATAGTCCAATGTTTTCCTCTTAGCCATTCTTTGGTGTTTTTAGCTGTGTGTTTTGGGTCATTATCCTGTTGCAAGACCCATGACCTGCGACTGAGACAAAGCTTTCTGACACTAGGCAGCACATTTCTCTCTAGAATCCCTTGATAGTCTTGAGATTTCATTATACCCTGCACAGATTCAAGACACCCTGTGCCAGATGCAGCAAAGCAGCCCAAGAAACAAAACAGAGCCTCCTCCATGTTTCACAGTAGGGACAGTGTTCTTTTTAAGATATGCTTCATTTTTCCGTCTGTGAACATAGAGCTGATGTGCCTTGCCAAAAATTTTGATTTTTGTCTCATCTGTCCATAGGACATTCTCCCAGAAGCTTTGTGGCTTGTCAACATGTAGTTTGGCAAATTCCAGTTTTGTCAGATTCAAGTTATTTCTGTGACCATTGTGGGTTTTTCTTTCATTAAACGAGGGGTACCAACAATTTTCTCCACGTCTATATACAGAGCCAACATATTCTGTAGCACTTTACAAAATGTAGGGTTCATGTACAGACAAAAAGATACATTACAGAGAAATAGTCAATTCATGCAATGGGACTGAGGGTCCTGCTCGCAAGAGTTTACAATCTATGAGGTAGAGGGGGTGTTTTCCTAAACAACATAATGCAGAAATAAACCTAGATGCAAGGATAATTTTGAACAGTGTAGATAGCACATAGTCTTTAATGGAAGTATTGCAAGGCAGATGCATTGCAAGACAAATGTCTAGAAGTTTGTTTTGCTGCCATTGATTTTCATTGTCACTGGAAAGAGCAGTGAGTATATTGTGAGGTGTATTGGCAAATTTTAATACTTGATTTGTTATCAATACTGAAACTATATTATACGTTAATGTGTAGTGTTTTTTCGGGAAAAGGTTCAGTAGAACTTAATTTATTTGTTTTAATGCCTGCTCATTCTGAGTTTGACTCCAGTGGGTGGTCTTGGCTATCTCTGTATGTACACTTGTATAAGGAAGGCAGTCGGTCATTGATAACACTGATTCTGGCTGCTTTACACCTTAGATGTCCTGGTCATGACATCTAAGTGAATAAAAAGGGGTTGAAGACGCTTTTTAAAAATAAAAAAGTTATTGGTGTAAGGATTTGTTGCCTCCAAGCAAAATTTTCTATTTAGCAATAAGGGATTTCTTTTAGTAAAAGTGGTAATCTGTAACAAAACCTATATAAATATGGTATCACTGTAATTGTAATGATTGCCATAAAAAGTTATATAACTTTTAATGTAGAGTGAACGTCCTAAAAACTAAAAACACGAAAAATAGTGGCAGAATATTTTGTTTTCTACAATGCCCCCCCAAAAGCACTGATAAGAACTAAACCATTTAATTTATCGTATAATAAAAGTACAACTATGCACCCAAAGAATAAACTCTCATATGACCATGTTGAAAAAAAAAAAGTTATGAATTGCATAATACCACCAAACTAGTTGGCATCCTTTGATTCCTGCAGATTGGACAATAGGTTCAGTTTAGTACATCTGCTTAAGTATAGCATAAAGTTCCTATGATGGAATACAGAATCTCTCAACGGAAGACTTGATCCAAATTGTAAGATTTCAGAAAAACATTCTAATTCCAGAAAATAAAATTAAAATATACTATATATGTAGGTAGTAGCTCATAATACAAAGGTTTAATATATATATATATATATAATTTTGAGAGATCAGCAACACTGTTAGACCTTGTGTATAGATTTTATGGGATAGTTTGATGCATAATTGGGAAAAACGTAATATCCAAGATTGCAGAAATTTATCAAGAAAATAGGAACCACTGAAAGGAAAAAATTATAAAAAATGTCTTTATTGTATTTATGTGTATGGAAGAAAAGAAAGCCATCAGTAACAGTCTCCCTTTAAATAGATTAGATCTCCCTCTGGTGCAGGTTACCATTATAAAAACAAGTGATTTCCTATACAGGTTGAGAAAATACTATTAGACTGGGGCCACACACAACGAATACACAGAGAAATTCTGCAGCGCGTTCCTTTGCAACCTGCAATGGCAAAAACCACCTGATATTGGGTGACTTTTGCTGCAGCTCACCTGTAGGTTTTTCTTGCCCTCTTGCAGTTTTCAGCCTTTGTATTACCAAAGGAAAAGTTGAAAGTCCTGGCTAAAACCCAGGTTTAAAACCTGCAGCACGAATCAGTTTGTGCTGTCTGCCTTTAGTCCCAGCATGTGAGTTTTTGTTTAATCATTCACTATACTGTTACTGTAGATCACCTCTGTTTTGCTACCGGTGCGTTCATATCAGCTAGCCCACTGTGATTATTGCCTAAGGAAATCATTTCTCACCTAGCATTATCCAAGCTATATCAATGGTGCCACCTTCTGCTACAGGACTGATCTTGTACTCCTGTGTGTGATCACTAATATGTGCTAAGTCAGACCAGAATCCATTGTTACTTACTAGACATGTGGTACCTAAGAAGCTCCATGGACGCAGGGAAAATTGAGTAAGGCTATGTTCAAACGGAGTTTTTTGCAGGCGGATTTTGACGCGGAATCCGCCTGAAAAAACGCCTCCCATTCATTTCAGTGGGAGTCAGTAGCAGTTTTTTTCCTCTAGCTGATTTTTTCAGATAGCGGGAAAAAAAAGCGACATGACCTATCTTCAGGCGGATTCCGCCTTGAAAATCCATAGAAATCAATGGGAGACGGAAAAACCGCTAACGTTTTTTTGACACGGTTTTTGCAAAACCGTGACAAAAAACGCAACAAAAACCTCATCATGTAAAAAAGAAAGCGTCAAAAATCCGTTTCTTAATTCCTGAAGCAGATTTTTTCAGTTTATAAAAAACTCTGTGTGAACATACCCTAAGCTGTGTGTAGGGCCCAAATGAATTGCTACAATGTAAAGTTTTTCACTGGAGTTTCTCAGAACTAAACATTGACCCATTAATTTCTATTTTATGATGTTGTAAATGATGTTTACATGAGCACTGTCCCCTTAAATAACATACTAACCCTCAACACGTCCTGTCTGGTAGCTAAAATGACAATAGTCATACATCTGCATTGCTGATCCTTGATATATGGAGACAATTTTTGGACTGAAGTTTTGGCTTGAAGGGAGAGTTATAAACACTGTTGAAAGATTAATGTTGCTATTCAACAAGGTGACACCATTATCTCACGGTTAGTCTCGACCGGACTTTCTAAGCAGCTCTGTTTATTTCATACTTTATGCAGAGAGTATTTACAGGGCTTATTTAGAGAACTGCAAATGGAATTGACCGATTAAACATTCTGATATTTCTCGTTTATTTATCACAAGAAGCTATGAAAAAAGGCATGTAGAGATCATGCTGAAACTTGTAGTTAAGCAGCATCTTGGCATTTTGTAATGTGTTAGATAGTAGACACAATTTGTTGTGGAAAAAATATACAGTGTGTGTGTATGTATGTGTGTGTGTGTACAGATAGATAGATAGATAGATAGATAGATAGATAGATAGATAGATTTGAGAAAACAACCTCAATGGACTTATAGATTTCATTAAATGAGCCTGGGCGTGAAACTCCTGATGACACGGCTGTGCTCGGAGCACAGGGATAACGCCCCCTGTGCTCTGTGAAGATGATTTGCATATGAAGAAAACCGGATTTGTTGAAAAACAGCTGAACGAAAAAATAAAATAAGAGGTATGTATGGAATATCCTTTATAAAGGCTTTTTGAAGATATGCTTATTTAAAAAGTGATTTTAGCAATGATAGATTCCCTTTAAATGGTCATACATTGCTCCTTTGCATTACTTGATCAAACAATGATCATGTATAAGGTTGGAAGTACCGGATCACTGGTTTGCAAAGTATTCAAAGAACAGAGAAGGCTCATGTCTAACATTTATGCACCGTTGGCCGGATATGTTTTCAAGCAACCAGATATCTCAAGAATCATTGGTGTCAGTTGAATTGCTTTCTTGGAAGGTCACAAAAACGCTGTATGATATTCTTACAGATGTTCCTAATACAAAACTTTGTGTCCTAAAAGCTATTTCAGAATATGACAGCTGTTCTTCCCAAATCTTATGAAACAGTTTGTTAAATTCTAGGTACATCCAAGTCCTTGGTGTTCTGTAAGTTGTACCTGCTTTCAGCAGTGGATAAAGAGATATATAGATCTATATTAATATAGACAAAATATTCTGTGGATTATAAGTGTATTTCAACGCCTCTTGTCACAAGAAAATAAGTGGGAGTAAATTTACTGCGACATTAATGGATATGTCTTTAATCGGCTTTTATGTTAAATGTTCTGCAATTTCACAAGAGAACATGACTTAAGTGGTTAGCAAGAGATGCATGTTTGCATCTTGTAAGTGTTCGCTAGATTGCTTTTATGTGCTTAGCTCCTTGTGTACATTGTTTGCTGGTCTTTTCTTTATTTGGGGATATACAGTACTCATGCAGAATTGCATAATCTATCAGTTTATTAGCTGTTGTTACTAAAACCTTTATTTTACTTGCATCTCTTGTTACACCTTTATAAACTATAATAAATGGGCATTTAGAAAATTATAGTGGATTTCTTAACTCCGCCTCCACATTTCAAAACCAATCTAGCAGTGTGCTTTAAGTAGGCATTGTCATTTTAACACGTTTTACATAAATGAATAGTACAGGTGATTCTAGGAAAGTTCGTAATATAGCTTATCAGAGACATATCCATCTTTCTACTCTTATCAGGCTGTTCCTGTGTTTTGCCTCTCACTGCTAAAATGACTTTCACTGTCAAATTCTCTGTCCTATCCGCATTGAGACAGAATGCAGGTCACATGACTCAGATGGCTTATGTCTATAGAAGTCTATGGCGAGGGGAGGGGTGAGCAGGAAGTGCAAAAAATAAGAGGAGAAAGAGGCATACAGAATACAAGCTTTCCATATCACCCAAAGCATTTTACTCACATCAGTACCAGTGAGTACTTCTTTATATATGTCCTGCATGCATTACTTCTTTATATATGTCCTGCACGTAGATTACTGTGTGCAGTGTATCACAGCAAGTCTCTACCCAACAGTTCAAAGAGAATTACAAATTCCTACAGATTTTACGTCCTATAATGACCAGAAATAGTTTTACTTTTCATGTACACACAAATAACAGCCTTATCCTGAAAAGTCAGCTGGTACAACGGGCGTGCTTTAAGTCAGTGTAAAAGGAAGTGTATTAAAAGGACATGTAATTTTAACTAAGTTCTAAATCCCCTTGTAAAATACTACTTTGACATATATTATGAGCAGATTTACTATTGTGGTTGTGACTCAAGCCAAAATTCACCAAAATGTGGTGCATGTATTTTTGGTGCATGTAATTTGAAATCACATTTTTTCCAACTCGCTTCACAAGTGGGTATGACTTTGTGGGAAAAGGGGCATGCATTAAATGCAACAAAATAAGTCAAACTGTGTAAAATTTTGGTCCAAAGTAATCCAACTAATAGGCAGTATAAATCTAGAATCAGTGGCATAACTAGGAATGGCTAGGCCCTAACGCGAACATTTGACATGGTCCGACCCCCCCCCCCCCCACACACACACACACAAACCGCAATCCCCACATTCCTGCACAGACTATTAAATGCCCCATAGTGGCCCCTACACACACTATTATGCCCCATAGTGGCGCCTACACACTATTATGCATGGTCTTATTTATACCTTATACCCCAGTGCTGCCAGTGTGTACCTATATTCTATACACTTTTTTTTTTTTTTTTTTTTTTTAATGCTGTGTTAGATGAAAATTAGATACTTAGGCCTTATATCAACTTATTTGCACAAAAGTGAAACAAGCTGTGTTACAATGCAGTCAAATCATAAAAATAAAACTGTGTGTATTTCTGCATGCTGGCTCCAAATATCTGTCAATATGTAAATTAGGTCTTTTGGAGCAAGGGCATTAGTGCTTACCTTTTTGGAGCAATGGCAACATATTGATAAAAATGGCACTATCCTAGCATCAGAAGCACCTATTTACACGTGGAAAACATGGTTTGCTTTAGGTGACGCTAACCTATCTAGCTGTGGGGCTGTGTTGATATGCTGGGTTCTGGTGACAGATTCCCTAAAAAATAAAACACTCACATCCCCATAATAATAGAGGAGTACATTTGTCACATGTCAAGATATATAATGCTAAAATATTGTAGCCACCCATGCATACACAGTAACAGCTGCTTCGGCAATAGTAATGGTATATTGTATGTACTTCAGGTAACAGGAAAAAAATTTTTCTTTGAGAATTTGATGGTAGCTATCCAAAAGACTGTTGTCTCCATTAAGAACAAGTCAAGATTATTCAGAAATGATCATTGTGGAAACGCTATATCTGCTATTTAGCGTTCATGTTCTCATGTGTCAATATAGTGTAGAGTACACCTTCAGTTTACTACTTTTTAATATATTGCATATCTTTTTCATCTAATGCAAAATTCTTAGGATTTGGTAAACCTTAATTAGAATGTTGCCTCCTTTTTATGTTGATGGACAACATGCCAAAGATTGAGTGATAGGCTACTCCATATTAATGCCCACTTGACTCTCTTAACAGCCTCCATTCTTCTGGAAATTTTAGAGCATGTAGAAATATGCATCCTTTCAGTCAAAGAACATCTGCAGGCCAGTTCTTTTTATCCAACATTAGTGCTTGATCACACAAATTTTCTAATTCATTCCCAAGGTGTTGGCTGTAGTTGAGATCACGGCTTGGTATAGGTCACTTGAGTTCCTTTACACCAGACGCTTAAAATCACTTTGTGCACAATGTAAATGTTGTGCTGGGATCGGAAAGGACTGTTGCCAAATTTGCCACCAAATTGGAAACATACAATTGTTCAAAATGTCTTTGTATGCTGCAACATTAACATGACCCTTCACAAGAGGCCAAACCTAAGCCATGAAAAACAGCTCCACATCTTTCTTTCCTGCACCAAATTTTAAAGTAGACACTCTGCATGGTAATAGGAATTTTTGGCATCTTCCAAACTCTGATTTAGGAAAGGCTAAATTAATGTAGTTTGTTTTCTGAGCAGCTCAATACAGTGCATGGTACAGTCATTTTATGTACAGTAGGTAGAACGTTTTAGTTCTTCGATCTTATTTTCTAAAAACTGCTGAATTGCTTTAATTTTGTTTTGCAAACTAATGCTCAGAATCCCTTGTGTATCATTTCATAGTACAAAACATGACTGCACAGTACTAGTTGTACTTTTGTGTAATGTAAGCATGTTGTATCATTTGTGTTTTGTTCATTTGCACAGACCATTGGGTATGTAAGTAGCCTTTAGCTTATTAAAGGTCAGTTTTGTTTTGATTAATAAATCTTGCATTTCTTCTTTATTTTGTAACGTGAGGATTTATAAATCTTTGTATGTGTTGTTAATGTACCATGAGAAAAGAAAATTGCTAATTCTGATCCTTTATTTCCAGATTTACATCCCACATTTCCTAAACAAAATCTATTGTTATCTTTTGTTTGGATTGCCTTCATTCTTTTGGCTTTTCTGGCTTTATGTGAGATGTTCTGCTGTTCTGTAATCTTCTATTAAATACCTTTTTGGTGGATTTTATGTTTCCATTAACATAAAAGTAAAGTAATCCCTTTGTCTCTTTACTGTATCCATTAAATCTGTATTTTTCTGATGTGATCCTTTGTTTTTCCCTTTGTAATTCTTCATAGTTTCGCATACAGTAGCAAGAGTCATGGAGATACAGCATTGTTGCTGAACATGACAACCAATCTTGTGCTTGCTTTTATTTTGTACCATTCATTGGCAGTAGAAATCTACGCTCTCTGATTGGATGATTTCTACCTACAGCGTTATAGAGCACAAGAAAAATACGTCAATTTCTTTTGTAGGTTTCTCCCCATCTACAGAGGTCCAAGCCACACTTATAAAGTGCAGAGACTGACAGAGTTCACCTGCTACAACTTTAGAATCCAGGCTGTGAATGATGCTGGAGAAGGACCATTTTCTGACATCTACACATTCAGTACAACCAAATCAGTGCCACCAACCATTAAAGGTGAGTTGACTGTTTACTGGAAATTAAGAGACCTAATGTAGTGGTTGAGCTAATAGCTGGGCCCTGGTAGGGGAATGTTAACTATCTTTGATGACTAGTCATTAGTAACACATTGGATACTCTTTGGAAACCATTTCTCAACTTAACCAAGGAAAAATCAAGGAACAGACCCTAATACTTAATCGGTGCCTGATATTTTAAAATATGTTTGTCATATCATACTAACATGTCAAAAGGTTTGATGAGTAGTGGTCTGGATACTGAAATACTCACCAAGCACTAAAACAAAGAAATGAAGCTGAGTACTTCTACCTCTTCATTTTAAGTATGACATGACATGTCAGGTTTTTTCTTCACAATGATAGCTTTAAAAATTTTGAGCACTATCCCTTCATATCCTGATGCCAGGCAAACCTTGATATGGATCTTCCACTGTGTGGCTGACTTTCCACATACGTCCACATCCCATTATCTGAATTATCTGTTTTAGAAGCCAATTTCACTGCTTTTTCAAAAATCTTATCTAGCTATAGCTGGTTTTGTGGTAAAATATTATCATGTGTTAAACACAGTCCTTCTACCAGTATCCTATCCATACCTATCCACACCTATCTACCTTACCTAAAATGATTACATATACAAAGCTGATAACCATGTACCAGCCAATGATCACAATAGAAGCATTAACCAATATGAAGACCTATACTATGTATGACTGCATATTACAAATGCAGAATAAGCAATTGGAGATGCATTGGCATCTCAGTGTACTAGAGTTCTTCAGTTTTTAGTCATTTTTAGTCTGATACAGAGCTTTACCAGTTAGTGATATTTTGATATCTAAATTGTCATTGTTATGACTGTTTCATGTTCAGCAGGTCAGTTGCTGAAAGCTAACCCCAACGTGTCTTTTTCAATGCATGATGCAGTATGCATAGTGCCATTTCTAAAAAGCTATTCTGCATCTAAATATAGAGTATACCTGCTTACAGTAGCATGTCACTGTGTCCCTCAGAGGGGTTGCTCAGAAAAAAGAACAGACATGTATAGACAGACTTCAGTAACCCCTTTCAAGCTAAAGTTGATATTTGTATAACTGACTTGTACTTTTTTCATTGGTCACATGTTCAACATGTGCAACCTTGTTTCTCATATGGAAACATTGAGATTGCGTTACCATAATGTCAGTATTTTATTATTATTATTATTATTATTATTATTTTATTAAATTGCTATTACTATATTATTATTGGCATCCTTGCTGCAGTTACTCTGCAATTTTATCATATAAATATATGATATATATGCATAAATATTTATTTTCTGTCTAATTTTATTATTTTTATTTCAGCTCCTCGTGTAACACAATTGGAAGGAAACACATGTGAAATTGCCTGGGAGACAGTATCACCTATGAGGGGAGATCCAATTGGATACATTTTACAAGTACAGGTTGGTCGAGAATCAGAATATAAACAGGTAAATAAAATTCATCGAAGCATTTTTTATCTTGTCAGATTAGTGACCCTTAGTACTCAGGTTGAATATTTTTATGGCAAATGTGTATGTAAATATGTATAGGCATCAAACTGGGAATAACTCTTAAACCATCCTTCTGGCATTCATATTCTTTCCTGCAGAAGCTTAGCATCATCCTACTTGAAATACTGGTCTAGTCTGTCCATTCATCTTAACTACCAGAGTCCCGTAATTAGCCACGAGACTCATTTCCTTGAGTTTTAGAGGACTAGTAATTAAATTGTAATTCCTTGAGAAACAACCATAAGTCATGCTGTTTCACTCTAAAATATAAGTCAGACAGTGTAGATAGAACCCAAATGGCAAATTACTGCAATTCCCCAAAGAATTCTAAGATAAAATTTCATTTTCACTTTTGAAATATTTCCTAATTGTTCTAGATAATATTATTATTGTATTCTTTAATTTAGATAAGTAGACATTGAATGTTATATCTGAAATTCAATCATATCTCTTAAATTCATTAGTTTTTCTCATTAAAAACCTACATAAAATAATATTTTATTATCTTTTTTGCATGTTTGGCCTATTAGTGTAGTTTACAGCACTAATGTGGAGATTTTGTTGGTGCTAGTTAGTCATTTTATCACATTAATGTGATTCTGGCCTCGGGACAACAGTGGGGCTGCTTCTGGAAGACAACAGTCTTGTTTTTTTAGCCTCATTCAAACTCTGTAACCTTTGCATTTACTGAAAACCTGGAACTAAAATCCATAATAAAATATAACTCCCCTTGTGTTATACTTATGGGCAGATGCACACAAAGCAAAAGATATGTTGAGTTTTTCTCGGGACCTTCACAGGCAGTGATTCTTTTTCTACAAATAACAAAAAAAAGTCTGTAATCCTTCATGTTTATTTTTTTTTAGTAAAGAAAAGATTGAAAGAAAAGAGTGATATTTACTGCTCTGCACTGTGAAGATAGCAGCAACTTCCCCATATCTTATCATCGACACCCCCTTTGAGCATAATATGAAGAAGATTGCTATAATGTGGCCTTACACCTTCATTAACTGCTGGCTGTATGCTCATTCGGCCAATAGCTGTTCCTCCAAAATACATATATGCTCAGAGGGCGCAAAGTTTCTGCCAGACTCCTCTAATCTGACATTGTAATTCAACAAGCCCAATCCTTTCTTTCCATAACCTCACCTATGAGGGAGAATCAGGAGACCCCCCACACCCATTTGGTAGTCAACTGGTTTGGGAGTAAACCTCACTCTTTCTTTTTGTTCGTCCACATTTCTCTTATGTGGATGAGGGCTTTTAGTGTTATTTGCTTGGTGTATTCTAAAGCGCTTTAAAGTGAATGTACTTAAATTGATCACTCTTGACATGGAGACACAGACACTACAGGACCAGGTCTTTGAAACAGCATGCATATTCTTACCCCATGATATCAGTTCAGCTAGGAACCAGCACTACCCACCTATGTACTGCCACACGTGCTCTTATACTTTGTTGCCAAATATGATTTACTCAAAACTTGGGTGGTTCCACCCACATCTAGCTCACCGCAGGCAGCAACTTACGAGACCTGGCTTGATCCACCTGGTGCATGGAGGTGATAGGGACACTTCAGACATGTAAATGAAGAAAAAAATGTTGCGCTCCTAGGAACTTCATAAAATTAGCATCTTTATCAGAGCCTTTAAAACTGCATGTACATATTGACGTGTTTCAAGTAGACTCTACCCTTAGTCATAGTACCTTATTTACTACCCTTTACTACTCTATGTACAGCACAAGTGTCAAACACAAGGCCTGCGGGCCAAATGCGGTCCATATCTTTGTGTTTTGTGGCCCTGGGTTGCTTTAATGGTGCAGCTGCATCGGGACTGTCACTGAGTTTGTTCTGTCTTTGGCTGGAAAGTCCCCAGTACTCTCTAGCTGTAGCGTGCTTTGGATCCTCCAACCAAAGACAGAATAAACAGATATAGGGGTTACAGTGGTCACGCTTGCGACCGGACCCCTAAGCCAGGAAGCCTCCTTGAAACACTTCTATCTCCAGGTCTAAGCAATTTCATACTTGCCTTTTCTTCTTGTAAGATGTGGTGCCTGGCTTCTTCTGATTCAGCGCTGGTCTGTCTGTAACTCTTTTGATGTCCGTCCAGCCAAACTGTCTCCTGCTCTTATGGTACTGCTTGTGGTACAATAGTGCAGATGACAGGGTAGTCTGGAGGGCAATAGAAGAGGTACACAGCTGGGTGCACATTAGAATAAGCTGGGCACCGCACAGTATGAAAT
Source organism: Leptodactylus fallax (assembly GCA_947044405.1). Classification (NCBI taxonomy): domain Eukaryota; kingdom Metazoa; phylum Chordata; class Amphibia; order Anura; family Leptodactylidae; genus Leptodactylus; species Leptodactylus fallax. The sequence continues at coordinate 4,434,896 of CAMRHE010000074.1, read as the reverse complement.
GTAATTTGATGTAGGGTTGGGTAGGGAGAATTATTACGTATGTGGGTAATAGTGCCCCCCAATATCTATGTGGGAGGCATGATTACTTGGGGAGGGGGTAATTAAGACATTATTACCTATGGGGGGACTATTACCTGGGGAAATCATTATGGCACTATTATCTAAGGGACACTATTACCTGAGTTGAGGGGATAATTAAGACAGTATAACCTATGGAGGGACTATTACCTAAGGGGAGGTTAATTATGACACTATTACCTGTTGGGTGGGTAATTAGGACACTACTTCCTATAGGGCACTATTATCTGTAAGGGGGGATATAATGAGGACACTATTACATATGGTGGGGCTATAGCCTGTAGGGTATACCTATGATAATACCTTATGTTTGCTTTCATCGGGCTAGAAACGTAATTACGCCTAACTGGCATAGCTCCATTTATATAGTCACAGAATGCCCATTGAAGACAACCGTAAGGCTGATGTGGCCCTCGGTGAAAATTAGTTTGACACCCCTATACATTATATAATATTAGACTTATCTAACTTTTCTTATTGTTGCAGTTAATCTACCATAGTTCTGAAAGTGAGAGTCTGCTCAAAAAGGCCATTTATTTATGCAACAAAATGTAAAATTTACATGAAAAGTTAAGACTCATCATATGTAACTGAATTAAACCAAGATAAAAATAACACCTATTGAAGCACAATATGTGAATTATGATAAATCGAGCAGCAGTGTCAGCAAATTGCTAGCTAATTTCGCTCTTTCCTGTCACATGAAACGTATCTCCTGCATGACATGGAAATGTGGAAATTGCATAAAAATATGAGGAGAGGGGACATTTGCGCTCGGAGATATATAATTTACATTTTTATTTTGTTACAAGAAGTGGGAAAATATAAATCCCACTCATTGCCTTATATATCTTCCTCAAGTGACTTCAATTTACACTGATGAAAGAAAGTGTTAACAAATACAATTGTCTGTCATGTCAAGCATAGATATGATAGTGGATAATATCCTGAACAATTTGCTTGAATTCTACTTGGATCCCATACCATCTATGACAGTTTTCTTTGGAACTAAACAACACAGTGAACTCAGTAACCTCTTAAGACTATTAAAATAAGCCTTTTCTCTTTCGGAAACGGGGAAACAGAACGTCACAGGATTATCAGAAAATGTGCCTGGGGCGGTCACATGAGCGCCCCAGGGATATGGGTAATTATACATTTTTTTAATATAAGTAAATTAGAGGTTAGTCAGGGGGAGGGGGTTTAGTTTAGGGGTTAATTTTTATTTCGTCCCGGACAACCCCTTTAACTGTACAAAAGTCACAATAAAATTCCAGGCTACAGTGATCATCATACAACCAAAGTCAACTTATGTCTGAGTACCATATGGGATTCAATGTGGTGTGCACTCCTACCTTGGCTTTAGAACCAAACACTCAGTATAAGACTTTTATATGAATGCAACCATTTTAATGCATATTTGGAGGAGGCTGTCATATAGTAAAATCTTAAAAGGAAAGTGTCTCTAGGAAATGACCTATTGTTTAGATCACATTTTTATATTACACACATATTTTAAGAATTTTTCTTGATGTTGTTTTCAATTGTCTATGTTATCTATATTTTAAAAAAAGAAAGCTAAAAACCTTGCAATTCCAACTGTTGCTGCTAAGCCTAAAATAGTTTGTGACTTCCTGTATCCTGGAGATGGAGAATGGGCCATAGACGCATACTCTGTGACGTCTGCAGAGGTCATTGCACAGTGGGGGAGTAACTGTGAGATCACCTATTGTGACTGTGGATTCTGTATCTTCTCTCCATCTACATGATTGCTGTGATCATCAGTGTGTTAAGTGAGGGGGCTGCTGCAAAAAATTCTACAGAAAACTGGAAATCTCAGCATATTATTTATCTTCATGACGAGAGTCAGAATTGCACAATTTTAGGAATTTTTTAAAATATAGATAACATGGGAAATTCTTTAAAAATATGTTAACATAAAACTTGATTAAAATAGGTAATCTGCTGGTGACACATTCCCTTTAAAGGAAACCTGTCACCGTGATTTTGCCCTATAAACCATCAACAGGATCTGGTAGAGCATCTCACTTGTTGTTCAACACTGTCTAATGTTACAGCGCCTTTTCCATAACTTATAAAAGTTGCATTCATTATGCAAATTAGCACTTTGTTGCCATGAGGGTAGAGAGCTAGCGCATAAAGTCAAGCTCCCCACGACCCATCTAATCCTTTGAGCTCCATTGCACCTTCACTGGCCCGAAAGATGTCACAGAGCACCTGATGCATGCAGTGCTGATCACCTGGCGTCAGACACCGGCTTAGTTTATACTGGGATTTTGTCTCTGGTAGTGCTGGCGACACAGAGGTCAGGGAAGGTGCAACGGAGTTGAAAGGAGGAGAATGGGGTGTTTGGAACTTGACTTTATGAGCTTGTTCTCTAACCCCATGACTACAATATGCTACATTTGTATAATGAATAAAAGTACTTTTATAAGTTATGGAAAATGTGCTGTAACGTTAGACAGACAGCTTTGGACAACAGGTGAGATAATCCGCTAGGTCCTGGTAATGGTTTATGGAGCAAAATCATGGTGACCTATTTCCTTCAAGAACACAGTCTGGTAGATTATACTATTGGAACCTGTTATGAAATCAGGTTGAAAAATTTGCATTTGCAAATAAGCAATTGAACATTGATTTTGTTGTGTTCTGAGTACTATTTGGTATATAACTTTCTTTTTGTAATGTTTTTTCATTGGAAGAGGTCCCTTTAGCTAAAATTCTAGTTATGTCATATGGGCTGCAAGGATTTTCTGCAATTACCTAGATCTTCATCAAAAAGTTTCAAACTGGAGCTTCCCTACTACATGTTTGATGAACAAACAGTATGGCAGTCCTGTTGAACAGAGTTTACTTTGTAACTTTTTGGTAATGTCCTGGTTCAGCATGTCAAGCTTAATGCAATCTAAATTTGCAAATCACATTTCAACAAAGATTGTATGTATATTGCAGGTATACAAAGGAGAAGACACATCATTTCATATCTCAGGTGTACAAACTAATATGGATTACAGATTTCGGGTTTGTGTATGTCGTCGATGTATCGATACTTCACAGGAACTCTGTGGATCTTATAGTCCATCTACATCTTTTATTATGAGACGGAACGATCTCATGTTGCCGGAGGACCTATCACAGCTTGACAGTTCGAAACTCAAGGGCATGGTGCCTACTGATGAACAGTTCGCAATTCTTATTGTTTTAGGATTTGCAACCTTGTCTGTTTTATTTGCCTTTATACTTCAATACTTCTTTATGAAGTAAACAATGAAGACAGATTAGAGATATAAACTTAACTAATGCTGCGCATTATAATCCATTTATTCAGATATTCATTTTTAAACAAATACAGACATTTTCCGTTCTACATTTTATATTCATATTTTTACTGTTTCAATATATTCTCAGTGTTTTGATGCACCTTTTTGAAATGTAAACCCAGGACATAGCTGAAATTTGTTTCTGCTACGTAGCTATATAACTGAATCATTTACAGCAGCAGTATTCTGTTCCTTGCCAATTCATGTTCATGACCCAAATTAGTGGTTGACTTTGTTTCTAAACAAATGGTCAAAATGCAGAATAATTCAAGGCAATCCAAACACTTGTAGCTTGGGATAAGGCTTTGTATATTAATGTGGCTTTCCACAGAAGTTCAGACATGCACAGACATTCACACACAAAAAGGTACACATGAGAGATTTCTACAAATACAAACTGTTCATATGAAATAAAAATTCAGACATATACAAGTAGAAAATGTATTGTGAAATTCCATGTATTTTACTTGAAATTGCTTGTATAACTGTTATGATATTGCTATCTTTTAAGAAGGGAACTTAACTGCATGTTTACAAGCTTAAGTGATATAAAGTATACGCAAATGAAAATAGTGCCTTAAATTTTAATGTGCTTTAAGGTTGCTATGTTGTCTGCTGTACATGGTGGCTGGCAGTAACAGCATGTTCAAAACCAATATAATAACTGTATAAGTGCAAAGTATTAGTAATACGTTGCCTTGAACCAATGCAGCTAACATAACATACAAGCCAAAACATTACTTACTGTAGTTCACAGTTCAGTATACTGTATAATAATGAACTCGTTCTATATATAATATTACATTACACATCATTCTAAATACATTTTGAAAATATGGTGAAGCTTAAAGGGACTGTCCGGATGTGACCTCAAAATTGTAAGTACGTGCCTACAGGGGATGATTACCTTCTATTTATTTTCTCCGTGCTTGTACCTTAGCTGCTTTTTAGCTCCTCTTCATTCGGGCAGAGCTGTTATCTGTAGCTACAGTGTCTGAGATAGTCTAAAGAACACCTCCTGTCTCATCATCGGTTGCGATTGTTGCACTCTCCTTCCCCCAACAGCTCTGATTGATAATTGTGGGTAAACACAGGTCAGTCACAGGCTCTCCCTGAATTTATTGCTTGGAGAGCTCATTTATATTACAGCAAGGGCAGAATGACTATAAAGTAAAGGTTACTAAACCACCAGTGAGGAAAATATTATAAGTTAATTGTCACAATTGGAATAATTAATGTAGTAAGACAAATCTAAAAGAATAGCTTCCTAAAGCAGAAAATAACAATAGATTCCTCAGACATTGGTGCTATATAAAAAAAAAAAAATACAACCCAGAGGAAAAAACTAACTCAAAGTAAGAAGGGGGAAGTTAATAAACAAATAATTTGTTACCCTTAAATAAACATTACAATTCTGGACTCAGGCTGTTATTCTTAAAGGGAAAGTGTCATCAGAAAATGAACTATTGTTGAAATCACATTTTTATATTAAACATTTTTTTAAAGAATTTTTGATGTTTTTCTTTTTCCATGTTCTCTATATTTAAAAAAAAATCCTAAAAATCTTGCAGTTTCAACTGTTGCCACAAAGCCTAAATTAGCTTGACTTGCTCTGCAACTTGTGGAGAGGTCATTACACAGAGAGGAAGCAGATAAGCTGTGAAATCACCTATTGTGACTGGTGGACTCCGTGTCTTATGTACATATATGATAGCTGTGATCACCAGTGTGCTGATAAGTGAGATGCCTGCTGCAAAGAATTCTTCTACAGAAAACAGGAAGTCTTAGCTTATTATTTGGCTTAGTGGCCAGAGTCAGAACTGCAGGTTTTTAGAATTATTATTTTTTTAATATAAATAATAACATTGAAGATTTGTAAACACCTCACCAAAATGTTTTTTTAAAATATGTTTAACATAAGACTTGATTTACAAATTAGGCAGGTTTTTTTTGTTATACATTCCCATTAATTAATTCCCAGGAAGGTAAATGTTGGTAGGATACATGAATTACCAATACTTACATTTAGTGTGAAATGCGTGCAGGTGAGATTGAGAGACATCACCTGCACGCATTGTCTTGTTGCCAAGCATTGGCCCAAATATATCCAGGCCATTGCATTGCAAATTGAAGAGCGCAGGTGAAATATTACTCATTAGGCAGTCTGCAATGGATAGTTATAATGGTTTTGTGAACCATTGAAAATAAAGCCTTTTAACCTTGTTCATAATGCATTGTTATATGAAGTATATCACATTGAGACTGTGTAAAAACATATAACTACTATACAATGAACGCTATAATCTATTAACTAAACCAAATTCAGTTAACCACCAAATCCCGAGCTAAAATAACTACATGCAGCAAGTGTCTTTTACTGATATCCTTTCTATGAACCCTCTGTTTTTTGACATTATAAAGTGCCTCAGGGAAACATTTCAGCTGAAGGTGCAACTCATTTCCAAGAGGGTGCAACAGACACACACCATATACTCAGCTTTTATATAAATCTATATTTTGTATATTTTTGCTGCTTTTCTTTGCATTGTGATAGAATTAAATGTCTGACATTCACTGAGGTATCTTGCCATATTCCTCTATAAAGTATATCTGCTTTTTATTCCCATAACCAAAGAAATGGGGAACCCAACAATATTTTGTTGTAGTTTTTTTTTTTTTGTTTTTTAACAATATATTATTTTAAGTACTTTTAAAAAACCCAATTACAGTGCAATCTTTTATTTATTGTAAAGACAAATAAATATGTACTAATATTTGTAGCATGATCATTTTTTAAGTTTGTTTTTTTAATTTAGGTAAATTTTTACCCAGCAGCATTTTAAGTGATATCTGTCTTTATTTGAGGTTTATTTTATCATTACATAAAATCAGCGCATGTAAAGCCAAAAAAACATCTGTGATTGAAACGTTTACATGTAATCAAATTCTGTAATCATCTCTTCTGAGGAAAGTGTTATGATCCACTAATCATGCTGTGTGCCTATAATGATGTAGCAAATGTTAGAATTGTCTTGTAATATAACTGTAAACACTACGTTAACATAGCTCTGCAAACTAATATTTCTGCCAAGATTGTGGCAAATTACATTTTTTTTATTTAAATATATTTTATGCCTAATGTTTTCTGTATTTTATGAGCATAATCTATACAGGTGTTAATAAAAAAAAAATCAGTTTTGTATTTTATTGAAATGTACAAAGTAATTGTCCCATTGTTTAAAGGAGAATTAAAGAATTTAAAAAAAAAGACATTCTTGGGCTAAGGCCCCACGTAGCGGGCCGCAGCAAAAAGCAGCTTTCCACAGAAAGTCTGCAGAGGTTTCCATTATACCTATAGGGAAACCGCCAGCATTTCCATAGGTATAGTTGACATGATGCGATTTCCTAAACCGCAACGTTTCCGCTGTGCGTATTTATCTGTAATGTGTGAATGGGATTCACTAGAATTCCATCCACTTTGCAGTGACTGTAAAATGCTGCGGCATTTACACCATGTGGAGCCCCGGCCTTAAGTAGTGCTGCTACCTTGAGGAAAAAAAAAGACAAAAATAAATTGATAAGATACATTTCATAAGAAAGAAACAGCTGGTCAATAAAAAAAAAAATTACATTTAAAAAAAGAAACGGTTGGGGTTATTTGCTCTGTAGCCACAAGATGTTTCACATAATAGTGTATGCTCTCATTCATGGCAGCATTATTACCTATTGTCCTCTAAGCAAAGGGTATTCAGAATCTGATTTTATTATTTTTTTTATTTTTTTTTTTAGAAATAGGCAGCCATTAGTAGATAAAAGCCAAATATCATTATGCTATAGTACCTCATTATGACAAATGGCAAAATAGAATGGAAGTCAATGAATATGCCACTTCCACGTTAGCAACACTATCAATACATTATATCTATAGTGGTACCTGTAAAAATTTGAATTAAACATCTTTACAGTATATAATTGCACCTTATCTCTTTAATTCGAGAAAATACATGGGTGGGTGGGGCTACATTAAGTTTTAGGTACGTTTAAAAATATGTTATTGTCAAAAATATTTTTTTGTGTAGTAATGCTGCTTTGAATGTTTCATGATAACTGTTACTATATAATTCTTACAAACATTTACAAAATACAGATACTATTCCAACCATTAGTAAGCCACTATGGGAATATTTTATATATGCATTTTGAAACAAAACATTATTGGCCAGTTTTAGAAGTTATTGTCTTTTATTTCTGGAGCGACGTATTTTTTTTATGGAATTAATGTAATTTTTTATAATGTCTGTGTCCATTAAAATATGAAATTGCCAAAATATATTTTTATATTTTTCTCATAGTCCGTTTGATGTTTTATTTTTTAGCATTTGGTTAAGGCTCTTAAAGATGCCGTGCCATTATGTGGCACTCCAAGACTCCAAATATAGACTATCTGAAGTTTGTCATATGATTCATTTTACTCAATTAAAATTGAACTTTGTGACATTATTTGTAATGTTACAATATTCTTCCAAAGCTTTTGGGTCAGGATTTGACATCTACATTCATGTACACTCTGACCTGTTGACAGAAGAGCAGCCATTTACTTTTGTACCTTGGCAGGCAAATTAAAAAAAAAAAAAAAAAAAGTGCACTGGCCTACTTTTTGCTGCTTGCAAACAGACTGGCAGAGGACCTAACCATCACCTCATATCTGAATGAGATGGTGAAGGCTATTTGATACCAATTGCAATAGATTGTTGCCTCTTCGGGTCAATTTGAAAGCAACAATTGGACAAGTCAGAATTGTATTTTTGCACAACTGTTTCAATTGAATTATTAAATATTTTTTACCTCACTATTGGGCAAACATTCCAAACAATTCATTTAAAAGTCACATTTTCTGGTATTGTAAATTTAAGACTACTTTGTATGCATTGTATTAAAGCCGTTATATCTACTTTAATGTATAGATTTTGCAAAATAAGAAATTGCTACAGTATGTAAAACTTTAATTGTACTTCTAGTGTATATGTAATATATTTAAGCCCAATAAATGTTTTACTTCCTATCTTGATGGTTATTGATTTTTTTTTTTCATATGTCATTTTTATGATGTTATGACCAAGTGTTTTTGTAAACCACATGTTGTAGAATATACTGTAGGTATGCACTAAATTACATGAACAATCTGGTCATTTCTTTAGGAATTCCTTTGAAAGTATAGCATATTAGCTACTGCATTACAGAGCACATTACAGGTATAAACAACATACCTTTGCCATGTATGTCACTTTTCTAGATATGGAGAGAAGTTATTTTTGCACTTGAGGTGGGCCTTCAGCCCTGGGAGCACTGATCTTGCTCCTCAAGTAGAATTGGTGATGTCACAGCAGTGGGGGGGATCAACTGTCACTGCATGAGGTGGTGCAGGCAGGAGATAGTAGGGACAGTGCACCAACTGCCTTATTTGCACAAGACTTCATGGTTATTTTTCTATAAATCTACAAAAGTGACACACATAATAAAGGTTTATCATTGTAATGTGTTGTTTAGTGTGGTTGTGACCGCTGAATGTGCTTTGGGGAGGTAGTAGACTCCCTTTAAGTAGTTTGCACATTTATGTTAAAATATTTCATATAGCAAATATGGGACATGAAATATAACCACAAATTAATGAACACAGTTAAGCTTCCTTGTTATTAAAGGTATTTTCCAGGACTTACATTTTGATGTCTCTTTTAAGGCTAATTTGTAGCAGTTCCAGTATAATTTTTTATCCCACAGAGAAAAGATTACATATTATTCCAGCTTGTGTTCATGGAAGTTAGCTCCTTTTGTACTGACTTTCTGATTTCCTCAGGTAAACTGTGGTCCCAGATCATAGCTCTGCTCCAAAGGTGGCCTAGGCTTAAAAAAAGATATTGAGTTACAGGTACATTTCTAATGCATATTTGTCCAAATCATTTGTACTAACAGCAATGATCAACACTGGAAAATATGAAACTAAAACAAATATTCTGGTAACGTCTCACGTATCACTAGGACATGCCACCATTTACTGACTGGGGAAGGGAGACCGCAAGGACTCTTAATAGCCTAAGAATTCAGAGGCTGCAATGATAGTTAAAGAGTGCCTAAAATTTTAAAACTTATCTTTCAATTTCATAAATTAACAAAGCAGGTGATAATAGTAAAGTTAGTATTTCTTCTATTTCCCTTCTCCGTCCCTCACAGAAATAACCTTATCCCATTAAAGTGTATGGAAACTGGAGAGAAGGAGCAGACAAAGAGTACAAATATATATCAGGGTCTAATCTCCACCAATAGTATATTTTACTTTTTATTCCAGCTCTGTGCCTGTATTCTCTGGCTGAGTATATCAGAAGAGACTATAAATGAAGGTATAATGGAGCTTATTTTCTAACAAGGAAGGGCTATGAATACAAAGGGTCCTTTCTTAAATATAGAAAAAGCTATGTTGTAAGAGAATTGCTAGTTGTGTAATTCCCTAGTACTCTTGCTGGAACAATGAAATAAGGTAAAGACAGAGACGGTGAGCCATAAACTCGACCCAGCCCCAGCCACAACTGTTCTAATGACAGGTGCAACTGGGCAGCAATCCCTTCTCTGAATAAGTGTACACAGAACAGGACAAGAAAAACAACACGGAAGAGGAGTCAGCAAGCCAAGGGTTAGATCGCAATCCAAAAGAGTAGTCACAAGAAAAGCCAAAGGTCAGAAGTCAGTAATAATATACAATAGCAAGAGAAACACTTAGCGAGGACAGAGTCACAATAGCCAGCAACCATGTGTGAACAGATGACCTGTTTATAGGAAGTCCAGAATCTGCCCCAGACTTGATTGGTAGATAGGCTGTCAATCACACAGGCTAGGCTAAGATTAACTATTTGAGGAGCGGAGGAAAACAAAGGAGCAGGAGATGGGTGTGGTAGGAAATCAATTACAGAGAAGAGGTAATAGAGCTGTGTTCAGACAGAGCAACAAGAACCCTAAGCAAGGAATCAAACTTAACACGCCTCCTGTGCCGCAGCGTGTGAGCGGAGGGTGGCGCAGAGACCCGAACAGGCAAAGATATATCTATAATAAAACTTAACGTTTATTAAATAAATGTGACCAAACCCGTGATGTATGTGCTATGTGCTAGTTAAAATATATGCCAAACTGTCAATGGACAGTGACCTAATATTTATCTCTGCTGCTAGAGAGTATAGACTCATATTGTATTTGCACCTAATACCTCTGCAAAAAATAGGAAAAAAAAATATAACTACTCCTTATTATTATATCAGGTCATCCTCAAATGGTGAGGAGACCCATAGAAGATCATCAGGAACATAAGGTATTTGGAAAGAAAAAACAGAGATCTTTCCTTTTTGATGCAAAAAGAAGATGGGGATGTAGGGATGTATCTTGACATTTGTTTTGGTTATGAATAACCTTTATATGCTGCTTTAGATACCGCTTGCAAAATTTAGCTCAATATCCCCTTTCCTAATGGCTAAGTCTATTTAAGCCTTAAAGGGATATAATATGCAGATTTTTATGCCAAAAATTTTTAGGGGGATTTTTTTTAGTTCTATACCTTCAGGTATTTCTTTTTGCATCAAAAAGGAAAGATCTCTCTGCTCAAGCTTCCTGCCACACATCCTTTTGGGAGAGGTGGAGAGGGCACTGTAAAAGAAAAAAAGTGACAATTTTTTGCACTAAAACCCGACTTACACAAAAATAGCACATTTTCTTGCCTCATACACCAGAAAACTGTTATACTAGGCATGATAAATTCCCCAATGTATTTTATGTGCTATTAAAAAAAAAAACACATGAAAACTGTAAAAAACTGAATTTCCCCCTTGATTTTAGTTTACATTTTCTTGGATAGTAAAAAAAATTCACAAATAAAAACAATAATAAAATTATTTGAATAACCCAAAGAAAAAAATGCTATAGCCTTAAAAAAGACATGTCTGATAAAAAAGAAAAAACCCAAAATGTGTGGACCTGAACCAGGAAAAATGACCCAGTCCTGAATTGGTTAAAGACAGAACTTCAGATTGCATGCTATACTTATTTAGTAGTATAATATCATATTGGGAAGCGTATTGTATTTTTGTTACCTTTCATTTTACCTTTTGTACTCGATTGCTATATACAGTAGTGCTAAAAAAAATATATATCAGTCTGATATCATTATCATTAACCTAATAAATCAATGTTTTTGGCAGATAATTTTCCTGTAAGTGTACAGTCATGGCCAAAAGTTTTGAGAATGATACAAATATTAATTTTTACAAAGTCTACTGCTTCAGTTTTTCTAATGGCAATTTGCATATACTCCAGAATGTTATAAAGAGTGATCAGCTTAACAGCAATTACTTGCAAAGTCAATATTTGCCTAGAAAATGAACTTTATCCCCCAAAACACATTTCAACATCATTGCAGCCCTGCCTTAAAAGGACCACCTAACATCGTTTCAGTGATTGCTCCATTAACACAGGTGTGGGTGTTGATGAGGACAGGGCTGGAGATCAATCTGTCATGATTAAGTAAGAATGACACCACTGGACACTTTAAAAGGAGGCTGGTGCTTGCCATCATTGTTTCTCTTCTGTTAACCATGGTTATCTCTAAAGAAACACGTGCAGTCATCATTGCACTGCACAAAAATGGCCTAACTGGGAAGAGTATTGCAGCTAGAAAGATTGCACCTCAGTCAACAATCTATCGCATCATCAAGAACTTCAAGGAGAGAGGTTCCATTGGTGCCAAAAAGGCTCCAGGGCGCCCAAGAAAGACCAGCAAGCAGCAGGACCGTCTCTTAAAAGTGTTTCAGCTGCGGGATCGGGCTACCAGCAGTGCAGATCTTGCTGAGGAATGGCAGCAGGCAGGTGTGAGTGCATCTGCACGCACTGTGAGGCGGAGACTCTTGGAGCAAGGCCTGGTCTCAAGGAGGGCAGCAAAGAAGCCACTTCTCTCCAGAAAAAACATCAGGGACAGACTGATATTCTGCAAAAGGTACAGGGAGTGGACTGCTGAGGACTGGGGGAAAGTCATTTTCTATGATGAATCCCCTTTTCGATTGTTTGGAACATCTGGAAAACAGCTTATTCGGAGAAGAAGAGGTGAGCGCTACCACCAGTCTTGTCTCATGCCAACTGTAAAGCATCCTGAAACCATTCATGTGTGGGGTTGCTTCTCGGCCAAGGGAATCGGCTCTCTCACAGTCTTGCCTAAAAACACAGCCATGAATAAAGAATGGTACCAGAATGTCCTCCAAGAGCAACTTCTCCCAACCGTCCAAGAGCAGTTTGGCGCTCAACAATGCCTTTTCCAGCATGATGGAGCACCTTGCCATAAAGCAAAGGTGATAACTAAATGGCTCAGGGAACAAAACATAGAGATTTTGGGTCCATGGCCTGGAAACTCCCCAGATCTTAATCCCATTGAGAACTTGTGGTCAATCATCAAGAGACGGGTGGACAAACAAAAACCAACAAATTCAGACAAAATGAAAGCATTGATTCTGCAAGAATGGACTGCTATCAGTCAGGATTTGGTCCAGAAGTTGATTGAGAGCATGCCAGGGAGAATTGCAGAGGTCCTGAAGAAGAAGGGTCAACACTGCAAATATTGACTTGCTGCATTAACTCATTCTAACTGTCAATATAAGCTTCTGTTACTCATAATATGAATGCAATTCTATTTCTGTATGTGATAAAAACATCTGACAAACACACATAAAAACCAGAGGGCAGCAGATCATGTGAAAATAGAATATTTGTGTCATTCTCAAAACTTTTGGCCATGACTGTAGTAGAAAAAAATACAGATCCAACAATATGGACATGCACACTGCTCATTCTGAGTAATCAATCATTCATTGAAAGGGGCTTATTCATAATAATAGCAGTGATGGGTTAAATTGCTGAAGTCATTCATTCTGTGGAATAAGAGGTGTCAATTTTAGTCCTTATTTAATGTAGTAGGGTGGCAAATGTTGCACATGTTGGTTATAGTGCATTTCCTTCTGAAATATTGGTGAAAAATGGGTCATTCCAGACATTGTTCAGATGATAAATGTACATCGATTAAAAAGTTGATTGGAGAGGGAAAGAGATATAGAGAAGTGCAGGAAATTATAGGCTGCTCAGCTAAAATGATCTCAAATGCAGTGGCAATCAAAACCTGAGATGGATCAAAAAAAAAAAAAAAAAGCCAACATGGCAAAGGCTCAGCCAATAATCACCATCAGAAAGATCAAAGAAGATCTGAAGTTACTACAAACACAAAACAAGTAAGTGAACCCAAGTTATCGACAAGAACCCCACACAAAATCCCGTTGAAAAAAAGACATGCCCTGAATAGTTTACAATTACACACTGACCGGCCCAAAGAGAAATGGCGCAACATTTTGTGGACTGATAAAAGCGAAATTGTTCTTTTTGAGTCTAGTGACCGCATATGATATGTCAGATGACACCCCTCCCCCCCCCCCAAAGCACTGGATTCAAGGCAAAGTACACTGTGAAGACAGTAAAGTATGGTGGTGCAAAAATCATGATATGGGGATGTTTATTATACCATTGTATTGGGAAGATTTATCGCATACAAGGGATCATGGATCAGTATCAAAATACTTCAGGAGATCTTGTTGTCCTATGCCAAAGAGGAAATGCCCTTGAAATAAGTATTTCAACACCCAAATACATTGTGGATTGTGGTAATTGGAACGGCTAGCCAAATCCCATAACCTCAATCACATATAGAAGTTGTTGGGTGACATAAAAACCCAAAAATGAAGAACTGTTGAATATAGTCCAATCTTTCTGGACTGGAATTCATGTTCAGAGGTGCCAGAAGTTGGTCGACTCCATTCAACCCAGATGTCAAGCAGTTCTCAGAAATAATGGTTATGCTGCTTAATATTACTTTGTCAAATCAAAGTAAAGAATTTTTTCAGTATACAGTGGCTTACAAAAGTATGCATACCCGTTGAACTTTTTCACATTTTGTAACAACTTTATCTTTGACCTGTCTGGTGAGTTCCTTGGTTTTCATGATGCTGTTTGTTCACTAGTGTTCTCTAACAAACCACTGAGGCCTTCACAGAACAGGTATATTTATACTGAGACTAAATTACACACATCTGGACTCTATTAACTAATTAAGTGACTTCTGAAGGCAATTGATTGCACTGGATTTTATTTAGGGGTATCAGAGTACAAGTGGCTGAATACTTTTGCACGTCACACTTTTCAGACTACTACTACTTTGTGTTGGTCTATTACTTAAAATCTCAATAAAATACATTTAATTGATTTGTGGTTGTAAGGTCACAAAATGTGAAAAAGTTCAAGGGGTATGAATACTTTGGCAAGGCACTGTATACGTTTTTAAAGAAAAATTCTAGCCTTGCTGTTTCTTTGAATGGCCTAACATTTATTTTTCTTTACTTTCTGTACAGGATTAATACAAACTGGATAAATGTTGTTACAGTTTTGATCTGGAATTGAATGTGTAGTATTTCCAGGTCATTTGCATGTAGACAAATAAAAGTTATTATAATGATTTTTAAACTCACTGCTATTTTTTTCAACACTATTATATGTGGCAGTATTATATTAATGTGTAACGTACATGCCCCTGTGGTTATGATAGCATAATGGAGAAGCATTATCTACACAATGTTTATCTTAATAGTGTACCTTGGTAATATGTGAATTCCAGTCGTAGAATTGCACTGATCTCAGCCCCAAATAAGTAATGTTACCTTTACACATAATGTGGAGCATATGGCTGATTGTGCTCACAATGATTGTTTCACCAATGTTTGGCTTATTGCCAGACCTCTCATTTCACACTTTATAATAGATTCATTATATATTGTTATTTGTACTGTGTTAAAATGGGCAACCCATTATGAAAAACAATAATATCATATAATAATGACATAAGGAAAGTATTACTGTTACAAAAAAGGTTTATGAAAAGTCCCAATAATAGCAATCTTACAATCTATAAGACTATCGGGGCATCCATCTTGTCGGAGCTGATAATCTTCACTTTTAACAGCAATTCACAGATAAGCTCTATAGCAACTATATTGACACAGAAAGCGAGTGTCTTGAGATAAATCACTGACTTCTATAGAAAGGTGTTCTAGACATACTGCTTGACATGTGCATAGATCACTGTGCAGAGAGACAGAGGAGAGTTGTCACCAACACCTATTGTCAATGACAGTTCCAGTGTTATCTGTCTCATGCTTTATAATAGATGTGTTACCTAATTATAATTACTTTTTAATAATTATAATAATTCTGCCTGTGATGTTAATGAAATGTGACTTAACGGAAAAGTCAGATCTCAGCAGTGGTCAGTATGAAAATGGCAAGTGTTCAGAATTCATTTTTAATATAGGTAACTTCATGGTAAATAGAAAAAAATTACAAATGTTTTTAAAGATATGTTTAACATAAATTTTCAATTTAAAGAGGACATTTCGCATCCCCTGGCACTCGTGGTATTATATACCACTAGAAAGCTTACTGCATCGCATCAACCCAGACCCCCCCCCCCCCCCGACAGTACTCTTCCATAGCTTTGTAATATAAGAGGAGGGAATTCAGCGAACTGTCAGCTTTCCAGCGGTATATAAAACTACGAGTGCCACACCCTGGCAGGAAGACGTCTAAGCTGTTCTTGTACTTCTGCACAGCCGCTAAGTCACTTATAGCCCTTCATTGGAAAAGTGTGTTTCCTCCTACTGGCCCTGCCCTTGTGGCTCGTTTCAAAGACATACACAGCCTAGAATTCCTCACGGCTACCCTTAATAATTCTACGGATGCCTTCCAGTCTATCTGGAATCCATGGGATACGTATTGCACTCTCCATAGTCTCTGACTCTCCCCCCCCCCCCGTCCCTTTTTTTCCTCCTCTTCTCCCTTTTTTTTCTCTTTATGTTTATGTGTTCTTAGTTCTCTGTCTGGGTTTTAATTACTGTCTTATTGTGTATTATGTTATGCTTTTTGTTTGTGTGTATGATATATTCTTGGAAATTTAATAAAAACTACATTTAAAAAAAAAAAAAAAAAAAAAACTACGAGTGCCAGAAGATGTGATAGATCCTCTTTAAACACTAGGTCCTTTAAGGGAAGCCATTGATTTTGTCTATCTTCTTCTGAATTGGTGACAGGATGGCATTACCAATGTTTAGATGTTTAAACTGGTCTACTACTAGAAATATATTCATGCCTAGCTTTAAATTTTTGACAACTCTCTAGTCCTTCTCAGCCCTATAGCCCTCAACACACTTAAGCTGGGGTTGTCCCATAAGCACACATTCTCTATTCACTGGGGAAGGGGGGGGGTAAGTGTCACATCATTGTGTCCGACCACTGAGTACCCCAGCGATCAGGAGACTGAAAGTCCTCCATGTGAATGAAGCGTTAGTGCAATTCTGTGACTGCTGCTCCAATTACTACTATGGGGCTTCCAGAGCTGCTGGAGATTGCAGTCTTGTTAACCCCAAAGCATCGAAGGAGCACAAGTCACACAATCACACAGGTGCTTAATCCATGTGGAGGAGACTTTCAATCGCCCATTGTCCTCATCACTGGGAGCCCTGGATCCGCAGCAATTGACACTTATTCCACATTCTGAGGAAAGGGAATATGTCTTTAATGGAACAACCCCTTTAATAATGAAGATGAATAATGTGGTATTCAAATGTCTCAATATGTATTCCTAAACTCTGCATGTGCCAGAGTATTACCTTTTCCGGCAGACATATCTGCCTTATTACCTCTGTGAGTACTCTTTTTTTCTTTAAGGTATTCCGTCAATCCCTGTCTCCTTGTGTGTATATATGTCTGCCTCTCTAACCACACCCTGGCTTGGCAATGTTCCTGTTATCTGCATCATGATCTGTTGTTTGGATGCATGTATGCTGTCCTCCTGTCTGTAATTTTATGTTTGGAATCATGTCTGTAAGTTTGTGCATAAATTTATCCTTCTGCAATATATTCCTGTGTGGACATGTATGTCTTTGCGTTATGTTAGTGCCTCTGCTACCTGTGTCCTTCAGGCTTCTGCTGTGAATGTTTGGCCTACGGGTTTCTGTTATGTTTATACCTATGCTATTTGTGGCCTGTGGTTTTCTGTTCTGTTCATACCTCTGCTACTTGTGGCCTAAGAGCTTCTGTTATACAGTGCCTTGCGAAAGTATTCGGCCCCCTTGAACTTTTCAACCTTTTGCCACATTTCAGGCTTCAAACATAAGGATATAAATTTTTAATATTTTGGTGAAGAATCAACAAGTGGGACACAATTGTGAAGTGGAACGAAATTTATTGGATATTTTAAACTTTTGTAAAAAATAAAAAACTGAAAAGTGGGGCGTGCCAAATTATTCGGCCCCCTTAAGTTAATACTTTGTAGCGCCACCTTTTGCTGTGATTACAGCTGCAAGTCGCTTGGGGTATGTCTCTATCAGTTTTGCACATCGAGAGCCTGAAATTGTTGCCCATTCTTCCTTGGAAAACAGCTCGAGCTCAGTGAGGTTGGAGGGAGAGCGTTTGTGAACAGCAGTTTTCAGCTCTTTCCACAGATTCTCAATTGGATTCAGGTCTGGACTTTGACTTGGCCATTCTAACACCTGGATACGTTTATTTGTGAACCATTCCATTGTAGATTTTGCTTTATACTTGGGATCATTGTCTTGTTGGAAGATAAATCTCCGTCCCAGTCTCAGGTCTTTTGCAGACTCCAACAGGTTTTCTTCCAAAATGGCCCTGTATTTGGCTCCATCCATCTTCCCATCAATTTTAACCATCTTCCCTGTCCCTGCTGAAGAAAAGTAGGCCCAAACCATGATGCTGCCACCACCATGTTTGACAGTGGGAATGGTGTGTTCAGGGTGATGAGCTGTGTTGCTTTTACGCCAAACATATCGTTTTGCATTGTGGCCAAAAAGTTCGATTTTGGTTTCATCTGACCAGAGCACCTTCTTCCACATGTTTGGTGTGTCTCCCAGGTGGCTTGTGGAAAACTTTAAACAAGACTTTTTATGTATATATTTGAGAAATGGGTTTCTTCTTGCCACTCTTCCATAAAGGCCAGATTTGTGCAGTGTACGACTGATTGTTGTCCTATGGACAGACTCTCCCACCTCAGCTGTAGATCTCTGCAGTTCATCTAGAGTGATCATGGGCCTCTTGGCTGCATCTCTGATCAGTCTTCTCCTTATCACAAGGCATTATGGGAAAGGAGCTGGGGAGCTCATGCGCCCTCTATTGGATGTAACAGATCCTCAATTTGCTTTTGACTCACCGAGCCTTGAGACAGCAAAAGGGACCTTCACTGGTGCTCTCCTCAATGTGAGAGATTCTTGTCCCTAACCCAGTCTTCTCCTTGTTTGAGATGAAAGTTTAGAGGGACGGCCGGGTCTTGGTAGATTTGCAGTGGTCTGATACTCCTTCCATTTCAATATGATCGCTTGCACAGTGCTCCTTGGGATGTTTAAAGTTTGGGAAATCTTTTTGTATCCAAATCTGGCTTTAAACTTCTCCACAACAGTATCATGGACCTGCCTGGTGTGTTCCTTGGTCTTCATGATGCTCTCTGCGCTTTAAACAGAACCCTGAGACTATCACAGAGCAGGTGCATTTACGGAGACTTGATTACATACAGGTGGATTATATTTATCATCATCAGTCATTTAGGACAACATTGGATCAATCAGAGATCTTCACTGAACTTCTGGAGTGAGTTTGCTGCATTGAAAGTAAAGAGGCCCGAATAATATTGTACGCCCCACTTTCCAGTTTTTTATTTTCTACAAAAGTTTAAAATAACCAATAAATTTCGTTGCACTTCACAATTGTGTCCCACTTGTTGATTCTTCACCAAAAAAATTAAAATTTTATATCCTTATGTTTGAAGCCTGAAATGTGGCAAAAGGTTGAAAAGTTCAAGGTGGCTGAATACTTTCGCAAGGCACTGTATATGTACACCTGCTACCTGAAGCCTTTGGGCTCCTGTTATGCTAGTACCTTTGCTATATGTGGCCTATAGGCTTTGGATATATATATATATATATATATATATATATATATATATATCACATATATGTCATTTGTCTTAAGGCCCTTTGTGAAAGATCCTCAGTGCGCCAACACCGCTTTGGCCCACACCTGAGACTTCTTTCATAAAAACCACACTCACCGCCAGTGAGTGCTGGGTCCACAAGATAAATACAAGACAAGCTTTCTAAATTTTATATATTTATTAACCCCTAAATGGGTCGGTATTAACATCTAACACATGCAGTTCAGAACAGATATGCAGATATATGCAAGCATTAACAGTTACTAGTTACAATATACAGTACTTAAAATAAAAAAGGAATAAAGGTGAAATAATTACTTTACCACACATATCCTTCATGTGGCTCTATAGTCCAACACTCACACATAGCATGTGGAGTTAACCAGTGGAGGCTCCTAGCAGCAGCATTCCAGCCTGCCTGCTCATCACAGTATATCCCAATAGTCTCTTAGTAGTCTCATCATAGTATTCTCTAGTAGTCCCAGCACAGTCTCCTCCCACTGACCTCTTACCTCATCTTTTATACCCTTGATTACACCACCCAGAATGAGGTCACCGGCGACAGCAAGTCTGATTGACTAACGCACTCAAGTCCAGATTCTTTGTAAGAAGATGGGATTAAGTGGAATGACACAATGTTATCAACCATGTCTGATCTAACAGCGCAGGCTGAACAATGCATGTGTATTTGATCACTCAGGGCTATGTAGGAACTCAATGGAGCTATTCTGGGATGGATACAAAGCCCTATTGTTACAATGTTGCCACTACCGACAACATGCACCTAGGATTAGGGCTGCACACATTATGAGTAAATGGAAGTAAGAAGGAGATATGATACCCAGAGATCAAAATACATCTTTGAGTTATAGCCATATTTACGTGGAATCATCACACCTCCCCCTTTTAGATGGGGCTTGTAGGAAGTAGGGGCCTGTGCCCCTCTTCTGAGAGCACCTCCGCCTCCAGCTCCTCAGGCTCTGGCCCCAAGGCTCCCTCACCCTCCCCCCGGGGTCCCAGCACACTCGGGCCTTGTCAGACTCCGAGGGTGGTTGAGCGGCATGCGCCTTCAATATGTCCAGACTAGGGTCAGCTTGGACAGCATCTCTGAACTCTTGGCTGGAGTGAGACAAAAGAGAGGTGCATGATACATAGCTGCCTGATCCTTCTGGCTCTAGAGTGGGGGAGTTTCTAAAGGCGGTCTCAGTAATGCGTCTGAGTGACGGAGGGACCGGTGCAGAGGCTGGAATGCTTTCCACCCCTTTGGCACTTTGACTGCTGGTAACTACCGCAATACCAGCAGTCCATCCTACATCCGGACCATCACGGAGAGCCCAGAGAGACACCGAACCACCTGGTACAACATCCACAGTTTCATGGCAGACATTTGCAATATCATTAACCGCATTGGTTGTATCACACTGAGCTGGAGGGAGGACTGGCAGGCATAGAGACACAGACTGGGGGGGGTGAGGCCCCCGCAGATGTGGGCAGGTCTACAGCCCATTCCTCACTCAGCTCCTTTACACCTACATTAATCCCAGAGACAGTAGAATTTGCATTTTCACAGCCTGTAGGAAAGAACTCAGTAAGGGGTTTAGCCTTCCCTTTGGACATGGCAAGTTCATCTACAGCATTCACAGGTACAGTTACAGTAGCATTTTCACAGAATGTATGAGGAGACATTTCAGAAGGAGGGTTACCAGCCCCCTCTGCAGGTATTCCCACAGGTACAATTAAATTAGCATTTTCACAAACTGTATGAGGAGACATTTCAGGGGGAGGGTCACCAGCCCCCTCTGCAGGTAGTCCCACAGGTACAATGTCAGACATATCAGCCTGGACAGACAGCTGACCACAGGGAGCTGGGATGGCCCCCACCCCATATTGGCACATCATAGGCCCCAAATCTGTCCCCAACAGTACGTTGGCAGGCAACTCAGACATCACTCCCACATCCCGCATTCCTTTCCCTGCACCCCAATCTAAATGAACACAAGCCATGGGTACAGTAAAACGTTCCAATCCAATACCCCGTAGGGTCAGAGTTTTCCCGGGAATAATACTGTCTGGGGGGACCAAATCTGGTTGTACCAGCGTAACATCTGCCCCAGTGTCCCGGAATCCCATCACCACTTTGTCCCCCACAGTGACCTGTTGACGGTTAGCATTAAGCTGGGGCCCCTCCCTCGCAACCAGATACACAGATGGGCAGGCCGCTGTAGTTTGGGGAGCAGGGGGGTTCCTAGGGCGGTTGGGGCAGTCTCATTGTAAATGTCCCGTTTGATTACAGGCGTGGCACCACCTGATCTCTCCCTGGGGTATGAGAGAGGTCGCCGGGGAGCCCAGAGCTCGAGGGGCAGGGGACGTATAGGAACCACCCGGGACAGAGTTTGGCCTACCCCACCTGGAAGCAGAGGGCTGTGGTGACCTCCAGCTTGGTTCAGGATTCCCCGGGACAGATTGTGTCTTACCCCTCCTCCAGCCATCGCTGGCAGGTTTCCACGGCAACTGGTTGGCAACATAATGATCCGCCATTGCTGCGGCTGTTTCAAGGTCCTTGGGCTCTTGGTCCAGGAGGTATTTTCGCACTTCCTCGGTACAAATGGTCAAGAACTGCTCTTGAAGCATGAGGTCTGCAAGTCTTTCTTGCGATGTGACGGACTTGCCCTCCGTCCACTCCTGGAACCACACGCGCAGCTGGGCCGCTGTATCCTCATGACTCTCTGAAGGCTTTTTCTGCAGGCCTCGAAACCTTCGACGGTACAGCTCCGGCGTGAGTTGGTATCTCCGGATCAGCGCTGCTTTAACGGACTCATAGTCCTGGTCAACTGGCAAATTGGCGTAAGTGTCCAGGGCTTTTCCCCTCAACCGGGGAGCCAGGTAACGGACCCAATCCGTCTGTGGTAGCTGATACTGCTTACACACTTTCTCAAAGGCCCACAAGAACGAGTCCAAATCCCCGTTTGTTTCAAGGATTGGAAAGTCCTCGGATCGGAGCCTTGGTACTTGAGTTTCTGGAGTGCGTGCAGTGACAGACGGTGCCTGCTGGGAGAGCTCCATTCTTTTGAGCTCAAGCTGATACTGCCGCTCAGCCTGCCGTTCTCGTTCTGCTGCCTCACGATCTGCCTGCCGTTCTGCTGCCTCACAATCAGCCTGCCGTTCTGCGGCCTGCCGTTCGTGTTCTGCAGCTTCCTGAAAGCGGCACATCACCTGCAGGTATATGTTAGGGTCACTGGTGCCTACTTGCTGCAGGGACGTTTGCCAGTATGGTCATGCCCCCCACAAGGCTGGGGCTACTGGTCCCTCCTGGTGAATTAATCCTTGGGACCGGGCTGCTTGCCGCACTTCCTGGCCTAGCCCCAAAATCAGGACTCTGCTCGATTCTCTGCATGGCTGTGGCTGCCTCCATTTCAGCCATACGCTCAGGATCTCCAAAAGCCTTGTTCTGCAGTTCTGTAGATCTGCTTCTGAGCCCACTAGCCATCCACTGGTATTTGCCAAATAAAAGATAGGATAGAATACAAAGAGTAAGGGAGGGGAACAGCACTGTATCAAACTTTCACTGTATCTTAATGCTTGCTTTAATACCGAGCTTGTCTCATAGGATTACCACAATCCCCAGCATCTGAGTGATAAAGGTCACCAACACACGCTGTTTATCCTAAGATCCCACTACGCTGCCACCAATGTGAAAGATCCTCAGTGTGCTAACACCGCGTTGGCCCACACCTGAGACTTCTTTCATAAAAACCACACTCACCGCCAGTGAGTGCTGGGTCCACAAGATAAATACAAGACAAGCTTTCTAAATTTTATATATTTATTAACCCCTAAATGGGTTGGTATAAACATTTAACACATGCAGTTCAGAACAGATATGCAGATATATGCAAGCATTAACAGTTACTAGTTACAATATACAGTACTTAAAATAAAAAGGGAATAAAGGTGAAATAATTACTTTACCACACATATCCTTGATGTGGCGCTATAGTCCAACACTCACACATAGCATGTGGAGTTAACCAGTGGAGGCTCCTAGCAGCAGCATTCCAGCCTGCCTGCTCATCACAGTATATCCCAATAGTCTCTTAGTAGTCTCATCATAGTATTCTCTAGTAGTCCCAGCACAGTCTCCTCCCACTGACCTCTTACCTCATCTTTTATACCCTTGATTACACCACCCAGAATGAGGTCACCGGCGACAGCAAGTCTGATTGACTAACACACTCAAGTCCAGATTCTTTGTAAGAAGATGGGATTAAGTGGAATGACACAATGTTATCAACCATGTCTGATCTAACAGCCCAGGCTGAACAATGCATGTGTATTTGATCACTCAGGGCTATGTAGGAACTTAATGGAGCTATTCTGGGATGGATACAAAGCCCTATTGTTACAATGTTGCCACTACCGACAACATGCACCTAGGATTAGGGCTGCGCACATTATGAGTAAATGGAAGTAAGAAGGAGATACGATACCCAGAGATCAAAATACATCTTTGAGTTATAGCCATATTTACGTGGAATCATCACACCCTTCTTTGTATTCCTTTTCAATCTGTTATCTGGGTCTTCTGGGGTGTTCCTGATTTACTACCTGTACTACCAGTCCTGAACAGAGGTTACTCTATGCATGTATTCTGTCTCTTCTCATTTTAGTCTATATGCATACTCTGCCTTTTGCTTTATTCATTCTGTGGTATGCTTTATCATAGTCCCTGGCTGGTCAGCAGCTCCCATATTATGATCACCTCAGGAGGTAGAGACCTGGCAGACTCCTCAAACAAAGTCCAGATCACAATATATGGAATAAAGGGAAATCACTGGGGAGTCTGCTTAGACAACACCCCTAGTGGTAGCCTAAGATAAACCGATTTGTTAGCACAGTGGGTCCACAATCCGCTGCCTGTTACAGTGCCACTGATTTCTTAAATGTATACAAAAGTTTGCAGGTGTGCCCTATTATTTTAGAATCTATTCATAAGGCTGAATACTTGCTGCAACAAGATTTTATGCCAGAAAAAGATGTACAAAACATCTGTTTTTTGTGGCAAGAATTGCAGCTTTTTGCTGACTTGTAGGCCACTTTTCCATGATCTAATGGAGGGTGTGGCTCGGTAAATTTTAAATTCCTACTGAAAGCACCAGACAGATTTAAAGTGTTTTTTTTTTTACTCTTTTGTAGAGGATGTAATCAATGCATGTAAAAAAAAAATCACATTTCCAGCTGTGCCTTTAACTAGTGATATCTTGTTTTTTGTCCATAGTTAGAACTGTAAGAACCTTCGCTTTCAAATACCTCCTGTTCTACATGGTATAAAACTGGTGGTGCAGTTATTTGAAGTGACCCCCTCCACTTTGGCAACTGCTACATATGTACAGGTGCATCTCAATAAATTAGAATATCTTTGAAACGTTCATTCATTTCAGTAATTCAGTAATACAATTCATAATCAGCGTCTTCCATGATTGTGTGTCCTACTGAACCAGACTGAGGGACCATTTAAAGGCTTAGGAAACCTTGGCAGGTGACACACTGAATTTACAATACTGAACTTTTTTACAATATCCAAATTTTCTTAGATTTTGGTTTTCATTACCTGTAATTCATAATCAACATTTACAGAAATAAAACACTTGAAACAGAACACTCTGTGTGTAATGAATCTAGAAAATATAGGAGGTCACTTTTTTTTATTAAATTACTGAAAGAAATAAACGTTTCAAAGATATTCTAATTTATTGAGATGCACCTGTACATCCTGGCAATACACAGTGTTTTTACGGGATAGACTCCGGCAATGCTTAGAGCGTTGATATGGAGAACATTAGAGCCCAATTTCTTCTAAAAGGCAGTAAAATAGGTTAATAAAGTAAATTGCAAAAATGTACACCAAACACCCCCTACACAATAGTAAAAAAAAAAAAAAAAAAAAAAAAAAAAGGAAACTTTCAGCCTCAGTTTATAGAACAGCAGCATATGGGTTTGGTGTGCTACTTTCTCCTCTGCCATCCTAGTCAAACTTTTTTTTTTTTCCCAGCAGGCTTTTATATAGTCTGTTTCACAACGATGTCTCTGACACAAAGACTACAGATCATCTCTAAAAGTCAGCTCTGAGAGCCCCACTATGTTGAGATGCTGTAAAATTGTTATTCTTTTATTTTAGAAGTTCAACTATATTCTTTCTAAAAGCACTTTTGAAGTCCATCGGGTAATTATACTTTACCTGCCTCCTCTAACACTAGTCAGCTAAACAGCTGCTGTCTGTAAAAAAAAATTCTATAGTTGTAAGGAACAGGATCAACAATGGTATGATTAGTGCTGAACTGAGAGCAATGAATACATGTATTTATTATATGGAACACAACATAAGTGTCTTTTTATGTAAGTACTCAGAGATTGGCATATTCTGATTATCTACATATGGACTTAAATGGTCACTAACTTTTCAGGCAACCTAATCTCATTTAATAGAGTATGTGATTTTGGACCAAAATGTAATGCACTTTTATTAAAAATATTGCTGCTTTCTGCCTGAAAAACCTAATGTAAAGTTTCTGCCTTCTAGCTATTTTGCAGTTACTTCCCTGTTACTAGGGAAGATTCATCCATAGATGCAAGACGGTTTCACAGTGAGTGAGGGAATAGGTTCTTTTCTCTCTTCACACAGTAAATAGATAGGGGTGCTGATTCTCCTCACAGCCACTACACACATCTGCAAACTACTTTTTCTGTGCATGGGACTGAATATTGTGCAAATATCACAGTTTACAATGTAAGAAAAGTCTTCTATGTACTTGTGTATACTTCTGGCTGCTTGTGTTATTACACATGGGATATTATTCACAGACAGCAAACAGTTTTCCTGGCTGTGCTCATAGATTGCTCTTTTCCTATATCAGGAATCTTTTGGCAGCATCATGCCTGCATGTATTTGCCCTATATTTGCAGTTCAGTGTTCCTGGATTTCCTATAATAAGTTAACTTGGGCTTCTGTCAGCTTCATGTTTGTTATTGTGGCAGAATTACATGTAATCAAACCAAATTAGTTATAATGGATAGGGGAGGGAGGCAGACTGCTCCATACTGTACACGCCCATAACCTCAGAGACAAATTCAAAATGCTCTGCAGCCATAATGAGATTATTAGCAGCGGAAAATCTGGAATGACACCATGTATGCAAGACCCTGCACATATTTCAACTTTTCATAAAAACACAGGTATCCTTTAACTAGATTAAAGGTGATGTTATATCAGCTGTAGAGGAATTTAATGCAGTCCATATATATGTTTCCATCAGATGTCCGTTGTGTTTCAGGGACTACTGAAGAAAAAAAAAAAAAGGAAAGATGAGATGCTCTATTTTGGTCTGTTATGTGGACCATTTACCCCCATTATGGGTCTATAGCTTATATACTGTAGCTTAAAGAAAATCAAGGCTTGCACATGGATCAAATTCGTGTGTTCTCAGTTTTTAAAAGATCCAAATTACTATATGTTTGACACATCTTAAGTTCTTCAAAAAAGAATGAACACACAGGTCAAATGTCAATATCTTTACTCCCCCCTCTGGCACCCACCTTGCCAAACTCTCTCGCTACATTCCTCAGACTTCCTCACATTTTCTTTAGGATACATGGACATGACTGTAGTGGTTTCTAGAATTTGCCTCAGTCTAGTCAGACACTCAACTGACTGCACATTTGATTTTAGTAAACTTCTTGCTTAATAAATCCAGTGTTTTAATAGGTTGTTCAATGTAGTTTCTTCCATAGGATGCTATTCAGATGCTCCAGTGTCTCACCCAGTGCAACAGGTTCATCATCAGGGCACAATCTGGGGCTTGGCATATACACCATCATTTCACAACTTCACAATCATTTAAACAATTAGACAATGTACACTCTCTGAAAGTGTGGTAATAATGGATAATAAATTCAGGGTATTTTTAAGCTATCTAGTCTAAGTTTATACCTATTAGTTGGCTTAGTGTGAGGCAGAATTTTTATGCCTAAAGTTTCCTGCATTTTGTCACTTTCAAATCACACCCATTATCAGTGCCCCATCCACTTGTCAAGCAAGTCGGAAAAAGACAGCTGTTCTCAAACTAAATGTCTAATCCTAACCACAATAATAAATCTGTCCTATTAAACTTATATCTTCACATATTGAAATAAACTGATTACTGATATTTCTGTTAGAGGAAATTTTCTTGACCAGTCCTATAATGCTTCAGGTTCTATATACATTGATACAAGTGGACCATAACCCACTGAAAAAAATGAAATGGGATATACTGTTCAGCCATGTCAATGTAAAGATCATCCAGCTTAATTAGCCTTATATGTCATGCTAACAAAACAGGTTGCAGAGAATGTAAAACTATCCATAACTGTGTGACCTTTAGGAAGCCATCATGCATAGCAGTTATTTCAACATACATTATCATAATAGAAACTGAATAGTCTACACTAAAAAGCCTGAAGAGTGCAGATGCTTCTGCGTTATTGTCAGTAATGATACACCTGCCTGGCAATGTTCATACAGATTAATGCAGATTTTATCTAACATAAAGACGAAAGGATAAACCAAAGGTTGAAGGGTATAGTACAAAAGCATAATTAAATAAAAGGTGTACACAAGCAGAAATATAGTTTTATTTCTCATTAGAGCCATGGGGAAAACAGAGCTCCATTGTTAAGAACACCTCTCAAAATTTGGCACATATTGGGCTGTCCATGAGGCAGAAATTGAAATCTAGATGACTTCTGCAATGAGCAAGCATAGATTTCTGCCACTTTTTTCATCATAATTTCTTGCAAGTTAACCTTTTTTTTGTTTCTAGACTCCTGAAAAGATTTTTTAAAAACTGTATGTCAAAGATTTAGGGTGAAACAAATTGTTCTAGGTGTTCTTTGGTATAGTCAGGCTATAAGTACATAGGTTTTTGCATTAGGAAATGTACTGAATATTGTGCAAAAACCTGGCCCGATGATCTTCTGAGGCCACAGAGGCCTTCATGTCATAAAGTATATGTTAGCCAAAGCTCCTGTCCATGATTTTTCATAATGACCTGCACCCTGTCATGTCTGCCTTTTATTCCTAAGTGATTGGACAAATTGATTCTAATGAATCCCATCCACACATTGCAGAAAAATATGCTCAGCGGAAATGCTGCAATTTCCAAAACCATCTCAGTTTTGGAAACCGCAGCATGTCAATTATACCTACGGAAACACCGGCAGTTTCCCTAAAGGTATAATTGAAGCAGAAAGTCCACAGTCCTCCCTGTGAAAAGCACTGCGGGAAAAACGTGTTGTGTTTCCGCCACGGTTTTCCCACAGCACTTTTTCTCTGCAGCCCTTAGCCTTAGACTCACTGAGACAATTCATTGGCTTCTACATTTAGTAAAAGTCCCTTAAAAACCAGCTCAGCAAGAAAAATACATGGTATAAATGAATGTACCTACAAGAATTGTTCTGTAACACCCATTGTCACTCATAAAATAGTGACATATACCTCCAGTTTGCAGACGCATTTGCAGCTCTATGATATGCTACCACCACCTGAATCACTACTTCTATAAAAAAGCAACACTCTACTGGTAAAGATGAATGGCCAGTGGTAGTCCTGTTACCTGTTTATGACAGTCGGCAGGTATAAGCTACAGATTGTCATTAAACAATACCTGCTGTATCCTTGTTCTAGGTTCACATTGACCATAGTTGAAGCAGAAACTAGTGGGTGACAGGTAAGTAACAGGTAAGTAAAGCTGGCCATATACTTTCATACACATGCATGCTAGGCTTGGATGAGCATGCATTTTTATGGGGCATGGGTAATAAGTTGCTGTCAGTTATCTGTGGTGTTCAACATATAGAACCTTCTTTCTATTGACATCATCTGTTGAGGACTCCCCAGTGCTATAATATAGTCTGCTGACTGCATGAAAATTATCAGGTTCATCTGACATTACTTTTAATTTATGTGTATTGTTTTTTGCTTGAGCACTATAATGTCTTTGCATTTATCTGGTTGCACACAATGAACATCCTTGGCCAGTAAGCCACCCACTGTCTAACTAGTGCATCAATGTGTAATAGTCGTGTACCACGTGCAAATGTAATAATACAGATATGATTTTGGAAACAAGATAATGATTATAATTAAAAAGTGAACAAAGACAAACACAATAGCAGGTTTTACATGAGATTTTATTATTCTCGCACACAACATTAAAACTTTATACTGTACTGAGGACCATTATTCTTTGGACACCAAGCCACAGGAAGTGTATGAAAAAAAGAAAATGTATTACAGAAAACTAAGAGTTCATGGTAGCACTTTAAACATATAGGTTATAGCGTAATAAATACTGTATGAAATCCCTACACAAGGACCATATTGCCTTGAGCACCCTTCTGAAAAACCAATGCAAAAAATATCGCTTTCACTGAGGAAAAAAAATCATTCTAAAAATAGGACTAGATATTAAAGTTTCCACTGGTACAAAGCACTGGCCAGGCTTTCCATTACACATAGATAGCGCTTTAATCCTGAGATACTATTGTGTGTTACAGTTAAACACAGCACTTTTTATGGATGCTACAACGTGTTTTCTGGAATAGTATGGCTTCAGTGTTGTCAGGCAAAAGGCAGGCCTTGTGCCTGACAACAATGTTTTCCTTGTGCAGAGGTTTCCTGTCAAGAGCTCACATAGGATTCTGTCCAAGCAGGTGAACTTTCATCATTCACTGCGTAAGGTGCTTTTCTGCAAACTTTCTTTAGTCGGAATAGTCTACAAGCAGCTGCTCGGTATTTTTTGGACATGATGTTGTATAGAATGGGGTTGATGGCGGCACTCAGGTAGAAAAGCACAAATGATACCAAGTTACAATACTGGCTGATCAGAGCTATTTCCAAGGATCCTGCTTCAAAGGATTTAGAGAACAGGTAGCGGGCCACATGGAATGGCAGCCAACACAGAATGAAGGCGAACACCACCATAGCTGAAAAACATATGAAAATGTGTTAAAGACAAGGTCCATTACAGTCATTTACAATCTAATCTCATAGTGTTCAGTGTGTTAGCCTTTATTTGGTTAAGGAATGCCCAACTTTATCTGCCTCTGAACTTTCTAAAGGGGGGTCTGCTGCAATAACTGCTAAGGACCCATGTACATGGTTATATTACTGACCTGGGTCTTTAATATAGCTATTTTTGACTGCTATGAGACAAAACTGTGGTTCCTTCACCTTGATCTTGTAAAAAGGCCCATTACTTGCTGTACTACTGAAGAATTCTCCCCCAGAAGTACTGCAGCAACACAAAGAGTGCCTACAACTCTATAAACTGGAACTATAGGCTTTGCATGGGTCTTAACAGTTTTTTATGTACTAACATTGGACATTGAGGCAGAACTTTAGGGACCACTACTGAATGGACAGAGTGTGTATGAGAAGGATACATAAGCTTACTTGTGGACCTACAGTATATATTAAAATTTAAATACTTTTGTGGAAGATGAACTGCAAAAAGTGTGCCATGGCCACTACACATTATACAGATTGCCTGTTTCTAGTTCCACACACTGTGTAGATATCAGCTGTATGGTGGGGGTGTCAGGAATCAGACTGCCATTAATCTCATACTGATGCCCTCTCCCTCTCCCATACATCAATATGACCTTTTGGGCATGTCCTTTTAATGACAAAAACCCAACACAATCCCTTTAACTCAACATCCTTTCTGTTCTTTTCAGTGCAGTTATAAACAATGATGCCTTCATTCTGGTTGAATTGTTCTTTTATTTAGATTCTAAATGTAATACAATATATTAGTATATCTATTGTTGACAACAGGAGAAATGTTGTTTAATGCCTACATGAAATCCAAGTTATAGCTGTGTCAACCAGGATTTAAAAAGTTCTATGGTTTACAGTGTTGTCTGCATTCGGAGAAATGGATACAGGTACACATACTTGGGGTAAGTTCACATCAGAGTCACTGTTTCCATTCATCCATTCTGTTATAGGAACAGAAAAACGTAATGAACGGTAAAGGTGGATCTGTCTAATGATGCCCATCAACACAGCCCGACAGATCCCATTGACTATAATGAGTTCGGTTGGGTTTGGTGTCTGCTATGATACCCAAAATTTTGCATGCAGGACTTTTCGTCCACAATCTTAGATGGACTCTGCAACACACAGCCTCCAACACAATGAAACATTACATGAGCGCTCATGTATTGCAGACCATTTCATTCGGAGTGTGCATAAGACCTAACTTATGCCACAATAAATTAATTTTCTCGATTTCATGGCGCACTGCACAGTAGCTCCATGTGTAGGCTTCTAAGGGTACTCATATACTGTATGTCAGTATTTATAAAGCAGTTTTAGACTAAGCACCCATGTTACGGAAACACAATGTTTTTGGCTGCAGCAGAAACGCAGTGGAAAAAAAAATGAAGCATGTTAATTCTAGCTGTGGAAATGCTTGCCTTTATATTTAATAGGGGAAGAAAAATGCAGAGAAAAGCACAACAAAACGCAATGAAAAATGGTGCAGAAAAAAGTGTATTTTTTTAGCTGCATTATGCTGCGTGGGACCTTAGCCTTATCTATGATCACAATTATGGTTTTATGAAACAAAGTATTTTGCAAACATTATTTTGGAACTGTATGAAAACCAGCATGGTACTACTTGGAAAAAAATGTGTTTTTAATGCTAAAAATCATTGGGAGATTGCGGATGAAAAACTGAAAATAATTAAGACAAACATGACAAAATTGTGAGCTATAGGTCAAACTACAAAATATTTCAGAAACTCCCATTTGGTAGAATTCAACATCTATATGCTGTGGTCATGTGGACAGAAGAAAAGAAATAAAAAAATAAAATATTGATAATTAACTAAATATGCATCCTATTTCTACTGAGAAGGAAATTATTGCCCACCAGACACATTGGGACAGATTTATTAATACTGTCTTAAATTTAGACATTGCTGTATGATAATTTAGGTGTATCTTTATGTACTTTGGGGTAAGTTTACTATCCTGTATTAGATTTAAGACACTACAAATAGTAGACTAGCGAGTCTAAAATGCACCAGAATTATCACAGTGGCTGAAGCTGGATGACAAATCTGGTGCAAATTTATGCTGTCTAGTCTAAGTCTTTGGCGCAAATATGGAGAACACCGTTACAGCAATGTTCCCTTTCTGAAAGCCATGTCCCTTGTCCTGCTAAGCCACAGGAAGAGGCAAAAAAGTGCCTGAATCATATAATAAATGTGGTACATGGAATGTCAGTTTTTTGGTGCAAATAAATCCAGAATTCTGGCACATTTAGCTTAGTAAATATCCCACAATGGGGGAAATGGGGCAGGGCTTAAGTTTAAAAAATGTCCTCCAGAGTTGAACCTAAGGGTGCCAAGGTTTTTCTTTCTCGGAAATGCTATGAGTGTCTTCTTAATATTCCATTATTCCATAGTAAGCATGTGGATAATCTGACATTACTTTATTGTTATAATAAAGATGCTATTTTCTAAAATGTAAACATGATATTCATACATATAATACAATTATAAGATTGTTATCCTTAATATTTTTAATATTATTTATTAAGGAAACCTATGAACTGGTTTGGGGCCCACTAAACCACCAGCATGTCCTTATGCAGCTGAGGTTTACCGTTCCAAACCTGATAATATCAGTCCCATCCATTTCTCCATTTCTAAGTTTAGTAACTTTTAACTTGTCGAAGATGAGTGTATCACTTATCTCTAGTAACTGTGGGTGCATGTACATTGTACCTTTGAGGCCAAGGACTGTACAGATTGTTTCATATGCAGAAGTTATTTCACATGTAAGAATTAGCCCCACTGAATGACAATGCCGCTAATCCCCATGTGGATCTACTGCACACCCACATCACTTCTGCAGCAAAATTCCCACTGTAAGCCTCATATCTCTGCTGGAGATCACGTAGAATATAACATGTCTGGTGTAAACTCTATGGTCTATTCATTTCTAAATTTCCACATGGTTAATGGTTGACTACCTCCTCTAAAGGCCACCATTCTCCCATTGTAGTCGTCACTTATCTTTCTTCAGGCCCAGAGTCAGATATAAACCCTTGTTGTGCAATACAATACCAGTCTCCACTGTGCTGTAGTTCCAGCACTGTATTAATAAATCAGGAAGACTAATATGAATAGTGCTATAAATTATACCCAGATAGTGTTTGTGTTTTACACTTAGTACATTACTTATAAATGTGCATTGAAGGATAAATAATAGAATAATCATCATAAGACAATACATATGTTTTTTTTTTACATAACTATAAGTAGTAGTTCATCTGGGGCTGCAAACTATAGAGTAGGAGTGTGCAATGAGTAACTGGGCTCCTAGAATTTACTATGCATCAATGTAATGTAGTGTGTTTCTTTAGCTCACTCTGTTTATAGCAGCTTAAATTGTATATTCTCATTAGCAATCATTTTATACTGGCATTATGCCAGCTCTGTAAACATGCAAAATAAGTTTACATAGTGCTAAAGACTTGTAGCAGAGTATAAACTATTTGATCCATAGGAACCTTTGTGCTTTATAATATCTATGTAAACTCAAATACTGTATGTATATGCAAAGTGTAATAATTATGAATATTCCTTTGCTGTGGTAATAACTAATGCCCTAAGGAAAGATTATGTTCCTTGTGGAACCACAGACTGCTAATAAGATGAAAGCTGACTAAATGGTGGGGAGTCCTATTACTGCTTACAGCCAAAACTATTGAAAGACAAACAATTATCTGGTTTATTAACCCTATCATTTTCACTGTGTGGTCTTATTGTCATTTTTGCCAACATAATGAAACAAATGACTACTTTTGGCCAGTTCCTCATACAGAACTTAGCTGTGTCTTTTAAAGCACTAGAAAACAGTGGTCAAATGAAAGTATATAGTTAAAAAAAAAAGGCACAAAAAAAAAAAATTTAAAAAAATGCAACTAAAATGCATATAAAAATCTGTTTTAAATCACAGACGTTATATACATCTGTTATAAAACACCACCAAAAAGAGTGTAAAGGGCTTCTTTCTGCCAGGATGCTAACAAATTTGAAGGCTAAATATGATGCTAAATAATACTCGAAATACTACACATGAAGATAGATGGAGAAAGGGTTGATAGGATAAATGGTAGGTAGATTAGGTAGACAGTCCCTTTTCATGAAATGGGTAATAAACATCATTAGGTGAAATAAATGTGACTTCATGGACAATGTTATATGTTTATATATTGGATAGGATATTAACACACCTAACAAGTCATAAATTACCCAATATATAAAAATAATATAAAATGCTTTGCTTGTCCCTATAGTGAATAATGGTGTTCATAGCTTTACTATTTGTATATGTAGGGTCCAGATGAGTATAAGGCTTCTCTCAAACTTGCAAGTCTAAACTTCAAAATAATAGAATGTTAAAAAACACACATAAATACCAGAAAGGCCTTCCTACCTAGCATTTTGACAGTCTGTTTATTATTCTTGTCCCTATGAGAGATACTTGGTCCTATAGAGTCCATCTTCCTTCTCCACAGTTTCCTTCCAATAAGGCTGTACAGTACAGTGAGACAGAAGACAGGCAAGAAGAAGAAGACACTTGAAGTCCACACCATGATGGTAAGAAGTCCAGACTTGACTGCATACTCAGTAGCTTTACATTCATTTGTTTCCAGAGGATTGGTCCCATTTTCATGTTCAACACCGACCAAGACAAAGATAGGTCCAGCACTAACAAAGGATAGTGCCCAAAGAACAAAGATGACTAGTTTCACTCTGCCTTTGGTGATGACCACCTTAGCTTTCAAAGGAAAACATATGGCAAAATATCTCTCCACACTTAGAGCTGTGATATTCAGTATTGTAGAGTAAGTGCAACTTTCACTAATGAACTGGAACAGTTTACAGAGGAGGCTACCAAAATTCCAGGGTCTATATTGCCAGAGCTTGTATAAGTCAAGTGGCATACAGAGAAAGATTAGAAGGTCAGAGAATGCCATGCTGGAGAGATACAGGTTAGTTGTAGTCCTCATATCCTTGTACTTAGAGACCACTAGCATAGTCATGATATTACCAAATATCCCAATAATAAACAGAAGAACACAAACCACAGTGATTCCTGTAAGGACTGGCACTGGGAAAAGATAGAGAGGGTCTTCTGGCCAGGTGGAATTATAGTAGTAATCCTTGGTTATATTGTCTGAGTAAATTTCACTGGACATGGTTCTCACCTGGCCATAAATAAAGTCGAGGGATGTTCTCACCATGAAGCTTCAGAACAAGCATATGACATGTCTTCATTTCCACTGAAGAGTTGTGTCGACCTTTAGAGAAATTCAGGGATGGTAGTAACAATGGACCACATCAAGGTACAGGCGTAGTTTTATAGAAGCATGTGTACAACCCATTACATTCAACAGGTTGATCTCACCTGCCCCACACCAGAGGGAACTGAGGATTGCTTTGGAGGCTTCAGTCAAAAATAAACTAAACTATGCATTCCAGTTCATGGTAGATTTTAGAACAAAAATAAAAATTGAAGAAAGATGGTTTCTTAAATGTCTGCTCCAAATAGCACATACCCTTGGCCATTCTTCTTATAGGATGAAGTCCTGATGTAGAAACTTGGAGAGAAATGAGAGAAGAGTTCCTTGTGGTCAGATCTCATCTTCTCCTTGCTGGGTATTGAAGAGTACTCTGTATCCCAGCAGCTAGACCTGTATGAAAAGCTGGAGAACGGACCTCAGAGAGGATCCTCAGCACGCCCCTTCTCCCTCCCATGTACTATTATTCTGTATGCATGTTTCAGGTTACTGAGCTCTAGGAACTCCCAGTATGTGCAGGATGCAGAGGAAGAATGAATAGAGAATGCACACAGGAGACAGATCTGCTGCAGATGTTATTAGCTGTTTTATTATTCCAGATTTATGTATTTATTCATATGCTCTACACTGGATTTATTTGTAGTTTACACTGTATTTGTTTATATAATCTACACTGCATTTATTTCTAATTTATACACTGCATTTGTGTACTGTATATATTATAGTTTATACACCGTAGTTTCTTTATATATTAGACTGTATTTTTACATTATGCACTGTATTTACTTATAGTTTATACACTTCATTTACATACTGTATACATCATAATTTACAACTACGGTATATTCTCTACACTATGTTTATATATTAGACTATGTATTTTTATATTATACATTGTATTTACTTATAGTTTATACACTGCATTTATTTCTTATACACTATATTTATTTACATATTATACACATGCATGCCTTACATTTACACACGTGTACAAAATTGTTGGTACCCCTTGTTTAATGAAATACAAACCCACAATGGTCACAGAAATAACTTGAATCTGACAAAAGAAATTTGCCAAACTACATGTTGACAAGCCACAAAGCTTCTGGGAGAATGTCCTATGGACAGATGAGACAAAAACTGAAATTTTTGGCAAGGCACATCAGCTCTATGTTCACAGACAGAAAAATGAAGCACATCTTGAAAAGAACACTGTCCCTACTGTGAAACATGGAGGAGGCTCTGTTATGTTCTGGGGCTGCTTTGCTGCATCTGGCACAGGATGTCTTGAATCTGTGCAGGGTACAATGAAATCTCAAGACTATCAAGGGATTCTAGAGAGAATTGTCCTGCCCGGTGTCAGAAAGCTTGGTCTCAGTCGCAGGTCATGGGTCTTGCAACAGGATAATGACCCAAAACACACAGCTAAAAACACCCAAGAATGGCTAAGAGGAAAACATTGGACTATTCTGAAGTGGCCTTCTATGAGCCCTGACCTAAATCCTAGTGACCATCTTTGGAAGGAGCTGAAACATGCCATCTGGAAAAGGCACCCTTCAAACCCAAGACAACTGGAGCAGTTTGCTCATGAGGAGTGGGCCAAAATACCTGTTGAGAGGTGCAGAAGTCTCATTGATAGTTACAGGAATCGTTTGATTGCAGTGATTGACTCGAAAGGTTGTGCAACAAAATATTAAGTTAAGGGAACCATCATTTATGTCCAGGACTGTTTCATGAGTTTTCTTTTTTAAAAATTCTGTTGAAGCATGGCTGAAAAGCAATGTCTGACTTTCATTTGTTCATTTTCATATATTATTACCTTTGTCAGATTCAAGTTATTTCTGTGACCATTGTGGGTTTTTCTTTCATTAATCGAGGGGTACCAACAATTTTGTCTACGTGTGTATATAATATAGCTCAAATTTCCTTACAAAAGACAAGCAGTGCATTGGTTGTTGTAAGAACCATAACAATAATGAATTTTTTATATCAAGATTAATAGGGATGCGGAAAAGAAATAGTAGGTATATTAGCAAAAGGTCAGCAAAATGCTTAATCTTGGCTAAAACTATTAATTTCAGCAAAGCAGAAGCTTTTCAAGTGCATCCTGTCATGCACAGAGTACAGTACGGTGTATGTGATAGATATATCTGACAAGCTGACTTGAGGTACACTCAAAGCATATATATTAATAAGCCTGTTAAATGAACATCTTTTTAGTATATTAGAACTCTTCCCTATGGTATAGTATATTCACATTGGACAGATTTTCTGTACAAATGTCTACGACTATCTCATTTCTTTGAATGGGGCTTGCAGAAACCCAACATGTTTGCCCTCAAAACAATCCCAGGTGAATGGAACTAATTTTCTATTGCAAAAATGCTAGCAACAAATCTGGAGTGTGTGAATCGTTGATTGTAATGTCAATCTGTATTCCCTTAGTCCAGACAGCAGCACAATATGGGGTATCTCTGCCCCTGTGTGTTGTTTAGGACAGGTGGAACCTTTAATTAGCACCAAAAAGTTGCCTCCTACTAGCCCTATAAGAGGGCACAAGAGACCTCCCTCCACTGTGTAAATTATAAAGTAACAGGAAACAAGCTTCTAGGGAGGGAAGCCTTGTGCTGCTGTCTGGACTAAGGGAATACAGATTGACATTACAATCAACGATTCCCCTTACGTCCGACAGCAGCACAATATGGGGAGATAGCAAGTAATTCCCCTAGGGAGGGTTTCCTCGCCTTACAACGTCAAGGACTGACTGACCAAAGGCAGTTGTCTGGAAACTGCGGATGTCCAATGATAATGTTTAACAAAAGGTCAACTGAGATGACCATGATGCAGCCGCACAAATCTGGTCCAATGGTAAGGACCGATACTCAGCCAAAGAAGTCGACAACCCAGGCCGAGTGGCCGTAGAAAGACTGGAGGGAATAACTCCTGAATAAGAAAGGAAGACTTAATTGTCTCCTTGATCCATGTGGATAGAGTAGGCTTGGAAGCCTTGAGGCCTCTGTTTTTACCCTGCATATCAATTAGTAGGCTTTCGGCCTTCTTAAGTGGTTGAGTGTGGAATAGGTAAATCCACAGACACCTTACCACATCTAAGGTGTGGAGCTTTTCTTCCTCCTCAGAGGTTGGAGAGAGGAAAAACACAGGTAACGAAATTAGCTGATTGCTATTATAGTATGAGGGGACCTTAGGGATAAACCCAGGCAAACCTAAGGTGCACCCTATCTGCAAAAACAAAATGTACGGTTCTCTAGAAGAGAGGGCCTGGAGTACCCCTACTCTTTGGCAGATATAATAGCCAACACAAAAGTGGTTTTGTAGGCTAAATATTTTATCTCCGTAGTCTCCAAGGGTCCAAATGGAGGACCGCACAGGCCTGTAATGACTACCGCAAGGTCCCACTGGGGATGATACTGAGGGCTTTAGCCTCATTGCCCCTTTAAGGAACCTTGCAACCAGAGGATCCTGAGACAGACGTCTGTTCAAATGAGCGGAGAGGGCCGCAATCTGCACTTTCAAAGTGGCAGGGGCAAGGCCCTTATCCAAACCGTCCTGAAGAAAATATCAGCCGTTGAAGGTTCTAGATTATTAATACCCTTCTTGGAGCACCACTCCATGAAAATCTTGGCTGTCCTCTGGTAGTTCTTATTGGTAGATTCTGCTCTTGCAGAATAAAGGGTCTTCAGGACGGCCTCTGACTGTCCTCTATCCTGCTGTAGGGACTGCTCAACCTCCCGGCTGTCAGGTTGAATCTCCAGAAATCCTGGCACTTCAGAGATCCTTGGGAAACCAGGTTCTGGATGGGGGGAAGCCTCCAATATATCCCTCGACTCATCTCCATGAGTTGGGAAAAACCAAGCTCTTTTTGGCCAGAATGGAATGATGGCTATCACAGAGACTTGGTCCTGTCTGATTTTCATTAATACCTTCGGTATTGTTGGAACTGGAGGGAAGATATATGCCAGCCTGGACCTCCAAGGGATAGACAGGGCATCCACTGCCAAGGGATTGTCCGCCTGGTAAAGGGAACAGAACTTCTCCACCTTGGCGTTGAGTCGGGTTGCCATGAGGTCTATTTCTGGAAGACCCCTGTTCAGGGTAATCTGATGAAAGACTTCTGGATTGAGTGACCATTCTCCTGACAGGGCATAACCCCGACTCAACCGATCCGCTACTATGTTCAGGGAGCCCTTGATGTGAACTGCGGATAAATGGGTTAGATTTTTCTCTGCCCATGTAAATATCAGATCTGCCTCCCTAAGGAGGGTTGGTGATCTGGTGCCTCCCTGTCTGTTCACGTACAGCACTGTGGTCATGTTGTCTGACCGGATTTTGACTGCTCTTCCCTGGGAAGAGGCAAGCAATAGAGTAAGGCACGATATACGGCTCTGAGCTCCATCCAGTTGGACGAGGTCCTTTTTTCAGGAGTGCTCCAGACTCCCTTTATGGAGTTTTCATCCAATGGGCTCCCCATCCCGAGAGGGATGCATCTGTAGTCAACAGGGTCCAAGAAGGTTGGACCGTGGACCTTCCGTCTTTCAGGTGCAACCACCACTTGAGGGAAAAAGACGGGTCCTGGGGGAGAGTCGAATCTTCTTGCTGAATGTAAGAAGGGAGCGATCCCAAGCCTCTAGTAACTCCTTCTGGAGGGGACGTAAGTGCCACAAGGCCCATGGGACTGCCTCCACTGAGGAAGACATCAAGCCCAGGATCTTCATCAATGTTCTGATGGAGGCTA
This sequence comes from Leptodactylus fallax, assembly GCA_947044405.1. Lineage (NCBI taxonomy): Eukaryota > Metazoa > Chordata > Amphibia > Anura > Leptodactylidae > Leptodactylus > Leptodactylus fallax. The sequence goes on along the minus strand of CAMRHE010000074.1, from coordinate 4,394,186 downwards.
TCGGCTTTTTGAAGAGGTGCCGGACTGCCGCAACCAGCTTCTCCTTCCTTGCTGGTGTCAAGGAGATTTGCAGGTGGACTGAATCTAGGAAGTAGTTTTCTCAGAGGAACTTCCTTCGAGTTGAAGGGATCGTTTTTGACTTCTCCCAATTTATAAGCCATCACAGACTCTGAAGGCTGTCTGTAGGTACTGGAGCAGAACAGACTCTGACTGGGCCTTTATCAACCAGTCGTCTAGATAAGGCACCAAGAATATCCCCTGAAGCCTGAGGGCGGCCGTTATGGGGGCCACTACCTTTGTAAAGGTGTGGGAAGCAGAGGAGATCCCGAAGGGTAGTGCTGTGAATTGAAAGTGCTTCCTGTGGCCGGAAACTACTACGGCAATCCTTAGAAAAAAAAAAACTTTCTGTGTGGAGGTAAATAGAAATATGCAAATAGGCGTCTTTTATATCCAAAGTCACAAAAAACATCGCCTTAGAGGAGAAAGGTGGTGACAGACTTTATGGTTTTCCTATGGAAGCGCTTCTTTTTGATGAAGCGGTTGAGGTACCTTAAGTCTATGATCATTCTCCACTTGTCTGCCGGTTTTGGCATCAGGAAGACGGGAGAATAGACACTGGATCCTTCTTCTAGAGAAGGGACTTCCACCAGGGCACCCTTGTGAATGTACTCTCGGATGAAGCATTCCAGGGAGGCTGCGAGTTAACACAAACCGATCCTGAGGAGGACGGAGGAACTTGATTGCATAACCTGTTTGGATTACCTACCGGACCCATGGGTCTCGAATTTTTTCCTGCCCGCAGTTGAGAAAGTGGGAGACACGACCTCCGACAGGAATCTCAGCCACAGGAAAACTGCTTCTGATGTCAAAATCTAGGCTTGACTTTTTTATCATCAGACTTCGGAATCTCCGGCCGGCGCCTCTAGAGGAATAACTAGAGCCTCTCTGGACTGCCTTCCACGACGAGGCGGATAGCCTCTACCACGGCCAGAGCCAGACCTACCTCTGAAGGCCTGGGGTAAAGTTTTACCCTTCTTGTCGGCCAAGCCCTCTAGGACCTCGTCTAGGGCACAGCCAAAGACTCTACCCGGCTCAAAGGGTAATGTGTACAAATTATACTTTGAGGGGGGAACACAGCTCTCCAAGGTTTTAACCATAGAGGTCTTCCTGCTGCAGTGTTCTTGGTAAGTGCCACGGATTTGGCCGCCAGCCTTAATTGATGGTGGGAGGCTTCCGTTAAATATTCAGCTGCTAGGGAAACTGAGCCTAGAAACCCTAGCAGCTCATCTCTGGAGACTCCAGAGTCGGTCACTTTCGAGGTGGACCAGGTCAGTACATAATTTGGCTGACACTTCACAGGACGCAACCGCCACAGCGGTCTGGGGCGAGGCAGCTGAATAAGCCTTCTTGAAGGTATTGTCGAAGCGCCTGCCATGGCGTCGTGCAGATTTGCTCCATCATCTGATGGTACCTTAGTGCGGCAGGACAGTTTAGCCACCGCCATATCCACCTTGGGAGGAGGACCCCATTGATCCCATTGAGCAACTGGGAATAAAGCGCTGAACCTCCTAGGAACCACAAGAGGTTTTTCAGGACTTCTCCACTCTGAGGACATTAATTTTTGTAATGTCTGGTCCACTTGGAAGACCCTAGGCCCTCTATAGGTGGACGCGGAGGCTTCCCCGTCAACATCACGATCCTTAGACCGGATGGACTTCAGCAGCCGGCTTAATTTTTCGAGTGGAAGCACGGCCTGCTGGGATCTTCAGTGGAATCGTCAGATGAGAGTGTCTCGTCCACTATCTGATAATCTTCATCAGAGATCCGTAAGGAAGATTGTGTCTCAATCTGCGGTCTCTTGGCAATCTGGGCGATGGAAGAACGAATCTCCTTTAAGAGACTCCTCATATAGTCCTTTACCCAAGTAACAACCTCTTATAGAAGGTACTTCCGGCAGGGTCCGCGACACTGGTGACAGCGGGTAAAATCATAGCCGTCAGGTAAAGGTGTATTGCAATCCAAACACATTAGGTGTTTCAAGTTTAGAGGAATTTTTCCTCCTAAGCGCATCGCCATTACGTGATGCAGAAGATGACATCTGAAACATCAAACAGCCACGTGACACTGAAACAAGGAAGATCGCCAAGCATCGCATAAAAAACCAAGGGGTACCTTTTTTTTTTTTTTTTGAATCGGTCACTTGAAGAGAGAAAAAAACAGTCAGAAAAAAACCAGCCACCGCAACCCGCAGCAGAGGAGCTAGAAACCACTCACTCAACAAATAAAGGACTGCATTCAGACCTTTTAAATGTAATCCAGCAGCGAGGGGAGGAAGCCAACAAAGAAACATTTATACAGCACCAAAACAAGTCAAACGCCATAATGGAACATAAGGGAGCATAAGCCTAAGCCAGAGGCTCAAAATACAAGCAGCAAAATCAATTCTATATTTTGCCTTTAAATTTAAAATTTCCAAACTTACCGCACTTTTTCCGTGAAAACTGGAAGTAGGGCGCGGGGGGTGCGCAAAGGCTTCCTTCCCCTGGAACACGGGACCGGAGAAAAGTTCCGGCCGAGGAGGTTCCCCGCTTCCTTCCGGGATCGCGCTGCCTGCAGATGGATGCCGGATAACGCTGCGCTGCGGTGCGAAGGCCCGGAGGTTTTTTCTTTGGGACCGAGGTACCCCAAAAAGGTAAGCCAGGAGTAAATAAAACCCCTAGCAACGGGAGGTCACAAGAGACCTCCGTCCACCTGTTCCACACAGGACAGAAAAAAACACAGTGGAGGGAGGTCTCTTGTTCCCTCTTATAGGGCTAGTAGGAGGCACCTTTTTGGTGCTAATTAAAGGTTCCACCTGTCCTAAACAACACACAGGGGCAGAGATACCCCATATTGTGCTGCTGTCGGACGTAAGGGGAATATAATTATCTGCACATCTGTATATGCAAAGGGTTTTCAGGACATGTTTTCAGATCCAGAATGTAAGAAGGGTTACATTTAGTGAGGGCAAGCAGAGAACACAACAATCGTTTTGGAACAAGTAGAAAATGTCACCGAGAAACTGAAAAAGTTACAAAACATTTTATTATACAATAAGTAATAATTATATAACATTGGGAACCCCTTTTAGCTGGTCACACACATGAAAGTGTTTCAATTCCCATAGTAATCACTTTTAAAAGAAATTTGTCACCAGGTTCATGCTGCCCTATATATGTGCAACATAAGGTAGAGCTAGTAGCTGCTTTGTGTGATTATAACAAATGGATTAGCCTTCACTCCCCATCAGTGAGAATTGGGCACACATGACGAATCACCAGATGTCCCTTCTTGGACCACTTTTGGTATCAATCAATCTTTCCTTATATTCCCTGTTATATTGGCTTAATAGATCCTTCGATGAGTGGCACAAAATGACCAAATTAAAATCATTTTTTTCTGTTACAATGCCAGAGTACTGCAAATGTTTAAATTCTTTCTCCAAGATAATCACCTCTTGCAACTAATCTCAGAATATCTGAAACCAAGAGCCATGGTAAGAAAGGACGCATCTGCATGTACTAACCACTGCTTTACTAGTAATCTCTCACAAGACCTGCATTTTGAAGATGTTTTGACCCATCATTTAGCCATCAAAATGTGTCCTTTGTCAAATTGCTCACATTCTTACACTTTCCCATTTTTTCGCCCTCTATTGCATCAATTTCAAGAACTGACTGTTCACTTGCTGCATGATATACCCCATATATTGCCATTTCAATAAGATCATGAATATCATTCATGTCACCCGGCAGTGATTGTGTATTGTGCCAATGGTGTATATATAACATATGACACATCAGCTAATGCACTATATGAAGTTTCAGTGGGCTAAGGGGAAGGGATAGGGCATTGTTGGGTTACAAATTCCAGAATCACCATACTAAGGCAGATTTACTATTCATGTCTGACGGTTAGGCAGTGACATGTGAATTTTGACTAGACAGTCTAAAGAGGCGCCAAATATATTACAGTGGCTCAGTCTTTATGACAGATTTGGTGCATCTTTAGACACTTGTTTAACTTCACATCACCTAAGGGTTGGCTTACTTTGTGCCACAAACCTTTTGCACATCTCACAGCAGCACAAAGACTGTAAAATAGATATGGGTGAAAGCTTCAAGAGCTTGGTTTGTGCATCGATCTTAATCCCTTTGTACAGTAGAGAGAGATGCACCAAAACTATTAAGAGGCTCTAGCATCTTAATAATTCAGGTGCATCGCAGGAGGTCTTGTCCACTGAAATTGAAACCCAACCAGTCGGGGACTGCAGAGGTGTAGCTAGCGGGGGGGGCAGAGGGGGCAGAGGGGGCGGCCGCCCCGGGCCCACTGACTTCCTGGTGCTTAAATGACTTGTAAACCGCAAGCCAATACAGGCTTGCGGTTTGCAAGACGCCGAGAAGCAGACCTAGCCTGTGGTCTGCTTCTCAGCACGGGCGGCGTGATGACGTCACAACATCGGCGGCTCCATTCATCATCATCGCAGGTGAGTATGAGTATTTTTTGTGGGTATATTAATAGTATAAGGGGTGGTTAGGAGGGGGAATATAACTATAAAGGGAGGATTCATTAGGGGGCATTATGACGATGGGGGGGGTCATTTATATAAGGGTTAATACGGGGTATTATTAATACAAGGGGGAGGTTATTTATATAAGGAGCCATTAGGGGGCATCATTTATATTAGGAGGCATTATGAACATAAGGGGGTGGTCATTGATATAAGGGGTCATTAGAGGTGCAGTATTTGTGTCAGGGGGAATCAGGGGCATAATATGAGGGTCAATTAATTTAATTAAGGTGGCACTTGGGCTTTATTAGGACTAAGGCCCCACGTACCGGGCAGCAGCAAAAAAAAAAGCACTGCAGGAAAAACCATGGTGGTAACATTGTGGTTTTTCTCACAACGCTTTTCACAGAAGGTCTGGAGAGGTTTCCTCTGTGGACTTTCTGTTTTCAATACACCTAAATGGAAACCGCCAGCATTTCCATAATTGACATGCTGCAATTTCCAAAACTGCAACGGTTTTGGAAATCGCAGTGCGTCTGCTGCACATATTTTTCCCGCTATGTGTGGATGGGATTTGCTAGAATGCCACGGTTTTTTTCTGTGGGTTTTCGCCACATGGGGCCCCCATCCCATCCCGACTCTGCAGTAAAATATGCACAGTGGACACGCTGCGATTTCCAAAACATTCGCAGTTTTGGAAATCGCAGCATGTCGATTATACCTACGGAAACGCCAGCGGTTTCCCTATAGATATAATTGAAGCAGAAAGTCCGCAGAGGAAACCTCTGCAAACTTTCTGTGCAAAATGCTGCAGGAAAAACCGCGATGCGTCACCGCCGCGGTTTTTCCCGCAGCTGTTTTTTGTTGCGGGATGCTACATGGGGCCTTAGGCTGTATTCACACGGCGGAAAATTTTCCGCCCCCGGACTTTCGCCGTGGTCAGCCGTGACGGGATTCCGATGCCGTGCATCAGCATTCTGTTGTGCCTAACTGCTCCTGATTAAGCCCAGATGAATGGGCCTAATCAGGAGCGCGGCTCGAGCCGCGGACATCGCGGGCGGAATACGCGGGAAGATAGGTTATGTTGATTTTTTTTCCGCTAGAGGAAAAAAAAACGCTGCTGACTCCCATTGAAATGAATGGGAGGAGTTTTTTCAGGCGGATTTTGAGGCGGATTCCGCGTAAAAATCTGCTGCCAAAAAACTCTGTGTGAACACAGCCTAAGCCTTAAGGAGTTTTCCAGCTCATTTTTATTGATGATCTATCCTCAGAATAAAACATTAATAAGAGATAAGTGATTCCCCACTGATCAGCTGTATGAAGGGGCTATGGCGCCTGTTTATATTATATGCTGTCTTTTTATAGTGACCGGGTGATGTAATTCCAGCCTTGTCACATAGACGTGTATAGGACGAGGCTGTAGTTACATTACATGGCCACTATGAGATGAATGACACTATGTAAACAGAGAAGGAGTCACGGCGCTTACACAGGTACCACGGTTCATTCAAACAGCTGATCCTGGGGGTTCCGGGTATTGGAACCCCAATAATTTTTTTTCCCTTGTTTTTTTTTTTTTTCCTTTTCTGCGACTGGGAATTATTAATAAGGGGCACTATTTAAAGGGGGTGCACAGGGAAGTTATTAATTTAAAGATGCACTTGGGGGTATTATTCATTATGGGGGGTTATATTATATATTTTATAATTGGGGGTAGAGGCAGGATGGGTGTGCAGGTGTGGACAATGTGGGTCGGGTGCCTGGAAAAGTGAAGAGCCAAAGATGTCTGTGTTGCAAACTTTACAGAGACTGGAGGAAGTGGTCATGGCCGTCCAGATAAAAGAGACGGGGAATGTGAAGGATTGGTCAGAGACGTCACCGGTAAGTCACTAAATGTTACTGCCCTGTATTCACCTAAATTGTCTGCAGAGCCCTGTATAGAGCTGCTATATACCACTATACGCTCACCGTATACTGATAGTATCGGTATACGAACATGTCCAAGTTGGGGGCCCACTTGGACATGTTCGCCCCCCTGTGCTGAACCCCTAGCTACGCCTCTGGGGGACTGGCATAGATTTCAGCTATAACTTGCGCCATTAACATGGAGTAAGCTATAATAAATTTGTTGGGCTGAGGTGTCTCTGCCTTGGCTGCCTTCATCCCTGTCCTGCTCTGCCCAATTTTTTGAAAAGTGGCTAGTGGGAAGCAAAATGAACAAAATTCTCAATTTTTGCACGAAAACCAGCATGTGCAACTTTTTCATGCCTTGTATGCCAGAAGATTCCTGTATAAGGCATGGTAAAATGGCCTCAGTGTCGGAAGGAACAAGGAGCACTACACTGAAACCAGCAAAATGTGGATTCATTCATCAAATGTACAGTCCCTCATTGAAACCATTTTCAAGCTTGTAATAATAATAATAATAATAAATTTTATTTATATAGCGCCAACATATTCCGCAGCACTGTAAAATTTGTAGGGTTCAAGTACTGACAAAAAAGATACATTACAAAGAAATAGTCAATTCACACACTGGGACTGAGGGCCCTGCTCGCAAGAGCTTACAATCTATGAGGCAGAGGGGATGACACAAGAGGTAGCAGGGGCGGTATAGTTGTAACAGCGCCAGTTGTGGTTACTGTGCTACCCATTGTGCCATCCTACTAAAGGGGATGAACAGGGCAACTGGCTCCCTACTATTTCAGTGCTTGAAGGCGTTAGGCTGAAAAGCACGCAAACAACTCGCAGGTCACATTGTCACTTTAATGGCACTTTATTGAGGTTGTTTTCCGATACAGCAAAAGGTAATAACAACAGTTTCCAAATACAGAATTAGATAGCAGCAGCTTCTCAATAGTTCACAGAACATAGACAGCAACTTTTCCAAACAGAGTTAGAATCACAGTCCTACAGCAGCACACAGTAGCTTACCTGCTCGCACAGGAGTCGCGCTCTGCTCTAACTGGTCCTGCTACTCCAGGCCCATGCTAAAGGTTTGCAATGCTGGCTTTTGGGGAAAAAGTCCAGGTACTATTCTCAGACCGAAACAATAACTCTGCACAGATGGGTAGCTGCACCTTCACACCGAATCAGACGTTGATGCCGACTTAACTCTCATCTCTTCTCCTCTGCCAAAAGGCACAAGAAAAAATGTTCCTGCCCTTGTGTGACAGAAAAGCATCAAGCCACAGCATACATATGCTATACTTTGAGTGAAAGGCTCTGACTGCTGCACAGCCAGCCGATGCAACATGGTTCTGCCCATTTAGGAATTATTGTACTGCTGTCTTCACAAAGTAGCAGAATGGAAAGTGGTATGATGACTCAGCAACAAGGCTAAGGGTATGTTCACACTATTTGGCACTGGTTTTGAAACAGATTCCACCTTAAAATCAATACCAAATTCTGCCCTGAATAAAAAAATAAAAAATCCACCTCAATCTTGCTGGAAGTCTGCCTCAATTCTTCATTTTCCACCATGTGAACAGATTCCACCCTGATTTCAATGTGAGGCAGAGATCACAGTAGGAGCTGAACAAATAAGTAGCTTGCTCGATCTTGCTGCAGCTCCATTCATCTGGGCACGATCAGCATTCCACTACAGTGATGTCCGCTTCAAATTCCTCTTCATTTTCTTCCATGTTAACAAGCCATTAAAGTGACAGTGTCATGCAAATACAGTGCAGTGAGTTATCAGAATTTATCAATGAACAATGCAATATACAGGGAACAATAAAATGCATGAACAAATGTAAAGTGTTAAACAGGAGACCAGAATCTTATTTTGAGTTACATTTTGTAAAAAAATTCAGATTTTACTGGATCCATTGGAGTGATGCTTTGTGTAACGTAAAGCATGTATGCCAGTTGTTTGGAAAAAAAACTGCGCCAGACTTCACATTCATTTTGAGTCTCCTCCATTGTGGTTTTCAATAGTGCATTGTATGTTGTCCATACTGGTCATTTGGTTATTAAAGGGTATTTTCTCTTTAATAGCATTGATCACTTATCCAAGATAGGTGCTTAATGTTAGATCATCTGTGGCTCCACCTATGGGACCCCAAGAGTCATCAGAACCCCAATTCACCATTGCCATAAATTACATGAGTGCTACTGCTCCGTACAACTCTGTGGGACACAAATAAATATCTTTAGGCTAAGGCCCCACGTTGTGGAGAAGCTGCTTTTTTTGTTTCTATATATTTCCCTTCCTTTTGTAGCCATTCTTGGGTTTGGCTCAAAAAAACGGAGCAAACTCTGCAAAAAAAAAAAAAAAAAAGCAGCTTTTCCGCAACGTGGGGCTTTAGCCTTAAAGGGGTTGTCCAGGTAAACCGGTTTTTTTTTTTATATATATGAGGCAGGGGGAAGATGAAAAAAAATTTAAAAATATATATATATATATATATACACTTACCTGTCCCCGTTGCTCCAGTGTCTTCTAGCGCAGTCCGGTCCTACTGCTTCGCTGCTTTCTTCTGTCAGAAGTCCCTGCCGCAAATGACCGTGAGGCCAATCTGCGGCCTAAGGAAAGGACAAGGGACATCACAGATAGTGATGTCCGATACCCTTTCCTTAGGCTGCTAACTGGCCTCAGTGGTCACATATGATGGGGACTTCTGCCGGAAGAAAACTTCAGAGCAAAAGGACCGGACATTGAGGAAAGGCAGCTTTTTTGTTGTAGATTTTGCTGCTGTTTTTAAATTCAAAGCTAAGAGTGGCTTCAAAAAGAATGGGAAATATGAAGGACCACTTATACATCTCTCTTCTGGTAGATTCACTCCTAGTTTTGGCTAAAAAAAAACGCAGCACAATCTGCAACAAAAAAGCAGCTTTTCTGCAACGTGTGGCCTAAGCCTCAATCCTTAGTTAGTAAAGCACTGAACAGTGGATAATGAAGATCTAGCGTTCTATTCATATACTCTCATGCTAGTTTTTCCTGTACATGATCTGCTGTGTCCCTTGATATATGTTCCTTAATATTTTCGAATTCATTGGCACAGAACATGCTGAATGTTATTAGCTAATGAACCATTTTGTCTGTCACCTTCATTCACAGACAATAGCAGCTATATAATTTGGTTGGTGTCTTCAAATTGTAAGTAAATGTTTGCTTAGAGTGCTTAAGATGACACGTGAATAATATTTTATGCATCCAGGACCAGCTGCCACATGCAATATTCATGATAAAAACCAAGTAGCAATTTAGAGAAAGCAAATTGCATGACAAAAATGTCAACAGATCCAGAATACATGGCGGCAACAAATGTGATTTCTTACCAAGTAAAGTATTTTACAGCACACACTATGTATTAATAATCTTATCTGCACAGATACATTATTGTAGCCATCCATATATTGAATAGCAGTTAATTTCCTCATACTCATTAGCTTGTAATTGATAAACAAAGAGGTGTAGATGTTAACCACTTCAGGACTGAGACAAATTCCCTTGTTCACAGTTATTCAAATAAATTTCACAACTATTTTCGGTCACACATAGGGCTTTATTTTTATTCCCAAGCCAACCAAAATGTCACCAGATTGGGTAGAATTTTCAAACTCCTTGTGCTTTTCCCTGTATTGGGCTGGACGGCCAGAAGCACTGTGCCCTATTCTGTCTTCAGTTCTGGAAACCCCACCTACAAAGAGACATGGAGAAGATAGAATGGGTGCAAAGATGGTAGAGGGTCCGAAGCATAAAATATCAGGAGAGGCTTAATAACTTAATCTTTATATAACCATGAGGAAATAATGGAAAGGGGGAAGCATCAATGAAACCTCTGAATATGTTAAAATTAGAAATAAGGTGCAGGAAGGAAGTGTTTGTAATAAAAAAAAGAAATAAAAAAAGAAGAAGAAGACCACAGCACTAAATCAGCATTCTGAGCTTTTAATCTCAGGATCGTCTTGAATAAATATAAAAATAATGCTGATTTCAGCATACTAGCCACAATGACTTATACCAATATAATATACTGATGACACATGCATAAACACTATATTCACCAATGGTATATACATAAACAATATAATCTGTCAATGACACATACACAAGTGGGCTTTTTTCATCACAATATGGATTTTCATGGGAGAAAAAAAAAAAACAATACATTCAGGTGCACCTGACCTGATCTAATTGTGTTGCTATATTATTAACTGTATTGCTTCACCCTAGTGATAGACTCCCATTAAGAGGGTAAGAGATTTGACCAGATTCCAAACAGTATGGCAGTTAGTATGCTGGTTAAGTAACTATTCAGACACACAACTACTTATCTGTAAATAAAATAACAGCCTGATCAAGCTAACTCTGTGATGTGGAAACATTACTTTTATACACATGAAGGATATTGTCTTAACAATAAGTTTTTACTTGTAATTAAAGAAACTAACTAGGGATAAGACTGTGAATCTGAAGAAAATGAAGACCAAAGTGCATTCTAATATAATTAAAGTTATAGACATACCTATATATGAAAAGACTGCAAAATAACATCCAAATGTAGATATCCTACTAAGCACTGTTGGTTGAATTATGAGTAAGGCTATATCCACACGACCATGTCCATTTCTCAGTTGTGAAAAACTGACAAACCATTCTCTTTTTAATGGCCATTATGCATCTGCTCCATGTCTGTTTTTGATACCTGAGTGCCATCTGTTTTGCATCCATTTCATCCATTTCTTTTTTGACCCAACCCACTGATCCATTTTTAACAGATGTAACTCAAGAATCAATCCATTTTTCATCCATTCAAATAGGTCCCATTGATTTCTACTGGGGCCATCAAAACAGGAAAAATATAGAGCATGTCTTTTTTTTTCAATGGACGGTTTTTTCTGTCTGTCATTGTTTTAAAAATGGTCACATGACAGGTGTTAAAAAAATGTTCGGCACACAGCGGTTTTCACTGAATGTGTCAATAAGTCTTGAGGCCTTGTGCACATGAAAAAACAGATGTTAAAAACAGATGTAACGGTCCATTTTTAGCATCTGTCTTTATAATTGTGTAACATATTTTTCATCCATTCTCTTGCCGCCTGGCCATTTTTGGCGTCCATTTGTCATCCATTTTTAACTGTCTGTTAAAAAAATTAATTAACTTCATTAGTCTTTTTTATTTTACCCAACCAACTAAATTGCTAGTAATGTCATGAAATGGATTAATTAGCCGAAAAACTGATATTAATAACGGACCATCAGGGTCCATCAGGCCGGAAAAATGGACAATATCAGTACATGTCCTATTTTAATGGACATCATTCATGTTCTGTTAAAAAAAAAAAAAAATCAAAACTGATGTGTGTATTTACCAATTGACTTCCATTGTTCTACAAACAGATGTGGGACAGATGCTAAAGGACGTTTTTCACTGTCATGTGCATGATGTGAGTCTGCATTAGAACATGGAGACTTATGAGAACCACATATAGAGGCCAATGAACAGTCAGATGACTAAAAACTTTTACAAAGCACCGTATAAAAATGTGTTGTGTGTGAAATCTGCCTCATAAGGGAGGGATTAAAATACTGGACAATATTAGTTACTAGAATAATGCTACACAATTCCCATATATACACTGTACCATAAAAATAGTCCCTTGTAGTGTCTGCAGAAATACGGTCACATGGTGCTTATGTGAATGGGTTCTTCTCACAAACCATGCATTACTGATACATCTTCATGCATTACCTCAGCTTTTGGTTCTGGCATAGTAGTATTTGCTGCAGATGATGTTTCCCAAACAGAATATCAACACGGACCCCTTAGATCTTTATTGGACATAAAAGAAAGAAAAAAAAATGTAGTTCTTTTTTTTTCTTATTACATTGCTTTAACAATTGTTGTGTGTGTGGAGTATAAAATACACTTCAGTGTGGAGCTACAGGAGTGAATATATTAGCACTGGGTGCAACTCCATTGGAATCAATTCTTCACCATTTTTAAGATCTTTGCACGTTGAATGGTAGCATCATTTTTTTTCTTTTACTTCCACAAGGATAAAAAAAAACTGTCCTGATCTAAAGTTTCTCACAACTACAGTAGATATGGATTGCCCACCAAAGTATCAAAGGACCCTCAGGGTCTAACCAGGGCCGGTTTTAGACAAAGTGGGGCCCTGGGCAAAATTAAAAGCGGGGCCCCAAATGCTGATATGCAAACAACACCATCATCTTCCAGTGGCAACCCCTATAATAACGCCTCCTTTCTGCCAACAAAAAAGTAACAAGCCCCATTTTACCACACACAATTCAAATGAGCACCTTTGTACCACCTAATAGATTTTTGCACCCAGTCATCAGTTATTATAGCGCCTCCTTATAAATAATAGCCCCTGCTTATAAATAATATTACACCTTTATCAGTAATAGCTCCCTTATAAATGATAAATAGTGCCCTGTATCAGTAATATTCCCCCTTATCAGTAACAGACACCCCGTAAAAATAATACTGCTCACTTATTAATAATAGCCCCCTCATAAATAATAGTTACCCTTATAAATAATAGTCCCCATTATCACTATTAGCCCCCTTTATAAATAAGCCCACTTAACAATTATACCCCCTTATAAAAAGTTTCCCTCTTATAAATAATAGCTCCCCCCCTTATAATGGATGCCTTATATATAATAGTTCCCCCCTTATAAATAATAGCCCATCTTATAAATAATAGTTTCCCCTTATAATAGCCCCCTCATACTTAAGTTTCCCAATTATATATAGTAACCCATCCTTATATATAATAGTTCTCCGTTATACAGTGTCGGACTGAGGGGCCTTAGGCCCACCAGAGGATCTTGTTCTGGGGCCCCACCCAACAGCTGCCTGCTAATAGCCTACACCCCGGCTCCTTCACTGAAGTCTTACATATGTGCTCACTATCTGGCGTTACTGAGTATGTTCCCAGTATAGTTAGCCCCTGTGCAGGCCCCAATAACTCCATGGCCAATTCATGCACAGTACTGTATGGGGAATGACATGGCTATGGAGCACTACACATATGTGCAAGATTATAGTGAGGGAGCTGTGATGCAGACATAGCACACAGGGCTACCAGCAGGAATTGTGAGCCCCCCTCCACAGTATAAAATGCTCTCCTGAGCCCTCCAGTTTCCCCACATGGTATATAATGCTCCACAGTGACCCCACACAGTATAAAATGCTCCCCTGAGCCCCCCATAGTGGCTCCACATGGTATGTAAGGCTCTACCCAGTATTTTACTCCACAGTGGCTCACACAGTATACTACCCCTTGGTAGCCCCGGACAGTGCTATATGCTCCCCAGCAGCCCCACACAATATAATATGCTCCATACAGTATAATATGCACCCCACAATGCCCCCCAGTATAATGCTCTACAATGGCCCCACAGAGTATCATATGCTCCCGAAAAGCCCCACACAATATAATACACTCCACAGTGGCCCCACACAGTATAAAAGGCTCCCCACACTGTCCCTTCCCCCAGTATAAAGCTCCACAGTGGCCCATAGTATAATATGCTCCCCAGAGGGCCCCCGCTAGTATAATGCTCCACAGTGCCCCCTCCAGTATTTTGCTCCACAGTGGCCCCACGCAATATATTATGCTCCCCAGAGCGTCCCCCCAGTATAATGTTCCACAGTAGGCCCCACGCAGTATAATATGCTCCCCAGAGGGCCCCCTAGTATAATGCTCATTAGTCCCCCCGAATAATGCCCCACAGTGGCGCCAAGCAATATAATATGCTCTGCTGATGGCCACCCCAGAATAATGCTCCACAGTGACCCCACTCAGTATAACATGCTTCAGAAATGGCCTCCACACAGTATAATATACTGCCCAGAGAGGTTTCCCCAGTATAATACTCCACAGCAGCCCAAAACATTATAATATGCTCTCCAGAGCCCCCCCCCCAGTATAATGCTCCACAGTGGCCCCAAACAGTATAATATACTGGGGGCCCCTCTGGAGCGCATATTATAATGTGTGGGGAAACCGTGGAACATTATACTGGGGGGGTGCTCTGGAGAGCATATTATACTGTGTGGGGCCACTATGGAGCATTATACTGGGGAGGGGGCCCTCTGGAGAACATGTTATATTCTGTGGGGCCTCTATGGAGTATTATAAAGTGGGGGGGCTCTGGAGAGCATGTTATATTCTGTGGGGCCACTTTGGAGCATTATACTGGGGGGCCCCTCTGGAGAGCATATTATACTGTGTGGGGCCACTGTGGAGCATTATACTGGGGGGCCCCTCTGGAGAGCATATTATACTGTGTGGGGCCACTGTGGAGCATTATACTGGGGGGCCCCTCTGGAGAGCATAATGCTCCAAAGTGGCCCCACATAATATAACATTATCTCCAGAGCCCCCCCCCCCACATTATAATTTTCCACAGAGGCCCCACAGAATTTAACATTTTATCCAGAGGGCCCCTTCCCCAGTATAATGCTCCACAGTGGCCCCACACAGTATAATATGCTATCCAGAGGGGCCCCCCAGTATAATGCTCCACAGGGGCCCTACAGTGCTATTATTATATTATATTCTGGGGTCTCTTCAGACCCCAGAGTATAATAATCGAAGGCCCGGGGGAGGTAAGGGAAAATAACAAACAGTTATACTTACCTTGGCTTACCTCTCCTGGGCCTCCTCGCGCTGCTCCGCTATCCCCGCCAGCGCTGTCTTTTTCTTCTCTGCGGCTGACGTCACGCGTTGTGGACGTCACCGCTGAGGCCTGTGATTGGGCCTCAGCGATTACGTGAGGCACGCTGTCAGAACGCCCCCACGTGAACGCTAAGGCCTCAGCCTGGCCTCAGCGGTGATGTCCGGAACGCCAGAAGATGACGTCGGACGCCAAGGACAGGTGAGTAAAAATGTTTGTTATTTTTACTCACCACGGAAAGGGGCCCTGCGGTCCCTTTCTGTTATTGATTTGTCCGGGCCTGACTCCGGGATCCGGAGTCATCAGGTTCCGGATCTCGGGGGTCCCCTTTGGGGACGGGGCCCTGGGAAATTACCCAGTTTGCCCCCCCCTAACGCCGGCCCTGGGCCTAACATAATACTGGATGCTAGAGGCCAGCTGAAGACATCTTCCTTTTGGAGCCAGCCCCTTGCTGCTCAGGTTTATTATGGATTGATTCACAAACAACCTAGAACTTCACGCAGTTTTTTTGTCAGGCAGAAAAGAATCTGTATCAGGTTTTTGAAGCAGGTGTTGGAAGCATTTTTTTCAGAACCTTCTGTTTTTTTTATTTTGTTTTGAAGATGTTTTCTGAAGCAGTTTTTGCTCTAAGGTCATGTAGCAATTTTAATGCTGGGGAAAAAAATTGCAGTGAAAACACTTTTTGTATTTTTCCATAGTGTTTTTCAGTGAGTTTTGCTGCGTTTTTTTTCTTCTTTTTTTTCTCTCTCTATTAAATATATAGGGAAAACACTTGCAGCTAAAAATAAAATGCTGATTTTTTCAATAAGCATATCTATTTTTTTCCGTAATGTGTGGATGATATTAACAAAAATCTCATTCACTTTGCTGGTACTGTAAAATGCAGCAGCCTTTTTTTTCCGCTGCATTTCCACAACATGGGGCCTTAGCCTAAAGCCCCAAGTTGTGGATACACTGCTTTTTGTTGCAGATTTTGCTGTGTTTTTTTGAGTCAAACTTAGCATTGCCTACAGAAGGAATTGGAAATATTTAGGAAGCTGTTCTACTTCTGCTCAATCCACTCCAGGCTTCGGCTCAAAAAAATGTAGCAAATGTAGCCTTAGCCTTAGGCTGGGGCCCCATGTTGCAAAATCGCTGCATTTCACATTACCTGCAAAGTGGATAGGATTCTGCCTAAATCCATCCACACATTGCAGAAAAAAATCTGCAGAGGAAAAGCTGCGTTTTCAAAAACCCTTGTTTTTGAAAATCGCAACATATCAATTATACCTACATAAAACGCTAGTGTTTTCCGTATCGGTATAGGTATAGGTATAATAGGGTCAGAAAGTCCCCAGAGAAAAACTCTGGGGACTTTCTGTAAAAAATGCTGCAATGCATTTCCACCGTGGTCTTTTCCGCAGCATATTCTTGGCATTGTATGTGGGGCCTTAGCCTTACAGTGTTTTTTTTTTGGCCTAGTGCACAGGGTTCTCTTTCCTAAAATCTCTAGAATTTTTTGAAGCTTTCTTTGTGAAAACCATCACAAAAATCTCTTCAGAGTTTTTTTTTTCTGCTTCCTATTCATTTCATTGGGAGTTTCAGAAGGAATCTGCCTGTAGATGGGACAGGACGCTTCTTTATTCTGCTAGCTACAAAAATCTGATAGCAGAAAAAAATCTGCTAGTGCCTCCAACTCAAATTGAAAGGGGGCAGATTTCAGGCATTTTATGAGGCATTAAACACTTAAGAATCTGATCCAAAAAGCTCCATGTCAACATACCTTGGGTGTTTTAGTACATATTTGCGGTCAATCCGCCGTAACCGCTGCAAATTAAAACAATAGCAAACACAACATGGCATTTAATGTGAATGTGCACTACAGTACACAGATTGGCTGGACATACTGTATAATGGCATCCATATTTATGTGTACTGGGTCCTCAATGATAACAGCAAAGATTACAACTAAAAGCTCTTCTGCATAGGTTTTGTATAGATGGAAGGTGAACCCTCAGGATAATTTCCTCTGGGCCCATATTTGACAGTTTGTGACAGTGGTACCCAGTCTAGTATTGCCAAGACTGAATACAGCTGTAGCAAACTCACAGTTGTCAGAAGTATTAGGTCATAACAGAACTGCATTACACAATAATTCAGCCTTATTTACAAAGAACCAGAAAACCCAAGAAAATTGAGTGGAGACGGCTGACAGAAGACAGACCTTCATTCACTGCAGTCTAGAGATTAGCACAGACTACAGACTGTTGTAAAAGAGTGTATCCTATAGGCTGGCTACTGAGAAGACACAGTGAATTTGATTCCTTTTTTTCTATCCTTGGTTTTGCTGCAGACTACTAGTTGCTACTTGCTAGTTCTGTTAGTAGTATATTATATTATGGATAATTAAATATCCAAATATATGGTTAATGAGTACTAACAAATGGAAGACAAGTAATATAAGCCCAAAGGTTTAGACTCTTGCAGAAAGCATAGTATTATTAAGTAGAATGTATTTTTTCTTGGAGCTAAAGTCTTACATTCTGATGCCCTCTAGTGGTAAATTTGACAATGTGCATGACAAAGAATTGAGCAGAGTCCTATGTGTAATGCAGGTGTGAAAAAACAAGTGATGTTTGAAAAAACAGTAAATTATTAAGACTAGTGTAGTACAGCAGCTGTATGCAGAGCACCAAAAAGCAGTGCAGGAGAACAGGGCATGCTCTTAAACTGCAGAGGTGTGTTTTGAAGCTTCTGGGCCCCAGTGCAAAATCTGTAATGGGGCCCCTACCGAACTTCTAACTTATAGAATAGTGGAATGTTTTATGTGGGAGAGGGTCCTTCGGGGCCCCCTCAAGGTCCAGGACCAGGTAGTGAATGCTGTCTTTGCACCCCCTATAGCTATACCACTGACTAAGGCTCCATGCAAACAACTGTGTGCTTTGTCAGTGTGCTAGCCGTGTTTTTCATGGCTAGCGCACTCACCCATCATTTTCTACAGCCCCAAAGAAATGCTCACGTATTACTATGGATCAGTGTATTATTATTATTATTATTATTGTTTATTTATATAGCACCATTAATTCCATGGTGCTTTACATTTGAGGATTTACCTACGGTACACAAGATATACAAAACAGATAATACAAACATTGACCAACTGGCACAGTGGGATAGAGGGCCCTGCCCGCAAGGGCTTACAAACTATGTATGGTACCATGAGCCCAGGGTAACACTCAAAACAGGTCCTATAGCAACCCATTTTGTGGCCCTGGCTCATTGTAGGAAACCTATGGGCCCCTTGAGGCACAGGCGACCCACACATGTGCTGTCTCTGCCAATTTTCCACAGACTTGTAAAGGCATGTCCGTGTGCATATAGCCTTACTCTTCAGATTGTGAAGCAGAAGAGTGATGCTTCGTTCACACCTGCGCTTGCTATCCGTCCTTCGCTAAACGTTTTATGAAAACAACGCATTCATTAAAAAAACGTACACAAACGGTTACCAAATGTATACCACAATCCATGATTTTAGACGGATTGGTAAACGGATACCTGGTGAAAAAGGTGTCCGTTTGTGTCCGTTTGTGTACGTTTTGCTAATCCGTTTTGAATCCGTTTTTTCCCATATTTTTTTTTTTTTTTTTTTCTTCAGTCTGCGCATGTGCAGAGAAGAATATTAAGCAAATAAAACGGATTGTAAAACGGACACAAACGGATTCCAATCCGTTTGTGTCCGTCTCCCATAGACTTTAATGTTAAAAAAAGATGGTTTGGCGACGGTCCGCGTGTATCCTTTTTTTTTTTTGCACGGACAGAAAGTCCTGCATGTCCGACTTTGTGTCCGACAAAAAAAAGCGGTTTGGAGTCGGAGAGGCTGCAATCGGACACCTACGGATTGCTTTAAAAACCCATTGAAGTGAATGGGCTTTTAAACGAAACGTTTGCAAACCGTTCCCAATCCTTTTTCTGACATTTAGAACGGATACACGACGGACGGATAGCAAGCGCAGGTGTGAACGAAGCATAATCAAATCCTTTTACACCATGATAGATCTAACTTAATTACATATATACCTGAGTCAGCCAACCGTAGAGCCCTACAGTATATCGATATCTTCAGTGCTTGCAAAAGGGTTGACACGTTTAGTATTTGCCATAATTAAATCTGATCAAATATGATGTGTACAGTACACACCAGCATGCCCAAAGAAAAAATGCCCACTTAACAGTGAAAGCAATTGTGAAGTGTTAAAAAAATAAAACATGTAAAGTTCCTGCTCCGTGTTCCCATTTCTTTGTGAGTGGACAAGAAGCAACCACTCATAAGTGGCATTCTCTTTCTTTGGGATCATCAGGGTAGAAAATAACGTATCCTGCAGCAGGCGATCTGTGCAGGATCTCCAGAGTCTACAGAACTTGCAGGGAGGGTAAGTAAGTATTATACAGATGTACTGTAACGTCTCTGCCTGTTCGGATCTCTGAACCACCCTCCGCTCGCACGCTGCGACGCAGGAGGCTTGTTCAGTTTTGATTCCTTGCTTAGGGTTCTTGTTGCTCTGTTAGAATACTGCTCTATCACCTCTTCTCTGTAATTGAATTTCTGCCACACCATTCTCCTGCACCTTTGTTACCCTCCGCTCCTCAAACAGTTAATCTTAGCCTTGCCTGTGTGATTGACAGCCTGTCTACCAATCAAGTCTGGGACAGATTCTGGACTTCCTATAAACAGGTCATCTTCTCACACATGTTTGCTGGCTATTGAGAATTTGTCTTTGCTAAGCTCTTCTCTTGCTATATTGTATGACTGATCTCTGCTTACCCTTTGACTATTCTCTTGGATTTCGATTTGGTACCTTTTGTCTCTCTGGTTTGACCTCAGCTTTCTGATTCTGCTTCTGTGTTGTTTGTCTTGTCCTGTTCTGTGTGACACTTATTCAGAGAAGGGATTGCTGCCCAGTTGTACCTGTCATTAGGACAGTTGTGGCAATTAGGTAGGGACAGGGGCTGGGTCGAGTTTAGGACTCATTGTCTCTGTCTTTCCCTTCTTACCTTATTTCAGCAGCATTTTAGCAATTGCTTTGCATTTCCCCCTTTCCCGGGCGAAAGGGGGATGTGCGTCTGCATTTTTCCGCAGCTATTTTTTTATTGAGTTTTTGCTGTGTTGTTTCTTCCCCTAAATATACAGGGAAAACTATTGTGATTCTGAAGCTAAAATTTACATCCTGCATTTTTCAAAAGCTCAAACGTTATTGAAACGCAGCTTTCGTGCAACTCTTTTGTGTGGTTGAGATTAATGAAATTTAATTCGCTTTACTGGTACTATAAAACTACTGCAGCAAAAAAAAAAATGTGTTTCTGCGATGTGGAGTTTGGATACTGTGATACCTAATATGTAAAGTTTTGTGTTTATTTTTATTTGTTAATGGAGAAAGGGGGTGATTTCAGTTATGATTTTTATTTTAATATTTTTAAGACTTTTTTTATTTTGATTTTGTGTCCCTAGATTTGATGACTCATACAATAACTTGCTATACTTCTGTACTGCAGTATATTGTCTAGTTGCCATCCATTACATCCTACCTGAATCAGGGTAAGGAGAGAGGATCATCTCTGCCTGCTAGGGGACAGTGTAATTATTCTTATTAAATAGTCTAAGCGTATATAGGAAGTATATTTATTATTAGTATATAGTTATTGTGGCTGGGGTGTGAGACTTGGGTCTACCTAGTTAATAGCAGTAGTTGTGATACCAGTTAACCTTGCTGTGCTCACCTTGTTGAGAGTCTGTTTGGAACACTCCATCATACAGGAAGTTCAGTTTAGAGAGAAGTTCAGTTTAGAGAGACAGACAGGCAAGTTATTTTCAGCAGGTCAGAATGAGATCACATGACCCAACTGAACAGAAGGATTGCATACATCATATAAAAATTAGTAACTAAATAAGGTTTTACTAGCTGAAATATATATATATATAAATATATATATATATATATATATATATATATATATATATATACACTACCGTTCAAAAGTTTAGGGTCACTTAGAAATTTCCTTACTTTTGAAAGAAAAGCACAGCTTTTTTCATTGAAGATAACATTAAATGAATCAGAAATACACTCTATACATTGTTAACGTGGTAAATGACTATTCTAGCTGCAAACGTCTGGTTTTTAATGCAATATCTACATAGGTGTATAGAGGCCCATTTCCAGCAACCATTACTCCAGTGTGCTAGTGGTACATTGTGTTTGCTAACTATGTAAGAAGGCTAATGGATGTTTAGGAAACCCTTGTGCAAGTATGTTAGCACAGCTGAAAACAGTTTTGCTGGTTAGAGAAGCTATAAAACTGACCTTCCTTTGAGCTAGTTGAGAATCTGGAGCATTACATTTGTTGGTTCGATTAAACTCTCAAAATGGCCAGAAAAAGAGAACTTTCATGTGAAACTCGATAGTCTATTCTTGTTCTTAGAAATGAAGGCTATTCCATGCGAGAAATTGCCAAGAAACTGAAAATTTCCTACAATGGTGTGTACTACTCCCTTCAGAGAACAGCACAAACAGGCTCTAACCAGAGTAGAAAGAGAAGTGGGAAGCCCCGTTGTACAACTGAGCAACAAGACAAGTACATTAGAGTCTCTAGTTTGAGAAATCGACGCCTCACAGGTCCTCAACTGGCAGCTTCATTAAATAGTACTCGCAAAACTCCAGTGTCAACGTCTACAGTGAAGAGGCGACTCAGGGATGCTGGCCTTCAGGGCAGAGTGGCCAAGAAAAAGCCATATCTGAGACTGACTAATAAAAGGAAAAGATTAATATGGGCAAAAGAACACAGACATTGGACAGAGAAAGATTGGAAAAAAGTGTTATGGACAGACGAATCGAAGTTTGAGGTGTTTGGATCACACAGAAGAACATTTGTGAGATGCAGAACAACTGAAAAGATGCTGGAAGAGTGCCTGACGCCATCTGTCAAGCATGGTGGAGGTAATGTGATGGTCTGGGGTTGCTTTGGTGCTGGTAAAGTGGGAGATTTGTACAAGGTAAAAGGGATTTTGAATAAGGAAGGCTATCACTCCATTTTGCAATGCCATGCCATACCCTGTGGACAGCACTTGATTGGAGCCAATTTCATCCTACAACAGGACAATGACCCAAAGCACACCTCCAAATTTTGCAAGAACTATTTAGGGAAGAAGCAGGCAGCTGGTATTTTATCTGTAAAGGAGTGTCCAGCACAGTCACCAGATCTCAACCCCATTGAGCTGTTGTGGGAGCAGCTTGACCGTATGGTACACAAAAAGTGCCCATCAAGACAATCCAACTTGTGGGAGGGGCTTCTGGAAGCATGGGGTGAAATTTGTCCAGATTACCTCAGCAAATTAACAGCTAGAATGCCAAAGGTCTGCAATGCTGTAATTGCTGCAAATGGAGCATTCTTTGACGAAAGCAAAGTTTGAAGGAGAAAATTATTATTTCAAATAAAAATCATTATTTCTAATCTTGTCAATGTCTTGACTACATTTTCTATTCATTTTGCAACTCATTTGATAAATAAAAGTGTAAGTTTTCATGGAAAACACAAAATTCTCTGGGTGACCCCAAACTTTTGAATGGTAGTGCGTATATATATATGAGTTTCTGTCTGTCTGTTCTATATGCGCGACCAAATGACTGGACCGATCATCACCAAATTTGACACACGGGTACATCAGGTGTCCGGGAAGGTTTTAGACAGGGTCTCAGCTCTCTAGGACATACCTTTCTTGAGATACAGTATTCCCAAAAAATTACCTGCATTAGCCAATAGAAGCCTGTAAGTCTTTCACTCATATTCCAACTGCCATACACACGGTCACATGTCCCTTATTAGCCAATATAAGCTCGCAGGCGCTTAGTCTCCACATGCACACAGCTTTACTTCAGGTTTCCATAACAACCCAGCCATTTGTCTTCACTGCTGTAGGTCAGCTTTAAAGGCGCAGTGCGCTGTGGATGACACTGTTACACAAGTTCACATACACACAGTTTTACTCCAGGTTTCCAAAACAACCCAGCCATTTTTTCGTCACTGCTGTAAATTAGCTTTAAAGGGGCAGGGCGCTGTGGATGACACAAGGTCACATACACACAATTTTACTCCAGGTTTCCATAACAAGCAATTGCAGGTTTTTCACTGATATCCAAACTGAAATACACATGATCACATAACTCTTATGGAACAATGGAAACTCGCAGGTTCTTCAGTCTTGACATACACACATACACACAGCTTTACACCAGGTTTCCATAGCAACCAAGGGAGGGCAAGGGAGAGCGGTAAGAGGAAAGGAGGGGGGCTGGCAATGTTTGTGAATAATAGATGGTGCAATCCTAGGCACATTGTGATTAAGGAGCAAACTTGCTGTGAGGACATTGAACTATTAGCTGTGAGCATGAGACCTTTCTACCTACCAAGGGAACTATTGCATGTCATCGTGATAGCTGCATATGTCCCCCCTCTGCGAAAGCTGACACTGCCTGCGAGGTCCTACAAGCCACGCTGAGCCATTTACAGTTAAAACATCCCCAGGCCCTCTTTCTTCTGTCGGGTGATTTCAACCATGCCTCTCCATCATCCACACTGCCCAGTTTCACACAGTATGTAACCTGCCACACAAGAGACAACAAAACACTGGACTTGTTCTTTGCCAACGCGAGGGAGGCATATAACTCATCAGCCCTACCGCCCCTGGGGAGATCGGATCACAACCTAGTACATCTCCGACCTGTGTACAAGCCACTTGTACGTAGAGAACCAGCTGTCACCCGCACAGTGAGGATATGGTCCGAGGAGAGTGATGAGGCTCTGAGGGATTGTTTTGATACAACCGCATGGGAAGTTCTGCAGGATTCTTATGGAGAAGATATAGAAGGACTCACACACTGCATAACGGACTACATTAATTTTTGTGTGGACAACACAGTACCCACAAAAGTGGTGAGGCGCTTCTCCAATAACAAACCATGGATTAACTCTGATATAAAAACACTACTTAAGGAGAAAAAGATGGCATTCAGGACAAGAGATAAGGAGGGGTTGAGGGAAGTACAAAAGGAGCTGAGGCATCAAATCAGGCAGGGAAAAGCCAGTTATAAAGAAAAAATGGAAAAGCAAATGGAAAGAAAAGACAAAAGGGGGGTCTGGGAGGGGCTTAAGTCAATTTCGGGTCATAAACAGTCTGTCTGCCAGATTGAGGCAGATGTTAATTGGCTTAATGAACTAAACCTATTCTTCAACAGATTTGATCACACACCAGCTCCTCCCACCCCAGTATGTCCTTCAGCTCCCCCCACCACAATGACTTCTCCCCATTCACCCCATGTGGCTACTTCCCAACAGACCAGTAAATCCAGAAATCTGTCTTTATCTGGCCACAGTCTGACCTTCACACGGGCCCAGGTGAGGAAGGAGATGAAAAAGATCAAGGCGAGGAAAGCCGCAGGGCCAGATGACATCAGTGCAAGGCTAATTAAGACTTGCGGGGACCAGCTGTGTGGTATAATTACATTTATGTATAATATGAGCCTGAGGCAGGAAATAGTCCCTGAATTATGGAAATCTTCTTGTGTTGTACCAGTTCCAAAGAAACCCCACCCTATGGACCTCAATGACTACAGACCTGTAGCACTGACATCCCACCTGATGAAGATCTTGGAGAGATTGGTTCTCACACATCTCCACCCTCTAGTGAGCCCCGCTATGGACCCCCTCCAGTTTGCTTATCGGCCCGGGCATTGGGGTAGATGATGCCATCATCCATCTTCTGCACAGGGCTCTGTCTCACCTGGAGAAACCAGGGAACACAGTGAGAATAATGTTCTTTGACTTCTCCAGTGCTTTTAACACCATACAGCCCAGGTTATTGAGGGACAAGCTGGGCCTTGCTGGAGTGGACCACCACCTCTCCAACTGGATCCTAGACTACCTCACAAATCGACCTCAATACGTGAGAGCCCAAGACTGTGTGTCAGGTACCGTGATCTGTAATACGGGGGCACCTCAGGGTACGGTTCTCGCCCCTTTCCTCTTCACACTGTACACTGCAGATTTTAGGTGCAACTCATCCAGCTGCTACCTACAGAAGTATTCTGACGACTCTGCAATAGTGGGTCTCATCACAGATGATGATGATAGGGAGTACAGAGAACTGAACCAGGATTTTGTGGACTGGTGCCACCGGAACCACCTGAAGATTAACGCGGGGAAGACCAAGGAGATGGTGGTGGACTTCCGTAAAGGCAGAAGCCCTCCTAAACCAGTGGACATCCTGGGGACAGGTATCGAGATTGTGAACACCTATAAGTACCTGGGTTTGCTCCTTAATAATAAGCTGTACTGGGCAGATCATATGGAGGCCCTGTACAGGAAGGGCCACAGCAGGCTCTACCTGCTTAGGAAGCTGAGAGCCTTTGGAATCCGGGGGGCACTTCTTAGAACTTTCTTCAACTCGGTAGTGTGGCATCCCAGAGCTGGCTATGGCTGGGCTGAGGGTGATCTCTGTAGTCATTGTATTATTTCCTGTTGCTTCATAGCCTGTGTGACATAGCAGGGGGTCCTGAGTCTCACACAACACAGCGCCACCTAGTGAGCCTCACACATGCATTACACCTCCCATAGGATTGAATAGTAACCAAATGTCCAATGGGAGGACATCGCCTGGGAAAAGGGGAGGAGTCAGCTGATCACTGGGTCCCCATGGTAACACCCCTGCAGGAAGGTCCTGCGTGTGAGGAGTTAGAAGTGTGGAGTGTTAGGAGGAGGAGGTGAGGAGATAAGTGTGATGTCCTGTGAAGAAAGCAGTGAGTTTAGTGCAGGAATCTCAAGTCCTAGACAGGCCCAGGAAGGTTGGAGAGCTGACATACTCCAGCTATTCAGAAGATCCTGTCCCCTGTCTGCCTAGCCATCGCCCTGAAGGAAGTCAAGCATCATCATTTTGTCAGCATGAGACTGTGGAGAGAACATTCTGGAACACGTGCTCCATAGCAAGTATCACAGGATCCAGGGGCCAAGGCCAGACCTGTGGAATATCCTGCCACCCTGACTATTGCACCCCGAAACTCTGAGCTATCAGGACCACATAACGTGAGTGGGGAATATTATGTACTAGTATCATGGTGGGCATCCTCCTATGAGCCAAATAGGAGCCCAGACGCACCTTAGGGCTGTAACACTGAAGTATAAGGGGCTAGGAACACCTTTCATCAAGTCTACCCTGCACCCCAGGACTTTGCTGTGTCACCAGGCATACCCCGTTGTTTTGTATTGAAGAAACTGTTTAAGCATTTGTGCCTCCACACCCATGGAAGTAAAAGTTCAACTTTACAACCGTTTCTGTGTCTGACTCTGCACCGACAACATCAGGGCGCCCCAAACACCACCAGTCGGCACAGTATAGGGGAAGCGCCCCGGGGGAACAATCACCACCAACATTTGTGCAGCCCCCTCATCACCGGTACCAGTGGTGGTAACGTGGGACAGCACCAGCGCTGCGCCCTCGTGCCCAGAGACCGTGACAAGTCTGCGCTGTTTGCACCCCGCAATCCCAACTGCAGCGTTACCTTCCATCTGGTCACCGCAAGAAAAATTGGCGTCACGAACAGGATACGGGTGTGTGCCATTTTGAGAAAGTCGCCACGAAAAGTGCGCCAAATTGTCTCCAGAGCATCGGTCTTTATTGTGGACTTTGCTAAGATCAAGTTTATTCCCTGAGAGTGCTTGCCACAAAGAGGGGGAGCCCTATACCCCTGAAGTAAGCCCTAAAGACTGTCCTCTCAGTGTGTTACAGTCCTGGAAGAGTTAAAACGCCCAGGACTTGTTTGCTGCGCCACATCGCTGTGTAAGAACGCCCACAAAGGGTTAACTGTACCTTGCAAAAGTGCGGGAGATTTTTAGCACTGCCCATGAGGCCAGGAGACCCATCTGCCGCCATCTTAGGAGAGCCCAGAATGCTGAGCGCAATGCTCCAGCGCACCCATACAAGAAAGTGAAAGGCGAACGTGCCGGCGCCATTTCTGACTCTCCGGTGCCGCATCACCGTCCCTGCTGTGCACCGCTGATCTCTGGTCCACGCTGCAGTTGCTGTCAGTGAGTACTGTGCCTCCCTGTCCTTGTCTTCAGTCCTCCCACGGCCCCAGCGAGTGTTTTCCGTGTCCGTGGGGAGTGCCACCATTAAAGAGGGGGAGCACACCGTCAGCCTGCATCACAGTGACTCTGTTAATAGCTACAGCATTCTTAAAGGGACAGCATTCCAAGTAGTAGTCTCCATTCCCTGCCAGCAAGCAGTTGAGTTTCTTAAAGAGACGGCGACCTAATTTCAGTCATACCTGCAAACAACATGACTGAGCAAAGTGACATTGTGCCATCTGTTTCTAGTGATCCAGCAGTGCCCATGGCGAGCAGCCTACCATTCTCCATGCCATTTTACCCTGGCGCACCATGGCTGCCGCGCTACAAAGGGGAGGCGCATACCCTCAGGGACTTTCGTGAGAAGATGCTGTCTCTCTTCCAGTTCTATCCTCTGAATACAGAACAGCAGATACAGATCCTGCTGGGCCAGCTTGAGGGTGCTGCAGCTAGGGAGGTCAAATCCTGGCCTGCCTCTGACAAACGAACCCCTGGGCAAATTCTGGACAAACTCCAGGTGAACTTTGACGTGCGATCTGTCTCCGAGGTAAAGATGCGCTTCTTTTCCAGACGGCAACTACCTGGTGAGACCCTGCGGGACTATGCTTTATCCCTCCAAGAGGTGTTCAGAGCTGTGGTGCAAGTGGATCCACGTGAAAATGTGGACTCTGATAAAATCTTGCTTGACCGCTTCATAGAAGGGGCAGGTACCACATTGCTCCAGAGTCAGTTGCGAATGCTTGCTGCACAACATCCCAGCATCACGTTTGCTGACTTCAAGGCCCTTGCCATCCAGGTCTTGGGACAGGAGCAGCCCCAGCCGAGCCCAGTCATCTGTGCTCCCTCACCTGGACCCTCAACAAGCATCGCTCCAGTTGTCCTGTCACTACCTCTGGGTACCTCACCTGCTGCCCAAACTGCGCAGACTACACCAGCAGACTCCAGAGATGACCTTCTGGCCCGAGTGGATCATCTGACCCGTGCCATGGAACAGATCACCGTCCGTCTAGATCGTCTGACCCAGCCGTCTTCATCGTCCAGTGATCCTTTGCGAAGTCTCAACATCTCACCTGAGTCGCCACCCAGACGTCCGTCTTCAGTGAAACCTCCACAGAGTGAGAGGCCATACTGTACCTATTGCCATAGATATGGACACACCAGGCCTCAGTGTTTTCAGTTAAACGGGCCACCCCCGAGGCAGCGGGCCGCCCCTCGGGAGGAAAGAAGAAGGGCCCAGGTGAATCTTCAGTGCCATTGTCACGCTTCGTCTCAGCCTGCCCACACATCACAATCCGGGTGAACGGCGTCCCTCTGACAGCGTTGGTGGACACTGGATCTCAGGTAACAACCCTGCGCAAGCAGGTGTTCCTTGAACATTGGGACTTAGATGTGTTGAATAGAACACCTGACACATGGATAAATCTGTGTGCCAGCAATGGACAGCCCATACCACGGCAGGGTTATTGGGAACCCACTATCCAGATTGGGGACTTGAAACTGCCTAGACAGGGTGTAATTGTCACTGATGTAGAGGATGATAGGTTTGCAGTTGTAATATTAGGCATGAATGTTTTACGCCATTGCTTTGCAGAAGTGTTGGATGCCTTGCATGCCTCTCTCCTTACAGCTTCTCCCAGTGACCAGCAGACCATTCAGCGGGCCATTCGTGTACTCAATGCCCAGCACAAGTTCGCCAACAAACAAGGTGAAATTGGTCGAGTCCGGATCCACGATACCCATCCAGTAACCCTACAGCCTGGAACAGAAACTATGGTGTGGTGCCGTGCCCGTCCGGGCATAGAAAATCAGGACTACGAGGCCTTGCTACAACCCATACAGGTAGATGGCCAACCACTTGTCATGGCTGCCCGCAGCCTTGTTACAGTTTCCAATGGACGTGTTCCTGTCCGCTTAGTCAACTTGGGCGATGCTCCCGTGAACCTCCACAAGTTCCACTCTGTGGCCCTGCTACACCGGTTAGCACCAGAAGACATTCTCTCTGGTGATTCTACCGCCACACAGCATTCCACCCAAGCTGCTGAGAACATTCAGAATGGAGCCACGAAGTCCTGGTGGGATGAATTAAACGTGGGAGACACCAATACCCCTATAGAGCACATCAATGGGGTTCGCAATGTGGCCAAGCGTTACCAACAGGCATTCAGCAAACACCCATTGGACTTTGGTAAGACCACGACCATACAACATCGCATTCTGACTGGCGACCACCATCCAATCAAGGAGCGTCACCGTCCAATACCACCAGCGATGTACCAACCGGTGAAAAAGTTGATCCAAGAGATGCGAGATGCTGATGTCATCCGGGAGAGTAACAGCCCCTGGGCAGCCCCGCTAGTCCTTGTCAAGAAGAAAGACGGAACCCTACGATTTTGTGTGGACTATCGTAAACTCAACAACGTCACGCACAAAGACGCATACCCATTGCCACGGATTGAGGAATCTCTAACGGCTTTGGGATCAGCTACCTGTTTCTCGACCCTGGACTTAACCAGTGGATACTGGCAAGTCCCTATGGCGCCTGAAGATCGTGAAAAGACTGCGTTTACGACCCCGATGGGACTCTTTGAATTCAATAGTATGCCATTTGGGCTATGTAATGCCCCAGCCACATTCCAACGGCTTATGGAGAGGTGCCTCGGCCATGAGAATTTCCAGAGTGTGCTACTGTACCTGGACGATGTTATTGTATTCTCCCGGACATACCAAGAACACCTTCGTCACCTGTCCGAGGTATTCAAGGTACTTATACAGCACGGCCTAAAGTTGAAGCCCTCCAAGTGCTACCTGTTGAAACCCCAAGTTCACTACCTTGGGCATGTCGTGAGCGCACAAGGTGTCCAACCTGATCCTGAAAAGATCACTGCAGTCCAGAACTGGCGAAGACCAACTACCGTCAAAGAAGTCCGAAGCTTCCTTGGATTCGCAGGTTACTACCGGCGTTTCATACCACACTTCGCCCAAGTAGCCGAGCCTCTGAACAAGTTGTTGCGCGGTTGTCCCAGAGAAAACTACAACCGAAAGCTTCCGGTAGACTGGACAGCGCGTCAAGAGGAAGCCTTTCAAGCGCTTAAAGCACTTCTGACGCAACCACCAATTCTAGCCTATCCCGACTACAGTCAGCCATTCCGCTTGTACACAGATGCAAGTCACCAAGGTTTGGGTGCAGTGTTGTCCCAGGTTCAGGACAACAAAGAGCGAGTCATCGCCTACGCCAGCAGGAGTCTGAGAGGCGCGGAGAAGAACGACCAGAACTATAGTTCTTTCAAACTCGAACTTCTGGCGCTTGTCTGGGCCGTGACAGAGAAGTTTAAAGACTACCTGGCTGCCACACCCTTTACCGTGTACACAGATAACAATCCGTTGGCGCATCTGGACACTGCTCGACTGGGAGCCCTTGAACAACGGTGGGCCTCAAGACTCGCGAATTACAAGTTCTCTGTCAAGTATCGCAGTAGCAAGTCCAACGCTAACGCTGATGCACTCTCAAGGTTGCCTGTGGGAGAAGAACCACCCCGAGAAGACATCTGGGAAGAGGTGGAGATGCCACCATTCTACAACAAGTTTGCCCAACAGGTTGCTATTGGTGTCCCTGTAGAAGGAGAATCTCTGGCGAAAACAGCTGCCGAATCCCTCCAGGAGCCATCTCTGTGGAAAATGTTCCAAGAAGAGAGCAGAGTTTTAGGAGAATTGTCAGATTTCCTGCTTACAGGAAGAATACCAACCCGTGTAAAGAGAGGTCTTCATGACGTGGAATTAAAACGCCTTTGGCGACAGAGGAAGCGCCTGTTTGTCCAACGAGGCCTTCTACATAGAAACACTCTTGATCCTGTCACAGGTGAAAGGCTTCATCAGATCCTCGTACCAAGAAGAGACGCACAGATGATACTTGAGGCGTATCATGACAGATCCGGTCACTTCGGGGTACAAAAGACCGAAGCTACCATCCGTCGTCGCTTCTATTGGGTTGGGATGAGGGGTGACATTGAGAGTTGGTGCCGAGAGTGTCCCGCCTGTAGTATCACCAAGGAAGGTCGAAGAGATCAGAAGGCCCCTCTACATCCAATTAAGACTCAAAAGCCGTGTGAAATTGTTGCTCTGGACCATGTGAAGTTGGGTCCCACACGTTCCGGCTACAGCTACACTCTGACAATGGTGGATCATTACTCCAAGTTCCTTGTCATCGTGCCTGTCAGAGATCTTACAGCAAGAACTACGGCTGAGACCTTCTACGCAGAGTTTGTCCGCCATTACGGTTGTCCTGAGCATATCCTCACCGACCGTGGATCGGCGTTTGAATCCCAATTGTTCCGTGAGCTGTGTCAGTTCCAAGACTGCAAGAAGTTGCGAACCACAGCGTATCACCCTCAAGGGAATGGTATGTGCGAGAAGGCAAATCAAGTGATCATCGGCATGCTAAGAACAGCCGCAGTTACACCTGGTGTTGAGTGGCCTGAGCGTATCAAGGACTTGGCCTATATTTACAACAACACACCCCAAACATCTACGGGATACGCACCATTTTATCTAATGTTTGGAAGACAAGGTCAACTTCCTTCAGACTTAACCCTTGGTGTGAAGGTCCCTGACACCATTAATCCACTACCCATAACAGACTGGGTTGTTGAACACCGCCGACGTATGGAGGAAGCTAAAGAGATAGTTGAAACGCGCATGGATGAGGTTCGTAGGAGACAACAGGAGGATTACAACCATCACGCCCATGCAGCGCCCCTGAAAGTTGGCGACCGTGTATGGTTAAGGAATAACCATCGGAATGGGAAATTGGATCCATTCTGGGAGAAAGAACCATACAGTGTCATCTCCATACCATATCCTGAATCCGACGTGTATGAGATCTCTAAACCTGGGAGACAGCCCCAAGTAGTACACCGAAACCGTCTGAAGCTGTGCCTTAAAGAAGGACTACCCACAGAGGTGACCCCAGCTGAGACAACGAGTACAGAGATCTTGTCACCTTCTGAAGCGAAAGAGAGACCCCCAACGTTAACTGAGCTTATGTGGGCGCCTAAACTACTGCCATTTAGCTGTTATCCACCAATTGCTCTAGTGCAAGAGAACCCTTCGACAGATGATTTAATTGATTTCAGTGACTCTGTTCCTGATCCAAATCTCGTTCCACTTAGGCGCTCTGAGCGTACCACAAAAGGCATACCTCCAACACGCTATAGTGATGCCATGGCTGTCCTTGGGTAAAAGAGGTTAACTGTCTCTGCTCCTGTATATATGTTATTCCTGCTCTGATTATATTAATGTTTTTCCTGTGTGTATATACAGTATATATATAATATCTTGCCATGTAATATAGTATTTACATTTATATGCAACAATCCAAGCCATAGTGCCTGGCTCACCGAGCCAAGGAAGTTCTGTTACCCCATTGCGGTATGGACATTGGTGCTAGAGTGCCTACTCTTCCTTACAGAAAGGACTGTTTATTGTTTCTCAGAGAGACTCTCATGATAATGGACACTCACGAAATTTGTGCCAGAGAGCCTCTGGACCCATTTGCACTACTGTTGTTTCTATATGGACTGTCTGATGGTACCGCCAAAAGGTTCCATAAGTCTGAGTTTAATTATCTCTCCGTTACCCTTCAGACTTCTCATGGACATTCCAGGACTATGCCGGGAGGTCTTACCTCCAGTTTCTAAGTATTATATTTTTCTAAACTGTTAGTGACATTTGCACTTTATTCGTATTTATTAACGTTATGTTACATTTCTCACCTTCACCCCAGCCCGTCGCCGAGGTCGGCTCAGTGAAAGAGGGGGAGTATGTGGCATCCCAGAGCTGGCTATGGCTGGGCTGAGGGTGATCTCTGTAGTCATTGTATTATTTCCTGTTGCTTCATAGCCTGTGTGACATAGCAGGGGGTCCTGAGTCTCACACAACACAGCGCCACCTAGTGAGCCTCACACATGCATTACACCTCCCATAGGATTGAATAGTAACCAAATGTCCAATGGGAGGACATCGCCTGGGAAAAGGGGAGGAGTCAGCTGATCACTGGGTCCCCATGGTAACACCCCTGCAGGAAGGTCCTGCGTGTGAGGAGTTAGAAGTGTGGAGTGTTAGGAGGAGGAGGTGAGGAGATAAGTGTGATGTCCTGTGAAGAAAGCAGTGAGTTTAGTGCAGGAATCTCAAGTCCTAGACAGGCCCAGGAAGGTTGGAGAGCTGACATACTCCAGCTATTCAGAAGATCCTGTCCCCTGTCTGCCTAGCCATCGCCCTGAAGGAAGTCAAGCATCATCATCTTGTCAGCATGAGACTGTGGAGAGAACATTCTGGAACACGTGCTCCATAGCAAGTATCACAGGATCCAGGGGCCAAGGCCAGACCTGTGGAATATCCTGCCACCCTGACTATTGCACCCCGAAACTCTGAGCTATCAGGACCACATAACGTGAGTGGGGAATATTATGTACTAGTATCATGGTGGGCATCCTCCTATGAGCCAAATAGGAGCCCAGACGCACCTTAGGGCTGTAACACTGAAGTATAAGGGGCTAGGAACACCTTTCATCAAGTCTACCCTGCACCCCAGGACTTTGCTGTGTCACCAGGCATACCCCGTTGTTTTGTATTGAAGAAACTGTTTAAGCATTTGTGCCTCCACACCCATGGAAGTAAAAGTTCAACTTTACAACCGTTTCTGTGTCTGACTCTGCACCGACAACATCAGGGCGCCCCAAACACCACCAGTCGGCACAGTATAGGGGAAGCGCCCCGGGGGAACAATCACCACCAACATTTGTGCAGCCCCCTCATCACCGGTACCAGTGGTGGTAACGTGGGACAGCACCAGCGCTGCGCCCTCGTGCCCAGAGACCGTGACAAGTCTGCGCTGTTTGCACCCCGCAATCCCAACTGCAGCGTTACCTTCCATCTGGTCACCGCAGTAGTGGCATCAGCCATCTTCTTTGGAGTGGCCTGCTGGGGGAGCAGTATATCAACCAGGGATAGGAATAGACTCGACAAGCTGATTAGAAGGGCCAGCTCTGTCCTGGGGAGCCCACTGGACCCAGTGCAGGTGGTGGGTGACAAAAGGATACTGTCCGTGGTGAGCTCCATGCAGAAGAAGAAGTCCCATCCCATGCATGAGACTGTGATCGCGCTGAGCAGTACTGTCAGTGACCTACTGCTCCACCCTAGGTGTGAGAAGGAGCGCTATCGGAAGTCTTTCCTCCCCACCGCGGTTAGGCTGTACAACCAACACCGACCTAAGCGGAGATCATTACACACAGAGAACTGAAATTTCTCACTGCCTGTTAAATCCCCCCTCTGCTACGTCCTATCTGTCTGTCTGCTATTAATGTAATGCCTCTCACCTTGGAACATTCCTGTACATGTTGTATTTGTATTTGTATCTGCTTATCTTTGCTGCTGTAACACACTGAATTTCCCCATTGTGGGACTATTAAAGGACTATTATTATTATTATTATTATTATTATTATTATTAATTTATGACCTGTATTAGTCAATATCAGTTCGCAAGTCCTTAAATATTCAGTCGTATGTCGTGTATCAGCCAATATAACTTCACATTTAATTTACCAGGTTTCCATAACAACACAGCCATAAACAGACTGTACATATACTGGACTGCCATACTGGATGTCAGCATTCTTATAAATTGAAACGTATTTAAACTACACACAAACGACATACTAAATAGACCAGTATCAATTCTTATGCGGTCCTGTGGACCTCAGAGATGTAAAGCAGGCTGTGCAAAGAGCTTTGCAGAAAATGACCCCAGATGATGATATAGAGGCCTACCTTATTGTGTTTGAAAGGGTGGCTGAACGAGAGAGACTACCAGCTGCTGACTGGGCAGATGTCATCGCATCTTATCTGACAGGTGAACCCCAGAAAACATATTATGACCTCTGCCAACGGAATGTCAGAGACTATAATAAACTGAAAGCAGAAATTCTTGCTCGGTTGGGAGTGACCACGGCTGTCCGTGCCCGGCGGGTGCATACCTGGAGTTACCATTTGGACAAACCTGCCTGGTCCCAGATGTACGACCTTATTCACCTGGTAAAGAAATGGCTGGAACCAGACTCCTGTACCCCTGCACAGATTGTGGAGAAGGTGGTCCTAGACCAGTTCGTCAGATCCCTTCCTCCTGTGTTGCAGCGCTGGGTCGGACATGGAGACCCCAAAGATGCCAAACAACTTGTCAGCCTTGTAGAAAAATTCCTGAGGCGGAACTTCGCGATGTCCCTGCAGCTCGATCACCCCCTAGGAACACCAGGTGGAGGGCACCTCCTGGTTAGACTGTTCCATTTATTGAAGGCGGAGTGAAAAGAATTTTAGAGGGGTCTCATGGGTGAAAGACTGAAATGTCTCCCAAGCACTCCACTAGTCCCAAACAGGACTCTCTGCTGGAGAAACCAGGCGTAGTAAAGTGCTGGAGATGCCATGAGAAGGGACATATTGCTGCCCATTGCCCTCTCAGCTCTGAGCTGATGGAGTGTGACGCTGGTTGGCGTCCATCCTTGTTCGCAGAACCTGTCTGTGCTGCGGCACCGGGTCTAGAGACTGAGCCTCAGGTCTGCAAGATTGTAGTGAATGGTCATTCTGTCCAGGCATTGCTTGACTCTGGAAGCCTGGTAACTTTAGTGCATGCCAGCTTGATAGCTGGGGACTGTATGCCGGACAAGCACATGAGTGTACTTTGCATCCATGGGGATACTAAGGACTACCCCATGGCCAATATCAAAATAGAGACTATATTAGGACTTGTCTATTATGAAGTGGGTGTTGTGAAAAACCTCATGCATAGTGATTTCCCTTTGTTCTGGAATTTGTGGGGAAAAGGTAAAACCTGTAAGCCAAAGGTGGATACCCCACCTATGCCCAAAGTGCATGATGAGTGTGACCCTTTTCCGTTAGAGGTCCTAGCTGGAGAGGAGGATGATACCCCTTCCCCAGCTCCTGAGCATGATATACCTGAATTGCAGGTCTCCCGGGATAATTTTGGTACTTCACATTTGAGAGATCCCACTCTTGCTAATGTTCGTGAAAGTGTGACAGTCGTAAATAGTGTGCCTCAGGAACTGGATGCTGACCACCGATTTCCCCATTTTGCCATGAATAATGACCTCTTGTATCGGGTTGCAAAAAGTAATGGGGAAATTGTGGAGCAGCTTCTCGTGCCTAAGCCATACCGCCGCATGGTACTTGATATGGCCCATAATCATGTACTTGGGGGACACCTAGGGTCTGAGAAAACACAGGAGAGGATTCTCCAAAGGTTTTATTGGCCGGGCGTGTATAAGGAAGTGAAGGGCTACTGTGCTTCCTGTCCTACATGTCAGGCACATGCCCCAACCCCACATTTCCGTAGTCCCTTGGTTCCACTGCCCATCATTGAAGTACCTTTTGAAAGGATTGCTATAGACTTGGTCGGTCCAATAGCCAAGTCAGCTAGAGGTCACCAATATATCCTGGTTGTTTTAGATTATGCTACTTGCTATCCTGAGTCGGTTCCTTTGCGTAATACTGCATCAAAGAGTATTGCCTGTGAGTTGTTCTATATGTTTTCAAGAACAGGCATGCCTAAAGAAATAGTGACCAACCAGGGCACACCATTCATGTCAAAGGTGATGAAAGAGCTGTGCGAGCTATTTAAAATTACCCACATACGGACCTCTTTGTATCACCCCCAGACAGATGGGTTAGTGGAACGCTTTAACAAAACTCTTAAACACATGCTTAAAAAAGTGGTAGAAAAAGATGGTCGTGATTGGGACTGCCTGTTGCCATATCTGATGTTCTTTATTAGGGAAGTTCCACAAGCTTCTACAGGTTTTTCCCCTTTTGAGTTAGTCTATGTTAGACACCTCAGAGGCTTACTAGATATAGCCAAGGAAACATGGGAAACTGAGGCTTCCCCATACAAAAGTGTCATAGAGCATGTAGCTCAAATGCAAGACCGTATTGCAACAGTCATGCCAGTGGTAAAAGAACATCTGAAAAAAGCACAAGAGGCCCAAAGCAGAATTTACAATCGTTCTGCCAGAATCCGAGAATTTAGCCCAGGGGATAGAGTACTTATATGGGTGCCGACGGTGGAAAGAAAATTCTTAGTGAAGTGGCAAGGCCCATATGAAATTGTGAAAAAAGTAGGGCCAGTGAACTATAAGGTGCACCAACCAGGGAAAAGGAAGCCATTTCAAATTTACCATGTAAATTTGATCAAGCCCTGGACCCAGAGGGAAACCTTAGTGGCCTCAAATGCAGAATTGGATGATTCGTTGCCACCAATCCCTCCAGTCCATATAAATGAGACTCTGTCAGCGCCCCAACAACAAGAGGCAAAAGAGCTCCTGCAGAGAAATAAACGTAAGTTCTCTGATCTTCCAGGGTGTACACACCTAGTAGAGCACTGTGTGGAGACGGAACCTGGGCGGAAAATAAACCTCAAACCTTATAGAATACCAGAGGCACGTAGGGAGGTACTGTCAGCTGAGGTTAAACGCATGCTGGAGTTAAATGTGATTGAGGAGTCTAAAAGTGACTGGTCTAACCCAATTGTCTTGATACCAAAGCCCAATGGTACCTGGCGATTCTGTAATGATTTTAGAGAATTAAATGAAATTTCAAAGTTTGATGCTTATCCAATGCCCAGAGTAGATGAGCTTATTGAGAAGATGGGTAATGCGAGATACATAACCATACTGGATCTCACAAAAGGTTACTGGCAAATACCTTTGTCTGAGGAAGCCAAAGAGAAAACTGCCTTTGCTGTACCAGAAGGATTGTTCCAGTACAAGGTTATGCCATTTGGGTTGCATGGAGCTCCTGCTACTTTTCAGAGGTTGATGGACCAAATCTTGCGTGACTACGCAGCGGCTTACCTGGACGATGTAGTCATTCATAGCCCAAACTGGGGAAGTCACCTCTGTAATGTACAGGCATTACTAGACTCCATAAGCGAGGCAGGCCTTACTATTAACTCTGAGAAATGTGCTTTAGGGCTAGAAGAAGCCAAGTACCTGGGCTATGTAATTGGCAAAGGAGTAATAAAGCCCCAAATCAATAAGGTGGAGGCAATACAGAACTGGCCAAGGTCAACCAAAAAACAAGTCCGGGCGTTTCTTGGAATTGCTGGCTACTATCGTAGGTTTGTGCCAAATTTTGCCTCTATTGCAGCTCCTCTCACTGACCTGACGAAAGGTGGGAAGTCAGTGATGATCCATTGGACACTAGAAGCAGAGGAGGCATTCCAGAGGCTAAAGTTAGCTCTATGCCAACAGCCAGTCCTGATAACCCCTGATTTTAGGAAGGAGTTCCTGGTGCAGACAGATGCCTCGGATGCAGGTCTTCGAGCGGTGCTGTCCCAGGTTATAAATGGAGAAGAGCATCCAGTGATGTACCTGAGCAGGAAGCTGTCCCCTGCTGAGAAAAACTATGCCATTGTGGAAAGGGAGTGCTTTGCTATTAAGTGGGCACTGGATGCCCTAAAATATTACCTCCTAGGCAGAAAGTTTAAGTTGATAACTGAAAATGCCCCTCTCACTTGGATGAAAATGAATAAGTATAGAAATGCTAGGGTTACCAGATGGTTTCTGTCCTTGCAAAATTTTATTTTCAGTGTAGAGCACAGACCAGGGAAGTTGTTGGGAAATGCTCATGCTCTCCGGTCTCCGGTCTGGAAAAGAGGGGGGGGGGGGGATATGTAAGCCGATGACTGTAAAAATATTGGAAGGGATGTATATCTCATCCAGGTTGCTCAGATGGGTGAGATGAGGGAAATCCAGAAAGTTTGCTCTCAGCAGACAACTATGTTTGCTGAGCATTATTTAAGTGCTGTGCACTGGGCTGGATTTTTTATGGAATGGCGGGTAGGTTGGTAGTGGGACCTGCCATTCCCAGCCCCTTCAGTCCACACCTTGTGGACACTCCTGGAAGAAACCCAGCTGACTGAGATCTCCTCGTTAAGGGGATATAAGAAGTCTGCTAGGAGAGCAGACTGTGGCAGAGCTTGGCTGGAAAGCCACAAAGAAAGTGGCTACTGCTGGAAGACAATCTGACTGTTTGAACTTTTTCCTATTCTAGGTGAGGTAACTTATTTCTGTTCAGTTAGAGCCCAGACGGGCAGGTATTTATTTTTTCGGTTTCTGTTATGTTGTATGTACCAAGGAGTGTTTTGAGTGAATAAAACTCAATACTTGGACTAATACCTTGGAGTCTATGTTCATGTCAGCCCACCCAGCACCCCAGATCCTGATTTTAGTTAACACTAATAAACACTAGTGCCACTGGCAGCCATGCATGCTCAAGCCATCACACTGCCTCTGTCGTGTTTTACAGATGATGTAGTATGCTTTAGATCATGAGCTGTACCATGCCTTCGCCATACTTTTTTCTTTCCATCATTCTGGTAGAGGTTGATCTTGGTTTCATCTGTCCAAAGAATGTACTTCCAGAACTGTGATGGCTTTTTTAGATGTTTTTTAGCAAAGTCCAATCTAGCCTTTTTACTCTTGAGGCTTATGAGTGGCTTGCACCATGCAATGAATCCTCTGTATTTATTTTCATGCAGTCTTCTCTTTATGGTAGATTTGGATATTGATACGTCTACATCCTGGAGACTGTGTTCACTTGGTTGGCTGTTGTGAAGGGTTTCTCTTCATCATGGAAATTATTCTGCGATCATCCACCACTGTTGTCTTCTGTGGGTGTCAAGGTCTTTTTCTCTCAGGATGTACCAAACTGTAGATTTTGCCACTCCTAATATTGTAGCAGTTTCTCGGATGGGTTTTTTTCTGTTTTCGCAGCTTAAGGATCGCTTTTTTCACCTGCATGGAGAGCTCCTTTGACCGCATGTTTTCTTCACAGCAAAATCTTCCAAATGCAAGCACCAGACCTCAAATTAACTCCAGGCTTTTTATCTGCTTAATTGAGAATGACATAACAAAGGATTTGCCCACACCTGCCCATGAAACAGCCTTTGAGTCAATTGTCCAATTACTTTTGGTCCCTTTAAAAGGGTGGCACAGGTTAAGGAGCTGAAACTCCTAAACCTTTCATCCAATTTTAATGTGAATCCCTCAAATGAAAGCTGAAAGTCTGGACTTTATGTCCATGTCCATTATATAACTATAACTTGAATATGTTTCAGTAAACAGGTAAAAAAAAAAACTAAATTTGTGTCAGTGTCCAAATATATATGGACCTAACTGCATACCTGAGTTAGAATATTGGTTATAGCAAATGGTTCTTCCATTTTGGGAGTTCCCCCAGCTCTGGTATATAAAAATTTGTAATGACTTGCATTACTTGTAATTTTATGTTTATGATCAACTTGTGGGAGGTGTTATTACATCAATATAAGAAGGAGAGTAAGCTCATTGGTCTACTGTATTATGGCCATGGGACTTTTTATGCCAGGTGATTAGGTTAAGTTTAGTTTCTCCTGTGTTACATTTCAATTTTCCCACCACAATGTCATCTGGGCATTTAACATATAATATAAAAGGGTGCAAATTTATTAGTCCAATATGGTCATGTGACCCTGTGAAAGATCCTCAGTGCCCCAACACCGCTTTGGCCACACCTGAGACTTCTTTCATAAAATCCACAATCACTGCCAGTGAGTGCTGGGTTCACAAGATAAATACAAGACAAGCTTTCTAAATTTTATATATTTATTAACCCCTAAATGGTTCGGTATTAACATCTAACACATGCAGTTCAGAACAGATATATAGATATATGCAAGCATTAACAG
Organism: Leptodactylus fallax; assembly: GCA_947044405.1. Taxonomy (NCBI): domain Eukaryota; kingdom Metazoa; phylum Chordata; class Amphibia; order Anura; family Leptodactylidae; genus Leptodactylus; species Leptodactylus fallax. The sequence goes on along the minus strand of CAMRHE010000074.1, from coordinate 4,353,042 downwards.
TTCCTAGTTACAAGATACAGTGCAATAAAATAAAAGGGAATAAAAGTGAAATAATTACTTTACCACACATCTCCTTGATGTGGTTCTGTAGTCCAACACTCACACATGCTCTGGTATGTGTGAATAACCAGTGGAGGCTTCTAGCAGCAGCATCACAGCCTGCATGCTCTTCACAGTATATCCAGTAGTCTCTGCACAGTATTCTCTCAGTGGTAGTCTCAGCCCAATCTCTTCCCACTGACCTCTTACCTCATCTTTTATACCCTTGATTACACCACCCAGAATGAGGTCACCGGCAACAGCAAGTCTGATTGACTAACGCACTCAAGTCCAGATCCTTTGTAAGGAGATAGGATTAAGTGAAATGATACAATGTTATCAACCATGTCTGATCTAACAGCCCAGGCTGAACAATGCATGTTTATTTGATCACTCAGGCTTTGTAGGAATTCAATAGAGCCTTTCTGGGATGGATACAAAGCCCTATTGTTCCATTGTTGCCACTACTGACCACTTACACCTATGATTAGAGCTGCGCACATTATGAGTAAATGGAACTAAGAGAGAAATACGCTACCCAGAGATCAAAATACAGCTTTGAGTTATAGCCATATTTAAGCGGAATCATCACACCTCCCCCTTTTAGATGGGGCTTGCAGGAAGTAGGGGCCTGTGCCCCTCTTCTGAGAGCACCTCTGCCGCTTCAGCTCCTCAGGCTCTGGCCCCAAGGCTTCCTCATCCCCCCTCCCCCCGGGGTCCCAGCAGACTCAGGCCTTGTCAGACTCCGAGGGTGGTTGAGCGGCACGCACCTTCAATATGTCCAGACTAGGGTCAGCTTGGACAGCATCTCTGAACTCTTGGCTGGAGTGAGACAAAAGAGAGGTGCATGTTACATAGCTGCCGGACCCTTCTGGCTCTCTAGTCTGACTAGGGACTCTTCTAAGGCTCAGGGCCTGAGCCACGTACACTTGGCTACCTCCCGCCTGTTCTGGGTCCGCTTTCTGAGTGCTGGCATCCTGTGGAGCCACACTCATAACCCCAAGTCTTTGGGATACCAGTTCAGAGACCCCATCCCGGCGGTCTCTCAGGGTCTCTCTCACACTAGCCGCTAGTTGGGAGAGTTCTAGGGGATTCTGCACCTCCCCCTTTGCTTCCAAACCTAGGGGCACCTCTGGTTCTGGCACAGGTATGTTTGGACCCTGTTTCTCCTGTACTCGGGTGGGTGATGGTGATACCTTGGGCAAATGACTGAGATCATGCTTCCCCAAACCATCCCCCCACAATACATTGACAGGTAATACATTTGACATACCCCCTTCTTGGATCACACCTCCAGTAGCCCCTGCCATCTGCACTTGGGCCATGGGCACTCCTGGAATAGAACTGGACAGAAGAGACGTGTATGTCTCATACCGGCCAGACTCCTCCGGCTTCAAGGGAGTGAGGCTAGTAATGGCGGTCTCAGCACCGACTCCAGGTGGTGTAGGTAACGGTTCAAGGGTCAGAACGCCCTCCACCCTTGTAGCACTCTGGCTGCGGGCTAACACCGCACTACCAGCAGTCCGTCCCTCACCTGGATCGACCATGAGATCCACATAGCCTACCTGACCACCTGGCACATGGTCAGCAGTTGGGTGCTTATCGGATGCACTGGGCGAAATATTAGAAGTCGCTTCCAGTGACTCAGAAGAGCTACCCTGTACACTTTCACAACAAGTATTGGCAATTACATTGACAGTACCTTCATTAGCAATTGTTAATTCACACCGGGCCTCAATGAGATCTGCAGTAGACATATTAACAAGCTGGGAGGGAGACGCCCCCAGCAGATGTGGGTGTGTCTACAGACAAAGTCTCACTGGCTCCTAGCACGGGTGTGAACAAAGCATCAATAACATTTTTGCTGAGTTGGGTTGCAGGAAGCTCATTTGCATCTTCCCTGCTCTCAGCTGAAGGCAACTCATTAGCATTTACACTTACTGCCATGGGAAGTATCTCAGAGGGGGGGTTACAGGCCCTCTCTGCAGATAGGACAGACACATTATCAACATTAATCATAGACAGTTTATCACAGTAAATTGGGGTGCTCCCCACCCTATATTGGGACATCATAGGTCCTAAATCAGTTCCCAACCGTACATTAGCAGGCAAATCAGTTATTAGTCCCACAGTCCGCATTCCTTTTCCTGCACCCCAGTCCAGATACACAGATGGGCCACCTGCTGTGGCTTGGGAAGCAGGGAAGTTCTCAGGGCGGTTGGGGCACTCCTCCTTGAAATGTCCTGTCTGGTTACCAGCATGGCCCCGCTGCACCTCCCCTTGGGGTTTGGGGAAGGTCACTAGGTTGCCCAGAGTTCTTGGGACAGGGGAGGGACCACCCGGGGCATAGTTTGTCTCACCCGACCTGACCACAGACGGCTGTGGTGAACTCCGGCCTGGCTTCTCCTTCCAAATTGAGGGTCTCTGCAGGGTTGTTGGAGTTTGCGCCTGCTGGGAGATTTCCAGCCTCTTCAGCTCAAGCCGATACTCCCTCTTGGCCTGTCGCTCAGCAGCCTCCCTCTCTCTCTCTGCCTGTCACTCAGCAGCCTGTCGTTCTTGTTCTACAGCTTCCTGAAAACGGCACATCACCTGCTGGTATATGTTAGGGTCACTGGTGCCTATTTGCTGCAGGGCCATTTGCCAGTAGGAAGCCATTCCCCCGACAAGGCTGGGGCTACTGGTCCCTCCTGGTGAAGTAATCCTTGGGACCGGGCTGCTTGCCGCACTTCCTGGCCTAGCCCCAAAATCAGGACTCTGCTCGATTCTCTGCATGGCTGTGGCTGCCTCCATTTTAGTCATACGCTCCGGATCTCCAAAAGCCTGGTTCTGCAGTTCTGGGGCTCTGATTCTGAGCCCACTAGCCATCCACTGGTATTTGCCAAATAAAAGATAGGATAGAATACAAAGAGTAAGGGAGAGGAACAGCACTGTATCAAACTTTCACTGTATCTTAATGCTTGCTTTAATACCGAGCTTGTCTCATAGGATTACTACAATCCCCAGCGTCTGAGTGATAAAGGTCACCAACACACGCTGTTTATCCTAAGATCCCACTACGCTGCCACCAATGTGAAAGATCCTCAGTGCGCCAACACCACGTTGGCCCACACCTGAGTCTTCTTTCAGAAAAAACCACACTCACCGCCAGTGAGTGTTGGGTTCACAAGATAAATACAAGACAAGCTTTCTAAATTTTATATATTTATTAACCCCTAAATGGGTCGGTATTAACATCTAACACATGCAGTTCAGAACAGATATGTAGATATATACAAGCATTAACAGTTCCTAGTTACAAGATACAGTGCAATAAAATAAAAGGGAAAAAAAAGTGAAATAATTACTTTACCACACATCTCCTTGATGTGGTTCTGTAGTCCAACACTCACACATGCTCTGGTATGTGTGAATAACCAGTGGAGGCTTCTAGCAGCAGCATCACAGCCTGCATGCTCTTCACAGTATATCCAGTAGTCTCTGCACAGTATTCTCTCAGTGGTAGTCTCAGCCCAATCTCTTCCCACTGACCTCTTACCTCATCTTTTATACCCTTGATTACACCACCCAGAATGAGGTCACCGGCAACAGCAAGTCTGATTGACTAACGCACTGAAGTCCAGATCCTTTGTAAGGAGATAGGATTAAGTGAAATGATACAATGTTATCAACCATGTCTGATCTAACAGCCCAGGCTGAACAATGCATGTTTATTTGATCACTCAGGCTTTGTAGGAATTCAATAGAGCCTTTCTGGGATGGATACAAAGCCCTATTGTTCCATTGTTGCCACTACTGACCACTTACACCTATGATTAGAGCTGAGCACATTATGAGTAAATGGAACTAAGAGAGAAATACGCTACTCAGAGATCAAAATACAGCTTTGAGTTATAGCCATATTTAAGCGGAATCATCACAGACCCTATTGTCAGGTGATCGGGGGAGGTTCTAGTGCAGCTTTTGATTTTACCGTGGCTCTATATTGGGGGCATGCGCATTTGTAATTTCCATAAAGCACGGATCATCTTCAGTTCTTCACTGGGATTTTTCGTATTCAGATGGAAACCGTGTCCAATACGGTCTTGGTGCTCATCGATCAGGTAGAACACTGGCTAATGGTAATATTTATAGGCAGGTTTTTAGTGATACATTGTATTCATATTTTGAATTTATATAAGTAGGTTCATAATACAGCTGGATATTTATTCAATATATCTAAATATATATACAGTGGGGAAAAAAGTATGTAGTCAGCCACCAATTGTGCAAGTTCTCCCACTTAAAAAGATGAGAGAGGCCTGTAATTGACATCATAGGTAGACCTCAACTATGAGAGACAAAATGAGAAAACGAATCCAGAAAATCACGTTGTCTGATTTTTAAAGAATTTATTTGCAAATTGTAAGTATTTGGTAAATAAAAGTTCATCTCAATACTTTGTTATATATCCTTTGTTGGCAATGACAGAGGTCAAACGTTTTCTGTAAATCTTCACAAGGTTGGCACACACTGTTGCTGGTATGTTGCCCCATTCCTCCATGCAGATCTCCTCTAGAGCTGTGATGTTTTGGGGCTGTTGCTAGGCAACACGGACTTTCAACTCCCTCCAAAGGTTTGCTATGGGATAGAGATCTGGAGACTGGCTAGGCCACTCCAGGACCTTGAAATGCTTCTTATGAAGCCACTCCTTCGTTGCCCTGACAGTGTGCTTGGGATCATTATCATGCTGAAAGACCCAGCCAAGTTTCATCTTCAATGCCCTTGCTGATGGAAGGAGGTTTGCACTCAAAATCTCACGATACATGGCCCCATTCATTCTTTCATGTACACGGATAAGTCGTCCTGGTCCCTTTGAGGAGAAACAGCCCCAAAGCATGATGTTGCCACCCCCATGCTTCACAGTAGGTATGGTATTCTTTGGATGCAACTCAGCATTCACTCTCCTCCAAACACGACGAGTTGTGTTTCAACCAAACAGTTCTACTTTGGTTTCATCTGACCATATGACATTCTCCCAATACTCTTCTGGAACATCCAAATGCTCTCTAGCAAACTTCAGACAGGCCCGGATATGTACTGGTTTAAGCAGGGGAATACGTCTGGCACTGCAGGATCTGAGTCCCTGGTGGCATAGTGTGTTACTGACAGTAGCCTTTGTTACGTTTGTCCCAGCTTTCTGCAGGTCATTCATTAAGTCCCCCCGTGTGGTTCTGGGATTTTTACTCACTGTTCTAGTGATCATTTTGACCCCACGGGGTGAGATCTTGCGTGGAGCTCCTGATCGAGGGAGATTATCAGTGGTCTTGTATGTCTTCCATTTTCTAATTATTGCTCCCACAGTTGATTTCTTCACACCAAGCTGCTTGCCTATTGCAGATTCAGCCTTCCCAGCCTGGTGCAGGTCTACAATTTTGTTTCTGGTGTCCTTCCACAGCTCTTTGGTCTTCACCATAGTGGAGTTTGGAGTGTGACTGTTTGAGGTTGTGGACAGGTGTCTTTTATACTGATAACAATGTCAAACAGGTGCCATTACTACAGGTAATGAGTGGAGGACAGAGGAGCCTCTTAAAGAAGAAGTTACAGGTCTGTGAGAGCCAGAAATCTTGCTTGTTTGTAGGTGACCAAATACTTATTTTCCACCATAATTTGCAAATAAATTCTTAAAAAATCAGACAGTGTGATTTTCTGGATATATTTTCTCATTTTGTCTCTCATAGTTGAGGTCTACCTATGATGTCAATTACAGGCCTCTCTCATCTTTTTAAGTGGGAGAACTTGCACAATTGGTGGCTGACTAAATACTTTTTTTCACCCACTGTATATATATAGTGCAAATACTTAAGAGATAAAAAGCAGAAAAGATGCACTCCTTTTGGGGAACCAGTATAAATATATATTATTTCGGGAGCACACAAATTCCTCTTACATCTTTTTGTGCTCATCTTTACCTATTGTGATAGGCATCAAATGTTCTGGAGGGCACAAAATCACCAGGAGTCAGCGTTCAACTGGTAGACGGCTAAATGGACAAGCCAAAGCTGTATACAGTAAACTTTTTTTACGGAATTGATAATACCCCGAGGAAAAATACACCAGGACTCACATTCCTCAGTAGGATTATGAATTCCAGGTACACAGTATGTCTAGGTACAACACGACTTTATTGGAAGGATTAAGATAACGCGTTTCATGTTATCAAATGGTACCACAAGCTTTCCCCTTCATCAGATCTAAACAAACAACAATAAAAACATATATACACAATTTTTCATATGACTATGCAATTAATAAAATAAATGGATGATAGTATTGGTATGATGATTTTAAAAAGCACTGAATATGTGCTTGTACAATAATATATGCACGGTAATGTAAAATAAATATAATAAAAGCACTACTTATATATATACAAATCCTTGTGTAGGCAAATAGTAACCGCATGGTGGCTATATATATATATATGAGTGTTATCGTATCATATGACCACATAATGTCGTAATATATGTTATTTTTTTAAAGCACACAGGAGTTTGTTTTATATGTGTGTCAGTTAATGTACTGGTCTATTTATTAGTATGTGTACCAATATTATATATATTTCTTTTGAGGTTGTTGCTTCAAAATACTGAAATACTAATAACATATGCGTGTGCCTTATATATTTTGGCAAGAACAATGATGGAATATATATTACATTCTTAGTGTAATCTAATCTTGCTCTGATTTTTCCATGTGCTGGATTATCCTGTGTGATCTTGGATACCTCTAAACTATAGCTGTATTTATTTATTTTTATTTATTATTCTTACTTATATAGCGACATCATATTCTGCAGCACTTTTACAGACATTGTGGTCACTGTCCCATATAGGGCTCACAATCTATATTCCCTATCAGCATGTCTTTGGAGTGTGGGAGGAAACCAGAGTACCTGGAGGAGACCCACGCAAACACAGGGAGAACATACAAGCTGTATTTATAGTATAAAAAAATATTACCACCACATAGTGAATACAGCATTGGCATGAAAGCTTGAAGACTTCTTACAGCTAGTATTGGGCTATGCAGAGTTTGCTGAACAGTCATCTTTGCCTCTGCCACTTTGCAGGGACTGTAAAATGCCGCAGAGTTTTCAGACACTAAACTGATTGTTCATACTGGATGATTTACAGGATAGGTAGCAGTATGTGATCTAGTGGATAGGTCATTAGTATGATAAATCAGTTTGGGGCTGGATAACCCATTTAGACTAAGACCCCGAATTGCGAAAAAGCAGCTTTTTTGTTGCAGATGTTGTTGATTTTTTTGAGCCAAACCTAGTACTGGATACAGAAGGAATGGGAAATATCTAGGAAATACTTCTTCGTTCTGCTGAATCCACTCCTGGCTTTGGCTCAAAAAACTGCAGCAAAATCTGCAAAAACAAAAAAAAAAGCTGCTTTTCTGCAATGTGAGGCCTTAGCATTAAAGTGATGATACACCCAGTCACTAGAGAAGCACCAACTATACAGCCCAAGTCTAAATTATATTTTCCTAAAAATGTTTAAGACATAAATGGCTATAAACAGTTAGGGTCACAGTAAACATAGCCCTTAGATGTATCCAGCATGTTGAAAATGTAGATCAGGAGGAATCCTAATAATGAGAAAACATATCCGCATATTCTTATAATGCTATTGGTCGTATACACTTTAACTAGCCAACAAACTTGTTATCCCACTGATTTACAGCCTTTGCCAATTGCCACACAAAGGAACTAGTCCCCAGCATTATGGAACATACAAATGCTACAATTGACCTGTCAACCACCCGGCTTGTAAATTGAAATGGCCAATATACTTATTATTGAAAAGGTACATCTTCACATTTCCTTCCTTTTATGAAGTCATCTGAAGGCATTCATTATTCATGAGCTAATATCACGTAGTATCAGTGATTCCAAATATCCTGCTGTTTTTCTGGAGCTCATACTCGAATCTGAATGTACCTTATGTGGTACTAGCTTACATTAAAGAGATAAAAGGTCATTTATACCCACACCATTCAGAGTTATAATGTTAGACTGGTGCTTTATTATCTGTTTAGAGCCTTTGAGTCCAAACAATGTTTAATTTCTTTTTATCATGAATTCCAAACCATTACAAATCAGATGATTATAGCCAAGGCTCAATTCACTTCATGTCTGTAAAGCATTACTGAATGTGTCAATGTGACCATAGATGTTAATAGCCAATTCAATAGCCTATAACAAAATGGTCTTCTTTTGGCACATGTGTGGCTGAAATTCATTGGGATCACATAGTCACAGTTGTATTGTAAAGATTCCCATTGATCCAGGCATCACAGACTATTGTTTTCTGGACAAGGGTTCTAGACAAAAAATTAAGATCTGACACATTGGAAAACATTAAAAGGGTTGTAGCAAGTTGACAACTTATCACCAATCCACAGAATAGGTGATACATATAATATCAGTGGTCTGGGGTCTCTTGAAGCCCCATCTGAATGGAGCAGTGGTCACATAGGCATTCTATGCCGCCATTCATCTCTGTAGTTCATAAGAATCACTGTATTATTATTATTATTATTATTATTATTATTGTTTATTTATATAGCACCATTAATTCCATGGTGCTTTACATTTGCGGATTTACAGTGATGGCCAAAAGTATTGGCACCCCTGCAATTCTGTCAGATAATACTCAATTTCTTCCAGAAAATGATTGCAATCACAAATGTTTTGGTAATAATATCTTCATTTAATTTGTCTTCAATGGAAAACCACAAAAAGAATTGTCAAAAAGCCAAATTGGATATAATTCCACACCAAACATAAAAAAGGGGGTGGACAAAAGTATTGGCACCCTTTGAAAAATCATGTGATGCTTCTCTAATTTGTGTAATTAACAGCACCTGTTACTTACCTGTGGCACATAACAGGTGGTGGCAATAACTAAATCACACTTGCAGCCAGTTGAAATGGATTAAAGTTGACTCAACCTCTGTCCTGTGTCCTTGTGTGTACCACATTGAGCATGGAGAAAAGAAAGAAGACCAAAGAACTGTCTGAGGACTTGAGAAGCAAAATTGTGAGGCAGCATGAGCAATCTCAAGGCTACAAGTCCATCTCCAAAGACCTGAATGTTCCTGTGTCTACCGTGCGCAGTGTCATCAAGAAGTTTAAAGCCCATGGCACTGTGGCTAACCTCCCTAGATGTGGACGGAAAAGAAAAATTGACGAGAGATTTCAACGAAAGATTGTGCGGATGGTGGCTAAAGAACCTCGACTAACATCCAAACAAGTTCTAGCTGCCCTGCAGTCCGAGGGTACAACAGTGTCAACCCGTACTATCCGTCGGCGTCTGAATGAAAAGGGACTCTATGGTAGGATACCCAGGAAGACCCCACTTCTGACCCAGAGACATAAAAAAGCCAGGCTGGAGTTTGCCAAAACTTACCTGAGAAAGCCAAAAACTTTTTGGAAGAATGTTCTCTGGTCAGATGAGACAAAAGTAGAGCTTTTTGGGAAAAGGCATCAACATAGAGTTTACAGGAAAAAAAAAAGAGGCCTTCAAATAAAAGAACACGGTCCCTACAGTCAAACATGGCAGAGGTTCCCTGATGTTTTGGGGTTGCTTTTCTGCCTCTGGCACTGGACTGCTTGACCGTGTGCATGGCATTATGAAGTCTGAAGACTACCAACAAATTTTGCAGCATAATGTAGGGCCCAGTGTGAGAAAGCTGGGTCCCCCTCAGAGGTCATGGGTCTTCCAGCAAGACAATGACCCAAAACACACTTCAAAAAGCACTAGAAAATGGTTTGAGAGAAAGCACTGGAGACTTCTAAAGTGGCCAGCACCTGAATCCCATAGAACACCTGTGGAGAGATCTCAAAATGGCAGTTTGGAAAAGGCACCCTTCAAATCTCAGGGACCTGGAGAAATTTGGCAAAGAAGAATGGTCTAAAATTCCAGCAGAGCATTGTAAGAAACTCATTGATGGTTACCGGAAGTGGTTGTTCGCAGTTATTTTGTCTAAAGGTTGTGCTACCAAGTATTAGGCTGAGGGTGCCAATACTTTTGTCCGGCCCATTTTTGGAGTTTTGTGTAAAATGATCAATGATTTGACTTTTTTTTTCATTCTCTTTTATGTTTTTTCATTGCAAGCAAAATAAATGAAGATATTATTACCAAAGCATTTGTGATTGCAATCATTTTCTGGAAGAAATTGAGTATTATCTGACAGAATTGCAGGGGTGCCAATACTTTTGGCCAGAACTGTACATACGGTACACCAGATATACAAACAGATAATGCTAACAGAGACTAACTGGTACAGTGGGATAGAGGGCCCTGCCCGCAAGGGCTTACAGTCTATAAGGGAAGAGGGATAGAGACAGAAGGTGGGGGTAGAGGCTGTACAGGTGGTGATGTGGTGACAGTAGCGTTATTGGAGGTTGTAGGCTTTCTTGAATAGGTGAGTCTTCAGGGCCTTCTTGAAGTTTGTGACTGTGGGGGACAGTCTTATGTGTCTTGGTAATGTGTTCCAGAGTATGGGGGATGCCCGGGAGAAGTCTTGGAGTTGATTGTGTGAAGAGCGGAGCAGAGTAAGAGGTCTTTGGAGGATCAGAGGTTACGTGTGGGCAGGCAGCGGGAGATTAGGTTGGAGATGTATGGAGGGGACAGGTTGTGGATGGCTTTGTATGTCAGCGTTAGTAATTTGAACTCTATTTGCTGGGAGACGGGGAGCCAGTGAAGGGATTGGCAGAGGGGAGCGGCCGATGAAGAACGGGGGGAGAGGTGTATTAGGCGAGCAGCACAGTTTAAAGTGGACTGGAGGGGGGCGAGGGTGTTAGCTGGGAGGCCATAGAGAAGGGTGTTACAGTAGTCTAGGCAGGAGATTATGAGGGCGTGGACTAGCATCTTTGTAGTTTCAGGGGTGAGGAAAGAGCGGATTCGGTGGATGTTCTTGAGTTGGAGGCGGCAGGAGGTGTTGAGGGTTTGAATATGCGACTTGAAGGATAGGTCAGAGTCTAGGGTTATCCCAAGGCAGCGGGCCTGTGGGACTGGGGTGAGAGTGGTTCCATTAATTTTGATAGATGGGTCAGGTAGGGGGGCCGTGCAAGTTGGGGTGAAGATTATGAATTCCGTTTTCTCCATGTTGAGTTTGAGAAAGTGGGAGGAGAGAAAGGAGGCTACGGCTGCTAGACATTCTGGGACTCTAGACAACAGGGAGGTAATGTCTGGTCCAGAGAGATATATTTGGGTGTCGTCAGCATAGCAATGGTAATGGAAACCATGGGATTCTTTGAGTTGGCCAAGGCCTAGGGTGTAGATTGAGAACAGGAGGAGTCCTAGGACGAAGCCTTGGGGGACACCTACAGAAAGAGGGTGTGGCGGTGAGGTGGTGAGTGAGAGGGAGACGCTGAATGTGCGGTTGGTGAGATATGAGGAGATCCAGGAAAGGGCCATATCTGAGATGCCAAGAGATGAGAGAGTTTCAAGCAGGAGGGAATGGTCGACTGTATCAAAGGCAGAGGAGAGGTCGAGGAGGAGGAGGACAGAATAATGACATTTGGCTTTGGCGGTTAGAAGGTCGTTAGTGACCTTGGTTAGGGCAGTTTCTGTGGAGTAATGGGGTCTGAATCCTGACTGTAGTCTGTCAAGAAGCATATTGGACGAGAGGTAGGAGGATAGTTCGGAATGGACGTGTTGCTCTAGTAGTTTTGATGACACGGGAGCAGTGAGATGGGGCGATAGTTGGCTGGAGAGGACGGGTCCAGGGAGGGTTTCTTAAGTATAGGTGTGACAGTAGTATGTTTGAAGGCGGAAGGGAAGGATCCATTGGTTAGGGATAGGTTGAAGAGATGGGTTAAGGCAGGAGTAATGTCTTCCGAGAGTTTTGGGATGAGATGTGACTGGATTGGGTCGAGTGCACAGGAGGTGAGGTGTGATTTAGAGATTAGGGTAGAGAGCTTTTCATCAGTAACGGTGGAGAAACAGGTTAAAGATGATGAGCACCGAGCAATTGGATAGAGTGGTTGTTGGGGGTGTAGGGTGAGACTGTCTCTGATGGTGTTGATTTAGCTTTTGAAATAAGAGGCAAAGTCATCAGCTGTGATAAGTGATGTTGGAGGGGGTGCAGGAGGACGGAGGAGGGAGTTGAAGGTAGTGAATAGCTGTTTGGGGTTGCGGGATAGGGCAGATATTAGTGTGGTGAAGTAGACCTGCTTTGCAGAGGTGAGTGCGTTCTTGAATGTGAGAACTGCCTCTTTATACCTGATGAAGTCCTCCTGGGATTGGTTTTTCTTCCAGAGGCGTTCTGCAACCCGTGAGGCACGTCTCAGTTTTTTAGTCAGATCAGTGTGCCAGGGCTGCCTATTGATCGGCCAGGTTCTGTGTTAGTGAAAGGGACCACAGAGTCAAGGGCTGAAGTAATGGTGGTGTTGTAGAAGTCAGCAGCGGTATCTGCGTCCTGGAGTGAGGATATGTCAGCGAGCGATCGAAGAGAGTCTGAGAGCGTGCGGATGTCAAGGCGATTAAGGTTCCTGTGGGGACGTGTTGGTTTAGGGGTTTGGGGTTCAATTACAGAGGAGAGGGCAGAGAATGTCAGCAGGTTGTGATCGGAAAGCGTGGACGGAGAGTTAGAGAGATTGACTAGAGGGCAGAGGCGGGTGAATATGAGGTCCAGTGTGTGCCCCTTTGTGTGGATGGCAGAGGAGGACCATTGAGAGAGGTTAAAGGAGGTAGTGAGTGACAAGAGACTGGAAGTGGCGGGGTGGGATGTGTTAATGGGGATGTTGAAATCACCCATGATGATGGTGGGGGTGTCTGTGAATAGGAAGTGCATTAGCCAGGTGGTGAAGTGGTCAATAAAGGCAGTAGTAGGTCCTGGCGGTCGATATATGACGGCCAGTTGAAGGTTGGAGGGTGAGTAAATGCGGACAGAGTGCACTTCAAAGGTGGGGAGGGTAAGAGCAGGTGGCGGGTGGATTGGGGCAAAGGAGCAATTGTCAGACAAGAGTACGCCTACGCCTACACCGGGTTTATTGTTGGGCGGGGAGCGTGTGAGAATTGCAGACCTCCATAGGAGAGGGGAGGGGAGGTGGTGTCGGAGGGTGTTATCCACGTTTCTGTGAGACCTAGAATGATAATTTATGAGAAATGAAGAGGTCGTGGATGTAGTCAAGTTTTTTGCGTACAGAGGGAGCATTTCATAGTGCGCCGGGAAGTCTGTGGGGAGGGGCAGGAGCAGGTGAGATAGGTGTAAGATTTAGGGGGTTCTGTGCGCTGGTGGTGGTTGTGCGGAAAGATCTGACAGCAGGGAGGTGCTGGGGGCGGTCCAGGATTAGGGGATATGTCGCCAGAAGTGAGGAGTAGCAGGGAGAGGGATAGTAGGTGTAAGTAGGAGAGAGTGTGGGGTGGTTGTATGTGTCTGGGGCGGAAAGCTTGTAGGTGTGTGAGTAGCTGCGCAGAGGTCAGATGGTGGGGTAGGATAGATGGAGATATAAAGATATGCTTAGTGACATGGCTAGTTTGAGGTGGCAAAGTGGTTTTTACAAGTATGGGAAGAACAACAGTGATTATACTGAGAAGCATTTCTATACTTTATAACTAAGTGTCCTATTAGTGGCGAGTTACCTTTTGTTCCTTTCTGGTGCAAGTCTGGCCTAAGTCTGGTCTATACACTTAGAAACTGCACTTGGAACTGCGCTGACCATGTCATCGCTGACCACAGGCTGCAGATTTATAACTGGTAATACATTTGTTTCATGTGTGTCAGGTGTGAATAGGGGGTGTGGATACAGCAGATAGAATCAGACGTCAGGAAGGCATAGGTGAGAAACGGCAGGGGAAGGAGACAGACAGTGGTTTCAAAGTTAATGCATTAACAAAGTGTAAGACACATACCAGCAGATAGATAGATAGATAGATATATTTAACACAGCAGTAGATGTAGATTTGTATGGAGGGGTAGGATCAGTATATAGTTCCAGGTGGAAGACACGTACCAGCAGATAGATAGATAGATATATTTAACACAGCAGTAGATGTAGATTTGTATGGAGGGGTAGGATCAGTATATAGTTCCAGGTGGAAGACACGTACCAGCAGATAGATAGATAGATATATTTAACACAGCAGTAGATGTAGATTTGTATGTACACACTGTATGTACACTGTATGTACACTGTACACACCATTAGGTTCTTTAGCAAAATAGTGCAAACATTTATTTTCCGTTTTTTCTAGAATCAAGGAACTGGTTTTATACTTTACAACGCCATGTAATAAATGATAGCAGAAAGTATTGTAGGATGTACTCTGATTGATCCTACAATACTTTCTGCTATCATTTATTATATGGCGTTGTGATGTATAAAACCAGTTCCTTGATTCTGGAAAAAATGGAAAATAAATGTTTGTACTATTTTGCTAAAGAACCCAACGGTGTGTGCAGTGATTCTTATGAACTGTAAAACAGGATTGGAGAACCCCTCAACTAGCTCCACCACTACCTACACAGAGTGTGCGGTACCAGTGAAATATAAATTCATCTCTGTAGGACTGCAAAAGATAGTCAACTGCTGTGTTCAGTGGTGGTCCCAGCAGTTGGACCCTCACTGATCAGACACTTACCACATATCTTGTCAACATAACCCGAAGTCCCCTATATCCCCAGGTAGAGAAATAGATCTCTGGCGCTACCCTCTCAGTTCAAAGTAACAGGATGATTCAGGCAGAAGTATCCAGATAATTGCTTTGATTTTTAAGGGTATGGTCATATGGCAGAAATGGGAGACAAATTTCAGGCAGATTTCCCCTTCAAATTCTTCCTCTTCCACCCCTTCGGCTTTCCGCCACACCTTTCACCCGCTGATTAGACTCAGATGAATGAGTGTAATCGGTAGAGTGGCTCATGCTGCAGGTTCTGCGGCAGACTCAATGGCAAGGTTGAGCAGGATGCTTATTTTCAGAAACCTACTTTGGTCTCTGCCTTCCATTGAATACAATGGAAGGCAGAATCAGGGCGAAATTTGGTGCTGATTTTGAGGTGGAAGTCTCATATACACAGCAACATGTTTCGGACTAACAATCATGTCTTATTTGGCTTGGAAAAGGGGTTGTTACTTCAAGCACGTTGCTTTTTAAATAAGGATATCCGGATACTCCTGTCTGAATCATCAGGTTACTGTCACCTGTTTGCTTAGCCTAATATAAAGACTAATGGATTTCTATGATGGTTGGAGGTCCCAGTAGTAGTTATGCTTATTCCCCATCCTGTAACATATAAAAAATATATGTCCACAGTGTAGAATACTCATATGAACACATCTGTTGCATTTATGCATTTACTGTAAATTGTAAAATGAAGATAATTGCAGTCATATTATTCTGCACAAGCTCCTCAACCTTCAAGGAAATCCACTCAGCCTGAAGAGACTCCCACTTCTGACACTCCATCAGCTGTGCCCGAGGCCCCCCAGTCAGTCCCTGAAGAAGGGGAGCTGGACAGCAGTTAGGGTGGTTATCTACTCTGGGGAGCAAAGCTGCTGCAGGAGAAAAGCCCCTAAAGCACTTCTAATTTGAATAGGAATTTTCATGGAAATGGAGCTGCAAGGCAGAATAAAAAAGACATCTTTGGAAAGTGTACAAGCAGCCCTACAAGGTACTGTCATTAGTATAATACCGATTTTTCTGCTAACATACTCCCTTTAGACCGGGGCCCTACGTTGCGTAAACGCCGCAGCAAAAAATGCAGCGTTTTACAGTCCCTGCAAAGAGGATGGGAATAGTGAATCACATCCACACTTTGCAGAAAAATATGTGCAGCGGAAATGCTGCGATTTCCAAAGCCGTCGCGGTTTTGAAAATCGAAGTATGTCAATTATACCTACGGAAATGCCGGCAGTTTCCCTATAGGTATAATGGAAGCAGAAAGTCCGCAGATGAAACCTCTGCAGACTTTGTATGAAATGCCCTGCCGGAAAAACCACAATGTGTTTCCACCACAGTTTTTCCCGCAACACTCTTTTGCTGCGGCCAGCAACGTGGGGCCTTATCCTTAAAGAAATATTTTTTGTTATATTTGGGTCATGTATAACTAGTTGTGCCAGGATGTCCTGCTAATAACAGGCTGTGCCAACAAAAAGGAACTGTCCAAACTGGAAAACCCTTAAAACGCACAGCTTTTTGTTCTTTATTCTTTGGAAATGATAAATTGAATAAATTGGTTTCAGGATACAATTTTTTGATTAGTCTAAATGAATGGATACAACATGGCTTATTACTCACCAGCCCTGACTTTATGTAGGTGACATACAGTATTATCATATTGTTATCTTTGTTTTATGTAAAGTTCTTATTCTATGAAAGTCCAAATGAATAACAAAATTAATAAACCGATTGTTGCCATGGGAATATACCAATTTATAACACACAGCGAAGAACCTGAATAGCTCGAGCCTTCCCAGTTATATCATAATGTAGTCATGCAGGGGGCAGTGGTAACAAGCCGAGAGAATTATCCTCACTAATGTTTACTTTCAATGATTCACAGGAATATTTTTTTACCTCTTGTGAGTTTCTATTGTTTAGCTTAGCCTGCTGATGAGAATTTACGTCTTTGGCACTGTGGGAGGATGTTATGCTGCCAAAATTTACTTCTGTCTTGACCCCTTTGCTGCCAATTGTTGCTAAAAACTTAGAGAATAGATTTCAAAGATTTACAATGATTTCTTCTAATGCATTAGCAGAATGCACAGGTAAAAGGGCAAAATGCAACTTCTACTAGGATGTTTAAGTAATTGATTTACACATGCCATATATGGGTTACTTTCTGCCAGGTATAAGAAGTGCGTTGTATAGCATGAGCAACAGTGAAAAAAGAGAGGATGAGGGCACTCAAGGGAGAGAGTAAGGCTTCCATTTAGAATGAAATACTAGACTCATGGTGTGATGGATACAGCTTTCACTCAACAGACCCTATTGACTTAAAGGAGGTTTCATACTGATGATCTATCCACAGGATAGGCCATCAGTATGTGATCTGTGGGGGTCCGACACCCAGACCCTGCACAGATCAGCTGTACTGGCAGCCTCTAATCCCTGGAAGCATTTAGGCTCCTTCTATGCAAGTAAAAGGAGTAGCACTGCAGATCCATCTATTGCATAGTGGTGGTTCTGAGGAAATTGCAGCACCACTCCTATTACTTGAATAGGAGCAGCCTGGCTGCACTCCCCATCCACTGCTTCTGGCACAGTGAATGGGGTGACATTGTGACCATGGGGTTGCCACAACGACAACAGTCAGACACCAAAAGATCAATCAGTGCGTGGTGTCACAGTAACTGAGAGTCAACCTTGCGGTTGCAATGCAATCCCATTTACTTACATTTGTTGTGAATGCAAGGTGACACAGCATGTGTGATGAATGTGTTATGTTTTAGCTAAAGTTGACTAGGCTAAGCTAGGGCTATGGGCTAAGTTCTACCAAACTCAGGGCTAAACATAGACTTTATGCACAGAAATTTTTATATTTTGCCCAGCAAGTGACAAGTGTATTCTTATGGACTGCAGCTGTTTAAACAGATAAAATTAGAAAATCTCATTACAAAATGTTTGTATGTAGCTTTTGCCTATGGGTTTATTCACTGTATTGTAAAAACCTCAACATGGCCTCATTGTATTAATAAACTTGGAAGGGCAGATGGTTGGATTATTTATAGTTCAAGGATTGTTAAAAGGATTTTCCTGATTTGATCACCCATCTTATATTTGCCTTATGAGGTTGTTGTTGGTACTTTTAGTA
Organism: Leptodactylus fallax; assembly: GCA_947044405.1. NCBI lineage: Eukaryota > Metazoa > Chordata > Amphibia > Anura > Leptodactylidae > Leptodactylus > Leptodactylus fallax. Next base: position 4,335,192 of record CAMRHE010000074.1, on the reverse strand, counting down.
TAGCTTGCTTCACCTTCACCTTGATCACACAAGAAATCTAACTAGAACAAGATTCCAAATAAAGAACTCCAAAGGAATACTTTAAATGAACAGGTATATCTACCTTACCTTATCCTGTAGAACACAGAAAGTACAGTGAATGCCTTGACGGGAACCGTAGCAGCAGTGAGAGGATTTAAAGAGGACCTGACAACTTTCCTGACATATTTTATTAAATATTCAGATTCCAGTGAAATAGAAACTTTGGAGAACATTTATTTAGAACTGTGTTTCCTTCTAGTCCTTATGGAAATGTATGAAGACACATCTGTCCCGGTGTTACCATATCTCCAGTCAATAGGGCATGTTCTTACATAGTCTGACACTGTGTAGAGACACAGGCTATAGAAATGGAAATGGTTATCAGTTTTCTCATTCATACATTTCCATGAAGAATATCAGAGGAACTGTTCTATGCAGACGCAAAAGCAAAAAGCAAAACAAAAAAGCACTCCAGACTTGTTATTTCATGAGAATACATAATAGCTGACAGTTGATTCTCTTTGTATGGATTCACATTTAGCTTTTTGCTGTATTTTTGCAATTTTTATTACTTTAAAGGGAACATGTCAGGTGTTTTTTCACCCTAAGTTGGGCCAGCATGTGTAACAGTGATGTAGATATCACGTTAAGGCTGGGGCCCCACGTGGCGAAAAAACTGCTGCATTTTACAGTACCTGCAAAGTGGATGGGATTCTAGTGATTCGCATCCACACATTGCAGGAAAATATGCGCAGTGCATATGCCGCAATTTCCAAAACAGTTGTGGTCTTGGAAATCTCAGCATTTATACCTAGGGAAATGCTGGCAGTTTCCCTATAGGTATAATTGAAGCAGAAAGTCCACAGAGGAAAACTCTGTGGACTTTCTGTGAAAAGCACTGCGGGAAAAACCGTGATGATTTGCTGCAGCGGTTTTTCCCACAGCACTTTTTTGCTGCAGCCTGATACGTGGGGCCTTAGCCTAAATCACACCCTGTGAGGCCGGCAGTTAGATAGGGCATGAAGCGGAGGTCTGACAATGAGAGACATGTCAATCACACCGCACAGGTGTGATCAAGTGAAACGACTGCATGACTAGTTGAAGTTGCTCCCCACCCCCATGACTAAAGTAAATTTGCATATGGTGGTCTAAGGTTAATATATTAATAATTTGACTTTTCAGCAACAGAAAATTTAGTGAGTGCCACCATAGAAAAGGTTAACTCATTACTTGATACTACACATGCTGGGACCAGTTTACGGTGGAAACTACCTTTAGGCTAAGGCCTCATGTAGCCAGCCGCATTTTTTCCACAGTGTTTTTCACATAAAGTCCGCAGAGTTTTCCTCTGCAGACTTTCTGCCTCTATAATACCTATATGGAAAACGCTAACATTAACATGCTGCGATTTACAAAAATGCAATTGATTTTAAAATCGCAGCATTTCCACTGCAAATGTTTTTCTGCAATGTGCGGATAGAAATAGCCAGAATTCCATCCACTTTGCATGTAATATGAAATGCAGATTTTTTTTTTTTTGCTGTGGCCAAAACGCTGCGATGCTTAAGCTAGGGCCCTATGTGGCGTTCCGCAGCAAAAAAACGCAATGCATCGCGGTTCTTCCCACAGCGCTTTGGTCAGAAAGTTCACAGAGGTTTCCTCTGCAGACTTTCTGCTTCAATTATACCTATAGGGAAACTGCCGGTGTTTCCGTAGGTATAATTGACATGCTGTGATGTCCAAAACCGCAATGGTTTTGGAAATCGCTGCGTGCCCGCAGGATTTTTTCCCGCAAAGTGCGGATGGGATTTGCTACAATCCCATATCTACTTTGATGTGAAACGCCATGTTTTTTTTCTGCGGTGTTTCTGCCGCAGGCAAACCTCGGCGTTTACACCACAAGTGGCCCCGGCCTCAAAGTTTATATTGACTATGAAACGCAACACAGACAAAATATTTTTTTTCAATGGTGCTGCATGTTTACTATTTTTGGCTCCTTAGCAGAACACAGCATGTTCTAGTTATGGTGATTTTTTCAAGCATAATTCTCTATAAGCTAAATATGATAAATACCTCCTGCCATTTTTTAAACCCCCCCCACCAAAAATAAAAAAAATAAAATAAAATCATGTGTCATGAAGAAACTTTTAGCCATTTTCACATGTGGCATTTCTTTTGCTGAGCTTGTATAGTAGAATGCAAATGAAAGTGGAATAGCTACAGAGAAATTCCACATGGATTTTAGGATACACTGAATTTTCCAAACTGCAGCATGTCATATATGTCGTGGATTTCTTCAAAAATCTACTTTTTAGCTAAAATACACAGCAAATGTGGATTTTTACAGTGTCACAAATAAACATACCTTTTCATTTCACTTTGCATCTCACATATTACTACATGGTTACTACAAAAATTTATTTCAGTATTAAAAAACCAAATGTATTGTTTCTATGTTTTTATTTATATAAAAAAATAAACTGAACATACAAAATTTACTAAAATGGTAGTGAGCAGAAGATCACAAATGCATGATAATATTATACGATGTAGGATAATTTTAAGAAAACATTATATCCATAGGGATGTGTATGTAATTTTCTATACATTTAAGATGATATAGCCTTTGTACAGTTCCAGTTCATTAGACAGAATTAGAAAACATGGATATAAGGAAGTTATTTATTATAGTATATGAAAAGTATTGTTATTGTCATTATTATTACAATTTATAATGATTTTCTCTTTAGTGGTTTTTCCCTTATCGGTAGGCCTATTATTGGCAAATGTTTTAATAAGACAAATTAATATACATGAATATTTGTAAACTATGAATGAAATACAAAAAGATTTCCTTCCATTTGATCAAAGATTTTGTTTTAAATTTGTGAATCTTAGAAAACTGTACAAAATTATACATTATCTACATTCTTGTTGTGTCCTCAAACGTTGTCCATGCTTAATATAAGCAGTTTATTCTCATTTCTATAGAAATATTTTACTTTAAGATGTAGCTAAGCGCCATACACATTCTGTTGTATTTCAACCACTCAAAGGATATACGGAGCCACAATATGGCCATATTTATGAGCCTTTGGATGGAGAAAAGCCACATCTGAGGGCTGGCTCTTACTGACATCGCAATAATTTGAGTCTTCACGTGGTCTGCTGTTTCTAAAGTTACCACGTAGCCTATCAATAAAAGAGGATGTCCATTTTTTATAACCCCAACTTGTTTGCCATTTTCCCCAAGGTGGTTCCTTTTTCATTAGAGAACAATTAAATTCAGATCCTTCATACCATGAGCACTCCTATATATATTTTATATATTGTCCTTGGCAGGGGATGAAGCCTATCTTGTGTGCTACATTGGAAGAAGCAGGTCTAAGTTAACTATTAGCTTCTGATCAAACTTGTACTGCTGTTTGACAAGTCAAGTTTTGTAGTTTTTTTTAGGCAATATTGCTATATAATGTGAACTGGACAACCTGAAACCTTGGTAGGTTGTCTTACTGCCTCACAATTTAATTGATGAAGTGTTACTGACACACTGGCTACATTTTATACGTCTGCTATGTCTTTTTTGGATGCTACAATGCTGAGACAAAAAGCTTGGAAATATTGTAGTGTTATCAATAGAGCCAAGAGCCAAAATAGTTTGTATGAATTCCATAGCATTCAATGACCAACATATTATCCTTCAAGGAGAATTAAGGATATATAGGTAGTATAATATAACTTAAAATATTTTGAAGTGAACTTAAAGGAACACTAAACTAAAAGAATACATCAAAAATAGGACTTCCCCATAATCTACTACTTTTATTCACCCCTTATTGAATTTACAGTGAAATTTATATGTAGAATTATAAATAATTCTGTATGTGTCTTAGAAGATTAGCCATTTCTCCCCTCCTCCTTCTCACAATAAGGCTACTGGCTGCAGCAGGAGCCTCCCCCTACTGTCCCCTGACTAAGCCATTCTCCTGCAGAAGCCTGTCAGCCAGAAAGCAGTTAGGAGGAATTTTACAACTGTGTTCTCTATAGGATTTCTACTACAATGTTTGATTTAAGAAAACACAGGAAATCCAACAGACAGTGCAAGCAAGTTAATCTTCTCTTTACTCCAAACATTCATTTTCAGGTTTAGTGTTCCTTTAAGACAGTGATAGGAGGCTTGTCAAATAGCACTTCTCATTGGCCTTCAAATAAAATAAGTATTGTACGGGTTTACTCTAGATGCTTCCTTGACTGTATTGTGTATCTGTGTTTTTATATACAGTATGCTTGCTACACATAGGGTAGCCACAAAAAACAGAACCCTGTTTCCTTTGTGTGGTTTGTACAGGATAATCTCCTTCATTCATCAAAACTGTCTTTTAGGATGACTGTCTTGTTGGCTATAGCAACAAATCAGACCTCAGCCTTTATTTAACAGTTTAATAAAATAATAAAGTCCATCATGTCCTTCCCTGCCAGTCGAGTGGACCTTTTTGTGGAGGGCAGAAGTGTTATCTGTGAGTTTGTCCAACATTCTGTATTTGACAAATTGTGATAGTACAGAGTTATATGTGTACAGACTCAAGGAAACACAGGACTGTTTTCATGGTCAATATCTGAACCTTTCCATTCCAGCAAAAAACAAAAATACAGGCTATGGTGCAAAAGTGGTGTAACACAGGATCCGTAGCAAAAAAAAAAAAATAACCTACTGTTCAGGCTCCAGTTGCTGTTGCAGACATTCAGGAAAGGATTATGAGCAGCCCAAAAATTGACACCAAAATTATCCCAGTAGATGCACCTCTGCAGAATGTTGTGTGCTGAAATGGCTAAAGGTTAAAGGTGCATAAAGAAGCATATGGCATATTACATTTGGCTATTTGATATGACTGCTATAACTTGGTGGGTTAATTAGGAGAACAAAGAACAGGTACTGGCACACAGGCACAACAGACATATCTTGATTCAAAAAACGGTGCTTGGTGTGTGGCTATAAGTACACCAATTGTGGATCCAATATTCTTTGATAAAAATAGATGAAGCTGTGAACACAGCCATGTACATGGACATCTTCAAGTCATTCTATGCACAACTGATGACAAGCATGAGGTTTGTTTCTTTTAGGTTGCCTTGCCATATAAAACACATATCTCTGTGCCAAATTCATGAGGTATTCAGAGAAGAATGTATGGTGAACAAAGGGTTGTGGCCTCCATGGGCACCAGACCTAACAGTGTGTGTCTCTTTTATCTGTGGGGTCACCTCAAGCTAAACCCCAGACAATGCCCTAGTTGAAACAGCAAACTGAAATTCCTGTCTGGAATATCCAACATGCCGTGTTGCAGAAGCTGCTCCTGAATATAATAAAACGGGCACAGCTTTCATATAGCTGTTGGAAGAAACCATCTCCAGCATCTCCTGTAATGGATAAGTATGTCATTCTCCCAGTATCCTGTGCACACCACACAAAGTGAACAGATTTTTGTCTTTTTGTGGCCCACCATGTAGAAGCAATATGTCAGTGAGATACAATGCATTCAGGGTGTTAAACTGTACAATTAGGAACTTGCGTCTTAATTCTCTTGATACTTTTGCAAAGTTAGTTTCTTCATTAGTTTTTCAGAATACTAGGAATGCACCAAAAAAGGTTGCTTTCTCATTCATATCAAGCATGTTTTTATGACTTACGGTAACAAATAACCGATCATTTTCATTTAGTTTGAACACCCCGCCTTGATAAATGGAATGAAGTCCATATTCTGCACTTTTTGACCAACAAGTAGTCTTGACATTCTTCATTAATTCTATGGGATCTCGGTAGCTTGTCATTTTATATATGTGTTGCACTAGTTGTTTTACTTTCCCTTCATCATCCTGGTGACGGAAATATGTCTGAGCATAGATGTAATAAAAGCCGCTTTTTGCAATAACCAGTTCTCCATTCTGCACTTTGATGCTGTTCATATCTGACAGGGTATTATTAGACCATTCAGTTATTTTTTGCCCATCGTAATGCCCATTTGTTAAAACTGTTGAAGGAAAAGGGACATATGTGTTAATGATGGTAATACTTCTCAAACATTGATGCAACAACCTAAGGAAAACATTGAATTATTACAGGCATGATAGTACTGATAAAACAAAGTTTTGTATATTATATTGTAAGGAAATTTTTTTTTTAACCTACATATCATTTTTTATTGGTTTTGAAGATGCCAGAATAGGCACTAGAAGCATGCTTATAGAGTGAGCTGGACATGCAGGTCTCCGCTAAGCTGGTTGTATTCTGGGACTTTTACACTGATGGCCTGTAAGGGTAGGCCATCTATATAAAGGTCTTGGGCTACCTCTTTAAGGTTAAAGCCCCACATTGTAGACAAAGCCAAGAGTGACTTCAAAAGGAATGGGAAATATATAGGAAGCACATATACATCTCGCTTCTACTAAATTCACTCCAGACTTCAGGTCACAGCTAATCTGCAGCATGAAAAAAATGCTTTGGCTGTGGCCTCAGCCTAAATCAGGCTATGATCACAAACTCTCAACTTCATGCAAAGGGAGACAAGAGAATGTAAGCCTACATTCACACGAAAATCAGCCTTGTGATGGACGTTTTTTTAAATCCGTCACACGACCGCTTTAAATTTACTGTATGTGATTGGGGAATATTCACGCGACCGATCTTTTAATGGTCCATTTTAACAGACTGTCAAAAAATTGGTTATGTTCTGGTTTTGTCATTTTCTACGGATCTCTCAGTACACTCAAATGTATATAGGACCGGTGAAAGTGGGTACCCTTTGGTACATTTTTCATGGCCATTTTGCACCCGAGGGGTACCTACTTCCCACCACTGAGACCACACATTGCCGAAAAAATGTGTTTTTGCAGATGAGTTTTTTGAGCCAAATCCAGGAGTGGATTCAGCAGAAGAGTGAAGTATAAGTATATGCTTCATTTATATTCCCTTTTCTTTTTGAAGTAACTCTTGACTTTGGCTCAAAAGACCACAATAAAATCTGCAGCAAAAAATGCAGCATTCTTGCAATGTGTGGCCTCATCCTAAGAAACCTTTGCATTCGTTACCATGGAGCATAGTGTAACATCTAGCCTTAAAAACTTGCTATGTGCAGCCCTTTTAATTTTCTTTTAGCTATTAAAAGGTACGATATGTATAAGATATTTTATTAGAATTATACATTCAGTCTAACCTGGTCTTGGCTTTTTAATGTTTTTTGTTGTGTTTTGTGATATTTCAGTGCACCAACTTATCTGTCTCAAAAAGGGAATCTGCCACCATGATATTCACTTCTAAAACTTTTATATGATGTTGTACCGGGCATTAGTCGCATAGTGCATATACCTTTTCTGCAAAAGTGCAATCTGGGTGATAAAAAAAAATCAACCTTTAGGTTTTCCATTAATCTCAACCACACATTGCGAAAAGAAACAGCCATGGAAAAGCTGTGTTTTTGAAAAACGAAGCATGTTAAGTTAAGTTTAGTTGTGGAATCACAAGCATTTTCACTATATGATTTTTAATAAGGGAAGAAAAAAACGTTGAGAAAAACACAGCAAAAACTCAATGAAAAACGCTGCAGAAAAAATATTTTGCTATGTGGGGCCTTAGCCTTAAAGGGGTTTTCTGGGCAAATTTTTTTTTTTAAAAAGGTCTTTTCGTGCTATCAATGGGCTAATAAGTGTACCCAAATACCTAGAGTAGTGTTTTGAGTGATTTCTGGGTTTCTCTGGGAGCTCCTGGAATCTTCTGCATTTGTTTACATAGGTAGGTTCCTGTTCTTTTATCCTACAACTACCATGATACACTGCTCTTCACTCAGATCCCCCTCTCACTCCTTCCCCCTCCCTCTCTCACTCCCTACCTGTTTCCGTAGCTAGCCCGCGGACTACTAGCCCTTCCTGACTAACTCAGCCCACCCTGACACCCCATCATACTTACCTGTCTTTCTGTCTGGATCTTCTGGGCACGGGAGATCACTTCCTTCTGTCCTTCTCCTCTCCATGTCTGCCGGTGCCTGAGCAATAGAGCCGGGGTGTTGGCATGCCTGCACTCCAGCTCTATTGCGCAGGCGTGGGAGGCCGGCAGACGTCAAGAAGAGGAGGAGATGGCCCCCCTGAAGGAAGTGACGTTTCATGCTCAGAAGATCCGGACATGAAGACAGGTAAGTATGATGGGGAGGGCAGTATTGGTAACATTCTGTTTCCGGAAATAGGGAAATAGAATGTCACCAGAAAATCAGAAAATGTGCCTGGGGCAGTCAAATGATCGCACCAGCAATATGGGTAAATATACATTTTTGATTAAGTAAGTAAGAAGTTAGGTGGGGGGAGGTTGTTTAGTTTAGTGTTAAAGTATCAAAGTATCATTTTATCCCAGACAACCCCTTTCACATCTAATCAGCCTATCAGATTAGCTGTTCAGTCCACCAAGGTGTAGCTGCATCTGTCAAAGTAGCAGTTCTCACCTGTGGTAGCCACCCAGGGCAGCCCCATAAAATATAAACTGACAGGTCCCAATGTGCGGCAAGCAAAGACCACTATCCCTTGTTTGCATATAGATTAAAAGTTGATTTTCTCAACAGCAAGGTTTCACTTTGACACAAAAAATATATCTTCATTATAAAACTAACTAAGTAGTTTAGAGAATATTTTGGTGGTAGTTGACTCCCTTTAAACATTGCTATGTCTGTATAGTTATTCTGTATAGTTCTCTTCACATGCCCCACTTAAATTACTGGATTTGCTTTTACTGTTTGAAATCAATGAGTCACCAATTTGCTCAGATTAATTTTACTTCTTAAGAAGAATTAGGTCAGCTCAACCCAGTCAAACCAGGTTATCTGCAATTATACCAACCAGCTGTACAACTGTACTATGCATGTAAGAATTCTTGTATTATAACTCTACATATGTTTGTTACATATTGGCTATAGTGCATACATGGATAATTTAAAGCAAGCATAGAGGTACAATTTCAAAAACAGAGGTCTAGTTGGGTAACCAAAGGATATGTACTTGTTTGCAACTATTTTTGATTGCTGTAGTGCATCTAAAATAAAAATAAAGCAACCCTGCCAATAGTCCGGATTAAAAATCCCTCTGTCTTCTTGTTAACCTACAGAGTAAGCAATATGCAAATATGACCTTGTTGGAGAAAAAGAGGAATTTTCTCCTAGTGCCACCAACTGGATTGTGGCTCCCCAGAATTCTTAGTAGGGCTTGCATGGTCTAATAAGTCCCTGGATTAGTCTCTCCCTAATGAGAGACATTACACCTTCTAATATACAGAGTGTCACATTAAAGAAAGTCACATATGACTCAAGGAGCGAACTACCCCATGGAGGCATATAGGTTTGCATATGGGTGGTATTGATAAAGCTATAGGATATTTGTAATCCAGTCTATTGATAATGAGGAATAATAGAAATGGTTGGGTAATGTGACTTTAAATCATACTTAGAGAACACATGGGGTGGGCAATTTATTAAGGCTGGAATTTAATACACCAATCTTAATCTGTTGAAAATTCACATTTTTTTTGCAAATATCACAAGCACCAAAAACTTGACTTTTCACCGCCAGAACACTAGCATAACTGATTTCATACATTCCCCCCACCACCAATTTTATATGTAGTGCATTATATTATACATATTTCAAAGCTCCACCCTACTATCATCCAAAAGCCATTATCATATTTTTGACTGTTGATAATTTTGTGTTAAAAGTATTCATCATCATACATTTATATTATATAAATATATTATGTAAATCTGCTATCATACTTTTTATAGTAGTCGTGGCTTTCTTTCCAGTGACATGGGCAGCAATCATTGGGCCTTTGTAGACTTGTTTTTCAGCAACAGAGACTGGGAGAACTTCTGAAACTTTTTCTGGATAAAAAAAAAGAATATATTTAGATAATAATAACCAGAAATGTTGCATACAATACATTTAAATAACAATATAACCTACTTCTGGTGCGACAGGTGGTGAAATACCTGGCTCTTACCCACGTCTAGACCTCTCACATAGCTAGAAAGTACCTTACTCTGCACTGAAGAAAGGCAAAAACCTCGAAACTGTGGATGGGAACCTCTTCCTCCTGGAGGAGTTATACTGGTTTGGGTATTATTCCCAGATTATGCCCTTAGGTTTCTTTGAAAAACCTGGTATTAATCTATACGGAGCTACCTTCTAATATGTGGCACTAGGAACAATTTCACTTTTTCCTGCTGTTTCAATTTTTCCTGGCTTCCCGATCTCTGCTTGCAGACATTTAATTGAAACTTCCATTGTTTGATTGGATATAAATCTGCATATGTCATGGACACACATGTGCACATCGGTTTACCATATGGTTATCAGAGCTGTGTTTTGTAACAAGCCATGCACCTGTATAATCATCTGCAAAGCCTTTATTTGCTAAATTAAATGTATTATTATTATTATTATTATTATTATTATTATTAAAACTCCAATAGCAGCAGTGCTGATATTCAATACTTCTTGTAGCTGGTAGTTCCAGTAAGTAGCAGGGCAGTATAGTATATTCTGATGACAGATCCTCTTTAATACAGTAATATGGGAAACTCAGAACCTACTTCCTGCCATAGTCCATGTAGCCTGGTCTGTGGGAGGAGCAACAGAAATGTCCAGTAATAAAGAATAATTTAATCCTACTCTACATGTAAGGAAAGTTTATGTGGTGGAGGGTATAAAAGATGCAAGTCAAAAAGTACGTATCTATGAATGAACAAAAGTCACAGCGTATACTACAACTTTATACTGCAACTTTGCAATTTGCAACCTCTTTCTGCATTTTTTGCAAATGCATTAAAGGGGTTGTTCAAGGACTTAAATTTACCTCAATTCATCTGGCGGATTCTTCCAGATGGACCGCAGGTCACATGATCAGTATTAGCCCCCGACCCAGAGGTCGCTCGACCCCACCACCCTCTACTAATTAATTACTTCTGCTATAGGGGTTGGCTTTACTATAGTCAGCTAGCCACCATAGCACCTGAGACATCAGAAAAGGAGGGAGGGGTGAAACAATCTGGGAGTCATTAAGGTAAATTTAAATCCCCTGGACAAACCCTTTAAGTGTATAGACAGCCTATGGATGCCACTATTAAGAGATAAGAAGTCAATGTATACCATCAATAGCGTTTCTGTTGCACTGCATGAAAATACATGTGGTTTAGACATGTGGTATTAGTTAAAATAAAATAATCAACTCAATAGGTAACTGTTTTTCTACAAACACATCAAAATCTAATATCTTATTACCTTGAATCTTGTACACATTGTTCTATATACTTATTTAGAAGCTATAGCTAAGAAATTAATGAAAGGCTGTTTTTAAGACATTAGTAAGAACCGACCTGAGCACATATGAAACTAACAGAAGAGGCCAGTCACAGGGTGACATGAAATATTGATTTACCTCTTAATATCTCATAAGCATAGCTAAACATATTGTGCAAACAGTGAAGGTTTGCACTTTGGTCATTTCTTCTGAATAAAACACTGATTCTGCTTTCTGTTACAGCAGTGTGAATATTAGACAGAAAAAAGGTTTGTAATAAATACATAGTGGGACAACAGTCTGACAGTTTCAATGAGTAAATTGTGTTGTCCTGCTTTTATACAACTAATATGCTGTCTGGGACAACAAAGCAGTCATAAAACGGGAGACGTCTAATTTGCATCTATATAGACAGATCTGATCTTGTAGAGAAAGAGCAGAACAGATGTTCTAACATGTCTGGAAACTACTAACTATCCAACCTATGAGGTACAGTGACCTGGCAGGCCTAAAGCATTATCTCCAAAACTTGGCCAATAAAAGCCTCGTGCAGCAGACATTATGGGTAACTGGGTTTGCAGGAATAAAAAGGTCTAATAAACACGTCTAATGGAAGTTAGAGGCCTGCACTTTTCATATATAAGCATATTAGTAATTCCCCAAGAACAAGTACTAGGTTGAAATTTTAAAAAGATGGTGAAAAAAATTATACCTTTTATCAAAGATGTTATTTCATGTCCATACCTTTCCTCCAATATCTAAAAGGAACAAAACAAGAAATTAATAAAATTTCGTAATAATGAAAAAAGATACCCTCACTGCTCCACTATGACGTGGGCCACAGCTTAGACTAAATGTAAATGTACAATAATTCCAGAATACTTTACCATTCTGATAACACGCTGGACTTGTTTCCTCACTTCTTTGCATGGTTCATCTGTGTTCTCAACATTATTGATATTTCCTGGTTGAAATACATAAGTGAGGTCATCTCCCACCAAACAGGCAATGTTATTTCTGATGTAGTTCTCATTCATCTAGAAAAAATGTATTAAAGGAGGTTCATTCTTCTGAGTGTATGAAGATTACAATATAACACCAAATACATCAAAAACTAAATATAGTGTTTAATATGAAAAAGCCCTCCCCCCCCAGTGCATCCTTCTCAGCTTTGCCAGAACCAGTGGGTGTAGACTAGCTGAAATGATGTCCCCCTAGACACAAAGAAAACAGGAGATTATGTTCCCTAAATCATTCTCATTATAGAAAAGTACTGAGCAATATCGATATAAAGAAAACTATTGATAGATGATTAGTTGAAACAACATGTCTATGTGTGTCTTTCTGCACCTCTCCTACTGGGCTTCTACTTCATCCTTCCTTTCCATAGACTTCTATCCACATGTATAACCTGATAATTCAGTGAACTGGTAGTCTGCCTTGGCCTCCCAAGATGGATTCAGCAGAGATTTTAGACTAAGCAGTTTAGGAAAAGGAGGAGAAATGGAACATTCTCTGATAAGATATAGTACAAAGTTTCTTATATTTGTCTGTACTATTGATTTATGTAAAATACATTGAAAAGTTAGTGACCATTTCAATAATATCTACAGTGCTGAAAATTTTGAAGGAGAAGAAGCAGACAGCAAAGATTAGCTCCTAATCCAAGTGCAGAATTGGTAATTTGTTTTGACTGACTTTCAGCCATCATCTATGGGCCCTATAACAGGTTCAATAGTGGCCCTCATGCACAAGGGTTTCTAACAAAAGTATATACATATTCACAGCCTGCAAAGCTGAGAGCAACATTAAGATGTACTTTTACAATCTGTTCATTGTTGCTTTGCTGAGTCAGTTTTCTAACTGGACATGAAATAAAATTCGGAGAACATCTGGATGAAGTTAGTTATTATCAGATTAACATGGGGTTCTTACAGGCAATTCAGAGTCTGATGGGAAAATTGTCTTCCTATATGTGGGTGTTTAACATAAAGTAAAATTCTAAGGGTCACTAGAACAATAGACTAATGTAAATGAATATAGTCACTGTAAGGTCCTGTAGAATATGTTAATGGTATATAGATATTATAGCTATAGTAATGGAGTTGATATTATTCTTCCCACCTTCTGTCTCTATCCTTCTTCCCTCATAGACTGTAAGCCCTTGCGGGCAGGGCCCTCTATCCCGCTGTGCCAGTTGGTCACAGTTAGTATTATATTTGTTTTGTATATTTTGTGTACTGTATGTAAACCCTCAAATGCAAAGCACCATGGAATTAATGGTGCTATATAAATAAAGAATAATAATAATAATAATAATATTCTTACTATTTAAAAACCCTATGTCAGGCTAAGTCATTGCACTAGATCAGACCTGTGCAGTGTGAATGACATGTCCCTCACTGTCAGACCTCCGCCTGATGCCCCTCCTAACTGTCGGCCTCACAAATTGTGATTTAGGCTAACGCCCCACGTAGCAGGCCGCAGCAAAAAATCGCTGAGGGAAAAGCCGCGGCGGCAACACATTGCAGTTTTTCCTGCAGTGCTTTTCACAGAAAGTGAAACTTTCTGCTTCAGTTATACCTATAGGGAAACCACCGGCGTTTCTGTAGGTATAACTGACATGATGCAATTTCCAAAACCGCAACAGTTTTGGAAATCACAGAGTTTCCATTGCGCGTAATTTTCTGCAATGTGTGGATGGGACTGTAAAATGCTGCATTTTTTTCTGCGTCGTTTCCGCTGTGGCCAAACTGGAGAGTTTACACCACGTGGGGTCCCAGCCTTAAATGATCCTTATATCTTTCATTTGTAGCTTCATGCATACAGTATGCTGCCTTAGGTCTACACACCTTTATAATGTGCCTTCTACCGAAATCCTCGACTATCTTTAGTTTCTCTGAAGGGGAGTGAGAGCCACTATATGAGACTAATGTGACTAATTTCTTTGTCCCCCAGACAGTGCTGATCCTGGTATTATGTGGTATCCAGTAAATGGTGATTTGTCCTTCCTGATGATGTCAGACAGACAGATTTTTCACACTAATTTATAGCAGTTCCATTGTAAGGAAGCAGGAAGTAACTAGATTATCCTACCTTCTAATTCTGCAGCATCGGACATACCTGTCTGAAAATAAGGATATGACGTGGGATTTTTTTTAACTAAATTTTTTATTTATTTAGGTTACTTATATAGCGCCATCATATTCCGCAGCACTTTAAAGACATTGTCAGTCACTGTCCCATATAGGGCTCACAAGCTACATTCCCTATCAGTATGCCTTTGGAGTGTGGGACGAAACCGGAGTAACCTCACTTAATTTGTAAGATATTGCACACTCATGCTGTTCAGATCTCTGGGAATAAACCTGAACTAAACATAGCACAGAATGATTCATAATATAAATTTTCAAGGCTAGACATTTAATCATGACCGACAAGGAAATGCAATGCATTAGAAAAACCCACAAAATTCATCAGCATTTCGGTATTTACTGACTTGTTACTTTGAATAGGTGATATTATACTCGGTGCCAAAGGCAAAAAAAAAAAAAGTATTTTACCAGAATTTACTGATTATTGAGAAATATTTTTGCACTGTAAGTATAGCACTTCATATAAGGGCTGGTTCACATCTGCATTCGGGTTTCCTTTCGGGGAGTCCGCTTTGTGACCCCCCCCGAACGGAAACCAATACGCATACAAAGCGGTTTACCTGGGAAACCAGCGGACCCCATAGACTATAATGGGGTCCATGTGGTTTCTGCTCGGTTCCTGCACGAAGCAAGTGGAGAGGAAGTGCTGCAAGCATATTATGTCAAAATAGACAATGCAAACAAGTGCAGATACCATCACTTTAACGCGTACCATTATAAGTATATACTAGCCCATAATGCAGAAATAATACAAATACATTTCCAAACATAGAGAAGTAAAGACAATGATAAATGCCCATAAGACCAACCTACCAATATGCCACATACCCCAATGCGTGTTTTGCCTGAAAAGGCATCATCAGGGGGTCTGGCGAAATGCGTGTTGGGGCGCATGGCATATTGGTGATATATGTTGTTTTTATATTTTTGCATACAAATAAATGATGCCATATTTTAATATTATGTGTGGAACTCGCTCTTTGGGTAGTGTTATTTTGGACAGATTCCAAAATGGTAAGAATTAGCCTCCCTCTGCAACCACAATGGGGCAAACCCTTGGTTGGAACCGCGGCAATTCAAAGTGCAAATTTGCAACACATTTCAAGCAGAAATTAGTCTTGGACTTCTCCCATACAAGTTCTTGCCTGACAGTAATCCAACATGTGAACATAACATTACTGTACTATGCAAACATTATCTATCTATCTATCTATCTATCTATCTATCTATCTATCTATCTCCAAAAAAAGAGCAGCACCAGCAAAAAATCCAAAAAGGTTCCACTCCAATGTATGCAAGGAGAGGACTCTTATTAGCTCTAAAATGCATTGTTTTAGTCCACAAGGGAACTTTCTCAAGCTGGTCCCTCATGGTCTGAAATGTTGCACTTTTTGGGCTAATAAAAGTCCTCTTTTTGCCTACATTGGAGTGCTGCCTTATTTTTGTATCTATCTATCTTAATTTTAGCTGCAGAATCATAAATGTTTTCCTTATATATTTAATAGGGGGAGGAAAAAAAGCAGAGAAAAAATGCAATGAAAAATGATACAGAAAAAAGCACAATGTGTTTTTGCTGAGTTTTTTTTGCTGCAATTTGCTACGTGGGGCCTTAGACTTAGACTGGGGATGCCGCAGAAATTCTGCAATGTGTTCCTCTGTAACTTTTCAGCGGTTCCTGATTTAGCCTGTCTGCAGGGTTCCCTGCAGGCCGCTTTTGTACTGCACATACATGACTAACGTCATCCTACACCCAGAAGAATAAGACAGCAGCTTCACTGGGTTCTTCCAGGTGTAGGATGCTGCAGTACAGCACGCAACAGCCAGCTCGAGACTTGGTGGCTGGACAGCTGCCATTATGTCACTGTTGTTGGGCAGGGTATTGCGAGTAGAAGCAGTCCTGCTTGCGATGTGGGACCATGTCCCTGATGCACTTTGAGCTCATTAGTATATGGACAAAAACATTTTTCTGAAAAATGAGGTCATCATTCTCAAAACCAAACATAGGACTGTGATCATGGCCCTGGGCACTGTAAGGAACTAGACCTGGCTGAATGACAATTTTTTCTTTTGCTGACAGACTCCCTGCAAAACTTGTAGCACAGGTGACTTTGTGGTGTGGGTTTTAGTCGCAGCATGTGGCTAAGGTTTGATTTCCAGTCAGTTCGGGGTATGATGGTGTCAACTAGCAAAAGAAAAGGCCCCATTTTGCTATGGGACCCCCTCAGTTCCATGTACTCCTCAGATGGATTTGTTATTCGGCACTGTTGTTTTTTGATAATTTGATGTAGTTTTGTGTATCATTATTGAATATATGAACAAAAGTATATAAGTAGGACTGAATAATGTAGGAAAACTAGTCAAGTAGGAAATAATAATTTTCCTGGAAAACAACCCAAAATGTAGTTTCTAGCAGCGATAGACTAAGCGCAGAAGCTTTTGTCTATTGTCAAAGGTATACGGATGTTTCCTTATCTACATCTATCTTTATTGTAAAACTTACAACAGTTTTCCTCATTGCTAGAGTTTGTCTCATGGGAATTTATTTTTGTTCTACCGTAAAGATAAAAATAGCAATAACATATTTTTTTCCTGGATAGGAATTCCCATATTCAAAGTACTTTGAAAGAGTATTAGTTTTAGTCAATTTCCTTGAACATTAGAATGACAATCTTTGACCTAAGCTGTTCTACAACTTTCATACAAAGTTTACCTCCTGAAAAAGCCCATCAGAAAATAAGTTTGCTATCTAAGGTGAATTTTTACTTTTATGGAGCTTACGATAGATTATACTATACAGTAGATAGAACTAGCTATTACCTATTCATAGCATCAGTACTAGAGCTAATGGAAAAACTGGAATTGTCAAGAAGGCTAAATATTTTGACCTGACCTCCATTCTCCCTGTTCTTCTTTTCAAGGATGTCGCCAGTCCATGTATAAGACATTTGATAAGCTAAACAATTTCGAACATTTTAAAGGTTTTTTTTTTTGCACTTTGTGACCTTTCTTCCCAGTTCTTCCCCATTGATAAAAGCTGGTCAATGGTATGCCCTCTTGTTTATGCTTGTTCATGACCTTTTAATATATATTGTTATATATTTTTTTCATATTTACTTATTGACTAAATCTAAGAAAACTGCAGCTTTGAAAATCAAGAATCTGCACCACATTTTTGGTGTAACAAGGCACAGATTAATGGTTTGTGACTTTTTAATGCCAAAATAGTTGCAACTGGGTTTTAATACCACACTCTCCACTCTTTACAAAGTGGGTATGGCTGGGACATAAGCTACGTCAGAATTATTTTTCTGGCGTAAATGATGGCAAAAACCCATGCCAGAAGGAGATGGGATAGTTTTAGCTGAGGTGCATGGCTCCTGGAAGATGCACCTAATTTGTGATGAGTACTACACCTTGTCACGAATTAAGTGCACTCTACGCCAGTGCAGGGGGCATCAAGACTGGCATACAGCACACTGGTATTGCTAAACATCCCCTCATTGTTTGTGACAGATTTAAGTATTGATAGCTGCCAGAAAATGTTTCTGAGGCTAAGGCCCCAAGTAGCGAGCCGTAGCCGAAAAACGCTGTGGAAAAGACCACAGCGTAAACGTATTGTGTTTTTCTCTGCAGCGTTTTTCACAAAAAGTCCACAGAGTTTTCCTTTGTGGACTTTCTACCTCTATTATACCTATGCGGAAAACACCAGCATTTACGTAGGTATAACTGACATGCTGCAGTTTACAAAAACTAGAGCATTTTTGAAATTGCAGCAATTCCGCTGTGGATATTTTTTTTGCAATGCGTGGTTGGGATTAGCCAGAATCCTATCCACTTTGCAGGTACTGTAAAATGCAGCAGTTTTTGCAACGTGGGGCCCGGTCTAAAGGTTTCCTTTACTACAAGAACACAATTAGGATTGCAGCAAATCATGAATTTTGCTGCAACTTTTGAGCGGTAGTAATGGTGGACGTGGAATTATTAACCCTGTACATTAATATCCCACCTACCCGATTACAACCTATTTCTTTTTGATTAGTAAAATAAGCAAGTGCAAATATTCTTGTGAAGACAATGCTAAGCATTTCTGCTGACATAGCTTGTGACCATCAGCACAATAAAACACAGTGATCCAGATACCTTAACAGTTCCTTCAGGGCAATGAAAAGGAATTTTGGTATTTTGACTATGCTGGTTATGCAATTTTTTTATATTAATATAAGAATGCTTCAAAAGTACCGGCTCACTTTTCAGGTATATCCAGATATGGCGGAAATTTTATGCTGCCGGCATGGCCTCCTATCCACTGCAAAATCTTTTTGCCCTTGACCATCCCATGGATTTCAACCTTTATATTGCTAAGATCTAAAAGAAATCTGCAACATATACAGATGTAGACTTTATTAACATGACAGACGGATCGCGTTAGCACAATCTGCCTCTGAGGTTAACTCGCACCGTGGGCAGTTCATTTGATTTACTGGGCAGTTTTTGCATGCATTTATATTGCAGGACCCGTCTGACAATTCCTATATGTTTTGACGCTAAATTGAAATAACCATTGTAGGACCGCTATACTTTACAATAGCACTGTACTGTCAATTTTTTTGGGGTAGACAGCAGTGGAGGGGGCGAGAGGGGGGAGAATGCACGCACTGACTAAAAATTATAAATTGATGGGGAGCTCCTGCTATGACAAAATATCATGCCAGCAACACACTAGAAGTTATGTTAACAAATGTTACATTTATAGATTTCATCTGCAGTAAATCATAAAATCTGTGCTGATATATGGTAAAACTCCATTCACTTGCATCGTATGGCACTTTGTTGCTGGGTTGCAGTGTATAATCCAGGTCACAAATCTACCATATGTGAATATTCTCCTAGGTTAGGGTTATAAAGTAAATTAAAAGTGCATTGGGAATCTATGGAGGGAAAAGCTGCTCTCAACTGATTGCTGAAAAGCCACACTAAAGTAATTGTGAGTCATATGTAGCGCCATATGTAGCACACACCACATTGTATATTCTATAGACATTTATATGAGCTCATTTGTTAATCCCACCTCAATGGCTGCCTGCAAACTAAGAGTCATTTCACATCTTTCATTCTTGGACTGGGCTCAGTTTCCTTGTTTAAAAAAATGAAACAGGATGAGATCCAGACACTCCCAAGGTTAAGCACTGTGCTGGGATAAAAACAAAAATTTTCATTGTTTCGTTTTCAGCTAAATCGGATTGTACTCACTGTTAATGTAGTAATAAATAGTGTGAAAAAGTGTTAATGGCTTCAATGCCGCTACATCATAAACTAAACACCTCCATATTTTACTGCTCTATGAGTCCTTTCCTAAACAAAAGGGCTTATGGAAAATATTACTAAGGGCAGGTTCACACAGGGCAGTTCACTTGTTCTTTCATTGCCAGATGTGCAGTTATAGTATTCCTATTAACATATTAAGTTTTTCAGCTGCAGAGCTTCACGCATTGGGGCTGACTTATTAAAACTGGTGCTTTTAATAATTCAGGTGCATCACAAGATGTTGCAAAATGAAGAAGTACGATTTTCGAGAAAAATCAGCAAGTGCGACAAAAACTTTTTCATGCCTTGTACTCCAGAAAAATGTGTTTTCTGCATTTTTCAAGGTGATGTCAAGAAGTTTTTCCTAATTGTCCAGAATTGTATATATAGTCTTTCCTACATGTCATTTGGAACTTGCCAGTATGGTTTTCTAAAACCCCATTCACACAGTGTTTTGTACATTCTATTGATAAGGCCTTAAAGTAAATGCCTACCAGTTATTATAGCTTAAGATTTTACTACAAAATCTTATAAAATTATATATTTAACTAGTCAGAACTTTTGTTTTTTTCTAATTCATAACTCCACATTTCATGCACATACATCCCTTTCATGGAGCATAGACATCTACCCATGCATTAAGTGCAATACTTATCACTAGTGCAATAGCATTGCTTCTGACATACTTCCCAGGTGCTGGCTTAGTCACCACCAACTAGTATGATTCCAACATGGAATGGTAATATGCAACACAATCACAATAACATAAATATCATTCCATACTACATATATTAGTATTGGCTTTAAAGTATAAAGTGCATTTCAAAGCTCTCCCTAGTGGTTGCTTTAGGCAGCAAGGAATTGATCATTTATGTGCATATTATATATTTAGCTCACATGTAAAACTGTGTTTAGAAACAGTTCAAGAAACATTTCTCTAAAGACAAAACATTGAACCTATATGTTATTTTCCTACTTGGCAGTACGTGGAGACATTCTCATAAAAATGATTGTATCTGTGGGTTCCAAGGCCTATAAGGAAGAATCAGGAGGCATAAAGTATATACTTGATAATGTGTACTGAATGCTGTATCTTATTTTTTTCATGCTATCAGGTTAAACTACTAGTTTGAACTAAGGTCAAGGTTCTGTACAATCTGCATGAATTATTTATCTAGTTAACTGGCTCTCTACCTGTAAACACCATCCATGTCCAAGAACATTGCCTTGTATACTTTTCATTATCACTCTGCAGCCAGTTATACTGTTTTGTACCTTATGACCTTAACAAAAGATAACATTTAGGCCAAGGCCCCACATTGCTGAAAAGCAGCTTTTTTTGCAGATATTGCTGCAATTTTTTGAGCCAAAGCAAAGAATTTCTACAACAGGAATGGGAAATATAAAGGAAACATGTACACTTCTCTACTCAATCCACTCATGGCTCTGGCACAAAAAACTGCTGCAAAATCTGCCAAAAACGCTGCGTTTTACATTACCTGCAAAGTGGATGGGATTCTGGCTAATCCCATCCACACATTGCAGCAAAAAAATCCACAGCGGAAAAGCTGCGACTCACAGCATGTCACTTATACCTACAGAAGTGCTGGTGTTTTCCGTATAGGTATAATAGAGGCAGAAAATCCGCAAAGGGAAAATCTGCAGACCTTTTGTAAAAAAAAAAAAAAAAAAAAAAAATGCCTTGGTTTTCTTCACCAGAGAATCTAGGTGAAGAAAACCAAGCTGACCCAACCTCAATAACAATGCTATACAATATACAGTTCAGGGCTTAGGTCTTGGATATTCAAGACAAACATCAGAGCCTACTAATGCATATTATATGCACTCCATATTAGTTCTGTTATACTTTTCCTAGTATGTATATGTTATGATGCATGCACATACATTTGCATACCTTCCAACCTCTGAATCCCAAAAAGCTAGACATTGCAAACAATGTCCCTATTATAACTAGTAAGAACCCAAAATGTTCAAGGAAATAGTCCCTATTTGCAGATTTGTGTAAAATCACACTACTGTTTTGTAGTCTGGTTGATGTCACATTTCCTAAAAATGGATACATTGGGCAGGTATGCATTTCCCTGTGCTGGAAGGTAAATGAAATAAATCTCTACCTTGCTTTAACAGTGTTCATATAACCAGGCAACTCAAGATAAGTTTGTAAAATAGAAACTGATGTGCTTGTTTATACACTCACACACCTACATTCCTACTGTAGCCTTTAATAACAAGCTGCGTATTTTCAACTCTGCTGCATGGATGTGCATGCAAACAAACATAACACAACAGCACAGCACAGCACAATACTGGAGTTCCAGGCTGATGAACTGAAAAATGGTCACAAAGTTATTACTGCACAGTTATGTGGTCAAAATATCATAAAATGTGTTAGTGGATGCGGTTACACACTATGCCTTTTATGCTGAGACCACAAAACACAGCATACAGCATCACTGTAAAGTCATAATATTGTATTTCGGCATGGGATAGGAAGAGTAAATAAGCCACAGATGTAGTTGAGCTGAGTTTGTCAGATACAGAAAAGTTGATTGTGTAATCTGTGACTTTAAATAGTAATGCAAGGCAAGTTAACTTCTCATTGCTATGCAAAGTGCAGTCCCGAAGAGTAAAAAGACAAATTCTGCATATATGTATTAATTCAACATATCACATGAACATAGAGTTAGAAAAGTTAGTAAACGTTCTACTGAGCTTAGAGAACAGTAATACTGTGCACTGGGAACATTTCCAGAAACAAAGGCAGGAAAACCTTGCATTTTCTGGAAATTAGCCAGAGGTTTCAACTGTAGCCTACAGTATACTGCAGCTACAGAGCGCTAGAAAGACCAACAGATTCTGCAAACGCAGCAAATATTACAAAGGATGTAAACTATAAGGACAAAAGCAGAAATCAGAACCAATGTGCATGAAGCAAAATCACACAATTTATTTCCCTTCCCCAAAAGCAGAGAAAGAAGAGAGTAAAGAAAAGAGATGGTCATATACTGTATATATAGAGAGAGTATGTGGAGTATATATATGTATACATATATATATATATCTAGGCTGTCACTCCCAGCTGTTAGAAAAGCTTCAGTCTGAAAAGCTCCAGAAGGAGAAGAGAATGCTGCATACCTGTTTGATTTCATTTTTGAAGTAAATAAATGTGACTGCAAAAAATACAGACTGAAGCAAAACTAGTAATAAGATAAGTCCAGCCAGGGGAAGATAGGGGGATCCTGGAGCAGATTTCATGTCGATGGTAGGAGGATTGTTGCCTGAGTGGAGAGGTGTACATTACTTTTCGCCTTGTTATATGGAGGGAGGAGCATTTGGACATGTTGCTTTCATTTCTACTCTCTGCAGCCAGCAGCAATCTTATGCAAGTTTCATGTTTACAACACTATTCTTAGATAAGTGTCAATCTGAGGATATTATGATTATTTTATTTACTTTTATTTTATTTTTACTGAAATCAGATAAAACTTAGAGCAAGAAGAGTGAAAACAACCCTACAGAGTGGAGTTCCAGATTGTCCTTATTTTAGGGGGGAAACCATACCAACTTCCAGTATAGGTATCTGAATAAATCCCTGGATCTTTTATACTAAGGCCCCACGTAGAGGGCTGCAGCAAAAAAGCACTGGAAGAAAAAAAAAAACTTTTTTCCTGCAGCACTTTTTACAGAAAGTCTGCATAGGTTTCCTGTGCAGACTTTCTGCTTCCATTATACCTATAGGGAAACCACTAGCGTTTCCATAGGTATAATTGACACGGCGATTTCCATTTGCTACAATCCCATCTACTTTGCAGTGACTGTAAAACGCCGTGTTTTTTGGAGTGGCGTTTGGCCACATGGGGCCCCACCTTAAGGTATACTTACATGCAGCAGGTTGAAAACAGTGTCTCAGAAAAATCTGTAAAATCTGAATGCCAATTTTTCCACAGCATGTACATGAATTTTTGCAAACCCCATAAGATCAATGGTACATTCATGAAAATTTCTGCAATAATCTACCACATACTTTTACCCATCACAGGAACCTATGGCGAAGACACAATTGCTGTGGCTAGTTGCCGCAAATTCACCAGCAGCTAACCCGTGGCAATTTACAGTTGCTTTGTTTAAACAAATCCCATCCACACTGTGCATAAAAATGGCAGGGAATGCAGAGAAATCTGCTGATGACCCACAGGCAAAAACACCTGACTTCAGATGGTTTTTGCCATGGAGATTTTGCAGTGGAAAATGCCCTGCAGACGTTCAGCAGCATTTTTTCTGTGTGTGACCTTAACCTAAAGCCCATTGAAGCCCACGTTTTTTTTAAATACTTGTTGAAAACTAAAGAAGCCCACTATTTTCTAGTTTAAGTGTGAGGTTGCAAGATCTAGATCACTGGCAGTCCACTATGAGAGGAAATTACCTCTATACTCACAAGCGGGGTGTTTTTGAACCATTTCCCAAAGTATGATGGAACCAGCATTCTCTTAGAAAACTGGAAGCAGCGACTGGAGTCAGCCTCATAATGTAGCCCTGCACTCAAAGACAGTTGACTATGCTAGAAGGGGAGCGGCATCATGTTGTAGTCTGCTTCTCGTCAGGATATGGCCAAACAGATAATGGTGATGTTGGGGGAAGTTCATGGGGATGTGTCTACCTAGGCCCCATTGTGAAAGAAGATTTTCACAAGGGTGCAAGCTGAGGATGGGATCCTGGAGCAGTATGCCAACAACCAGCTGGAGCTCCTTGCTAGACTGGGGAGAGACACCAGAGTGAACACTACTCTGACATACTGCTGTATGATCTGTTGCCTGGAACAACCCCTGGAGAAACCAAAAAGAGGACAGAGGAAGCAGATCACACTTTCTGGGAGCTGAACGAACCCCTGGAGGGGCCCCAAAGGTCCATCTGTCACATAAAATATACCACTATTCTAAATGGCACAAGGTAGGTAGAGGCTCCATTACAGGTTTTGCATTGGGGCCCAGGACCTTTAAGTTACACCTCTGGTGTCTAGGCTCTGTCAGTCAACTGCAAGTTGAGAGAGTTACCACTCTATTTCATTGACCGTGTATTGGAGAGGCATTGTTCTGCTTGAGTTCAGATGGAAATGGGAGCCCATCCCATATTTGGTGATGTGGCAGCCCAACCCACAGTTGCTGATATTTGAGATGTGGCCTGATCAGGGATTAGGAGCTCCGTGAGTGGTACATTGCAACAGCCTGTATCCCTGCACATTTGCTGCACATCCTGAGGATCCATTCCCATTGCTGACAGCTAAGACTTACAAAAACAAGGATTATTGGTTTGTGCTTGCTGCACCACCAGCACTAAAGGAGGTAGGGGCAGCAGGGGCTTTGGAAGTTTTGTCCCCAGGAGAAGAGGAAACAAGAGAGCTGGCTGGCGACCCAGTGCTCCTGAGGCGTCTGAAGTGTAAGAACTTTGGAAAAAGACCTGCGAGGTAAGGAGATTTTGTTCTCAGCCTGGATGTTGCCAAGATATAAAACCCTTAACCGGAGACCACCCATTTGTGCTGGAATTAGTGCAGCAGTACCTATTGGTGGAGATTGTGAAAGGTCCTCTTAAACTAATTATTAATCTCTTACTTTTATATTCTCCCAATACCACTATTTTAATTTTATGCACCACCTTTTTTTTTTTTATTTACTTTATTTTCAAATTAAACAGGACAACAAATACAAAATGAAGCAAAGGAAGACGCAGCTTCCCAAATAAAAATAAGAATATACTAAGGCAAACAGGTAAAGTGTGAGGAGGGAGAAGAAGGGGACAGGAAGGTGGGAAATGATAACAAGGGGAGCACCAGAAGACATATGGCGGTACAGAGTTGACGTCCATGAGGTGGTGACAATGCAGCATGGACCCATACCCTGGACCCAGTGAGATGAGCACCACCAGAGAAGAGACCCAAACACTAAATACAATTCAGGCAGTCCATCCATCATGACGGTAAGCATCTGAGTACTGGAAGGCAATCCAGGGACTTCAGGTGTGAATAAAAAGGCTCTCATTGAGCCATAGTGTGAGCAATGAGGTCCTCCAAAGTATAGAGAAGGACAACCGCAGCAAACCACTCTTCCATCTTTGGCGCTGACTGGCTCTTCCAGTGCCTAGGGAGCACATGTTTCGCCGCCTGCATAAGAAACTAGTAAGGCAGTTCTTATATTTTGAAAGACAAATGGGAAGCATGAATAGAAGCAAGGCTTCCGGGGTGTTGAGGAGTATTGCACCAGCAATAGATGATATATATGACACTACCTGGGTCCAAAAATCCCGTAGGAGATGGCATATAGAGGAAGAGAGAATGCTAGACGCTCATACTCTGTGAGGTCCTGGGGGATCCGGTAAGAAGAGTCCGGGGAGTGGCAAAAATGGGATAGTTGAATGTAATTATAGGAGGCTCTGGGAAGTGATCGATTAGGGGGTATCAGGTCTGACAAAAGCACCAGAGCAGAACCTGACAAGACCTGTTTAAAAAACAATGGTTAGAATTTGGACCTACCAAGAAGATAGTTAGAAGACATACCTGGAGGTAAGGAAGGGTTATCGGATATTGGAACTAAGGGACCCTGGGGTTCATGAGGGAGTTAGTGGTATGCGCATAGGGTTAGGGGTTAAGTGTAGTCTGCAGAAGATATAACAATTGCAGAAAGATATTAATTTTCAAAATGCTATTGCGACCAAACCAAGCATGAGTCCCTGACCTGCATAGCTCTAGATCCCCGATTATCTGGAAGAGTAGTGGGCGAAAATTACAGATTGAGTCAAGTCACTGTGAATATTCACCCCCAAATAGCGTATCCCGGAGGAGGGCCATTGGAAAAAGTAATTGCTCTGGAAGCGAGCATGTTCCTCAGGGGAAAGAGAGACATCTAACGCCTTTGACTTTGCTGCTTTGAAATTAAAGTTCAACCAAGAGCCAAAGTGATCAAGCTCTTCCATCAAAGAGGGAAGGGAGGTTATGTATAAGAGGAGGTCGTCTGCAAAAGCAAACCATTTATATTCAGAGCTCCCAATTGTAACACCCCTAATATCTGGGTTATCCATAATAGAGGAAAAGAGATTTTCCATGACGTGAATATATAGGAAGGGAGACAGGGGACACCCCTGACAGGTGCCATTTGTGATTGAAAATGGGCAGGAGAGGGTACTGTTATTTTTGATTCTAGCCATGGGGTTAATATACAGAGCCATAACTTTGGAGATAAAAAGGTCACCAGTCAGACAAGTAGACCTGATGAAATGCCTTTTCAGTGTCCAGAGAAAGTATCATTAATAGGATTTTCCTGGTCTGGGCATAGCGAATGATGTCCAAGGTCTTCAAAGAATTTTCACGAGCCTCCCATCCCGGGACAAACCCTACCTGGTGAAGTTCATGTGTTCAAGAGGTCTCAACCTATTAGCAAGGAGCTTTGCATATATCTTCAAATCAGTATTTAATAAAGTGAAGATATCAAGGCTTAGGGAGAACCGCGACATAAGCCTCCATTATTTGGGATGGGAATGGGAGAGACACGGAGACACTATTATATGCCTTCAGGAGCAGTTGGGAGAGGGAGGGCAGGAGCTGCTTGTACAACTTGGCAGTGAAGCCATCTAGCCATCTCTTACTACCAGGAAAAGAGTTAACCACCTCCTGGAGCTCCTCAATAGAAAAGGGGTCATCTAAAGATGGATATGCCAGAGTCAGTTCCACAGGGCCCAGGTTGACAGAGCGTTTGTATGCCTGATCTAACAACATTTGCACTGACGGGCAACAAGAAGGTCTTGTAGGACTGACTCGGAAAGGGCGCTTTTATGGGCCACTCAAGTGCCCTGGTAAGGCCCAGAGCAGTGTCGCGCTTTACTCGGGAGCCATTACTAACTAGTACCCCTCTATGGACACATTTCAGAGCCTTCCACTTAATGGGGGCTGAGGTGGGGTCAGAGACATGATCACACCGGCCACTTCCAAATAACATCCAACAATAGAGAATCATTCAAGCGCCTGGACCACAAAAGCCTGGAAAGGGAGGGGACAGGTAAAGCACAGAAAACAGGATCATGGTCAGACCAAAGAATTGTACCAATGTCCTTTTCAGAAGACCATGGCAGGACATCCTGTTGAATCAGGATGTGGTTGATGTGGCTATAAGAATTGTGAGGTGGGGAATAAAAGGTATAATATCTCATTGTATGGTGAGTGAGGTGCCAGGGGTCACGAAGCTGAAGCAAGGCCCTTTTAACTCGTTTGATGGCAGAGTAGGAGAGGGCAGCCTTTCCTGAGGTTAAGTGGGGTTGAAGGTGAAATTCAGATCACCACATAGAATCTTCCCCTTGGTCCATTGGCAAGGCTAAGTCTACCAATTTCAAGATAAATTAGGTCTGATCATGGTTCGGGGCATAAGCATTAATGATAGTGAAGATCCTATTCTCAATCTGCAAACTCAGGATGTGTGAAAAGAAGGGAAGGGGAATGGCAATAACTACACCAGGCTACTTACCAAGGGTACATAGAAGCAGAAGGTGGATGCAGGAGCAAGACCATGAAGATCAGCAGGTCTAGGGCTTGATTAGTGGATCCTCCAAGAATGTCTAGGCCATCTGGCGGAGCACTGAGGAAGGCTGGAAGAAGCAGAGGGAAAGCCAGAGCAGCAGGGAAACTGAAGGTAGATCCAGAGAGCAGATGAAGGAAGGTAAATCTTCCAGGGTGCGGAGGTTAATAGGAAGACTGTTATGATGAACTTGCAGGGCAAAAGGAAAACAGCACTAGAAAGGAATATTCTGTTCCTTCAAGATGGAGGTCAAAGGGCACTGAGCTGCCTTCGTCTGGATAGATCCAGGAGCATTTGGAAGGGATGAAGCAGTCGGGATTATCTTTGGATTTTAGTAGAATGTCCTCTTTAATCCTATAGAACTGAACCCAACAGATGACATCTCTTGGTTTCAATCTGTATAGAAGGGTGGGAGTTTAAGACCTTGTTGAAAATTGTGATGAGGGTGGACACCAGCTGTGGGGTAGCGACTGCTTCTGGGAGACCTCTAATGCTGAAATTATTCCGTCTGTTGTGGTTTTCAATGTCGTTCACTTGAGACTGAAGAGACAAAATGTGAGAAGTTGCAGCTGGACTGTATCTTAAAATGAAGTAGATGTCTCTACTGTCTGCGACACTGATTTCTCCAGGGTTTCTACGCTTGACGACAAGGAAGAAAGTTCAGATTTAAATTTAGTGATCTCCTGTTTACACTATGAATCTACAATACTCCGCTATATCAGAGTGAGACAAAGTGGAACTCACAACATCTGAATATCTGCAGGGTCGGGCTGGTCAGCAGGCATATCTCTGGTGGTGGGGTCTGGTTTTTAGCAGCATCCAGAGAAGGTGGAGGAGTGGGTTTGGTCCTAAGGAGCTGCGGGACCCCCGAGGGAGAGTCATAGATAACCAATGAGTGGTCTTAAGCAAGTGTCTTAGACTGCCGCCCCAAGCCGTAATGGGAGGTGTACTTCTTGAGTAGTGGAGGCAGGGAGGTAGAGGGAAGACAGTTCACGGGACCCCCCCTTGTTGGACAGGAAAAATCGCATCGGACACAGGGTCCATATGAGCTGAGAAAGAAACCGGGAGGTTGGGTCCAGGAGCTGCAGCTCTAGGAATATGACTCTAGGCTGAGCTGATATCTGGCCAGACAGGGGGAAGAGGCAGTGGCAAGGCCTTACTCATGGCCGCACTGGCACCCGCAGGCAAGAAGTCAAGAGCTGGAGGACCATACCTTGAGTCCAGTGCAGGTGAAGTGCCTGGGGGCTGGAGGGGCAGGTTGTGATGAAGTGGGCATAATGGAGATGCAGCAACCATCTTGGGAGCCGGGAGGCCCGACTGTTCCGACTCCCAGAATGCAAAACATGCTTGAATGTCCTCAGAAGCAGGAGGTGAATGGGGGACCTCTTGCCCTGACCCCTTTAGTACGTCCCAAAGTTGGAGAATGAAGGAAATCCCTGGTCCTGATGCTGGTACCAGAGGAGCACTAGGAGAACATGTTCACACTTATGCATAGTAAGCCTCGCCCCCTTATGCACCAGGCTTTTATGTAACAAAATATTAAATGCTTTTGAAAGATCTAGATATATTACATATATTACATACCCAGAAGTTATAAAACATCCAAGAACCATACAAAAGGCAGAAATTCTCTTTCATTCTGGGATGCTGAATTTGCTGCTCATGAATCCACAATAAAAAGAAGAATACATATAAATAGAATTCATAAGTGGCAAGGTGGAAATACCTCTGTCTGAGCTAATATCACAAATCAGTGAATATGTACTGACAAAAACGTTCCCATTATGTCTGGTGAAATTATAGTCTTTAACAGTACAAATATCATACCAATAGCAAAGATGTACTATTGCCCATGAAGAAATCCAAAAAATGTCTGGTCACCTAATCTGGTGAGAGTTGAAGTGTAAGGGTATATTTACACATGGCAGATTTGTTGCAGAAATTTCAGTGACTGAAAGTAAGTTCCATTAATTATATTCCCCTTACGTCCGACAGCAGCACAATATGGGGTATCTCTGCCCCTGTGTGTTGTTTAGGACAGGTGGAACCTTTAATTAGCACCAAAAAGGTGCCTCCTACTAGCCCTATAAGAGGGCACAAGAGACCTCCCTCCACTGTGTTTTTTTCTGTCCTGTGTGGAACAGGTGGACGGAGGTCTCTTGTGACCTCCCGTTGCTAGGGGTTTTAGTTACTCCTGGCTTACCTTTTTGGGGTACCTCGGTCCCAAAGAAAAAACCTCCGGTCCTTCGGGCCTTCGCACCGCAGCGCAGCGTTATCCGGCATCCATCTGCAGGCAGCGTGATCCCGGAAGTAAGCGGGGAACCTCCTCGGCCGGAACTTTTCTCCGGTTCCGTATTCCCAGGGGAAGGAAGCCTTTGCGCACCACCGCGCCCTACTTCCGGTTTTCTCGGAAAAAGTGCGGTAAGTTTGGAAATTTAAAATTTAAAGGCAAAATATAGAATTGATTTTTGCTGCTTGTATTTTGAGCCTCTGGCTTAGGCTTATGCTCCTCTATGTTCCAGTATGGCGTTTGGCTTGTTTTGGTGCTGTATAAATGTTTCTTTGTTGGCTTCCTCCCCTCGCTGCTGGATTACATTTAAAAGGTCTGAATGCAGTCCTTTATTTGTTGAGTGAGTGGTTTCTAGCTCCTCTGCTGCGGGTTGCGGTGGCTGGTTTTTTTCTGACGGTTTTTTTCTCTCTTCAAGTGACCGATTCAAAAAAAAAAAAAAAAAAAAAAAGAGGTACCCCTTGGGTTTTTATGCGATGCTTGGCGATCTTCCCTATTTCAGTGTCACGTGGCTGTTTGATGTTTCAGATTTCATCTTCTGCAGCACGTAATGGCGATGCGCTTAGGAGGAAAAATTCCTCTAAACTTGAAACACCTAATGTGTTTGGATTGCAATACCCCTTTACCTGACGGCTATGATTTTACCCGCTGTCACCAGTGTCGCGGACCCTGCCGGAAGTACCTTCTATAAGAGGTTGTTACTTGGGTAAAGGACTATATGAGGAGTCTCTTAAAGGAGATTCGTTCTTCCATCGCCCAGATTGCCAAGAGATCGCAGATTGAGACACAATCTTCCTTACGGATCTCTGAGGAAGATCATCAGATAGTGGACGAGACACTCTCATCTGACGATTCCACTGAAGATCCCAGCAGGCCGTGCTTCCACTCGAAAAATTAAGCCGGCTGCTGAAGTCCATCCAGTCTAAGGATCGTGATGTTGACGGGGAAGCCTCCGTGTCCACCTATAGAGGGCCTAGGGTCTTCCAAGTGGACCAGACATTACAAAAATTAATGTCCTCAGAGTGGAGAAGTCCTGAAAAACCTCTTGTGGTTCCTAGGAGGTTCAGCGCTTTATTCCCAGTTGCTCAATGGGATCAATGGGGTCCTCCTCCCAAGGTGGATATGGCGGTGGCTAAACTGTCCTGCCACACTAAGGTACCATCAGATGATGGAGCAAATCTGCACGACGCCATGGCAGGCGCTTCGACAATACCTTCAAGAAGGCTTATTCAGCTGCCTCGCCCAAGACCGCTGTGGCGGTTGCGTCCTGTGAAGTGTCAGCCAAATTATGTACTGACCTGGTCCACCTCGAAAGTGACCGACTCTGGAGTCTCCAGAGATGAGCTGCTAGGGTTTCTAGGCTCAGTTTCCCTGGCAGCTGAATATTTAACGGAAGCCTCCCACCATCAATTAAGGCTGGCGGCCAAATCCCTGGCACTTACCAAGAACACTGCAGCAGGAAGACCTCTATGGTTAAAACCTTGGAGAGCTGTGTTCCCCTCAAAGTATAATTTGTGCGCATTACCCTTTGAGCCGGGTAGAGTCTTTGGCTGTGCCCTAGACGAGATCCTAGAGGGCTTGGCCGACAAGAAGGGTAAAACTTTACCCCAGGCCTTCAGAGGTAGGTCTGGCTCTGGCCGTGGTAGAGGCTATTCGCCTCGTCGTGGAAGGCAGTCCAGAGAGGCTCTAGTTATTCCTCTAGAGGCGCCGGCCGGAGATTCCGAAGTCTGATGATAAAAAAGTCAAGCCTAGCTTTTGACATCAGAAGCAGTTTTCCTGTGGCCGAGATTCCTGTCGGAGGTCGGGTCTCCCACTTTCTCAACTGCGGGCAGGAAAAAATTGGAGACCCATGGGTCCGGTAGGTAATCCAAAGAGGTTATGCAATGAAGTTCCTCCGTCCTCCTCAGGATCGGTTTGTGTTAACTCGCAGCCTCCCAACAATGCAGCAGACACATGGAATGCTCCATCCGAGAGTACATTCACAAGGGAGCCCTGGTGGAAGTCCCTTCTCTAGAAGAAGGATCCAGTGTCTATTCTCCCGTCTTCCTGATGCCAAAACCGGCAGACAAGTGGAGAATGATCATAGACTTAAGGTACCTCAACCGCTTCATCAAAAAGAAGCGCTTCCATAGGAAAACCATAAAGTCTGTCACCACCTTTCTCCTCTAAGGCGATGTTTTTTGTGACTTTGGATATAAAAGACGCCTATTTGCATATTTCTATTTACCTCCACACAGAAGGTTTTTTTTTTCTAAGGATTGCCGTAGTAGTTTCCGGCCACAGGAAGCACTTTCAATTCACAGCACTACCCTTCGGGATCTCCTCTGCTTCCCACACCTTTACAAAGGTAGTGGCCCCCCATAACGGCCGCCCTCAGGCTTCAGGGGATATTCTTGGTGCCTTATCTAGACGACTGGTTGATAAAGGCCCAGTCAGAGTCTGTTCTGCTCCAGTACCTACAGACAGCCTTCAGAGTCTGTGATGGCTTATAAATTGGGAGAAGTCAAAAACGATCCCTTCAACTCGAAGGAAGTTCCTCTGAGAAAACTACTTCCTAGATTTAGTCTCCTTGACACCAGCAAGGAAGGAGAAGCTGGTTGCGGCAGTCCGGCACCTCTTCAAAAAGCCGATAGCCTCCATCAGAACATTGATGAAGATCCTGGGCTTGATGTCTTCCTCAGTGGAGGCAGTCCCATGGGCCTTGTGGCACTTACGTCCCCTCCAGAAGGAGTTACTAGAGGCTTGGGATCGCTCCCTTCTTACATTCAGCAAGAAGATTCGACTCTCCCCCAGGACCCGTCTTTTTCCCTTAAGTGGTGGTTGCACCTGAAAGACGGAAGGTCCACGGTCCAACCTTCTTGGACCCTGTTGATTACAGATGCATCCCTCTTGGGATGGGGAGCCCATTGGACGAAAACTCCATAAAGGGAGTCTGGAACGCTCCTGAAAAAAGGACCTCGTCCAACTGGAAGGAGCTCAGAGCCGTATATCGTGCCTTACTCTATTGCTTGCCTCTTCCCAGGGAAGAGCAGTCAAAATCCGGTCAGACAACATGACCACAGTGCTGTACGTGAACAGACAGGGAGGCACCAGATCACCAACCCTCCTTAGGGAGGCAGATCTGATATTTACATGGGCAGAGAAAAATCTAACCCATTTATCCGCAGTTCACATCAAGGGCTCCCTGAACATAGTAGCGGATCGGTTGAGTCGGGGGTTATGCCGTATCAGGAGAATGGTCACTCAATCCAGAAGTCTTTCATCAGATTACCCTGAAGTGGGGTCTTCCAGAAATAGACCTCATGGCAACCCGACTCAACGCCAAGGTGGAGAAGTTCTGTTCCCTTTACCAGGAGGACAATCCCTTGGCAGTGGATGCCCTGTCCATCCCTTGGAGGTCCAGGCTGGCATACATCTTCCCTCCAATTCCAATAATACCAAAGGTATTAATGAAAATCAGACAGGACCAAGTCTCTGTGATAGCCATCATTCCATTCTGGCCAAAAAGAGCTTGGTTTTTCCCAACTCATGGAGATGAGTCGAGGGATATATTGGAGGCTTCCCCCCATCCAGAACCTGGTTTCCCAAGGATCTCTGAAGTGCCAGGATCTCTGGAGATTCAACCTGACAGCCTGGAGGTTGAGCAGTCCCTACAGCAGGATAGAGGACTGTCAGAGGCCGTCCTGAAGACCCTTTATTCTGCAAGAGCAGAATCTACCAATAAGAACTACCAGAGGACAGCCAAGATTTTCATGGAGTGGTGCTCCAAGAAGGGTATTAATAATCTAGAACCTTCAACGGCTGATATTTTCTTCAGGACGGTTTGGATAAGGGCCTTGCCCCTGCCACTTTGAAAGTGCAGATTGCGGCCCTCTCCGCTCATTTGAACAGACGTCTGTCTCAGGATCCTCTGGTTGCAAGGTTCCTTAAAGGGGCAATGAGGCTAAAGCCCTCAGTATCATCCCCAGTGGGACCTTGCGGTAGTCATTACAGGCCTGTGCGGTCCTCCATTTGGACCCTTGGAGACTACGGGGATAAAATATTTAGCCTACAAACCACTTTTTTGTTGGCTATTATATCTGCCAAAGAGTAGGGGTACTCCAGGCCCTCTCTTCTAGAGAACCGTACATTTTGTTTTTGCAGATAGGGTGCACCTTAGGTTTGCCTGGGTTTATCCCTAAGGTCCCCTCATACTATAATAGCAATCAGCTAATTTCGTTACCTGTGTTTTTCCCCTCTCCAACCTCTGAGGAGGAAGAAAAGCTCAACACCTTAGATGTGGTAAGGTGTCTGTGGATTTACCTATTCCACACTCAACCGCTTAAGAAGGCCGAAAGCCTACTAATTGATATGCAGTGTAAAAACAGAGGCCTCAAGGCTTCCAAGCCTACTCTATCCACATGGATCAAGGAGACAATTAAGTCTTCCTTTCTTATTCAGGAGTTATTCCCTCCAGTCTTTCTACGGCCACTCGACCTGGGTTGTCGACTTCTTTGGCTGAGTATCGGTCCTTACCATTGGACCAGATTTGTGCGGCTGCGTCATAGTCATCTCAGCTGACCTTTTGTTAAACATTATCATTGGACATCCGCAGTTTCCAGACAACTGCCTTGGTCAGTCAGTCCTTGACGTTGTAAGGCGAGGAAACCCTCCCTAGGGGAATTACTTGCTATCTCCCCATATTGTGCTGCTGTCGGACGTAAGGGGAATCGTTGATTGTAATGTCAATCTGTATTCCCTTAGTCCAGACAGCAGCACAAGGCTTCCCTCCCTAGAAGCTTGTTTCCGGTTACTTTATAATTTACACAGTGGAGGGAGGTCTCTTGTGCCCTCTTATAGAGCTAGTAGGAGGCACCTTTTTGGTGCTAATTAAAGGTTCCACCTGTCCTAAACAACACACAGGGGCAGAGATACCCCATATTGTGCTGCTGTCTGGACTAAGGGAATACAGATTGACATTACAATCAACGATTAGATTTCTAGTAATTTCTGCAACTTGTGAATATACTCTATTTGGGTTATGCAGGCAGCTATTCAAATCACAAATACAGGGGTGTAGAGCTAAAGGCTCTTTGGCCCTGATGCAAAACTTATTTTATGTTCCTGGTACCTGTCTGTAATTATTAGCAGCATCGCTGGTTTCTTAAGTGATCCAGTGATGCTACATCCAGGGGCCCCTTTAAACCTCCATAAGTTAATTGTCTCCCCTACAAGTTGACACACAAGCACCAGATGCTTGTTCGTCTAAAAGATGTCTCGTTGGTATGGTCAATTTAAGTCAAGCACTCCCTCTGTAAGCACTGCCTGAAAATTATAAGGGGATTGCATAATTTTTCTTCTTCTTCTTGATCTGGAAAAGCAAATGTTTTCATTTAAAAGAAATTACTTTTTTTGTTTGTTTCAGAAAGCCAGTATATTCATCTTGTAAACAATGTTTTGTGTCACAGCTTTGAAGATCTGTGTACAGTACAGTATATGCTATGAATGTAGTCATAACAAAATTGTAATAGTCATCCACCAGTTATTACATTTAGGCCACTTTCACACCATTGTACATCAGTATTTTATGCTTGAACCAGGAGTGAGTTCATAAAGGCAAAAGAGGGGCAGAAAACTGATCAAAATACACCCGATGTAGCTACTTCTTATATGCATCATACAGTTGGTTTTCCTTTACCAGTATAGATCTTGGAATCCAATTTGGGCTCCCAACCTACTGGGCCCAAGTGATATCATCCTCCAATTATCAGATTAATTGCTATTAAACTTACAGTAAGATCTCTTTGATAGGACCCAAAATTGTATTGACAAATAAACTTCTAGAGGGGTGGTCTTCTCAAAGATGGTCAGTATATAGTATATAGCAGCAACTAAAACCTATCTTAGGAAATCTAGTCTGAGTAAAAAAAAGGGTGGTCTTTTTAAAGCAATGGTCTTTTGAAGAGGTTTCCTTGTATTTACTTGTAATTAAAGCAAAATGGCAGCCAATCTAGAGCATAGACATAGCCATTTAGGACAAATCAGAGACATTAGAAGAGTATGCACTAAATGTTGTCTTATTATTTCATGTATCCTATGCTGTTTCAATATTTGTGCAAATCTATCTATGCAGAATCATCTCAGATCCAAGTACAAGTTGACTGACTACCCATAGGCATAAAGATACAAACTACTCTAAAGTTGCTTTAGGCTAAAACCCCACACTGCAGAATGCAGCTAAAAAAACCCTGCGGATAAAAAGCGGGAACTCTTCGTATTTTTTCCTCAGTGTTTTTCATTGCATTTTTGCTGAGTTTTTCTCTGCGATTTTTCTTTCTTTATTACATCTACAGGGAAAACAGGAGCGCTTCTGCAGTTAAAATTGACATGCTGAGTTTTTCAAAAACACAGAATTTCCACAAAGTGTGGATGGGATTATCCAGAATCTCATTCATTTTGCTGGTACTCTAAAATGCAGTGTTTTTTCTGCTGCGTTTCCGCAACATGGGGCCTTAGCCTTAGTGTATACCCATGTATATACCCATAAACGGGACAAGAGAGGGCCCCTCTTTATTTTCTGGATGCTGTTGACAATAGTACAGTAGCTTTTTGGGATTGTGGCAACTAAAATGTATCTTTTATCTGTATCATTTTGAAAGTTTTTTTTTTTTTTTTACATTTCTGATCTAGCAGAAAAAATATAGAATGGGAGAATATGGTATTTTGAATTTCCAAAGTTTGGAAGTTTTGCTCTGGGCAACTTGTTTAGTATTTTAAAGGAACTGAAATTTAAAACTGCAAAATCATCTGGATTTTCTTTTTCCGTTCATAGCCAAACATTTAATCCACATGACAGGAGAGAAACTGTGGTTTTCACAAGTAATGCAACTCATTTCCTTAAAAAACAACTAAACTGTATAACGGGGTAGGCAACTTTTGTGAGGTACAGGCCAACCATAAGAATACAAAAGGTACATGGCAAAGAAGGGAAAGATGTATCAGTCAGTATGGTGGTGGGATTTATTAATAATAGTGTTTCCTACACTAATCTTAATCAATTTCCCCATTGTCACAAGGTGCTCCAGACTTCTTCCTGGAGAGGACCTACAATTACAAGACTGTGCAGTGAATTCAGCACACATATTTCAGTTTTGACTGTAAGTTCCTTTGTCCAAGAGATATCAGTGCTGTTAGTTTCAGTTACAGATATCAGTGTAGTGTTAGGGGATTGGGCTTTACAGCTCAGCACCATTGCTGGGCAGTGGGGAACACCTCCTTGACAGAGCACCTTCATAGTTTTGTACTGTGAAGGGGCGCATGCTCATCCATCCACTGATGCCACTGAGCTGTAAGGCAGGCCCCCCCTTATAGTACAGTGATATCAGTAGCCGAAACTAATGGCACTGATATCTCTACAATTTAGGGACCTATAAACAAAACTGAAATCTTTGTAATAGTATGTATCATGTGTTAGATGACATGAAAGGTCCTCCTTAACAATTCCGGCACATCTCCGGAGGTCCCATTTGCCAGAATTGAAATCTATGAAATATAATAAACCATTATAAGTTCTCCAGAAAACTGGCTTGAGTTATAATAAACCTATCGGTCAAGGCACCCCGCCCTGTCCTGTTCCGCCTGCATTTGCACAATGTGGCGGATAAGGCAAAAAATCGGGGCTTGTGGCTTATGTTTGCCACAAGAAAGGGCCTTGCGCCAAACGTGTGCATCAATATCATCTCTGGCACAGAGGAAATTATAAAATCTCATCATATTGTCCCCTGATATACCAAGAAATTTAGCATGTCGAATCTACCATGCCCAACCTTTGTTTCCCCCTGACATCTAATGTTAGTAGATGGTCAGGAACCCATATTAGAGTGTCAGCAGGCTCCATCAATATTAATATAGTGTGTAGGGACAACTTTATGCTATTGAACGCAGTCCCTTTAAAAGGAACCTGAACACTAAATTTGGGACACTAAACCACTAACTTGTGGACCAGTGGTTTAGTGTTCCAAATATCCCTATAGAAAATCTGTCCACCCAGTTTTTTTAAAGTCTTTATACTTACTTCGAGATGAGTCCCATGAGACTTATTTCTAATGCTTTTGGCGCATTCAAAGCTCTGCATTTGGAGCTAGAGTGCCTGCTCATGCGCCAGACTTTGGGTCCATGCACAATAAAACAGCAGTATACCACCCCAAGTTGTCTATAGAAATATTTAGGACACTAAAACACTGGTCCATAATAGTCTGTTGATGACTTAGTGTCAAATTTAGGAAAACAGGTTTCCTTTAATAACAGCCCGATAAAACTTGTGTAGAGAGAGCATTGCTTCACCAACTGTGAGGTTGTGATTACCCGGGAGTTACCCCCTGATTGTTAGGCACAGCAGAGGTGGCATTTGGCCAGGTGACCAAGTAAACAAATGCACAAGTGTTTCTAGGGCTGCAACAATGTCAAGTTTATTAATGCAACTGATTCTTTTCATGCATATGTTATTGTTCTACTGGGTTCAGGAGATAAATTCTAAGATAAATTAAGGTATTTTTAAAATGTTTTGGTATTGGACTTAACCAACGAAGAGTCTCAGACATTATCATATTATGGCTGTCAAGGCCCCAGTAGTAAAAGCTGCTGTAAAAATATTGAGAATCCTTGTTGTAGAGTAACTTATATATTCTTATATTTATTGAATCAACCTTTCACATAAAATATAGTGTCAGTTTCAAAGTCCAAGTTCTGCTGCTTCTGCTATGTGTCTCAGGTGTCTATTTTTTTTACTTCCTTTTACCTTTAGCTTCTTGTAAATGCAGATATACAGGTAAGGCAGTAAAGTATGTGGGTAGATAAGTGAGAAGGACTACTTATTTTTTTTACAGCTGCAGTAAAGAGAAACTCTTTGATATCACCTTTATCAACTATACTTGCATAGCAGAAAGATGGAAGATATCCAATATCCATTAAAAACATGTCAAAATGTATTCAACCTTTATTCCAAACCAACCGAAATATAGCACGGCCCGCGCTTATGCATTTCAGGCTTTAGTACATTTTTAATAAATAAAACCATTAGGAATATGTTTATTAACTTGTATTAGTTGCAATGCAATAATAACAAAATGCCTCTGACATAGCCTTACAAATAACTGAGTGTCTTGCATGTTGCCATACTACTTCCAGATATAGTTAGAACTGGAAAGTGGTAATAAGTGATATTCCTTTATACGTTGTAGTACTGATACATTTCCCATGGATAAAAAAATACATAAGACTCACTGTCAGCTCCTTACATACTGTACCATAATTTAGAGGGACAGATCACTGCCTACGACAACTTCAGCACACTACTGCCTTGCTGTTTTGAAGCTTTTGAAGACATACAGCAACTGACTACTGCCATTATATCCCCAAATCCAGCTTCAAAGCAAATTCAGCACAGAGGACCCAGCAATAACTTAAGGACTTATAAGAGAATATTGTAATGTTGTGGCAAAGTGTCACAAAAGGAATTGTTTTACACTATATAAATGAGTCTTTGTATTTATCACTTGGGAATTTGTATAGTTGTAAGGCATGAGCTTCGAATAAATCATATTTTGACCTTTTCTAGGGAACAAAGGTAACACTGTGAAATGCAGTTTTATTTTGTTGTCTACATAGACACTCCTATGTCTGACAAGTATTTAGACAATAATGATCCAACAATATTCTAGTAGTCAAATAGTTATCTAACAATAGTAATCTTGCTAAACTACTCACATGCAATGGCACTGTTCAGATATCTCCTAAAAATGGAGGGGTCCACCTACAAAGAGACCACAATGAGTCCTAGCAATAAGTAAGAGAGACAAGCAGGAGAAGCTTGGTAGGACCCATACAGGAAAATGGCACTGGCTGCATGTCTGGTGCTACCAGGATGACTGGGGAGTTTATTGGTAATATAATAGGGGGCTGTGGCAAAATAGTGAACTGATATTAGGAAAGCAGTAGAGGATGGGGGGTTAAAGGGATTTTAAATTCAACCATCCCAACATTTGCTATTAGGTTCTCAAATTTGATGTAAGAAATTGCAGTATATCATAGACACATGCACT
Organism: Leptodactylus fallax; assembly: GCA_947044405.1. Lineage (NCBI taxonomy): Eukaryota > Metazoa > Chordata > Amphibia > Anura > Leptodactylidae > Leptodactylus > Leptodactylus fallax. The sequence continues at coordinate 4,294,438 of CAMRHE010000074.1, read as the reverse complement.
GGGTTGTTATGCACCATTGCAATTATACTACAGGCTTAAGGTATGGGACATGCAGATTGTACAGTAGTTCCATATCAGACTGACCTACTGTAGTTGAGATTACCAATGGCTGATAGACAGTAGTGGTGAGGGGGCTACCACTGGCTCTTCCTCTGCCCCGATGCAATGTGTAAGGAGTCCGGTTTTCCAGTTTAATTTTAACAAAGAATGACTCACATCACAATGTTTGCCATACATGATGGTTGTATGAATATTTATGGAGTCTGTATGCTCATTCCGAATGAAATACTACACTGTGCCTATTCACAGACTTAGATATCAGGCATGTGTAGCTAATAGAGTAGATCTGATTTGTTACCTCAATATGTTGTGATAGACAATTCCTTTAACTATTACACCATTTATTGTTTTGGTTTCACCTACAATGTAAATATATAACAAACGTGAATGAATTCTGGCAGGTTTCCCGAGCACTGCTGCCAGTGTTTGGTTGTAGGCTTACAAGAAAATGAAACTTTGAAAACAGGTAAGACTCCAGAAGTCAAAACTCAGAAATGAAAGCTAGTTGTTAAAATATGTATGTTACTGGAATAAGAAAGGCAAGGACTATGACCAAGGTTCAACCAGATATATAGTGAGTAGTATGTTAAGTTACACACAGTGGCAGACCTACCTCCGTAACAGCCATAGCCCATGGGCCCCTGCTGCTTTTTTGTTTTTAAATAGGCCCCAGCATGTGATGGCCCCTATTTACTTACCATTCCCTGCTACTGCCCATGGCTTCTCTACGCTTCCCCTTCAGCCCACCAGGGGACCCCATGTGTCTCATATCACGCTGTTGATGCTATACATCGTCAGGATGTCACAGACAGTGACATTATATGGAAGGCATGGGGCCCCATTGAAGGGAAAGAGAAGGCAGCCCTGAGCAGGAGCGGAGATAAGTAAGTAGGGCCACGGCAAGAGTATTTATTGGGCGAACCTTGTGAGGCTCACCTGGCACTTTTGTTCGGACTAAACACATCTGAAACGAAACTGCTATTATTATACTCTGGGATCTCTTCAGACCCCAGAATATAATGATCGGGCCCGGGGGAGGTGAGCAAACATAAAAAACAGTGTTACTCACCTCCCCAGAGTATAATGATCGGAGGCCCAGAGGAGGTGATCAAACATAAAAACCAGTGTTATTCACCTCTCCTGGGCTCCGTTGATGGTCATCAGACCTCACGTCTGCCATGATGCCAGTGTGACCCATTTGATGTCTGTGATGTCATTGACGAGGTGACGCGGCCCAAAGCCTGGTGCCGGAGGACAGGAGAGGTGAGTAATACTGATTTTTATGTTTGACCACCTTCCCTGGGCCTCAGATCATTATACTCCGGGGTCTGAAGAGATCCCGGAGTATAATAATAGCTTGTGGGTGATGAACAACAAATGAAAGAACGAACACCGAAGGGGACACTATGGGACATTATACTGTGTAAAGGCCACAATGGGACATTATACCTTGCGAAGGGGCCACTATGGGACATTATATTGTATGGAGGCCACTATGGGATATTATACTGTGTGGAGGGGCCACTGTGGAACATTATACTTGGTGAAGTGGCCACTGTGGAACATTATAATGTGTGAAAATGGAGCGCTCTACTGTGTGGGGTTCAGCAAAGGGGGTGCTATGCCGTGTGGGGGGATCAAGTCTGCTCTGTGGTCCAGTCTTTGCTAGTTACGCTCCTAGTCACACACATTTGACTCTAACTTGCATTGATCCATGCTGCAGCTACAGTACATTTTATCAGCTGTAGTGATTAAAAAAACATCCTTATTGCAGTGGATTTTTATCAGCCTTAAGAGGTGCAAAGAGGCAATTCAGAAACATTTGGCTACAGCTCATGTTTGCTAAATTCCTGAAACAGATATTGCAAAATTCTCATTGGAGACCTGATGAAACATAGGTCAGATGGCAGCAAAGCTACAGCTGCAAAAAAACTTGCTTTGACCAGTGGAAACAGCTGTGAAATATATAATCTGTCTACTGTAAAATATATATTTGACTTCACTAGACATTATTGAGATTAATACACCAGGAACAAGTATTTTATATTTTGATAAAGGTATGGCTCAAACTACTGAAAATTAATTTAATTTACCTTGGGTTCATTAAGCCTTCCTATGTCATGACATGTAGTGGGGGAGAGTAACACATCAAAAGTAAGTGACCAAAAGAATTTTCTAAATCTCATGTACACAAAGCCGATTTTTTCTACATAGAAATTGATCGGCAGCATATCAGTTCTTTGTGTGGATTTTACCTTTAATTCAATGAGAGAGGTGAAATTAGTTCCAAAATTGGCAACAACTCTGCAAGAATTATAAATTATGGTGAAAAAAAATCTAATGCACACATTTTTTAAGATACAATAACTTTTTATTAACTTTTAAGAATTTTTCAAAAATAATAGAATAGTAACATACAAAGAAGGTGTATCAGCAAATTACTAATGATAAATGTGCTATGAACCGGGTGAACAAGTAGCAATCAACAAGCAAAATACCAAGGATTGATATGTAAAAGTCCATACATTGCGTCGTCCATTGGAATCTGCTGAAACGGAGAAGGGAGGGTAACAAACAGAGAATAACAAAAAATTACAATAATGATACCGTTATAATGTTATGGTATAAATGTATAAGAGAGGTAAGTTGCAGAGGGGAATACAAGAAGGAACCATTCAAAAGGAAGGGGAAGCTGAGAGGAGAAATCACAGATGCAACGGATGTTTGGTCCTGTATGACATCCATGGAAGCCAGTGAAACTTGGTGTCCCCAAAAACTATGGTGGGGTATGAGATGGGATTCGATGTGGACCCAGGATTTGTGGACATTGCAGTGCCACCAGTCGTGAATATTTGGCACTCCAAGGCCTCCCACTCCACGTTTCCTGTGGAGGATGAAGGACAGGAGCCGTGGCTTTTTAGAATTCCAAATAAATTTGGTAAAGATGGCATTGATCTTGTGGAGGAAGACTGGAGGTGGAGCTACAGGGCTTGTCCTGAATAAGTAAACTAACTTCGGCAGCAGAAGCATTTGAAAGGCAGACACCTTGCCCAGCCAAGACAGGATATGTTTAGTGTAGGCTTGAAAGTCTTTCTCCAAATCAATCAGGCGAGGCATGTAGTTAGCTTTAGACACTTGTGAGATGGAAGGAGTAATTTTACTGCACACATTTTTATGTGTGCATGTAGCCTATTTTGCACTGGGGCCCAGGCGCTTCCAGTTAAGCCTCTGTCTCATGGCACAGGCTGAGATACGCCATCACTTGTTCAGTGAGCAGGCATCCTTATCTATTTTTGGAAATTAAATACAAGTGAATAGAGAGACTAGTGTATGTCCGGCCCTCTCTCATTCCCTTTCAGTCATAAACAGGGGCCCTGTTCTCAAGATAGATGCAGTGGCAATGGTGGGACCTGCATCTACTAGCTGTTTGTGGCATATTCTATGCATAAATATCAATATTTGGAATACCTCTTTAATATTATGGCATAGTCTAACAATATGCCATAGCATACTATCATTTGAATATTGGAATATCCCTTTAAGGCTCTAAGCAGAATGATCAAGCTAGTTTTTATGTGGTAAAACAGAATATAGTCAGAGTCAATATTTCTGAGACTTACCAGACATTACTATAACAAATTAGCTTCCAATATGGGACAATCCCTTAAAAAAGTTCATAATCTATCTTCCTATTTTTTAATCTTGACATATAGCGTGATATTTACTGAATTCATATAGAATTAATACAGAACTGTGGAATAAAGTTAAAGGGGCCATTGTGGTTAAAAGGTGCTAAGTGTAATCTTAAAACGCTGTAAAAAATGTAGCATATGCAAAACACATTTCTTAGGAAACCTAATGTCCAAAAGGTTTTCATGAAAGCTAACAAAAAAGTGGAAATGTCAGTTAAAAGGACTGACACGGAGGACCTTTTTCTCCGCCACTTTCAGTTTTAAAATGGCGGACACCCAGAGGACCCCATTATAATCAAAGTTGTCCACCGGTGTCCGTGTGTAACTGCTGTTTTAGTGGTCCGACTCTTTATTGTTCGTGTCCCCCTGCAGACCTGAACAATGGAGACCAAAGCACTAGTGTGAACAGTAATAGCGTAATAGTAATAGAAGCTAGCATAATACAGTAGGTCAAGTTATTATACAATACTTGTACAATACAAACTACACTTTGGAGAATAAAAATTACAAAAGCAATCTGTGTACAAACATTGATCCATCAAGTAATGTTGATGGATTACAGCTCTGAAGCCTGTAGTGCGTCAAAAATAAAGAATGCAAAATGTTTATAGATTTTTTTTCCCAGTTAAAAGTGAATTGGTTATTTTTATAGCACACAGGAGACAAGGAAGTCAACAGTAGATTAACACAGAAAAACACAATAAGTAAAGTTACCTATGCCACGCTAAGATCTAAATTACAAACCTTCTGGACTGGTTTTGAACCTAGAATGTTGCACACACTGTTACATTTGTTGATTTGCATCAATTGACCCATAGAATTCATAACAAAAAAAACTGTGACAAATCTCTTTAGACAAGCAATAAAAGAATTAATAGATGAAGTTCAGAGGAGTCAGTGTTTCCCGGGGAAACATGTGGAAAAACAATGTGTTGCAAACATTTCCTGCACATTCAGCACGGCATGTAAACACAGACATTAGTTGTCTAACCTTAAAGAAATACTCCAAGCAAAACAAACTGATACACTGGTACATGTAATGCAGGAACTGAGGGAACAGTATGGTGATTCTTTAACATTATAGTCAGATGATATTTATTTGCTGCTGTAAGTTACTGCAACAGCCAAATGCTTTACTGTGTCTTTCTTTAAAAACTCTAATTCTTATAAAGCAGCTGACCCATGTGTTTATTACAGCATGGCGTATTACCTCCTAGAACTGTAGCATGCACTATTGTTCATGGTTGCATTCCAGAACTTTTAAATTGATGACCTATTCTTATGATAGGTAATCATTTGCAGGTTCGATACTTGGAACCCCTATGGATCAGTATTTTGAAACTGCAGTGGCCCTCAATGAGTGCCGCTTCCGCTTTTCAGGCTTGAAGAGGCTGCAGCATTGGCTAGGAGCCCAGGCATTAGACCCCTGATGATAATTAATATGTTATCAATTATTTATCCTGAAAAACCCCTTTAACCTGATCACAGTTTAATACCCCCATACCTGTTAGATTACTATCACTACCCATTAGATTACTATAATTTATGGGACTGTTAGACACCTTGAGGCTGGGCGGCACATACTGTTATTGTAGCACTCTAGCTTCATGAACTCATTGGCAGCTAACCCACTGCAATCTACAGTGGCAACTTTATCCACATGCTGTGACTAAAACCTGTGGTCAAAGTGTTCTGTGCTGTGTGTTTAAACCTGCAGCATGGAAATTATTGCTGTAGGATTTGCCTGCAGCTTTTAACCTCCACCATATGGCGCTCTTCCTCCATAACCTGCTTCTCCACCATCACCAATGAAAGGCTCTCTTCTCTAATTTTAAAATCACACCTGTACACGTGACCCGATCCAATCACACCATACAGTGGGGAAAAAAAAGTATTTAGTCAGCCACCAATTGTGCAAGTTCTCCCACTTAAAAAGATGAGAGAGGCCTGTAATTGACATCATAGGTAGACCTCAACTATGAGAGACAAAATGAGAAAACAAATCCAGAAAATCACATTGTCTGATTTTTAAAGAGTTTATTTGCAAATTATGGTGGAAAATAAGTATTTGGTCAATAACAAAAGTTGATCTCAATACTTTGTTATATATCCTTTGTTGGCAATGACAGAGGTCAAACGTTTTCTGTAAGTCTTCACAAGGTTGGCACACACTGTTGCTGGTATGTTGGCCCATTCCTCCATGCAGATCTCCTCCAGAGCAGTGATCTTTTGGACTTTCAACTCCCTCCAAAGGTTTTCTATGGGGTTGAGATCTGGAGACTGGCTAGGCCACTCCAGGACCTTGAAATGCTTCTTACAAAGCCACTCCTTCGTTGCCCTGGAGATTTCATTGTCATGCTGAAAGACCCAGCCACGTTTCATCTTCAATGCTCTTGCTGATGGAAGGAAGTTTGCACTCAAAATCTCACGATACATGAGATTCATGTACAGTACACGGATCAGTCGTCCTGGTCCCTTTGCAGAGAAACAGCCCCAAAGCATGGTGTTGCCACCCCCATGCTTCATAGTAGGTATGGTGTTCTTTGGATGCAACTCAGCATTCACTCTCCTCCAAACACGACAAGTTGTGTTTCTACCAAACAGGTCTACTTTGGTTTCATCTGACCATATGACATTCCCCCAATACTCTTCTGGAACATCCAAATGCTCTCTAGCAAACTTCAGACGGGCCCGGATATGTACTGGCTTAAGCAGGGGGACACGTCTGGCACTGCAGGATCTGAGTCCATGGTGGCGTAGTGTGTTACTGACAGTAGCCTTTGTTACGTTAGTACCAGCTTTCTGCAGGTCATTCACTAGGTCCCCCCGTGTGGTTCTGGGATTTTTGCTCACCGTTCTTGTGATCATTTTGACCCCACGGGGTGAGATCTTGCGTGAAGCCCCTGATCGAGGGAGATTATCAGTGGTCTTGTATGTCTTCCATTTTCTAATTATTGCTCCCACAGTTGATTTCTTCACACCAAGCTGCTTGCCTATTGCAGATTCAGTCTTTCCAGCCTGGTGCAGGTCTACAATTTTGTTTCTGGTGTCCTTCCACAGCTCTTTGGTCTTCACCATAGTGGAGTTTGGAGTGTGACTGTTTGAGGTTGTGGACAGGTGTCTTTTATACTGATAACAATGTCAAACAGGTGCCATTACTACAGGTAATGAGTGGAGGACAGAGGAGCCTCTTAAAGAAGAAGTTACAGGTCTGTGAGAGCCAGAAATCTTGCTTGTTTGTAGGTGACCAAATACTTATTTTCCACCATAATTTGCAAATAAATTCTTAAAAAATCAGACAATGTGATTTTCTGGATTTGTTTTCTCATTTTGTCTCTCATAGTTGAGGTCTACCTATGGTGTCAATTACAGGCCTCTGTCATCTTTTTAAGTGGGAGAACTTGCACAATTGGTGGCTGACTAAATACTTTTTTGCCCACTGTAATTGACATGCTGAGATTTTTAAAAATGTGGGTGTTTTTGAAAACGCAGCTTTTCCGCTGCAGATTTTTTTCTGCTATGTGTGGATGGTATTAGCCAGATTCTCATTCACTTAGGGGGTACTGTAAAAAGCAGCGTTTTTGCAACATGGGGCTTCAGCCTAAGGGATTGAATGCTATTTTTCCTATTGTGAGAGTGCGAACCTAGAGTGCGCTGGAGAGTGACCCAAAAATAGGATTGAAAAGGTCCTCGACCACATCCATACCTGGGGGCTTCACTCCAGAGCGAGTGCACACAGCAGGAGAGTGCTGCTGGTGACCTGCAGGGGGCAGGTGGACGGTGGACTAGTTGGAGACAGACAGGTGGTCTGTCCCAAGAGGACTGGATTCCAGAAAGGACTGGTTAAGCTCAGTGTGAGCCAGACTGCAAAGAAGTAACCTCAGTAAAGGTTCTTGCCCCCAGAAGTTAGTCAGTGTTCAAGAAGTGAGGTATTGCCCTGTGTGTGGGCTAGGCTTTTTTGTTATTTTTGTTCCTGTTATCACTTACTAGCTGAATAAAGCCATTTCTTTTGGATTGCCATTACCTGCTATGCTGTTTATTTGGCACCTAGCGCCACAAACACCTCTGTAAAGTCCAGGAAGCTGCTACCTTTGATGGTAAACTACCCCCAATTGTCACACTATCTAAAACTAGAAAAAATTAGATACTGGTTTTATGTTGCTGTCACATTAGAGGACCACTTGTGCTGCGTAAAATATAAAACCTATAATTAGGTAACATATAAAACAAAAAATCATTAACCTTTAGAACGTGTCATTCCAAAGGTGAAATTTGGTTCTGGCATTTAGGCTTTGGAAGACCTAGGTCCTTGGTCCACATTTTTTCAATCACCTTGCTATATATACCCCTATTCAAAGGAGTCTATATCTTATGGAGTAGCGCATTAGGTTGCTCGATTCCATGAAGCTGGATACAGTTAAGAAAAATACTGTGTAGTATATTTTTTTTTTTTTCTGTTTTTTTTTTTTTTTTAAATGGACGCCTATGGTGGACAGATGCCAATTAGTGGCATTTTATTTTTTTGTTATTACTTTAAGGCAACTGCTAAGAGTTTACCGGGTGCATACATTAATCTGATTGGAAAAAAGTGGTGAGAAAGAAGCCATAATGAGATGTGTCACTGCAGTATCAGTTTTTACACATAAACCATGCCCACTTGAATCATATTCTCTACAACTGATGCCAAGAAATCACATATTAACACAAGCTTTACTATAGGTAAGATAGGTATTCAAGTTTCTTGTGCAGATTCTAACAATAGCCATAGGGAGTTGTCCTACAAACTGAAAGGGAAACATTTTCCAATTTAGAAGACACTGCATATGATTTTGGGAAGGAATTTTTTAATGATGTTGACCCAGAAACCTAATTTGAAATAATAATATTGCGCTATGAGTGTCTCTATATAATACCTAACCACTAAAGGATTACTCAAGGAAGCAGATCAAGGAATTTGAATTGAACATGTGCATGTTGAGTGAGCCATTATAACCTGCAATCTTCTGTTAATTCTGTCATCATATTCAAGTGTAGTGTATATTCCAGTGAATTAAGAGTTTCAATCACTCCCTTTTTTTCTCAGGTATACATAAAGCGACAGGTAATACAAAAAAGCATTTAAAGGGATCTTTACTCTTTCGACAACCTCTTGTCATATGTTTTCTTAGGGAGCGTTCACACTACCGTTGGTGTCCGTCAGTAGTGTCCGTTGGTATTGTCCGTTACAAGATTTTAGCAACGGACACTAGTTGAACCGTCAGAAATCCGTTAAAATTTCCATTCATTTCAATGGGTTTTTATATTGTGTCCGTTAGTGTCCGTTAGTGTCCGTTTACACCCAATCCGTCAGAAGTCCATTATTTTTTCGCGGACAAAAAATCCTACATGCAGGACTTTTTGTCTGTTTGAAAAAAACAGATTCTTGACGGACAGCAAGTGTCCGTTATTTTTTTAACATTGAAGTCTATGGGTAACGGACTTATAACGGACAGTAACTGATAGCCATAAGTTACTGTCTGTTATTTTATGTCCGTTTACTTTCCCTGCGCATGCTCAGAAAGGAGAAACAAACAAAAAAAAAAAACTAAGTGTTAAAGAGAACATTTCGTGTCCTCAGGCACATGCAGTTTTTCACACCGCTAGAAAGCCGACAGCGCGCTGAATTCAGCGCACTGCCAGCTTTCTCGGTATGTGCCCCGGGGCTGGAGATATCGGCGGTGACATGTTTTACTGTTAGAAGGGCGCTGCGAGGAACTCCCTCCCTGACACTTCTCTTCGTTCATAGACTTGTACTGAGGGGGCGTTCCTCACAGCTTGAGCGTCATCGCTGGGCTGTAAGGAACGTCCCCTCTCTCTGTACTGGTCTATAGCCCTGTACTGTCAGAGGGGGTGTTCCTTACTGCCCGGCGATGACGCTGAGCTGTGAGGAACGCCCCCTCAGTACAGCGCTATGGACGAACGAGAAGTGTCAGGGAGGGAGTTCCTCACAGCGCCCTTCAAACAGTAAGTAAAGTAAAACATGTAACTTACACCGCCGATATCTCCAGCCCCGGGGCACATACCGGGAAAAGCCGGCAGTGCGCTGAATTCAGCGCGCTGTCGGCTTTCTAGCGGTATGTGACATTAAAAAACGGACACTACCTGATGCTCATCAGTTAGGGTCCGTTATGATAGGTGTCCGTTTATTTTTTTTTAACGGACACCTTCAGAACGGACTCCAACGGTAGTGTGAACCCTGCCTTACAGAAGCCCTTCAGTGATTTATTTTTTTTCATTCATTATGTACCTATTTCCCCAGTATTACCTTATGTAGTTATTACTTTCTATATGAATCCTTCTCTTTACTAAGGTCATATGACTCTCACTCTGACCAGACAAAATATACAAGAATCAAAGAAGTTGTCCAAGTTATCATTTTATTATTTAATACTGCTGCTGAGGGGCCCTTAAACATAATAAACCTTTACTTACCTCTCCTCAGGCCTCCGTTTCCAGTGTCAGCAGCTCTGTTCTTCTGTATACAGGTTCCTCAGCTGACGTCACCAGTGATGTCCTATATGTGCTAGTGCACCACTGCAGCCAGTCGGCCTCAGCAGTGGCCTCTTCACAAACGGCATATGACTGCTATGACAGACGAACTGAACTGCTATTGCTGGAAATGGAAGTTTGGGATGAGGTGAGTAATGGTGTGTTATGTTTAAGGGCCCCTAAGCAGCAGTGTTAATTATTGATTTATTTATTATGCTTACTTGTATAGCTAATTAATAAAATTATGACTTGGAACACCCATTTTATGCATATCATGTCTTCCTGTATGATGGACTGTACCACAGGCAAAGGCATAAACTACTGATGAGCAGACAGTGCCTGTCACACAGTTGTAATGAAGGAGATCACAGATCAGCCCCCCCCCCCCAACTATATACTTAGTCTTCTTCCATCTGACTTTTTCCTTTCAGAATTATTGCCACTTTTGTACATGGGCTGTGTCTAATATTGTAGTTTATCTTCATTCTAGTGACTGGGACCAAGCAGCAATATCCAAGATATTTCCTATGGATAAGGCTAGTTGCAAACGACCGTGGGTATTTTGCGGTCCGCAAACTAGTAATTAGTCTTCAGTTTTTGCGGACAGAGTGTAATCACTGTGTGTTCGGTGTTTCTTCAGCATCAGTGCAGTATGTCCGCAAAAACTGACAGAGTATCTTCAGTATGCCATCAGTATGTGATCCTAGTTTGCGGATCCACCATAAAAACACAGGTAACATCTAATTATATCCCTAGCTTGTCCGTGAAAATGGACGGCACACTGATGACACACTGAGTACATCAGTGTGCCATCCTAGGCTTTTAGTCTCCCATACGCTTCTATGGGTGAGTCCTTTCCGCAAAAACTGAACAGAATAGGACATGTTCTATCTGATGTGGCGCGGAATCACAGCCGACACACTGATCAGTGAAAAATATGGTCATTTGCATGTACCCATAGAAATGAATGGGTCAGTATCCAATCTGCGAAAAACAAGGATAGCCCACGGTGATCTGCAACGGGCCTAAGAGTGGTGATGTTTTCTGGAAATAGGTCAATAATCTGTGATTAGTGGGGTGTGGCATCTGCTTCCCCCCACTAATTAGCTGTTCTTAGCATAGTGCATGGAGCCAGAAGCAAATAACTCGGTACACTGTGCAGTGGCCTGCTGCACTATTGCAACTCAGCTCCCATTGAAGTCAACAAATTGCAATAACAGTAGTAAGCTACAATAAAAAAAATAAGTATACCCATACTAACAGGAGAGTACAAAGGAGGGGGCCTCTACGATACCCCCACATTTAGCCAGTCCAACTAGCTTCCATAGGGATGGAAACTTCCATCATAAACATACATGTGTGGCTTGGCTGACCATACATGTATTTCCAATGAAGATAAAGGGGTAAGGTGCTGCTAGATCCCTCTGACTGTGGCTTATCTCCTGTGCTAACAAAGAATCTTTTTATTCCTCTGACATTTTCTACTAAGGACAAACAGCCTAAAAGTTGAGTCACAGCCTCAGCTATTGTAAATGAGAGAATGTCTCTTACTCAAGGCTTAAATAGTAGTTTTGCATGCATAATATACTGGTATATAAAGGTATATCTCTACATACTAGTACACTGTATGCTATACAGATATACCTCTATATACAGTGGGGTAAAAAAGTATTTAATCAGCCACCAATTGTGCAAGTTCTCCCACTTAAAAAGATGAGAGAGGCCTGTAATTGACATCATAGGTAGACCTCAACTATGAGAGACAAAATGAGAAAACATATCCAGAAAATCACATTGTCTGATTTTTTTTAAGAATTTATTTGCAAATTATGGTGGAAAATAAGTATTTGATCAATAACAAAAGTTCATCCAATACTTTGTTATATATCCTTTGTTGGCAATGACAGAGGTCAAACGTTTTCTGTAAGTCTTCACAAGGTTGGCACACACTGTTGCTGGTATGTTGGCCCATTCCTCCATGCAGATCTCCTCTAGAGCAGTGATGTTTTGGGGCTGTCGCTGGGCAACACGGACTTTCAACTCCAACCAAAGGTTTTCTATGGAGTTGAGATCTGGAGACTGGCTAGGCCACTCCAGGACCTTGAAATGCTTCTTACAAAGCCACTCCTTTGTTGCCCTGGCGGTGTGCTTGGGATCATTGTCATGCTGAAAGACCCAGCCACATTTTATCTTCAATGCCCTTGCTGATGGAAGGAGGTTTGCACTCAAAATCTCACGATATATGGCCCCATTCATTCTTTCATGTACCCAGATCAGTCGTCCTGGTCCCTTTGCAGAGAAACAGCCCCAAAGCATGATGTTGCCACCCCCATGCTTCACAGTAGGTATGGTGTTCTTTGGATGCAACTCAGCATTCACTCTCCTCCAAACACGACAAGTTGTGTTTCTACCAAACAGTACTTTGGTTTCATCTGACCATATGACATTCTCCCAATACTCTTCTGGAACATGAAAATGCTCTCTAGCATACTTCAGACGGGCCCGGATATGTACTGGCTTAAGCACGGGGGACACGTCTGGCACTGCAGGATCTGAGTCCCTGGCGGCATAGTGTGTTACTGATGGTAGCCTTTGCTACGTTAGTCCCAGCTTTCTGCAGGTCATTCACTAGGTCCCCCCCGTGTGGTTCTGGGATTTCTGCTCACCGTTCTTGTGATCATTTTGACCCCACAGGGTGAGATCTGGCATGGAGCCCCTGATCGAGGGAAATTATCAGTGGTCTTGTATGTCTTCCATTTTCTAATTATTGCTCCCACAGTTGATTTCTTCACACCAATCTGCTTGCCTATTGCAGATTCAGTCTTTCCAGCCTGGTGCAGGTCTACAATTTTGTTTCTGGTGTCCTTCCACAGCTCTTTGGTCTTCACCATAGTGGAGTTTGGAGTGTGACTGTTTGAGGTTGTGGACAGGTGTCTTTTATACTGATAACATTGTCAAACAGTTGCCATTACTACAGGTAATGAGTGGAGGACAGAGGAGCCTCTTAAAGAAGAAGTTACAGGTCTGTGAGAGCCAGAAATCTTGCTTGTTTGTAGGTGACCAAATACTTATTTTGCACCATAATTTGCAAATAAATTCTTAAAAAAATCAGACAATGTGATTTTCTGGATTTGTTTTCTCATTTTGTCTCTCACAGTTGAGGTCTACCTATGATGTCAATTACAGGCCGGCCTCATCTTTTTATGTGGGAGAACTTGAACAATTGGTGGCTGACTAAATACTTTTTTTTCCCCACTGTACCAGTACATTAAACATGCAGACAATATTACTATTGAAAAGAGAAATTCTGAGGCTCAGCCATTAGGATTGATGCCTTCCATACAAAAGGTTCTGGGTTCAAGACCTAAGGAAATAAAGGCATTTCTCAATACATTAGCATTGTAGTGTATTGAATTAGCTATCAGACCCCCTAAGGTTTACCCTTTCCCTAGAGCATACACATACATATTACACTAGGTTCACACCTGCATTCGGGTTTTCCGTTCGTGAGGTCCGCTTGGGGACCTGTCTAACTTAAACCTAATCCGCTTAAAAAAAACGGTTACCCGCGGTCCCCATAGACTGTAATGGGGTCCGCTGGATTTCTCCCCCAATTTCTGCCCGAAAACTACAAGCAGGACTTTTCTCTACGCATTTTTCGGGCAGAAATCAGACGCAGGTGTGTGAACCTAGGTATCCCTGTGTCCGAAAAAGCCCAGTCTATAAACTTAAAAAGATATTTTTCCCATACTGTGAATGTCATAGCGAGAAAAAAAGAAACAAAAGAGCCGAACCGCCGTTTTTTCACAGTTTCTCCCATAAAAATTTGGATAAATAGCAACCAAAACATGAGTTTTCTTTTAAAAAAAATTCTGTTGAAGCATGGTTGAAAAGCAATGTCTGACTTTCATTTGATCATTTTCATAGCATTTTTATATATTATTACTTTTGTCAGATTCAAGTTATTTCTGTGACCATTGTGGATTTTTCTTTCATTAAATGAAGGGTACCAACAATTTTGTCCACGTGTGTATTTTTTTTTTTTTGCCAATTTTTTTAAGGGGTTAAAAGTAAAAAAAACCAAAAAACTATATAAATTTGGTATCGCCGTAATCATACTGACCCAAAGAATACAGGTGACATGTCATTTTGGCTGCATAGTGTATGCTGTAAAAATTAAGCCTGTAAAACATTGCACAAACACAGTTTTTCTCTAATTCCAGCCACTTCTGAATTTTTATCCAGCCTCCTGGTACATCATATGGAATATTAAACAGAACCATGACAAAGTACAATTTGTCTCGAAAATTTGAGCACTCATACAGCTCTGTGAACAGGAAAATAAAAAACTTACAGCTTTTAGCAGGCAGGGTATAAAAACCGAAAATCAAAAAATGTCTGCGATGGGAAGAGGTAAAATGGCACAAAATAAACATAGGTCTGAGCATAGAAAAGTGGATTGATATGCTGCAGACTTTATTTTCAGTCAGCAGCATAAATCTAAGTGCATGTCTTCAGTGTAGGCTTCATGGCAGTACTCCAACCTCTAGTCCTATAGTCTGCAGATAGTTCATAGGAAGGTAAACATTAACATTATATTACAGTGGCCAGTTGTGTTATTGCCATTACATTTGCCTCTTTTCCACCTGTGAAATGTCTCCATTTCCTGGTAAAGCTGATAAAGCTATGAACTGGTCAGATAGGTATATTATTTTTTCAGGATTATCACTTTTATATAAATAATCATACAGTTCTCACTATTGCCATTTCGATGGCTTTTACAGCATATGGTTATATAATAACTAACATTTGTGCTGTTGGCCCCATTTCAGTATCTTTTTTGTTTACTGGTTCAATCTAAGGCAACTTTACTTTGTCCTGCAGCAATTTACTGTAAATCCTTTGTCAACATCTTAATGACCCACAGGCAGGCAGAGCAAGCAAGTTCCTAGCACTACTAGGAGTGGTCAGTCATGCACTGCTCTGACTGCAGAATATATCAGCATCTGCTCCTACCTTTGCAGACATCTCGCTGTGTAACCTTTCCACTCTGCATAGTGGAGTGCACACTGTGTGACATTTTGAAGGACAAGGTACATGTCAGCCGGGTAGTGTTCAGTCATCTGCTTAAATTGTCCATACCTTGTCTGAGCAAGTAGGCTCTTTGGTTCCAGTAAATTTGTAAAGGTACCATTTATTTGAATGAGTTCTGGCATCCCTAGGCTTGTTTAATCACATTTTTTGTTCAATTATTGTACTAGGTGGTGTAAGGTGCAAGGGTGTTCAAAACTACTCCATGGATCTGCGGATTCATTATAAAGCATTTCCTAAAAATCCCTTTTTTTGGGTGAGAAAATGGGAAGAAACATCAACAATTCTGCCATTAAATTGGGTTTTTATTTCATGACATTCACCTTGCATTATAAATTACTTTTCCTTACATCCTACAGCAGCACAATATAGGGTATTTCTGCCCCTGTGTGTTGATAGGACAGGCAGAATTTTTAATTAGCATAATTTATGCTTGACTATGGTACCCTATAAGAGGGCAAAAGGGACCTCCACCTTTGTGTTTTTTTCTGTCCTGTGTGGTGGGACAGGTGGAGGGAGGTCTTTTGTCCTCCCATATTTTGTTTGTTAACTTCCTTTGGGGAGTCATCTTTACACCTCTCTTCTCTTCTTTCTTCCACTGGACGCTTCTGTAGAAAAGAAGGGGGGGTTTATTTAGGCAGTTTTTTTGTGCCTAGCCAAGCTTTCAACCTTTGCTCTGAAAAGGTTGATTTCAGTAGTACATGCAGCTGTAGTTGCATGCTGCATGTTCAAGGACCTGTAGTACAGGCCACTTGTGTGGCCTTGATGTGGAGCATTGCCGTTTCACTTACCTTACAAGCTCCGTGGCCACCAAAAGTGACGTTAGTCACTATGTTCCTCCGGAACCTTTGTTTGTTTTCTGGGGACTGAATTCTTGGATGGACTTTTTGCGGCTTAGTTTTTCCTCCTTTTTGCAAGTTTGATGAGCCTCTTTTCTGGCATCAGTCTGTATATTTTTAGCTTAATTCTGTGTACAAGTAATTAAGCTTTGTAAAATTTGCAGGGGGGAGGGGGTTTTTGTGTGCACTACTTGCTCATTCCTCCTCCTCTCCTATGGAAGCCTTCATCTCAATGCAGGAGATGGCTTGTCTCTTAGTGAGGAAGGCCTCAGTACTCCACTTGGATTACTGTTCTTGCTGCTGCAGCACGGTGGCTCAGTGGCTAGCACTGCAGCCTTGCAGCACTAAAGTCCTTGGTTCAAATCCTGCAAGGAGTTTGAAAAAAAAAAAAAAAAAGAGGTCTAGTTTGTGTGCATTGTAACACACTGTGGGCATGAAATTACTTGCTTCCGTCAGTGCGTGGACCCCCCCTCTGAAGTACCATCTATACAAAACAATGTTGTATGTGTCAAGGATTCCATGAAGGAGAGTCGGGACTCCATTTCTCAGACTTTGGAGAAGTCCCGATCTGAGAAACATACTCTTTCACTAATCGCTAAGAAGACTTCCAGGTGATTGATGAGACGCTCTCATCGGATGAAGATACCTTGGAGAATTCCAGCAGACTTCTCTTATCTCTAGAGAAGATAAATAGGCTGCTGAAGTCCCTGGGGGACTGAGATGTTGACAGGGAAGCCTCCACTTCCACCAATAGGGGACCTAGGGCCTTCCAAGTGGTTGTAACACTGATAAGCTCATGCTATTGGAGTGGAAACATTTTATCAGGAGATTAAAGCCTTATTTCCTATTGTGGAATCCCAGCTGGACCAATGGGGTCCCCCACATAAAGTCGATATGGCAGTAGCTAAATTGTCCCGGCGGATGATGGCTTCAACCTCCAGGACCCAATAGATAGGCGCATGGAGGGTACCCTCAGAAAGGCTCATTCTGCGGCCTCTGCTCAGACCTCGGTGGCCATTGCCTCTAATGAGGTATCAAACAAGTTGCGCTTTGATCTAGCCCAACTAGAGAGGGACATCGACCTCAAGAATTATAAGAGGTAATCTCTCTAGAGATTACCTCTTATTATTCTTGAGGTCAGTCTCCTTGTCTGCAGATTACATATCTGAGGCCTCCCAACATCAGCCTCAGTCTAGACCTTAGTTCTAGAGGAATCCTAGATACCAGTCTAGGGGTTCTGGACGGAAGTTCCCCAAAGAAGGGGACAAGAGGAAGCCTAACTTCTGACGCCAGCTGTTTTCTTCCTGCGGCAGAGAATCCTGTTGGGGATGACTCTCCCAATTTTTCACCTTCTGGCAGGAGAAGATTCAAGACCCTTGGGTCTTGCAAGTCGTACAGCGGGATATGCGATCAATTTTCTTCAGCCGCTCAAGTCTCATTTATTATGACCTGCTCCCTCGGCAGGTTATACTAGTAAGTTCCATTCATGATTATATTTACAAGGGAAGCTTGGAAGAGGTTCCCCACTAAAGAAGGATTCAGTGTATACTCCCCAGTTTTTCTGGTGCTAAAATCATCAGGCGACTGGAGGATGGTTATAGATCTAAGATATCTGAATCTCTTCATAAGGATGAATCAATAAATCATTTTGGAATGGAGACCGTGAAATCCATCACATCCTTTCTACAGCAGGGCAAGGTCCTTGTCACCCTAGACCTGAAGGATGCCTATCTAAACATTCCAGTTCATCCTCCTCACAGAAGGTATCTCAGAATTGCTATCTCAGTTTCCAGCCACAGAAAGCATCTTCAGTTTGCAGCTCTACCTTTCGGCATCCCCTTAGCTCCCCACACCTTCACCAAGGTGGTGGCTCCAGTAGCAGCCGCACTCAGACTTCAAGGTCTATTCAAAGTGCCATACTTGAACGACTGGCTAATAAAAGCTCAGTCAAAATCCATCTTGCTCCAGCATTTGCAGATAGCCGTGTCCTTTCTTCAACACCTAGGTTGGCTAATAAATTGGGAAAAGTCAGAGGTGATTCCCTCTGCTCAGAGAAAGTTCCTGGGGTTTCTCCTGGACTCAGTCTGCAGGAAAATTTCCTTAACTCCTGCAAGGAAAGAAAGGTTAACCAGAGCAGTCCGGTATCTTCTCAGAACACACCTGGTGTCTATCAGGACAACTATGAGAGTCCTTGGCCTAATGTCATCCTCAGTCATGGCAGTCCTTTGGGCTTTATGGCATATGCGTCCTCTTCAAATGGAAGATCTAAATGCCTGGAATCATACTCCTCTCGCTCTAGACAAGAGGATCAGACTTTCCCCACTACCTGTCTTTCCCTCAGATGGTGGATACACATGAAAGACAGGATGTCCATGGTCCAACCTCGTTGGACCCTGTTGACTATCGATGCATCCCTCTCGGGATGAGGAGCCCACCTGTACAAGAAGACCATACAAGGAGTCTGGAGCAGGCTAGAAAAGAGGACATCGTCCATCTGGAAGGAGCTCAAAGCAGTTTACCTAGCACTACTTCATTTTTCTCCTCTCCTCAGAGGAAGAGCGGTCAGGATCCGGTCCGACAGTATGACGACTGTAATGTACCTGAACAAACAGGGAGGCACCAGATCACTATCTCTCTTCAGGGAGACAGGTCTGACTTTTACCTGGGCAGAGGAAATTCTGACCCACTTATCCGCTTTTCACATCAGGGGCTCCTTGAACATAGTAGCGGATCAGTTGAGTCGGGGTCTCACCGTATCAGGAGAATGGTTTCTTAATCCAGAGTCCTTCCATCAGATTACGCTGAAGTGGGGTCTTCCAGAAGTAGACCTTATCACGACCAGACTCAACGCCAAGGTAGAGATGTTCTGCTCACTGTATCAGGAGGATTATCACATGGCAGTGGATGCCCTCTCCATCTTTTGGAGGTTCAGGCTGGGATACATCTTCCCTCCACTTTACATGATACCAAAGGTATTGATGAAAGTCAGACAGGACCAAGTCTCTGTGATAGCCATCATACCATTCTGGCCAAAAAGGACTTGGTTTGCCCAGCTCATGTACATGAGTCGAGGGACATATTGGAGGCTTCCCCCCTCCCAGAACCTGGATTCCGAAGGAACTCAGAAGTACCATGTTCTGAGGAGATTCAACCTGACAGCCTGGAGGTTGAACAGTCCCTATGGAGATTTAGAGGACTGTCAGAAGCCATCCTGAAGACTCTTTCCTGTGCCAGAGCAGAGTCTACCAAGAAGAACTACCATAGGATAGGTAACATCTTCAAGAAGTGGTGCTCCAGAAGAGAAGCTGATAGTTCAAATCCTACTACGGCAGAAATTCTGGATTTTCTTCAGGGAGGCTTGGATACAGGCCTTTCCCCTGCTACACTTAAGGTACATGTTTCAGCCTTATCCGCCTGTTTAGGCAGACGATGGTCTCAGAATCGCTTAATCTCTAAGTTCCTTATGGGTGCTATGAGACTTAGACCGGTGGTTTCAAGTTCTGATCCCCAGTGGGATCTTGCTACAGTTCTCTCGGGTCTTTGTGGTCCTCCATTTGAGCCGTTAGAGGACGTGGATCTAAAGTATTTAGCCTTTAAAACCACCTTTTTGTTAACCATCACTTCAGCAAAGAGAGTGGGTGAGCTCCAGGCTTTTTCTTCCGAGGAACCATACTGTATATTTCGTGCTTGAGGATAGGGTCCAGCTCAGGTAATTAAAAATTCCGCATGTCCTATCAGCACACAGGGGCAGAAATATATATTGTGCTGTTGTTAGGACTAAGGGAAAACAGAGTAACATCATAATCAACGATTATGTGGGTCATTGGGATTCTGGTGATTTACATTTTTTTTTACCAATTTTACATCATAAAACACTTAAAAAAAATAATTTGTTTTTCTGTTGCCATATTCTGACATTCTTGTCATTTTCCTTATTTATATATTGTTGACAATGCTTCATAAGGGCTTTATTTTTCAGGATGAATAGTTTTTTGCATTACTACCGTTTTGGGGTACTTATTACGTTTTTGATTACTTTTGTGCTCCTGTTTATGGGATGTGGTATAAACAACAACAAAAAAAACATTATTTTGGGGTTGGTTATGTTTTTTACAGTGTAATGGTAGCTATAGTTGCAGCAATACTAATTATGTGCACTTTTTAGCATTTTTTTCATTTTTTTGTACTTTTCTGCTTTGCTTTTATATTTTTCTGAACACTTTAGTTTCACACACAGTGGGGCATATTTTTTTTAATATTGTCTAATTATTAGACAGTACAAAGTGAACCTAGACAGTCTTAGGCTGGGTTCACATCTGCGATCCATTCCGGGGGTTTCGTCCCCCCATTCAGCTTGAAAAACGTGGAGAGAAAAACCCTGCAAGCAGACTTTTCTCTCCGCATTTTTCATATGGAAACCAGGCGGAAAACCAGTGGGCACCATTATAGTCTATGGGGTCTGCGGGTAACCACCTTTTAAACGGATTGGGTTTCCTTTTTTCGGGTCCCCAAGCGGACCCAAAGAACGGAAAGCCGAGCGCAGGTGTGAACCTAGCATTAAACTGGCCACATTTATCAAAGTTTGATCTCTGATGATAAAAATATATCTGCTGCATTGTAGACTATTTGCTCGTTCATCAGGTGATTGTTTGCTTTCAGTGGAAAAAAATAACTGGGCCACTTTTGTGACATAAAAAAGGCATTATATATAGAAATCCACTCCTGCTGCTGACACCTGCTGCTAAACATGATGCCTGCAGATTGCACTGCATTTTGAATGTGACAGGTTCAGTTTGAACAGGCAGTTTTATTTCTGATTCCTCCTATTGTAGCAAAAGTTGACCCCCACTGATACATTTATGGCGCTGGGCACTGCGTAAGCTTTTAGTGCATATCACCAAAGTTTATAATATGCCTCTAGTTATAAACAACTTTGCAACAATGAATAGTACAGGTGAATATAAGAAACCTTTTAATATATCCTATTAAAGAACTATGTTTTTTCCACTTTTCAGACTGAGTTACTTTCTACATATTAGTCTATGAAGAGGAGGGGGGGATATGCTTGAGAAAACAGGAAAAGTCAGATAATTGCAGCTGCTACACTCTGCTACTCTGTGCACTTTTAACACTTTTGTGCTTGTAGATAATGGGTTACCACTGCAGAGACTGAGGCAATAAATCAATTAACTAGCCAGTAACTTCCTCCCCCCCACCTCCATAGAGTTCTGTGTGTCAGGTTGAGTATAGATATGGAATCTTATGTAAACAACAGTCAGATTAAAGATAAGGAGCACAAGAACAACTTAAAAAGTGGTTAAGGAAACAGATCTCCTTATATAACATATATTACAAAGTTTCTTTTATTCAAATGCACTATTAATTTTTGAATTGTTGTTTAGACCTGAAGGTACACTTTAAAGGGACAATGAACCTTCACACTTCTTTAAATATATTTACTAGGTTACTGAAAGTTACCTATTGGAATCAGTCATTTTGGATGACACCAATATTCCTCAAATATATTACTGACAAGGAGTCCAAAAAATGTCGATGACATATGTGCCTCCCTTACTTGTCCTTTTAGCCAGATATGAGCAGCTATGTGTGTAACAAGATGAGCTCCCACCCGTCCATTGTTCAGAAGGCCAGAACCGTGGATGGGTGAACTCTAAGATGGAGGACACATATGGAGGTGCCTGTTAAATTGAAATCGGCGGACATCAGTTTCAGATGATTATGGAGACTGACACAGATGTCCAAGACAACAGCAGCATTTACTAAACGGGAAGCAGTGATTGCACTCAACTCTATCTGCACCCAAAGGATGCAGGTAGAGTTGAAGATGAGACATACCCATTGCTCAGGACAGCACTCAAAATCTGGGACTGTCTTGCTGAATCTTGGACACAGTGGTGTAACGAAAGTCTTGTGAGCCCCGGTGCAAACTTCTGTTCGTGGCCCCCTACCCCCCTCCCTACAGCAAATTCTTGATAGTGACGGTTACGGGGCCCCAGATAGTATTATATGCTCAACAGTGGCCCCCACACAGCATTATATGCTCCACATTGCTCCCCCCCACACACAGTATAATATGCTCCCAACAGTGGCCCCACACAGTATAATATGCTCCCCACGTTGCCCCACACAGTATAATATGCTTCCCACAGTGGCCCCACCCTCTATTATATACTTCCCACAGTGGCCCCCACCCAGTATTATATGCTTCCAACAGTGGCCCCCACTCAGTATTATATGCCCCCCACAGTGGGCCCCACCCAGTATTATATGCTCCCCACAGTGGGTCCCACCCAGTATTATATGCTCAGCAGTGACCCCCACCCAGTATTATATGCTCCACAGTGGCCCCCACACAGTATTATATGCTCACAACGGCCCCCCTCCGCTTCGGTGCTATCAGATCCCAGAGTATAATAATTGGAGGCCCAGGGAAGGTGATTAAAAATAACAAACTCTCATAGTCACCTTGCCTTACCTTTCCTTGACATCCTCTCTCCATCCAGAAGTCTTCAGTGTCTTCAGGCCCTCTTCCAACGTCACTGCTGAGGCCTGTGATTGGGCTTCAGCGGTCACGTGGGGGTGCACTGATGTCATTGTGGCTGCGCCCCCTGTGACCATTGGGGCCTAATCACAGGCCTCAGTCACATGATGGAAGAGCGCCAGAGAGAATGCTGTGCCCAGGAGAGGTGAGAATATGTATTTATTGTTTTCAGTCACCTCCCCTCGGTGCCCTGCCCTGCCATCTATTGGAAAGGGGCCCCTTTCCAATAATAGTATGTATAGCGGTCGGGGAACCAGGCTTTCCTTGACCGCTATCATAGTGGTCCGGGGCCTGGCCATCTCCAGCTGGAAACAGGCCCCAAAACCTGCCGGGCCCAATCGTGGTTGCACCCACTGCGACCGCGATTGTTATGCCACTGCTTGGACAGTTGGGAGGTATGGTTACGTGCTATCACAGAGTGATATGCTATCTATCTATCTATATGTGCAGCTACCCAGTGGCTGTGATATGAATTGCAGTCTGTCAAGCAATTTGCTTGTATGTTGCAGTATTATACTGAGCTGGTGTCCTTAAATGGTCACATACTTTTCAACAAACTTGTGTGTAAATCAATAGCACAAGTAAATAAAATAAAATGTGTAATATGTTTGTTTTATCAGAGAGAAACATTTCCTCCTTCCCGCTGTCTCCTAAACTGACATTCACTCTGAAATGTCTTAATCAATCTTTCTAGAGCGACTGTACCTGTACCTCCCATATCTCTAGTTTTTATAAGCTGCAATTGTATTCCTGTACCTGCTGACTAATCGAATGTTCCTCTAAAAGTAGAAAAGTATGCATCTGCAAACATAGCTTAAAAGGTTTAAGAATTGTTATTAGATCTCAGACACACACCTATGCTGTAGGGTCAAATTTCTCAATCTGATCTATCTGGAAATGACGAAATATAAATTGTTCCTCACTAGATACTGCCAGTTAATACTTCATCCAATGTTTTATATTTTATTAGATACAGTTTTATTACTGTGTCAGAGACTTTAGTTACATAAGTGTTTTAGATTGCACAAAGATCACAACTTTTATAAATCTTACATCTTTTACAGGTCAGACCTTTAGAACTGTAGTTGATTGCTTGTTTGCTGCATATGGCAGGAAAGCTCCAGACACATATGCTAAAGGAGATATCTGGTGGTATAAAATCCTGGACAACTTTAAAATGCAGTGTGAGAGTTCTCTTACACTAGGATCACATTAGCGTTCAGCTTTCCGTTCTTCAGGTCCGTTTGGGGACCCGAAGAACGGAAACCTAATCCACTTAAAAAGTGGTTACCCACGGACCCCATAGACTATCATGGGTTCTGCTGGATTTCCCCCGTCCACGGATTCGGGGACAGAAACCCTGAACGCAGAGCAGGTGTGAACCTAGCCTTAAAGGGAGTCTTAAGTCCAAAATGCCTCTCAAACCATAAATAGTACCCTGTATGGGCCTTTAAAGATGCAATCCAACAAAGGCCCACAGATCCCATCTACACATTGCGGAAAAATACGTGCAATGGACACGCTGCAATTTCCAAAATATCAGGTTTTGGAAATTGCGTTTTTGGAAATCGCAGCATGTCAATTATACCTACGGAATTGCCGGCGTTTTTCCTATAGGTATAATGGAAGCAGAAAGTTCGCAGTTCTGTGGACTTTCTGTGAAAAGGGCTGCAGAAAAAAACGCAAGGCATTGCCGCTGTATTTTTTTCCACAGAACTTTTTGCTACAGCCTGCTACATGGGGCATTAGCCAAAAACCCTTTTTTCATCCCTGCACCCATCACCCAATTGTCACTCTCCAGGCTTCTTTCATGTCTACTACACGCAAAAATAAGTACAATACAGATAAAACTAACTAGAAGACTGAACTGGTAAAGTGGGTATAGAGGATCCTGCCCACAATAGTTTACAATCTACAGGTTAAGGTGGAAACCATAAGGAAGTACTTATATGGTTATGTAGTGGCAGTCAGGTTACTGTGAATTATAGGCTGTTCTGAAATGGTGGGTTTTCAGGCTGCGTTTGAAGGATTTGACCATCAGTACTAGGGCATGGAGGACTGACTGAAGAAATCTTGGAGATGGTTGTGTGAAGGGGAGAGCAAATGAGAGTGAAGAAGGGGGTCTTATGAGGGTCAGAGATTACATGTAGGGAGGTACTAGTAGATTAGGTTAGACATAATATGAAGGCACAGGTTGTGGACATCCTTGTATACCATAGTAAATGTTTGGAATTTAATTAATTGGAAAATTGGTAGGAAGGAAAGGGGATGACAGAAGGGAGAGATGGAATAACCATCAGCAGAGTTAAAGGGGTTTCCCATGTTAGGGTCTCACTTGTCCACCTGTCTTCTATCCCCTCCACTTCATGCTTTTCAGCTCAGGCCAGCAGCGTGCTTGTTCTAAATTGCAAATTTAACTCTGGATTTACATACAGAGATAACTAGTGGTGTAACTAAAGTCTTATGGGTCCTGGTGCAGACTTTGACCAGGGATCTCTACCCATCCTTACATCGTATTCTCCACAGTTATGGGTGCTGCAGCGATGTCCCATAAACTTCCAGTGCCCCTCCAGTACACACTTCATCCTCTGTATAGTGACCCAGGCCTTCACTGCTGCACAGCTCCCAGCTCAGCTTCCTGTTTCCAGCCCTGTATTGTGTAATGAATGGGTGCTGGAAGCGGCTCTGTATAGATGACCAGTCCGGGGGCTAGGTGCCATGCCCTTATTGATCATATATAAAAATAAGTCCAGACAATCCCTTTAAAGATACGTCATCAATTTTTAAAAGGTGGATAACCCCTTTAAAGGGTTATTCTAGTGCTCCAGGGAGCTGAAGGCCTGTCTCCAGTGCATCAGCTGCTTCATTAGAATAAGATTTCAAAGTTGTCATACAAGTGTTATATATAACAAAGGTGATAGACTTCCTTGAAAGGGAATGAGTCACTATAAATGACCTATTATTTAAACCACATTTTTATGTTAAACATATTTATTAAACATTTTTGATTTTTTTTTTTTAATTTTCAATGTCTCAATCAATTATTATCCTGCAATTTTCACTCTGACCACTAAAGCTAAGTTCACACCTGTACTGGGCTCTCCAGCAGACCTGAACAACGGAGAGCTAAAACAGTGGTTACCTGCAGACCCCATAGACCAAGGATCAGCAACCCTCAGCAATCTAGCTGCTGTGAAACTACAACACCCATCATGCTCCATTCATTTGTATGAGTAGCTCCAAGAAAAGTAGATCAAGTAGGCATGCTGGGAGAGCTAAAGGTTTCCTACCCCTGCCATAGACTATAATAGGGTCCACCAGGTTTCCGTTTTTATTCTGAAACGGTCGTATAGTAAAAAGTTCTTTGTTCAGGATACTTTTGTCTGCCAATTTTTGGCGGTTTCTGTGTCGGATGTGAACCTAGCCTGACACTTGCAAATTCTGTAGGGGTTTTCTTTGCAGCGGTCACATCATTTATATCACAAACTCCATTATAATAGAAGATAACACCAACTACTGACAATAGATCTCAAAGCTTAAAAATATGCATAAAATATGCCTTGTAGGCTTCAATGAGTCGGCTCCAGTCTATTCCTGGCTATTGCCATGATTATGCTGTAAAACATATTACTAAATTCTAACAGAGTAGTAGAGAAGCTTAGGCAAGATGGCAGCCCCATAATAGTGTACAGAATAAGAAAATCTATTGTCAGAAAATGAAAACAGAAAAAGTGATATTGGCACATATAATATATTGGTTTTAATTAAAAATAAATAAATAAATAAAAATATTATACATTCCTACAAGTTTGAATATGATCCTGGAGATGGGAATATCCCTCTTAAGGCCGGGGCCCAATGTGGCATAAACGCTGCGGTTTGGCTGCATCAAAAACCGCAGCGTTTTACAGTCACTGCAAAGTGGATGGGATTCTAGCCTTAGTCTAAGGTCCCACACTGTGGAAAAGCTGCTTTTTTTTTGTTGCAGATTTTCCTGTGTTTTTTTTTTTTTTTTTTTTAGCCAAAACCAGGAGTGGATTTAATCAGAAGGGAGAAGTATAAGAGCTTCCTTTATATTTCCCATTCCTTTTCAAGTCACTCTTGGCTTTGCCTCAAAAAATCGCAAATAAATCTGCAACAAAAAAGCAGCTCTTTGGGGACACAACTTTACACGCAAATCTCCAATGGACAGGTTTACAGATTCACACTAGTGTCACCTCTCTGTTGTTTGGGACCGTCAGCAGAATGCTAAAACAGGGATAACACACGGAGTCCGTTGGGTGTCCGTTGTCATAAAACTGAAACCGGCGGAGGAAAAAGTCCTCCGTGCAGAACTTTTCCTCCTCCAATTTTCAGGCGGACACTGCGACAGAGTCTTCACCGTGATGATGAACGTAGTCTTCAACAGGTCTGTTCTTTGTTAATTCCTTTTTATTTTACATTGTTTGAATGTTTCTGTTTATTTGTTATTCTATCTTTTTGTTAAAGTGCTCTACTTTTTATGTATATTAGATTGTCCTTTGGCACTAATGTCCCCACAAGTCTGAAGAGAGTAACTATCGCTAGCCATGTTACCTCTTTTGTGTCTCGTCTCTGTGTAGATGTGCGATTGTAGGGGTTGCTTCACCCCTGTGTAGCCCAGTGTGACAGGTGAGCTGGAAGGCAGTCTGGAAGCGGAGTATCCCTTTTTATTTCTGTGTGGAGAGTAAGGTTTACGCATACCCCGCATATAGTGAGTGAATATACAGGATGTGGCGTGAGTCCCAATCCGTGACACAGACCAACCATTTTTTTTTTTTTTTTTTTTTTAACCACTTCAGTACCGGGCCAATTTCTGGTTCAGGACCAGCCACATTTTTGTTATTTTTGTATGTGCGGTTTTGAAGGCTATAACATTTTTATTATTTGCGTTATTCAACTAATTTGTGCGTCTTTTTTCGGTGACACATAGGACTTTATTTTTATGTTGTTTTTGTTTTTGCGTGTTTTTTAATTTTCTTTTTATCCACTACTGCTACTAAAAAAACTTTTTGAAATATATATTCCTCTCCATTATGGTAATTTTAATTTTGTATTGTGTCGTTGAGGGGGGAGGGGGGCTAGAACCTGTAATAAGGGCGTGGTATTGGCGTAATCTTTATTTTTTTTTAATGTTTCTATTCATTTTATTTATTTACATGGTGTCCCCATAAGGTCCGACAACTATTTTTTTTTTTTGGTGGGGGCCTGATTTTCCCTGTAACTGGGGCTGCTACATTTAGCCCCAGTTGCAGGAGGAATACAGCCCCCTGCACATAACTACAGAGCTGATTTGTGCCCTCTAGGACCCAGCAGCTCTAACAGCCTCTGATCCCACGGATCACGTGACCGCTGGGTCAGAGGGGAGCTGCATCATGGTGGCTCCCATAGCTGTGTATACAGCACTCATTGAAGGGATCAGGGAGGCAGGGACGGTAATAAACCTTCCCTTCCTCCTCTAGGGGGAGCTCCGGCTGTAGTAACAGCTGGCTCCCCAGTTTTGCAGCTGCACGATTTCATGCAGCTGCTTAAAACTGCAAGGACGTACCAGTACGTCCTTGCAGAATAAGACAACCACTTCTGGAAGTATATACTCTATGGGCAGTCCAGAAGAGGTTAAAGAAATTGCTATACTTTTCAATGCCTTAGGTACTATGGGTCAGTGGCATGATGGGTCCACAAAATAGGACAGTTATTTTCAAACAGTGGTTGTTTGCTAACACCTATAAAAGTCAATGGGACTGTGTGCTATGCATGGAGAACACTCACAAAACATGTCCATGATTCAAAAGAATGTGAATAAGGGCATAGTAGGTAAGCTTTATAATCTGACTAGTATAGTTTCTACAGGAAACCTTTTTCTCTGGAATTAGGTTCTAGTTAAATTGGCAAATGTGTTATCTGTGACTAATACCTCTTGGACCACAACGTCAACAGATGTTAAAAAAAATACTAAAAACCCTATTGAGTTTATCCTGCAGAATGGAGAAATGAAAGTCTTTTAGATGATGACTGGAAAAAAATGAAGGCAGTCTGTATGACCAAGATGAATTAGCTGTCATTACAATCCTCAGCTCTCTCGGTATATAGTGTGTATTCTGTTGTCTGATGATGTGTACATGCCAGCTTCTGGGAAATCCCCACCCCTGGCTTGCTCCAACAGTTTTCTTCCTGCTTGTAAAAGGGCCAGTTGATATCATGACATGATAATAAGGAATTGCTGATAATGCAAAGCAGCTCCAAGGACGTAATTTCAGCAGTGAACCAGGAGGACCTAGGCTGTGTTCACACAATGCTGTTGCCACTTACCACCTATTCTGTCCATGTAATTATCTTCCATTTTCCCTGGTACTCAACATACTGGTGGATTCAGAGAGCTACAAGCATATTCTGATATACATACAGTACAAGTACTGGAAGGTGTTATATAAATGTAGCTAGATGAATGACAGACATCTTTGTGCAGCTACACCAGAACACACTGGCTATGCTTGTCGTCTTTTTAATATTTCTAGTGTAATTCACAAATGGAAAGAGATAAATAGGCACTGTCATTTCAATAAACTCTGCATAATAGTACAGATTATATGAAACTGTTAAACCAGCTATCCCATTGAAAAAAAAAAAAAACTGCTGTAGCCCTCTCAAGATTGACTGCAGGGCACATAGCTCAGATTACACATATCTATAGAAGTCTATGGAGCGAGGAGGAGTAAGCAGAGAGAGAAGTAATAGAGGCTTAGCCTGATGCTGGAGCTAAATGAGAGCTTTCAATCACAACCAAAGTACTATATTCAGCTTAGTACATGGTATGTGCTGCATGATTCTGGAACCGTTTCTGAATGAGAGAGAAACCGTTATGGAGCAGATTCTGCTATACTTACTGTATGATGTATATGGCAGCTAGTCTTCAGCCATCAGCTCCAGGAGAAATACAAGCTACAGCTAGTCTGTACATGGGAAAACTGCTAAATCATGGAGTCATGTAATAAACAAAAATAGTTACTCCTTATGAACACATACAGCAGCTTATCCTGATAAATTTGATGAAATGACAGGTACTCTTTAAACATTATTATAAGTTTGACAGTGACTAGGATGCTATGGAAATGCATTGCTTTACTGTAAATAAATCCAAATAGAGGTTATATTGATCTCCTGCTGACATTCTTGCATCAATCCGTGCACCCATCACTGGAGTTTCTTTGTCAGGATCCCTTTGTTTTGGTCTCTTTTGATAATGGAAGCTTTGCACCACAACCACCACATGCGATTCCTATAGCAGCCTTGTATGTTAATAAAAAAAAAAAAATTGCTTTCCTTAACACAGAGTTCCTCAACATAAGAGTTCACAAGGACAAAGTGATTTACTGAGGATGGCGTTCAACAATTGTCCTCATGCTGCTCTATGACTCATTTTATTTTTGCATGTAAATCCAGGGCATGTAATATTAATAACTTGTAAACAGTTGCATTGCTCCAGATTCACATCATCATTATAATCAACTAATATCTCAAAAAATTCTAGTGCCTGACAAAAACGGGAGCTTAAAAAAACAAAAAAAAAAAAAACAAACACACACACACACACACACACACACACACACACACACACGATCTGTAATATTTCCTCAAAACAAAGACAAATACAAATTGTCCAGCTTATTGAACTGTCACCATCTTCTGGCAGAGAACAATATTACAACCAGGAAATAAAAAAAAACAAAAAACAAAAAAAAACAAAAAACACATGAACACGGTTTTGCCTTCTGTGGTGCAAGTATATGCACATATGAAAACCATAAAAACATATTCTGTGTACATGTACTATGAAATGACACGGCCAAAAGGATGTGACGGGTCACTTTTTGGAAATATCTTTGAGATGCTTTAACTTAAAGTAACTTTGATACCTACAGTGCTGGCCAAAAGTATTGGCACCCCTGCAATTGTCAGATAAGTCAATTTCTTCCAGAAAATGATTGCAATCACAAATGCTTTGGTAATATCTTCATTTATTTTGCTTGCAATGAAAAAACACAAAAGAGAATGAAAAAAAAAAAACGTCAAATCATTGATCATTTTACACAAAACTCCAAAAATGGGCCGGACAAAAGTATTGGCACCCTCAGCCTAATACTTGGTAGCACAACCTTTAGACAAAATAACTGCGAACAACCGCTTCCGGTAACCATCAATGAGTTTCTTACAATGCTCTGCTGGAATTTTAGACCATTCTTCTTTGGCAAATTTCTCCAGGTCCCTGAGATTTGAAGGGTGCCTTCTCCAAACTGCCATTTTCAGCTTTCTCACACTGGGCCCTACATTATGCTGCAAAATTTGTTGGTAGTCTTCAGACTTCATAATGCCATGCACACGGTCAAGCAGTCCACTGCCAGAGGCAGCAAAGCAACCCCAAAACATCAGGGAACCTCCGCCATGTTTGACTGTAGGGACCGTGTTCTTTTCTTTGAAGGCCTCTTTTTTTTTCCTGTAAACTCTATGTTGATGCCTTTTCCCAAAAAGCTCTACTTTTGTCTCATCTGACCAGAGAACATTCTTCCAAAAAGTTTTTGGCTTTCTCAGGTAAGTTTTGGCAAACTCCAGCCTGGCTTTTTTATGTCTCTGGGTCAGAAGTGGGGTCTTCCTGGGTATCCTACCATAGAGTCCCTTTTCATTCAGACGCCGACGGATAGTACGGGTTGACACTGTTGTACCCTCGGACTGCAGGGCAGCTAGAACTTGTTTGGATGTTAGTCGAGGTTCTTTAGCCACCATCCGCACAATCTTTCGTTGAAATCTCTCGTCAATTTTTCTTTTCCGTTCACATCTAGGGAGGTTAGCCACAGTGCCATGGGCTTTAAACTTCTTGATGACACTGCACACGGCAGACACAGGAACATTCAGGTCTTTGGAGATGGACTTGTAGCCTTGAGATTGCTCATGCTTCCTCACAATTTTGCTTCTGAAGTCCTCAGACAGTTCTTTGGTCTTCTTTCTTTTCTCCATGCTCAATGTGGTACACACGAGGACACAGGACAGAGGTTGAGTCAACTTTAATCCATTTCAACTGGCTGCAAGTGTGATTTAGTTATTGCCACCACCTGTTATGTGCCACAGGTAAGTACAGGTGCTGTTAATTACACAAATTAGAGAAGCATCACCTGATTTTTCAAAGGGTGCCAATACTTTTGTCCACCCCCTTTTTTATGTTTGGTGTGGAATTATATCCAATTTGGCTTTTTGACAATTCTTTTTGTGGTTTTCCATTGAAGACAAATTAAATGAAGATATTATTACCAAAGCATTTGTGATTGCAATCATTTTCTGGAAGAAATTGAGTATTATCTGACAGAATTGCAGGGGTGCCAATACTTTTGGCCAGCACTGTATTTCTTTAGGGACCACTTCAGTTATGAAGGCAATTTTAAAGGCCTATATATTAGAAGCCCCCTAAATCACCCCATTTTCAAAACTGCACCCCTCAAATATTCTAAAACAGCATTTGGGAAGTCTGTTATCCCTTTAAGCATTTCATGGGAATTAAAACAATATGGAGGGAACATTTAGACTTACGTTAATTTAGGACTAAAATTTGCACATTCACAAGGGGTTAAAGAAGAAAATGCATCCCACAGTTTGTTATGCCATTTCTCCAGAGCATGGAAATACCCCACATGTAGGTGTAAACTGATGTTTGTGCACGCGACACTGGGCATTTGAAAAGCAGATTAAAGCCGTTATCTCGGACACCAGAGGTTTTGGAGCGTTTGTCTCTGACACAAGCTGGGCACAACATTGGCAGATTGCATTAAGACGTAGACTACAGCACCGTACTACTATGGCGCTCATCATTAAAAGGGGTTAATGTCTGCTTACATTACTGTTATACTGTAGAGATAACAGTCTTGTATAGTGCTTTTTTTTTTTTTTTTTTTTTTAACATTCCAGCATGGTCCTACCATTGTGGTTTTTACAAAAACAGTCAGACTGCAAGGGTAAAGGGTTACTGAACTTTTCAGAACGCATCACCAGCCTTTTTCTACATTTCAAACCTGGAACAGTTCCACATATACAATGTAAAAGTAAGTGAATAAAAGACAAATGACAAGTCTTTGATTTTGTAATCTTTTAACATTTAATTATTTTTGTCCTTACCATCTGAAAATATCCATAAAATGTATGCCAACATTGATAAACTGGTGATAAGTACAGTAAGGCAATAATTCTGAATACATATGGTATTGGTGACTAGTATAAGGTTAACTGTTAACCAATCTAGTTACATTTTTGTTTATATAATGATTAATAGAATAAACTGCCATATACTATACACAGGAGGTTATATTCACATTTTACTACTGTTAGAAGTGGTTTATGATGTCGCCTATATATTCAGAGGGGAGAACAGCACTCCCTGGAGTGAGCCAATACCCATGTCACTTCACTTTGAACTAGTGACATCGCTTGTTTTAGTGGTTTTACAAGTTCATAGCAAATTGACAGATGGTATTTTTATGTATACTGTTCATACCTGCCATTATATAGTGTAGGTGACTAGCAGAGTCCAGACAGAACAACATTCTAAACCTTTTTTTGCAATAAAAGCATACATATACTAAACACACACAAAAAGCCTTCTGTCCAATAAAAATGATAAAACATGTATGAAAGACAAGTAAGATTAAGTCAAAACCAGGATTGCTTTTTAAAAGAAAGACCGTAAAGAAACACAGTACATACTTATTATTCTATTAAGAAAGCTTTGTGGTACTAACACACCATACAGCAGAACCCTGAAAAATCTGTGTTTTTTTTCAATCAGTTATAATATAATGGGTGGAAACGTTCATACGAAATCTTCATGGACTAGGACAGAATACAGATTTATTTGTGTGGCATAACTTCAAATTCAAAGTAAATACATACACTTAAATTTACATTTGGTGCAATCTATTGCCCCAATTCTACAGTTTATGAATTCAGCTTGTACACTTAATTTGTTTAAAAAAATATCGTGCAAAAGGTGCTCCAATACTGCACTGCTTGAACCTAGCCTTGGAGTGGGACTTTCAACTGCAAGTGGTGTTTCATTTTTTTTCTTACTACTGTGTTTATGTATTCTCCCTGCCAATGCTTAGTTAGAGCATTTAATAGGGAGAATGTTACAGCCCGTTTTTCTACTAAAATAAAGTAAATTGTACATGACAGAAATATTTACCAAGCAGCATAAAATAGTACACAAAAAAGTTAAACGGCACTTACACTTAAACCTATTACTTCCAATGCAACTGCTATGGGCTTGTGGAAAGATGGAGTCCAGCAATGTACAAGTTTTATTGCTCAGCAAAATACTCTTCGCAATTACATCAGCCACCACTAGTGGGAGCTCACAAGCTACAGATTTTCACAGCGAATATTGACTTTACTACAATGTATCAGTCTGGGCCCATTCCATGTAAACTAAACACAACAGCAGCAGCCCTTTCTCTCCTGTCTCATGTTTGCCATGTATTACTGGAATCCCAGATGTATAGCTCATGGAAGACTGCCTAGAGAACATACAACTATAGCAAAGTCTCAGCTGTATTACTAGGTTTGTACAGGTCTTCTTAGGTCTGTACATGCCTGGATGCAAACTAAAATGATTTGCACAATTAAGAGATCCTGAACCTTGTGAGAAATGCAAAACACAATATTGTGTATTAAGAAACTGCAGAACTTTTCACTGTGCACTACTTAAAGGGGCTTTCCAGCTTATTAGCTGATGACCTCATTTAGGAGAAGTCATCAATTGAACATTAGAAGGGGGTCAGACACCCGGGACCTCAACAAATTCACAGTTCTCTCCGTGAGCACTACTTCCGCTCCACAGACCATCCAACGTTTATTGGCCACAGGGCCTGATCACGGCTAGGTTCCATTAAAATGAAAGAGGTTGAGTTGCAATACTAAGCATCGCTGCTGTAAAATGTAAGGTTTTGTGTGAAGAGCCCACAGCTTTATTCAGATGGCTGATTAGCAGGGTGCCCAGGTATCAGACCCCAGTCAATCTTCAATTGATAACCTATCCTAAGTGTAGGTCATCCATTGATAAGCAACCCCTTTAAAAGGGTTATGTGGAGAGAGAAAAGTTTTCACAGTGAAGCACCCTAATTATTAGATTTGCAGAGCAGAGTGGGGTGCTGGAAATCAGTGTTCGGGCTCTTCTTCCGGTTCTCCAGTTTTGTAAAGTGACTGCGCTCTACTCTTTTTGCTTTTACATAGGGTAGAGCAGGGCTGGTCATGTGACAAATGATGATGCATCAGCAGGGGAGGCAGAAGAATGAGACTTTCCCCCCCACTGAGCTCTGCAAATCTAATAAGTGGGGCACTGGGGGACCCTCCTCTGAGTGAGGAATGCACTGTGACAACTTTTTCTATCCCCACTTAACCCATTTAATGGTGCTGTCTTTTTAACAGACATCCCTTTCAAAGGGAGTCTATCACCTTTCCTACGCATACTCAACTGTCACCACCGTGTTACAGAGCACATTACAGTGATAATATACCATTATTATGTACATCACGTTTAGATTTGGAGAAAAACAACTTTGAAGCCTTATGCAAATGAGGCAGGTGCACAGGGGGTGGTCCCTAAGCCCAGAAGCACTGCTCTTGCCACTCAGACCCCTACCACCTCCTGCCTGTGGTACTTTTGCAGCGGGAGCTGATCCTCCTCATCACCCATCGTACCTAAGCAGCAAGAGCAATGCTCAAAGATCTGAAGGCCCGCCCCCAGTACACCAACTGCCTCAGTTGCCCAAGAGATCAAAGTTGTTTTCTCCAAATCTACAAAGTGGTATACATAACAAGCACACGTTGGTCATCAGTGTAATGTGCTCTGTAACACAGTGGCGGCTGTTGAATACGCTTGGCGAAGGTGATAGACTCCCTTTAATAGAAGGTGTCGGTCAGTATCCACTGCAGGGGAATGTAGGATTACTCAGCAGAAAAATGAGATGAATGGTTGGCCATGTAAAACATAAATGGGTCAAGTAGGCTAGAGTTAGAGCTGCAGCTTGTTCTCTCCACTTTGTCCTAAGTGACATCCATAAACCCTAATAGATCCAAAATGGGACCTACACTTTACATGCCAAGAACCAGCTGTCCTTTATATAGTATATTGTGCAGTAATGTCTACTTCTGCTGTACATACTTCAAGTAATGAAATAAAAACACACACGCTTTATTTGGCTTTCTCCTCATTGTATGTGGCATGCAGAATTGCACGTCTGCTACTAAAGAAGACTTTTCACCAGATCCCTTTGGATCCGACTTTAATGTAACACAGCTGCAGAACACAAACCAAGATTATATAACTCTACACACCGCACACATACGTATCTACCCTAAAATACTACAAGGTGTTGCTACTAACATTGTCACTACCAAACTTAACATATAATTGCATTGATTTCTTTTGGAGGTAACAATATTTGCATATAGCTTAAAAACAAACAACCACCCATAAGACATCCACACGTAAAACCTATGAAACGAAACAAGGAGAATGTACACAAGCTCCTGGACAAGGGCCAGTGACTTGGGCGTTTTCTTTCACTTTAAAACAATGAGGGTAGAGGTTAGTGCAAAGTAGCTTTGCTATAAAACCATTACAGCAGGTATTACTTCTACAGTGAAGCCTGTAATGGGCAAAAACAGCCGAACGTAAGGTCCAACTATTGAGTGATTAACTAAAATTCCTTGCATTTCATTCCATGGTGTGTTTGGCAAGGAGAGCTGGAGTGCTTGTAACCTTGCTTCACAGAGCAAGCAATATGATACTCCATGTAAAACAAGAGCAATGTCTGTCATATTATTACTGCTGCCCTGCATACTCTAAGGCCTTGTTCACACTTGTGTGTGAATTTTGCTTTGGAATAGTGTGGAATATTAAAGTGTTCATATTGCAGTCAGTATAGCACACCATATTTCAAGAAGCAGTAAAAAACAGAGCTGTGCAAAACATCAGAGGTGTGAACACTCCACAGTAAAACATTGCCTCTATTGTCTGCAATGACTAAGGCCTCCTTCACACTACAGTAATTGTGGATCAAAATACGGACACATGCACATGGGCCCATACACATAACCATAGTCTTTGTGGCTGTGTATCCAGGTCGTATCAAAGCCGCAACATATGGAGCAATTCCTATACCTGGCCATACCTGCGGCCTGTTCCATTCACTTCAATGTATGGGTTAGTGAAAAGGACGGATGACAAGCGGTTTTCACTGATCTGTACATTGAACATGGGTGTGTGAAGGAGGCCTTAATATGGGCAACATACAGAGTCAACACACAAAACTGTGAATGAAACCTAATGCTGACATATAATATTTCAAGGGTAATAAGAATAACAGTCAAAACGGTGAAGAAAAATGTTACAGAATAAGGAGAAGTTCACAAGGAATGTAATTTGCAATGGACATGTTTTGGATATAACACGAAATCTGCTGTGAATTCTGACGCAAATCCACATATTTTACATGAACATTTGTGCCATGTATTTTATCCTATGCATTACAAGGAGTGACATCTGCAGTGAATGTCTCCAACATTAAAGGGTTTGGACAAGACTTGATGTTGATAGCCTATTCTTTGGATAAATGGTCATCATCAGAACTGTGGGGGCACCAATTTGCTGTTATGGGATCTGTAGTTTGCAAGCAGACATGCTATTGCAGCTCAGCTCCCATTCACTTGAACTACACATTGGGGCAGATTTATTAAGACTGGCAAATGCATAAATCAGTTGGACATCCCTGCACCAGAATTAAATCTACGGTAGTTAGGAACGGACATAGATTTCCATTATAATTCACCCCAGAAAACATGTGAGAGTTATAATGAATGTGTTGGGTTGAGGCATCTCTGCCCCAGCCCGCTCTACCCACATTCACAAAATGTGGCGAGCGAGGCACGGATTAGGGATTGTGGTACACATTTGGCATAAGAAAGGGCCTTGCACCAAATGTGCACCACATTATCATCCTTTTACACCAGAAAATTGGCATACAGGGAATTTATGAATCACAGCTCCGAGCACTGTGCATGTCTGGCGGTTGCAGCAGCTGGTTGGTGGGAGTGCTGGGCGTTGGACCCGGGAGATTTTTTTTTTTTCTTTTTTTTTTTTTTACAGCAGAATAAAACTGCTCGTCTTAATATTTTTGAGTATTTTTAGCCAAGGGAGAGTACTAAACTTGCAGTAATGCAAGTATATAATAAGTATCATGATAAGAGATTATTTATACAGGGAAACCATTATTAGAACTGACTTCCATGTATATATAGCAAATTTAGGCAATTCAGTCAGCTGCATTATGGCCACCTGATTTAGCGCTAAGGCTGGGTTCACATACGCAATATATGATTTTCAGTCTTCTGCTTAGTCATAGGAGCAGTGCAAGGAAAATCACACAAGTGTCAGATGTGGCACATCTCTAACACAAATGGTGTCCATGTGTAGCAGTGTAGTAGTAAGGGAATGGTGGTGCCCACTCATTCACTTATATACAGTGGGGAAAAAAAAGTATTTATTTAGTCAGCCACCAATTGTGCAAGTTCTCCCACTTAAAAAGATGAGGCCGGCCTGTAATTGTCTCTCATAGTTGAGGTCTACCTATGATGTCAAAGTGAGAAAACAAATCCAGAAAATCACAGTCTGATTTTTTAAGAATTTATTTGCAAATTATGGTGGAAATTAAGTATTTGGTCACCTACAAACAAGCAAGATTTCTGGCTCTCACAGACCTGTAACTTCTTCTTTAAGAGGCTCCTCTGTCCTCCACTCATTACCTGTAGTAATGGCTCCTGTTTGACATTGTTATCATTATAAAAGACACCTGTCCACAACCTCAAACAGTCACACTCCAAACTCCACTATGGTGAAGACCAAAGAGCTGTGGAAGGACACCAGAAACAAAATTGTAGACCTGCACCAGGCTGGGAAGACTGAATCTGCAATAGGCCAGCAGCTTGGTGTGAAGAAATCAACTGTGGGAGCAAGATCTCTTCCCCGTGGGATCAAAATGATCACAAGAACGGTGAGCAAAAATCCCAGAACCACACGGGGGGGACCTAGTGAACGATGTGCAGAAAGCTGGGACTAACGTAACAAAGGCTACCGTCAGTAACACACTACACCGCCAGAGACTCAGATCCTGCAATGCCAGACGTGTCCCCCTGCTACATATCTGGGCCCGTTTGAAGTTTGCTAGAGAGCATTTGGATGTTCCAGAAGAATATTGGGAGAATGTCATATGGTCAGATGAAACCAAAGTAGAACTGTTTGGTAGAAACACAACTCGTCGTGTTTGGAGGAGAGTGAATGCTGAGTTGCATCCAAAGAACACCATACCTACTGTGAAGCATGGGGGTGGCAACATCATGCTTTGGGGCTGTTTCTCTGCTAAGGGACCAGGACGACTGATCCGTGTACACGAAAGAATGAATGGGGCCATGTATCGTGAGATTTTGAGTGCAAACCACCTTCCATCAGCAAGGGCATTGAAGATGAAACGTGGCTGGGTCTTTCAGCATGACAATGATCCCAAGCACACCACCAGGGCAATGAAGGAGTGGCTTCGTAAGAAGCATTTCAAGGTCCTGGAGTGGCCTAGCCAGTCTCCACATCTCAACCCCATAGAAAACCTTTGGAGGGAGTTGAAAGTCCGTGTTGCCCAGCGACAGCCCCAAAACATCACTGCTCTAGAGGAGATCAGCATGGAGGAATGGCCAACATACCAGCAACAGTGTGTGCCAACCTTGTGAAGACGTACAGAAAATGTTTGACCTCTGTCATTGCCAACAAAGGATATATAACAAAGTACTGAGATGAACTTTTGTTATTGACCAAATACTTATTTTTCACTATAATTTGCAAAATAAATTCTTTAAAAATCAGACAATGTGATTTTCTGGATTTGTTTTCTCATTTTGTCTCTCATAGTTGAGGTCTACCTATGATGTCAATTACAGGCCAGCCTCATCTTTTTAAGTGGTAGAACTTGCACAATTGGTGGCTGACAATACTTTTTTTTCCCCACTGTATACACGTGTAGCAGTGATTTTTTTTTTTTTCATTGATGTATTCTCTGTTATTTAGTACAGTGACGGAATAGCTAGAGTTATACCTGATTCTCCATGACAGAAACCCAGAAAGGACACAGTTAGGTCACACTCATACCATACATATCCACTGATGGATACACACATGTAAATACGTGATGAATGTGTCAGTGCACACACAAAAGCTGCTGCTACTATGACTCCCATTATCTATTGTACATCATTATTATTTGATTTATGGGATACATTATTTGTTATATAGGATACTCACGGCCACATGGTCGGTGTGACCGAGCCCATCACTTCACACTCAGGATAGGGCTCCCATTCTACTTCCCCCCCCCCCCACTGCAGGGCCTTGTGTACAAAAGGCTGCTGTAGTATGGAGAAGTGAATGCTCACCTCAGCAGACACCATGATGCTGCTAGCACTGGTAGTGTGCATCCTCCCGAGCCGCCAGATTCACTGAATCCCTCAGCTGCCGCTTTCTCTCACGGCCACCTGCTCTGTAACTCTCATGTGTGACTCCACACTGAGGACCTCACTTCACTGTCAAGCTGGTATTGAGTGCGCCCCTGGTTAAGTGCAGTGAAAAGTCTCATGAGTATTAATACTTAGACTTTTTCCACAGCAAAAAATTGCCTGTACAGGTGTTATTGCGCTGATAATAATCATCTATCTTAAGGATAGGCCTTCAATATCAAGTCTTGGAAACATCTTTAAATTGACACGCTGCAGATTTAGTGGTTTTCCAGGATTTAAATACTGCTGACCTTTTCTTAGGATAGATTGGTGGGGGTCTGAACCCAAAACACCCACAGATCAGCTGATTGAAGCACAGCCTCTGATTTGAAGGTTAGTGACATGTTCATTAGCACATTGTCTGTGTGCAGCTCAGTCTTATTCTAGTGAATGGGGCTGAGCTGCAATACCAAGCATAGCCACTATAACAATGTACAGTGCTATGATTGAAAAAAATGTGAAGAGGCCGCAGCGCTTGTCTAAACACAGTGGTCTCTTCAAAATGCTGATTTGCAGGAGTCACGAGTGTAAGACAACACCAATCTGACAGTGATGACCTATCTCAAGGATAGGTCATTAATATTTTAGTCCTGAAAAACTCATTTAAAATCTGCACAGAAATGTCAATATCTGCACAGATTCAATATGGATTTTTTTTTTGCAGCAAGCTATTTTAATATGTTGCAGATTTTGTGCCTGCTAATCCAAATGCAAAATATGCAGCACATCCTGTACATGTGAACATACCTTTAAAGGCATTAAAAAAATTCCAGTTCTGCTGAAGTAAATTTTAAGCTCTGTCCTTTTAAGTTGTGAAGGAGGAAGATCCTTCAGAACTTAAAAGGAAAATCTTAAAAGAATCTTACATTTTTTTTCTGAGCTGACTTAGTAGTCTTTGTATATTTGGTTTGAGGTTCCATTAAAGGTTCTCTCTAAGCCATTTGATATAGCCATCTCTTGTCCTGGCACCAGCTGAAAAATAAGTTGGCCAGGTTGCAAAGAGCATGCAACCATGGAAGCAATCTTCATAATGATCATGAGTGACGTCAACACCTGCTTCTTCCAGGCGCTTCACATACATTGTCCCGTCATCCCTCAAAACATCATGTTCACAGGTTAAGATATAGGTCTTTGGAAGCTTCTTAAGGATCTCCTTGTGTGCAATCAATGGAGATGCCCGGGGGTCAAATAAAGCTGGCACCTCTTGAATAATACTGGGGTTACCTATAGATTGCATCAGAGGAGTGTAGTTCTTTTTGAAGGACAAAGGCAACAATAAATTCCAATTCAGAAGTTGTCGAAGTGCAATTGCTTCATTTACATCTAAAGAAGTGTGATTATTCACCAGCATGGCATGGACAAAAGAATGACTCCCATTTAAGTAGTTCAGCCAGAACTTAATCATAACATAGCGAGAAACTATTGGCATGTTCATATTCTGCTGGTAGGAGGGCGTGTTGAAATCCAAAATCTGCAGTACTGGATATATCAAAGCCTGTAATTTCACTTTGGTTGTCACAGTTTCATCTTGTGCAAGCTGTATATAAGGCAAACATAAAAGGAAGAGTAACATAAGTACCACATGTAGCCTATTAAATAAATATAATCATATAAGCACGCACATTGCTAAAAAAAGGAACACAATATTGGTGGCCATCAACACCAGATTTGGAGGGAGGGGAGGGGGGGCAGCACGGATTAGTCCATCTGAATGGGACTAAGTGGCAGTGAGCTTCAATACCAGGCAGAGCCAGTACCAAAAGAATGGAGTTATATCTTGTAACCTTATCCCCTTCAGTCAGTGGGAGTGTAGGAAATTGTGCCCCTACCTACCCCATACTGATTATTAATGACCTATCTGTAGGATAACCATTGCAGTTCCTGATAATCCAAGAAATTGCTACAGTGCTGGCCAAAAGTATTGGCACCCCTGCAATTCTGTCAGATAATACTCAATTTCTTCCAGAAAATGATTGCAATCACAAATGCTTTGGTAATAATATCTTCATTTATTTTGCTTGCAATGAAAAAACACAAAAGAGAATGAAAAAAAAACGTCAAATCATTG
This sequence comes from Leptodactylus fallax, assembly GCA_947044405.1. Classification (NCBI taxonomy): domain Eukaryota; kingdom Metazoa; phylum Chordata; class Amphibia; order Anura; family Leptodactylidae; genus Leptodactylus; species Leptodactylus fallax. Next base: position 4,251,946 of record CAMRHE010000074.1, on the reverse strand, counting down.
ATCATTTTACACAAAACTCAAAAAATGGGCCGGACAAAAGTATTGGCACCCTCAGCCTAATACTTGGTAGCACAACCTTTAGACAAAATAACTGCGAACAACCGCTTCCGGTAACCATCAATGAGTTTCTTACAATGCTCTGCTGGAATTTTAGACCATTCTTCTTTGGCAAATTTCTCCAGGTCCCTGAGATTTGAAGGGTGCCTTCTCCAAACTGCCATTTTGAGATCTCTCCACAGGTGTTCTATGGGATTCAGGTCTGGACTCATTGCTGGCCACTTTAGAAGTCTCCAGTGCTTTCTCTCAAACCATTTTCTAGTGCTTTTTGAAGTGTGTTTTGGGTCATTGTCCTGCTGGAAGACCCATGACCTCTGAGGGAGACCCAGCTTTCTCACACTGGGCCCTACATTATGCTGCAAAATTTGTTGGTAGTCTTCAGACTTCATAATGCCATGCACACGGTCAAGCAGTCCAGTGCCAGAGGCAGCAAAGCAACCCCAAAACATCAGGGAACCTCCGCCATGTTTGACTGTAGGGACCGTGTTCTTTTCTTTGAAGGCCTCTTTTTTTTCCCCCTGTAAACTCTATGTTGATGCCTTTTCCCAAAAAGCTCTACTTTTGTCTCATCTGACCAGAGAACATTCTTCCAAAAAGTTTTTGGCTTTCTCAGGTAAGTTTTGGCAAACTCCAGCCTGGCTTTTTTATGTCTCTGGGTCAGAAGTGGGGTCTTCCTGGGTATCCTACCATAGAGTCCCCTTCATTCAGACACCGACAGATAGTACGGGTTGACACTGTTGTACCCTCGGACTGCAGGGCAGCTAGAACTTGTTTGGATGTTAGTCGAGGTTCTTTAGCCACCATCCGCACAATCTTTCGTTGAAATCTCTCGTCAATTTTTCTTTTCCGTTCACATCTAGGGAGGTTAGCCACAGTGCCATGGGCTTTAAACTTCTTGATGACACTGCGCACGGTAGACACAGGAACATTCAGGTCTTTGGAGATGGACTTGTAGCCTTGAGATTGCTCATGCTTCCTCACAATTTTGCTTCTCAAGTCCTCAGACAGTTTTGGTCTTCTTTCTTTTCTCCATGCTCAATGTGGTACACACAAGGACACAGGACGAGTCAACTTTAATCCATTTCAACTGGCTGCAAGTGTGATTTAGTTATTGCCACCACCTGTTATGTGCCACAGGTAAGTAACAGGTGCTGTTAATTACACAAATTAGAGAAGCATCACCTGATTTTTCAAAGGGTGCCAATACTTTTGTCCACCCCCTTTTTTATGTTTGGTGTGGAATTATATCCAATTTGGCTTTTTGACAATTCTTTTTGTGGTTTTCCATTGAAGACAAATTAAATGAAGATATTATTACCAAAGCATTTGTGATTGCAATCATTTTCTGGAAGAAATTGAGTATTATCTGACAGAATTGCAGGGGTGCCAATACTTTTGGCCAGCACTGTAGGAAACACGAGGAAAAATTAACTGATGCGTCAGTTTCAGTAGATACTTGTATTTCTCTTATTCTTATTTTACCTAAAATGGTATGAATAGAGACCAGGAGGGCATGTCACTACACAATCTGACATTGTCCAATCTACGCTGACACTGTAGGGACCCACAATATTAACAAGAGGAATGGCTGCACACAGTTGTTAATCTGCTCAGACATTTCAGGAGGAATAACAGAGGAATGACATACTGGTGATTTTTAAAATATTCTCCATGATTGTTATTTCATGGGCAATACAAATATTTCTTAAGACATCAGGATAGCCATCAGGTCCTCTGTAAAATATACTGCAACCACTGTATCCTGAAACAGAAAAACAACTTTCAAATCTGAGTAAAAATAAAACTGTATATGACTTATGTCCTATGGTGAATAAAAATGGGAACGTCACTGGTGGAAAAGGACCTGGTTGTACTTGTAGACTATTAAGGCCAGCAGGATATTGTTATATATTAAAAAGGAGTATAATAGGCTTAACATGACAATTACTCCGCATTCACAAGACAGAGTTTCAGCCATGAAACTCAGTGCACCTTATGCCGGGAGAGGGACTCCTACCATTATAGTTGTCTATGATGCTACGAGTCCTTGCCTCCCACCGACATACTTTCCCCCCTAAAAAAAGAGGATCGTCCCTTTTCACACTGTGTCTCAAACTCAAAAACAAGTTCAAGAGGGAAGGTGGTAAGGCTCCAGCCAGATGCATAAAACTAATGCTTTTGGCAATGGATGTCTACACTGGCCATAAGGACTATGTAAAGAAAAAAAAAACAAAAAACAAACAAAAAAACAAAAACACACACACACACACACACACACACACACACACACACACACACACACACACACACACCAGTCTGTTCTACACCATACAGTTATAAAACAGAGCCTTCTGTGGAGATTGCCAAAATGGAGGCAAAAAAGGCTTTCCCATCACGTTAAACATGTGCATATGCAATGTGAAATATATAAAATTGATGAAAAGCAGCAAAATACAAATATTGGTCTGACATAGGGAAGAACAGTATTATTCTCTTAAGCACAACAAGAGACGTGTGCCATAGCAGGAGTATCACATTTGTGGCTTAAACTAGGAGACAATAGAATCAAAAAGAATATTTGCATTAATGTACAAGGACACAGAGTAGCAACAGTGCCACTTAGTGGCTAGTAGTGTGATAGCTGCTTGCAGTTTGTGAACATCTGTTTGGGACGTTATCGGTCTTAAAGTTCAAATAATTCAAATATAGGACATGCACAATGTTAGCAAGAATGACACTCATACAAGAAAGTGGAAAAAGTACTATATATAGGCATAAATTACTTTAAAAAAAAAAATCTAAATAAAACAAACACGAGTTATAGGAGACAGTAAATAAACCTAAATATAATGCTGTACATATATTTATCCTCAATCTAGTCCAATTGTCATCTCTTTTAAACTTTAGTTTAGTACACCAACATACATACATACGGTTCTTTTCAATGTTTAAAATATTACGTGGCATGCCATCTCCTCTGGAGTTAGCAGAGGAGACGTACAGTGGGGAAAAAAAGTATGTAGTCAGCCAACAATTGTGCAAGTTCTCCCACTTAAAAAGATGAGAGAGGCCTGTAATTGTCATCATAGGTAGACCTCAACTATGAGAGACAAAATGAGAAAACGTATCTAGAAAATCACATTGTCTGATTTTTTAAGAATTTATTTGCAAATTATGGTGGAAAATAAGTATTTGGTCAATAACAAAAGTTCATCTCAATACTTTGTTATATATCCTGTTGGCAATGACAGAGGTCAAACGTTTTCTGTAAGTCTTCACAAGGTTGGCACACACTGTTGCTGGTATGTTGGCCCATTCCTCCATGCAGATCTCCCCTAGAGCAGTGATATTTTGGGGCTGTCGCTGGGCAACACGGACTTTCAACTCCCTCCAAAGGTTTTCTATAGGGTTGAGATCTGGAGACTGGCTAGACCACTCCAGGACCTTGAAATGCTTCTTACGAAGCCACTCCTTTGTTCCCCTGGCGGTGTGCTTGGGATCATTGTCATGCTGAAAGACCCAGCCACATTTCATCTTCATGCCCTTGCTGATGGAAGGAGGTTTGCACTCAAAATCTCACAATACATGGCCCCATTCATTCTTTCATGTACACGGATCACTCATCCTGGTCCCTTTGCAGAGAAACAGCCCCAAAGCATGATGTTGCCACCCCCATGCTTCACAGTAGGTATGGTGTTCTTTGGATGCAACTCAGCATTCACTCTCCTCCAAACACGACAAGTTGTGTTTCTACCAAACAGTTCTACTTTGGTTTCATCTGACCATATGACATTCTCTCAATACTCTTCTGGAACATCCAAATGCTCTCTAGCAAACTTCAGACGGGCCCGGATATGTACTGGCTTAAGCAGGGGGACATGTCTGGCACTGCAGGATCTGAGTCCCTGGCGGCTTAGTGTGTTACTGACAGTAGCCTTTGTTACGTTAGTCCCAGCTTTCTGCAGGTCATTCACTAGGTCCCCCCGTGTGGTTCTGGGATTTTTGCTCACCGTTCTTGTGATCATTTTGACCCCACGGGGTGAGATCTTGCGTGGAGCCCCTGATCGAGGGAGATTATCAGTGGTCTTGTATGTCTTCCATTTTCTAATTATTGCTCCCACAGTTGATTTCTTCACACCAAGCTGCTGGCCTATTGCAGATTCAGTCTTCCCAGCCTGGTCTAGGTCTACAATTTTGTTTCTGGTGTCCTTCCACAGCTCTTTGGTCTTCACCATAGTGGAGTTTGGAGTGTGACTGTTTGAGGTTGTGGACAGGTGTCTTTTATACTGATAACAATGTCAAACAGTTGCCATTACTACAGGTAATGAGTGGAGGACAGAGGAGCCTCTTAAAGAAGTTACAGGTCTGTGAGAGCCAGAAATCTTGCTTGTCTGTAGGTGACCGAATACTTATTTTCCACCATAATTTGCAAATAAATTCTTTAAAAAAAAAAAAAAAAAAAAAAAAAAAAAATCAGACAATGTGATTTTCTGGATTTGTTTTCTCATTTTTTCTCTCATAGTTGAGGTCTACCTATGATGTCAATTACAGGCCGGCCTCATTTTTTTAAGTGGGAGAACTTGCACAATTGGTGGCTGACTAAATACTTTTTTCTCCCCCCCCCACTGTATCTGACAAGTCTAGCCTGTTATTCCACTAGAATTAATTTGCTACAATGAGCTCTGTAATTGCTCTTGCCCAGTGCAGCAATGCTGGATGGGCACAAGACAACAGGATTGAACTTTAGCTATAGCAATCCCGTTTCCTGCATACGAACTGTCGGGGGAATAACTAAAACCGTCTAAGAATTAGACACTTTTAAATACATCAATATGCGGCAGATTTTCTATTGTGTTCATGAGTATCATCGAGTGTCCTATATCAGTTTAGAGGTGGTCTATTTTGCAGTGCAATTTTGCGACTAAAACTTACATTTGCCTAACAGTTTATGCAGTGTATTCTTAGACAATTTTAACCATACCCTTTCTCAGATGTATTTTACAAAATGGTGAGAGCGTTGTAATACTGTCTCCAAGTACTCAGTTACCCCTAGAATTACAGATGACTGAAACAGATGGTGATTGCCATCAGATGGTGAAATAGATGTATGACTGGGTTGATATGATGAACAGGGTATTGAACAAACAGGGTATAAAAGACCCCAACTCTACCTTTCCCAAAATCTTACCCTAGATCTATCCATAATGCTGGCCCCAACATCAGACACCTCTGACATAGTTATGACATACTAAGCCATTCACAACCCTCCATGCATGACCTAATCTAAAGCTGCCTCCACACGTGATCTCCGATCCTCACAGGACTTTCTTCGCTCTGCTCAGACTTGCTCTGCACACAACCGCCTCCAAGATCTCACATGCATTCCCCATACTATGGAAACCACCACCACGATTCATAAAAGACTGTCCTCCAAAACCGAAAGAATCAGATGAACCTGAAGATTCACCTCTTCAGAACAGCATGCAACATACAGTAACCTTGCTGCCACTATGCCACCCTATTACCAACTCTCACCCTCGCCTATTGTCTTCACCTACCTTCCCTTATAAAAAGTAAGCCTGTAGGGTGAGGTCCTTTTTTCCTACTTTTATCGGGTTAGCCATCTTGTTATTACAAGTACTATAAAGACTATGTATGTAGACCCCTCCACAAATGTACAGCACCGTTAAATTAATGAAGCAAAAATAAATAAATATTAAAAAATAAAGATATCCTTAATGGAATACTTAATTTGAAATATTGACCTCAGCACGAACAACCAGAGTAAAGAAACGCAAACTAACACCAGCAACTAGACAAGAAGCAGGAATAATAGAAACACTGGACTAGTAAAACATTAGGCTAGAACGAGACACGAAGTATAGAATTACTTAAAGGGGTATTCTATCTTAGGATCCTATCAATACTGCTAGCTTATGTCAATTCAAGAGTTTTCCTAAATACATTGCTTTAGCAATGCTGCTTCGTTTGTCTGCTATGTGAAATTATTCCTCCCATTGTTTATACATCTTGTCAAGGCTACCAGCCTGGTTGGATGATGTGGCTCACACACTGCACTCTGGGGGCAGGGGGCTGAGTTCTCTTGCAGCACTACCATCTAAGCAATCAGTTCAGCTAATTACAGGTTGGTTATAAAGGCTCAGACTGTCTTATCCCTCTACATGAACACAAAGATAACACTGAGTTTACTGCAAACCCGTTGTCAGCATGGAGTATGTAAGTGTTCCCCAACCTTGTGTAATGTAATATACATTTACTGTGCACATTACTAGAAATCTATAACAATGCAGATCAAATCATCATAATAAATCTCTCATGGTAAAGTCAATGTCTATATGTAGTGAGGTTCTTCATAGAGTCCTGTTCATCAAACAAGCAAAGACCGTCCACCAGCTTGTAGAAGAATACAGGAAGTGAAAAGAGGCAGCAGCAAGCAAAGCTGCTGAGAGAGAGAGATGGGAAGACGGAAACACCATCACCAGCAACAAACTGCAAGAAAGCAGGAGCTTTCCAAGAGATCTAACCCATCAAGTAGGTCCCTGTAAGTAATTCAGAATCTCCCATCAGTGATGGCTTGGCCACTATCCCAGGAATAAAGTAATAGGTAAAAGATGATGAAGCAGCAGTAGTAGAGGTCCTGCCATTTGTAGCACCACGCTGCTTCTGTATCACTCAGAGTTCTATAAAGAAGCAGTGAACACAGCTGACCACCGCTCAATGCAACTCCTCACTATGGATGTGGTTAACATAGGAAGTCCTAGCTGAGCCCCTGAGAATTCAAACCTTTGATACATATCTATGGGTGTTAGGAGATAGGGTGTTAGGGACAGGTATTCGTTTAGGAAAACCATTAAAGGGGTATTAAAGTGAGTGCCATACTTTCTACATGTAACTGAACTAATTTTCTTTAGAAGGCAGACAGTGTGCCCTCTGCTTCCTGGTTCACCTTGACAAGCAGGAAAAGAATGCTCGGCTAGTCAATGGGTGAAGACGCGACATGCCAAAAATCTATGTATTATAAATGAAGACTCCCATTTCTATTAAAAGCAATAGGAGGTGGAATACAATGTGAATTTCATGTGCCTTTTGCTATACAATCTGTGGAAAAAATAAGCAATTTAAAACACACGGTTGTTACAGGAACTGAAAGGGTCGCAGTTCTGTGCCTTAAATTTATACACTGGGAGAACCTCTTAAGGAAAAAAAAAAAAATTCCAGCAATACTGACATACTGTGGGTTTAAAAGAGGAGTTTTTTTTTTTTTTTTTAAATAACATCCGGTGAATCCCTGGCTTTAGGTAGTATCATCAACATTGAGACTATTAAGGTACTTTAATGCATTACCCACCAACAACTCAGTCCCACTTCTGATGAAAAAATATTTCAGAGATGCACTGAATCCACATGTAAGCTAGATATTAACTGTATATATCACAAAGCAGCTAGTTTGTTTCTCTGTAGACAGCCTTAACATGTATGAAATATGGGAAGATGATAGAGAAGTATACGTGTAGATTACCTGCTGACACACTGCAGCTACCAGGTTTCCTCCAGCACTGTCTCCAGAAATTGCAATCCTGTGAGGATCAACAGAATACTTGGCAAGTACCTCAGGTTGCAAAAAATACTTTGTAGCTGCATATACATCATTTATTTGCTCTGGAAAATGAACATTTGGTACTAGCCTGTACCTACAAACAAAACATAATAGATATAAATATATGCCACAATTAAAGAAGAAAAAATATCAATTTATTGGATGTAATAAACTAAGTTTTCTATCAACACAAAAATCACTTCTAAACCACTTACAGTATATGCAGTTGTAGGAAACAGTAGTACAATTAACAAACCTGTTTTGTGTCAAAGTGTAACCTTACTGACAAAAAAATGTTTTGACCTGTGGTTACCACCCAGCGCAGCCACCTAACAAAGGGTCCTGATGTGCAGTGACCCCAGGTGAAGATGGGGGCTCCAGCAGATGCAGCCACATTCTGGGTGCATTGAACAAGTCTTTGGCATACTAATTAAAAGATGATTAATTTACATGTAAAGCTTCCTTTGCTTGTAAATCATGGTGGTATTATGTACCTTCCAAACTACATAAGATGTTTATGAATGCCTCTCCTCTCTGATGGAGCTGTGGCACTGAAAAGGGTACTCTTTTTCCACATCCTTGGGACCTGTCCAGGGGTGAGGCCCTTAAGGAACAGAGTACATCACATACTCATGAAGGTCTTCCAAATTTCCATCCCAAACTTCCCGGCCTTCTTCCTGCTACAACCGTCCAATCTTTTCCTACAAGCCTACTGGAATTCTGCCCTTAAACACTTTATAAATGCTGCCAGAACCTGTAACCCAGCCCTCTGGAAGACTACTTCTACCCCTACACTGGCCCATTGGGTTCACAAAGTGGAAGATAAAATGTAAGACCTTATGGCATCCCTCCGGAAGGCACACAACACCTTTACTCCTTTGTCTCCTCCTGGACCCCCTGGATCATGTTTTATTGCTCCTGGAACTACAGAGATCTTATGAGACTGAGAAATTGTGAACCAGGAGCTGCAGGTTTTTTTTTTCTCCTCTTTTCTTTCTACCTTTTACCTTCTTTGTGCTTGGTACCATGGTGGGTCATCAGTCTCCCCTACCTTTTTTTTTTTTCTATTGTTCCTCAGTTTCCTCCGCCTCCATTATGTCCCCCTGTTTTTCCTTGTTGTCCTTCCTTTTCATTCTATCCTGGCCATCTCTATCTACCACTGCTACAACAGCATATAAAGTGGTTTAGATCTGACTTTTGGTGGTGGTAGACTCCCTTTACATGAGACGATTTATAATCCAAGGCAACATACTAGTAATACAATATTAATACTCATTGGTCCAGCACATCCAAGGCTTTAACAGGAGAGCTCTGCATATACGTCAAGTTATTTTACTATCCTAGCTGATGGAAGCCCAGCTATTCCCTATACTTTTGAATACTCTTATCACCATTTACTATCTGCCCAAAAGATTGCATTAAACTCAAGACATTCTTTTGGATTGCAGCTGTAGCTCGAGAGTTAAAATCAATTAATAGAGCTACAAAAAAGTCGCAGTGTGGCCCTGGTCTAAATGTTTTATCAGCATTTACATCTCCCACTTTTATGGACGTTCTACAGAAGCCACTCATTATCAAAGAAGACTAAAGGAGGTAGAGCTACACCTCTGACTGCGTAGCTTATATACCAAGCTATGGCTCTACAAATTTTAAACATATGAGGAGTACTGAACTGCTTCAAAGCCCCCTCTTACTTACAGTTGTTGAACAGTAGTTTAACATATGAAAATGTTGTATCAGAACATGTCAGAATGCAATACTAATCTTATACCACTTCTATGTGGTCTACAGTGTTTACGATGCAATGCACTGAACATGGGTGGGTCTGGTACAGTGTGATTTATATCACAAGAACACTGAACACCGTGCTATCAGCTCAAGAACACACACAGGCAGGCCCAGAATACAGAAACACTTCACTGAAGCACTGAAAGTTGTTCATCATGATTCAGTCTATGAACGCATACCACTGCCAGCAGTGCTGTATTTATATGGAGCCTTTCCCTCCACGGCTTTACTATTGAAAACACCATTACAGTACAGGACAGTAGAGCAGGGACTCCTAGCATCATAGAGGACTAGGATGATGGAATCCGGGTACCGGCTCAGGGTTTGGTCTGGGAAATGAAGCTGACATCTGGCCCATGTCTCGAGGACTGAACCCACTTGTATGAAGCTGGCCTTATAGAGAGTGTGACTATGACCAGCTACAACTCTTCTGAATCTATAATATAGCATTCAGTGGTAGGTCTACAGCACAGAGGGGCTCCACATAAATAGTGCACTATGAAGGTTTTATTTTTCACTGGCGGTGGTATGCTTTCATAGACTTGGGAAGGAATATGCAAATAAGTCCTCCGTGGTGGAAAAGACCATCTTTCTAGAGGGCACCATCTCTTAGAGGGCAGTCCCTAGGTAGGCCTGGTTTTCTGTAACCTAGTGGAATAATCTGGGAACAAAAGCAAAGCCAGAATATCTCCAAAAGGAAGAGGAACCCATCCCACAGACAGCAGTTTCATGGTTATTGCCTTTCATCAGTGTGAAACAGACACATGCTGGTTGTGTGAGAGAATGTGGATCAGAAGGAGTATTATGTCTAATTAAGGAGACATCGCCACCATGAGGAGCACAGGGATAAGACACAGTACCCACCCCCCTTCTGACCCACAGCCATTACCCTGCTTAGCACTGATAAGAGGCAACAACCTCAAAACAGCTGTCTGCGTTCCTTTTAGAGGAGGGTATTCTGGTTTGGCTTTTATTCCAAGATTATGCCTCAAGGTTTCAGGAAAACCAGGTATTGATCTATAGGGAACTGCCTTCTAAAAAGTTGGACCAGAGCAGGTTCCTCTTTCCTGCCAAGGAGGAATTAGCATATTCCTTGCCCAGGATTCTTAGCAGGGCATGCATGGTCTCATACAGGGGTAGGCAACCTTTTTTGTTTGGCGTGCCGATTTTTTTTTTTTTTTTTTTTTTACATTAAGGATTTTATTAAATTTTTTTTTTGCATATAAACAGGAACACAAACAACATTATGAAGCGGGAAGCACATGGGCGGGGAAGGGAGGGAGAGGGGTGGAGATAGGGGTTGAGAATTGACAAATGGAGCAAAATAGAGGGGAATAACATGAGCTCTTTCACAGCAGGGCCATACAAAGAATTCACTTTTCATATTGACAGAGATAAAACAGTACAAACAACAAAATGATCAGGGAAGTTCATGGATGGGGAGGGGAGGGAGGCTAGGGGATAGGAAATGAGGAGAGGTTAATGGAGTAGAATAGGGGGAATAACATCGGCTCTCCTGCGACACAGCCTAACACAGAATACAATAAAATGCAGGGTAAAGTCAAAACAAAACTACATTATTATAACAAAAGATTGAAAGAGGTCGGGGGGGGGGGGGGGTCCCTGTTGGGGGGATATAGATGGGAAGGCAGACTGAAATTCATTAGAGTGTTAAAAATTATTCCAAATGAGCCATGTTTGTCGATGGGTCCTGTCATCCTGTCGCAGCTCCGTCAGCATATTTTCCATACTACGAATGAGCAAAATCTCCTTAAGCCAGGACACCAGAGAGGGGAGCGTCTGAGACTTCCATAGTCTAGGAATCACAGACCTTGCGGCCACGAGCATGAAGCCTATCAATTTGCGGGTGTGTTTTTCATATTTACACGGGAAGATGGAAAGAAGAAGGGGGGCTGAGTCATCGTCTAGAGAAATGCCTGTAACCGTCTTAATTATACGACGGACTTCTGACCAGAAGGGGCGTAAGAGTGTGCATTACCACCAGACAAGCTTCATCGTGCCCTGGCCAGAGTTACATCTCCAGCATCGATCTGAGGTGGAGGGATACATCTCATAAAGAACAGACGGGACTCTGTACCACCGGGAGAGTATCTTATAGTTAGTCTCCTGTGCCTTGCAGGAGATAGAGAATTTGTGGCACGGCTGGAATGCCGATGACCACACATCTGGAGCGAATGAAACCCCCAACTCCCTCTACCATCCACCTGCATAAGCAGGTATGGAGTCAGTAGCGGACTCCCACAGCATGCCATAGATAAGCGAGATTGTGCGCGCTGGGGTATGGGGAGAGAGGCTTATGCGTTCAAAGGGCAATAACTCTCTGTGCAGATTGTGCGTTATCTTAAGAGTGGCGTATAGGTGAGATAGCTGGGTGTATTGCCAATGGGATACAGCAGAATCAGGGTCTGATCTGGGGGGGGGGGGGGGGGGAGGTACTCGGAGTGCCGGTCAATAATTGTAAGTCTGACGACCCCTAAACTAAAGTCATATACCACAAACCATAACACAGAAGTGCTGCCACCAGATGCTGTAGGACACATGCGTTTACTGCTATTTCCTGGGACGCACCTGTACTTTCCGATTAGAAGCAATGAAAGTCCATGTGCATCCTGCAACTAGAGGTAAATGTAAGTGTCCAGGAGCACCGTATGGCAACAGCCTTATGGTATGTATCTGGATTCAGCTATATTATTAGGCCACTGGAACTTTTACTTTGATGTAAAGCTGCGTTCACATGGTGCATTTTTGCACACAAAAAAAAAAAAAAAATCCTTTTTCTGTGCAAAAACACATCCTTAATACAGAAAACACACCGTTATACAGAATAATGTCCCTATAGCGGCCCCTGCACAGGGTATTATGTCCCTATAGCTGCCCCTGCACACGGTATGTCCCATAGCGGTCCCTGCACATGGTATAATATTCTAACTTTTATAATATTCCAATTTTCGCAACTCACTAGCTATTATTATACTGTGGGGTCTCTTCAGACCCCAGAGTATAATAAGTGGAGGGCCAAGAGAGGTGACAAACATATAAAACAATGTCACTCACCTTCCCTGTGCTACGCAGCGGCTCTGCCTGATGTCAGTGACGCTGATTATGCGCAATGACACCGGACGTGACCCCTGAGGTCTTGTCAGCGGTCTCTTATGTCAGGCAGACGCGCCTGCAGAGCACAGAGCCGCCGTGGAGCGCAGGGAAGGTGAGTAACATTGTTTTTTATGTTTGATCACCTCCCTGGGGTGTTTTATTATACTGATGGAACTGTGTTCAGTGTTATTCAGATGAGAGAAGCCGGCCTTAGTCTGCCAGTGAACATTACACATGTTCTTCCTCCTCCCATTTGTACATCATTAACAATGCTATTTAGAGACAGGGCATGCTCAATTCAGTACCAGGTTGCTGTCATCACAGTGTGTAATACACAGAGTGTATTAGTTACAGAGTTCTCCCTCACACACACAAAGGGTGTGGTTTTCTGTCCACAGCTTACAAATGAATAACTAAGGCTCTCCCCTCCGTAGGGGGATGTCTGTTCAGTTTGTTTATTTTTTTTTTTAAAGGAAGAGAACGTATGACTTTCTTCCTAAAAGTAACAAACATGCCAGAAGTAAGCTTATGTCATGCTTTTTACATTAGAGGGAAAGAGAACAGTTGCAGATAGAGGGGACTATCTGTATCAATCACTTTATCGCTGTTAAAGTCCGTTGCTCTTGTCCTGTGATAGACAAGAGCAACGGACCTTAACGGTAGTGTGAATGTCCCCCTACATAATTTATTTTATGTACAAATATAATGTAATGATTACTCATACAAAAATATAATAAAATAGCCATTATTAGTAATACAAAAAAATTATTTTTTTTTTATATAACTAATTTTATTGAAAAATTTTTCATTAACAAGGAATAAAGAAAAAACAAAAAAACAATAATAATCAAACAAACAGGAAGCATTGAGGTAAATAGAGGCTATCTGCCTCCTCCCCCTTAAGCAATATGCATTAAAATTAAGCAGTGAACAAGGGAGGGGGGAATGGAGGGGTTAAGAAGACAAGGGTAGGACCAAAGGGAAGGGGGGGGGGAGGGAAGGAGAGGACTAGAGATCAGAGACCCTGTGATGTACAATACATGTCCCAGGGTGCCCAAATAGCCCCAAAGGCTTCCCGTGAATTATGTAGGCCAGCAGTCAGGTATTCAAGACTCCTCACATCCTTCATTCTAGCCACAAGCTCAAGACTAGATGGGGGACTCACCTTCTTCCAGTTTCTAGCTATGAGAGTTTTAGCTGCAGTACAAAGATGCAAGAAAAGCCTGGATGACTTATTGCTCAGGTGTCTGGGGGGGAAGGTTCAGGAGATAAAGAAGAGGGTCAAGAGGAACCTCTTGCAAAAAGAGAGCAGTCGTCAGAGTCCTGACCTCCCTCCAAAAACCGAGGATGAGAGGGCACGTCCAAAAGATATGGTGCAGGGTACCCACCGCAGCTCCACAGCGCCAGCACCATGGGGGAACTAATGGGTTTAAAGTATGAAGGAGAGCCGGAGTATGATACCAATGCATCAACAGCTTATACTGCGTTTCCCTAAACGTAATGCACTGAGATGATTTCTGGGCCCGAGACCATACAATCCGCCACTGTTCCTGGGAGATGGGTTTACCCACCGCCTCCTCTCATTTAAGCATATAGCGATGATTAACAGGAGAGCCTGTAGTTTGTGAGTTAAGAAGTTGGTAAATAGAGGATATAAAGCCCCTAGTGGACATGCCTGCACGGCAAATCTTTTCAAAAGCGGTGGGGAGTGACACCTTAAGAGACCCATGGAGGGAGCGGACAAAGTGAACCACCTGCAAGTAATGGAACCATTCAGTACCTGGCAGGTTTTGATTAGCTGTAAGATGAGCAAAGGACCTGAGTTCCAAGGTTCCAGGGTCAACCATATCAGCAATCCGGTAAAGGCCAGCTTCAGACCACACTTTAGTCATGGCAGAAGTCAGGCTCTCCGGGAGAAGGGGGTTGTATAGTATGGAGACCATAGATGAGCGCGGGGACATCAGGGAGAATCTAGCACAACAGGTAGACCAGATAGATCTAGTAAACCGAATGGGGCCCAACAGGTACGAGGCAGGGGGGGGTGGGGGGGGAGCTAACCCACAGAAGCGCATTAGGATGCATGGGTGCCAGCCATAGCTTCTCTATCTGCACCCATCTGGTGTATGCTGGCATAGCCGCCCAGAATGGGATATGGCGTAAGTGGGCCGCCCAGTAATAATGTAACAGATGTGGGACAGCCATACCCCCAGACCCCCTATCCGCCAGCATAACAGATCTAGGTATTCGGTGTCGTTTTGCTTTCCAGATAAACTGGAAGATAGCTTTCTGTAGGTTCCGTAATTCTCCCCGAGGTATCGCGACTGGGAGCGTCTCGAAAAAATACAGTAGCTTCGGGAGGAGAGTCATCTTGACCGCAGCAATTCTCCCCAAAAGGGAGATAGGCAAGGGTTGCCATTTGTCCAATAGGGCTCTTAGCTCACAAAACAACCGCGGGTAGTTTGCCGAGTAGAGGGTCGCATAGGAGGTGGATATATGGACTCCCAGGTAGCGGATAGAGGACTCCCGCCACTGGAAATCGTAATTACTGCGGAGGAGAAGGAGAAGGTCCCGTGGGATGTTAAGTGGGAGTGCCTCAGTCTTCGCGGGGTTCACCTTATACCCTGAGAGATCACCATAGGTCTCTAGCGAGCGCAGCAAGTTTGGAAGGGTAGTATGAGGGGAGGTGAGAGTGAGGAGCACATCGTCCGCGAAGAGAGATATCTTAAATTCCTTATCTTGGACCATGATCCCCTTGATATTAGGGTCTCGCCTAATCTTGGCCGCTAGCGGTTCAATGCAGAGGGCAAATATGATGGGTGACAGGGGGCAACCCTGCCTAGTGCCATTTCGAATAGGGAAGGAGGGCGAAGATGCATGGGGAAGCTTAATTGCTGCTGAGGGTAAGGAGTAAAGGGCCTGGATAGCTGTGAGAAACGGTCCCGTAAGCCCGAACGCCTTAAGCGTAGTATGCATAAACGACCAATTTATGCGGTCAAAAGCCTTTTCAGCGTCCAGGCTCAAGGGAAGGGCCGGGGTAGAATAATGATTGGCCACCTCCACCAAATCCACAGTCCTCCTGGTGTTGTCACCACCCTGACGACAGGGGATGAATCCCACCTGGTCCTTATGGACAAGCAGAGGGAGCCAAGCATTCAGTCTATTGGCTAAGAGTTTGGTGAAAAGTTTCAGGTCCGTGTTCAGCAAAGCAATCGGTCGGTAGTTAGCACAATCCTGCAAGTCCTTACCCGGTTTAGGGACCAATGTGAGTAGTGAAGAGAGCATAGTCGGGGGGTATAGGGGAACCTGAAAGGAAGGAATTGAAGAGGGACAATAGATGAGCAGAGAGTTCACCCTGGAAAACCTTATAATAATTGTAAGTGAACCCATCTGGGCCTGGGGCTTTCCCATTTGGGAGGTCCCTCAGGACCCCTTCTAGTTCCTCCCTGGTGATGGGGGTGTTCAGGGAGGTTAAGGCCTCAGGAGGAAGGCGTGGGAGACAACAATCCTTTAAATAGTCTTCCAGTAGTGTTGAGTCATCCCCAGGGAGTAGTGCTCGTGGGGGGGGGGGGGGGGTAAGTCATACAGCTTAGAGTAGTAAGAGTGGAACGCCAGCGCCACAGCATCAGAGAAGAATACCCGGCGCAAGAACGGGATCTGCGCTGAATTGGGGGCATAGACATTGCATAAAACAATCGGGGCACCATAAAGGAGCCCCTCCAAGATAACAAACCGGCCACCTGGGTCTATGTGGGAAGTCATCACTGTAATTGGGCAGGATCGAGAAAGAAGGATAGCCACCCCAGCTCTGCGTCGATTGTGGAAGGCCGAAAAAGCTACGGGAAAATAATGCTTAGCGAAGGCAAGAGTACCAGCGCGGTCAAAATGAGTCTCCTGAAGAAACGCCACATCCGCTCGTAAGGAGCGGAGTTCTCTAAGGACATGGCGCCTTTTAATGTTGGAACCCAGGCCCTTGACATTAATTGTCACGCACCTAACCATTGGGACCCAGGATTGGAGGACAGTGGCGGATTGCAATAAGCTCACCCATCTCACATGACGCTGGCAAGTTTCCCTCGGAGAGGCAAAAGGGCAATCCACAAACAGGAACCCAAAGTCGAGGCAGGGTCTCTAGATCAGGGAGGGGGGGGGGGGAAAGAGAGGGAGGGAGGGAGGCAAAAGACATCATAAATGACAAAGTAAAAATAAAAACAGTTAAACAATACTTTGTGGGCGAGGCTAAGTCACTCGCCTGGGGACCAATGAGGGCAGCCAGAGGTCCAATCAGGATCAATGGCCGCACAGTCCAAGTATCCCCTTAGGGGGGGGAGAGTGTGGACAGGAGGTCGGAGGGGGAGGCGGTGGATCCCCAACCACCAGTAAAAAGAAGGAAGGAAGGGGAGTCACCGGAACCCCACCCCACCCCACTCCGCTAAAACAATCCAATAATAAGCATAATAGATGAGACCCGTAGACCTAAAAAAAGAAAAAAAGAGAAGCAAACATAACATTAAGGCATGCAGATTCCAAAGCACCACCGAGAAAAGGGAGAACGTCTCAAGGGGGGGCAGCTTCCTCAGGGATCAGTCTCCAGCCGGGGCCTCCGAGTGGTCACCACCGCGGAGGATGCATGACGTCGTCTGGGCTCCAATCGTTGCCAAACCGGTGGTGGGGGAGGGGGTGGAGAGAATAGCTCCCAGTCTGTTAAATCCGGCAGGGGAACATCCAATAGGTCACAGAAGAGAGGCAAATCCGCAAAGGAGCGAAGCGTAGCGGAGCGACCATCCCTACGAGCAATGAGAGCAAACGGAAATCCCCACCGGTAAGGAATTTGGTGCTCCTGAAGAATCTGGAGGAGGGGTCGGAGATGGCGGCGTTTCTGGAGGGTGATTAGCGACAGATCCTGATAGAATTGTAGTGGAGCTCCCTGAAACTCGAAGTCTTTGAGTTTGCGCACTTTGCTCATTATAGCCTCTTTAAGGGTGAAGTCGTGGAGGCAGCAGATGACATCACGGGGTGTGGCGGAAGATCTTCTGGGTCGAAGGGCTCGATGTGCCCTATCAAACTTAATTTTGTGGGACGGGGGCTCCTGCAGTATAGTGTTGAAAACAGCCTCCAGCAGAACAGGCAGATCCTCAGATTGGTCAGCCTCTGGGAGTCCCTTGACGCGTATATTGTTGCGCCGGCCCCTGTTGTCAAGATCCTCCAAGTGGCGTTGCATGTCCCGTATAGCTGAACCCTGTTCAGTGGTAGTATCATGCAGCGAGGCAACATAGTCCCTGGTAGTGTCATGGTCATTCTCCAGCGTGTCCATTCGGTTAGCAATGGAGTGTAAATCAGTGCGGAGGGTAGCAATTTCAGATCGGAAGGATGCTGTGATTTCCGCAACCATACTTTTAAGGTCTTGTTTAGTAGTAAGTTGAGGAAGAAGGTCCGCCATGGATGATGGTGCTGAAGATGGGCCTGGGATACAGCTCTGGGGGTACAGGACTGGAGGGGGGAGCCATAATCCTTGGGAGTGCGGGGCAGAGGAGCCCCTACGCCAGCGTCCCTCACCATGCCATCCCCCTCTGAGCCATGGAGGGGGGGGGTGATGGGGGAAGATAGTAGCCGGGGGGCCACAGAGACCAGCTCTGTGGCCACAGGCTGCAACTCATCAGCGGTGCAGGAGGGAGCAGAGCCACTGACCTCAGAACTCCTTGAGAAGCTGGAAACATCCGGGGTCCTCTCATGCCGCTCTGCCAGGAGTGCTGGTGAAGCAGAATGTAGTTGCTGGGACATCCCAGGGTGAGGAGACTGTGGGAGTACTCGTGCTGGGGAAACTCTGGGTTGCCCAGGCGCCGACAGGGATCTCTGTTGAAGCGGCGCTCCGCTGACTGACAGGGGGAGCGCGGGAGGAGAGAAGCTGCGCTGCGACCCCTGTGCCTGGAGAGCGGAGGAAATCCAAGATGGCCGCCCCGCAGCAGCCTGGCCCGGTAGAGAAGGCCGCTGGGCCAGAAAGGCGTCCAGGGTGGCCCCCCCCAGACCTCTCCACGGGCGCTGGGGTGCCCGGGGCCACCTTCCTCGGTAAGCGCTTGCCCATACTGCGCTTGCTGAGGGGTCCACGGGTCTCAGTAGCGAGCGGAGGAGCGGAGAAGGACCTGCGCGCGTGCTACTCCATGCGCGTCCAGGCCACGCCCCAAAAAAAATATTTAAAAACCTATTTTTAATATCAGATATTGAAAAAGTATTCAGTATTATGTACTAATCATGCTAGACCTACAGAAAGACATCTACAAGATCATAAGAAAAGAAAAAAGTTGATGATGTTATACAATCAAAAATTACATATAATCCCCACCATGTCAATGCCTTCCGGACAAGCTTCTTCTTAGAAATAGTTATTGTTTTATTAAGAGGATTAACCAAACAAATTGCTCACAAACTACAACAACAATTACTACATAGAATCAATAAAACCAGTATATAATCCTTAACTCTATGTAAAGTATTCCTACACGATGCACAAGGTGCACTGTGAGCTGTAGGTCTATACAGGGTACAGCAACCTTCAGCACCTGTGGAACTACAGCTGCCAGCATGCTCATTCACTTCTGTGGGCAACTCAGAAGAGCAGTTCCACAACAGTTTTTGACTACTCATTGTCTATACTTTGGGACATTACAACTCCCATAAAAGTTTGACAGCCAAAACTGGCAGAATGTGGATGTAGACAATGAGCACTTTCTCAGCCAATGGCTAGTTTAAGCAACAATAAAATTAAAGTCCCTTGGATAATCTGAAAAATGTTACAAATCACATCATGCTCATATATATTCTTCCTCACTTTATAACAAATTGCTGAGCAAACATTTGATTATTTGATAAATTAATATGGAAGAGAGCGAAGAGAGCTGGACACATTTTGTGAGAGCAGAAATGCAAATATGATTCATTACTCAATGAGGTCACTGATTTCTGTAAATGTGCTCCGTGCTAAAGAATGAAACCAGGTCATTGTTAAAACTTACTCAATGGAAACGACAACTGCATTCACATCTTCAGAAATTTTTCGACACAGGCTGTCATAGGATCGCGCCCCTAAAATGTGCATGATAAGTAATATAATCAATATGGAAAAGACAAAACTTATAAAGTAATTCTGAACCCTGCCGAAGTAAGGGAATTTAAATTTCAGTCACGAAAAATGGACATATCTGTG
This sequence comes from Leptodactylus fallax, assembly GCA_947044405.1. Classification (NCBI taxonomy): domain Eukaryota; kingdom Metazoa; phylum Chordata; class Amphibia; order Anura; family Leptodactylidae; genus Leptodactylus; species Leptodactylus fallax. The sequence continues at coordinate 4,232,171 of CAMRHE010000074.1, read as the reverse complement.
GCACTTTGAGCTAACCGGATAGTTGTAAAGATAAACGAGAACTGGAGGGATTTTTACTTTAGAAGCAGTCATGTGAATAATTGCTGAAGTGTCGCCTTCCCCACACTAGGATCCCCAGAATTCTGCTGTAATCTGTAAGGAAACCTTGTGGTAAGCATTTCTTTTCTCTGCAGTGCCTCCAGAGGAGATACAAGGTACCGTGTTTCTCTGAAAATAAGACAGGGTCTTATATTATTTTTTTCTCCGAAAAAAGGGCTAGAGCTTATTTGCGGGGCAGGTCTTAATTTTTTTCCATGAACAACAGTCACACATTTGATCACTTTTTATTTCCATTTGTCTCAGAGATGAAACAGCGAAAAAACTTTTGATTTTTTTTCCCGCTACGGAGGGAAAAATAATTTTATAAATTTGTAGACCAGGTGTTTTTGGACACAAAGATAGCTAATAGGTTTGTGTTTCACAGTAATTTTTTAGTTTTATATGTATTCTAGTGAAAGTGGTGGGGACTTGAACTTTTATGGTTTTGTTTTTTATATTTAACTTTTTTGTTACTACTATTAACCCCCCTAGGGGGCTTCAACCTGCAATCTCCCTATAGACTGCAATACAACGTATTGCAGTCTATGGGAGATTATCTACATTACTATTGAGGCTGGTCATAGACCAGCCTCAATAGTAATATTCCTAGGACAGGCCTGGGAGCCTACATTAGGCTCCCGGCTGTCAAAGGAACAGGTCGGCTCCCGCGATCTCACCCCGCAGGAGCCAGCCTGCAACGAGAAAGGTACAGGGCCGGGTGGGTTTGGAGGGGTCACGGGCTGGCCCCAGGCAGTTGCAATACTTTGGGTAGGGGGGGGGGTGTCAAGTTCAACAATGCCCGCGCACATTACAGCGGAGACCCGGTACAGTAGCTATGGTGGTTGTGCTACTTTGGGGAGTGAAGGGGAGGTCACGCTCAACAATTCCCGGAACAGTAGCTATGGTGGTTGCGGAGACCCAGTAGTGGAGACCCAGTACAGTAGCTATGCTGGTTGCGTTACTTTGGGGGGGGGGGGGGAGGAGGGGAAGTCACGCACAACAATGCCCGCGATCAGAGTAGACACTGATTGCGGGCATTAACTTTGGATCTTCACTGTACATTACAGCAGAGACCTGGTACGGTAGCCTCTCTGCAACAGAGCGGCTGCCATCTTTAAGGACCCGGCATCCGCTGTAATCGCATGGCAGATGTCGGGATGGGGTTAAACTAGCTAGGGCTTATTTTTGGAGTAGGGCTTATATTTCAAGCCTACTCCAAAAAACCTGGAAAATCTAGCTAGGGCTTATTTTCAGGGTAGGTCTTATTTTTGGAGAAACACGGTATTACACATTGTCCATTCAAATGAATGTGCTGACTGACTCTAAGTTCACACATGCGCTTGGGTTTCTGCTCTTCGGGTCCGCTTGGGGACCCGAAAAATGGAAACCCAATTTGATTAAAAAGCGGTTACCGGAAGACCCCATAAACTATTATGGGGTCCGCTGGGTTTCTGCCTGAAAAATGCGGAGAGAAAAGTCCTACTTGCAGGACTTCTCTCTCTGCAGTTTTCAAGTGGATTTGGGGACAAAATCCCTGAACAGAAACTAAGTGCTGGTGTGAACACAGCCTGACAGCTTTCTCTCTATGCACAGTCATAGAGGGGAGGTTGCCAATTACTGATAGGACAACCTCCTCAATGTTAGTGCAAAGAAAGAGCAGGGATTTTAATGGATACAAAGACAAGTTGTCCCATAAAACTATATGTGAATCTACTCAGCTCCTTCTCTATAACATGATATCTGTAGATTGAACTGCATTTCCTTGTTGATAGGTTCTCTTTAACTCTGAATTTTCTAATAAATTACTGAAGAGCCGGTCTATCAGTTTGAGAAGATGACCTCTTTATTCGCTTATGTTTCATCATACAATATGCATAGTAGCTTTCTTCTTTGAAAGGACCACTGCCCTAGTGGTTGTCTCTAAGAGATTTCATTGTATATGAAAATAGGTTTTCATTACTAAACAAGTAGATGTCTTTGGATACAGTATACATCTTTTTTTGGTCCCAGGCACATATTATAAAAATTTTTATGCAAAAATGTGGTGTGAATTCAGTCTTAAGCAGCCGATAGACATTAGATGACTGTCAGCTGGTGGTATTGTCGTACCACCTCTTATACGTGGACACCTCAATTTCAACTGCCCAATCCACCCCTCATACACACGCATGCTTTGCTGAACAATGCTTGTATACTGAATGGGAGAGAGGAGATGACCAATTGGGTATGCGTATGGTCATCACTTGAGCAAAACTTAGTGCTTCTAACTTTGTCAGTGGACCACTGGAAATACAAGTATCACCAGTAAGACTCTAGTTTGTGCATTTTACAGATTAACACAATTAAACAAAGCTATTAAATCTAGATAGCCACATTTCAAACTAGCTATCCGGTTACAGACCATATACTGTGTAATGCCAAACTAAAAAGGGGAAAATTCTGCTTCTGTTTGCACTTTGACCTTTCTATAGACTGCCTGGAATTGTCAAAAACCATCTGGGAGTCTGACTAGCAAACTCTACCTCTTCGTCCTGCTTTTTGCAAACCATTCAACAGACGAATACATTTTTCATTTTAATCTAAAAATACTCAAGCAACCCTCTACCCTCAGAACAACAACATACTTGCACTTCCAAGGGCCCATCCTCCACCATGGACGTAGATGATGCTGCGTTGCAATGATCCATGCAGCTCTTTCTTGGGTTCGAAGATTCTGACTTCCACACCATCAAACACAGTGTCTGAGACTTCTAAATGGATAGATGATGTTGGATCCATCTTGTCAAAGTAGCTCGACACAAAATTTAGGACTCGCAAGTGGTGACTGAAACCCACATAATGGGCAAAGTTGCTCTGCAAAAAAAGAAGAAATAATATAAAGATTTTCCTCTGCGTACTTCCTGCTTCCATTATACCGATAGGGGAAGTTTCCGTAGGTATAATTGACTTGCTGCGATTTCCAAAACTGCAACAGTTTTGGAAATTGCAATGTATCTGCTACGCGTATTTTTCCGCAATGTGTGAAAGGGATTCTCTAAAAAGCGCTGCGGGAAAAAACGTGATGCGTTGCAGTTGTGTTTTTTTCCCACCACGCTTTTTTGCTGCAGCCTGCTATATGGGGCCTTAGTCTAAAGGAGTTTTCCTCATAAGCAACACTTATCCTATGGCTAGAGGAAAATTGTCTGATCGCTGGGGCTTTGACCGCTGGGACCTGATATAATGGAAATGAGGGTTCTATGTCCCCTCTGTGAGACTGATGAAGATAGCCCAGTGCTGTACTCCATTTAACTCTCTGTGACTAACTAAGATAGACCGCTCTTATTCAGCTTTTTTTGCCTGTCTGATAAATTGGAATAAAGCTGCAATAGACATGTGCACCTACTGCTCTATTCAAGCAGCCATTCTCACTACGGTGCGAGTCCCAGAGGTTGGACCTTCAGTGATCATAATTATTCCCATTACAAAACCACTTTTACCCAGCATTAACAGGACCTACCTAGTTGCTGTGTTCTCAGACAATGTGGGGGATTATATAGACTGGAGTTTCCCCACTGGTGCAGATGTGCCAAAATTATTAAAGTAATTGAAACCTATGCATGGCAGCAAGTGCCGTAGATTTCAGGTATAACTCATGGCAGTTTTCTGGTGTGAATTTTAGTAAATTTGTCTGGACGAGGAGTACCTGCCCTAGCCTGCCTTGGTTTCCACGTAAACTCCCACCATCTATTGCATGGTCATAGTTTACCTGAGAGGTAGATCTAAGGTGATAGATGAATCTACTAGTCACATATGTTTCATAACATTATTATCACAGAAGTCTGAGAACTAGATGTGCTTTGTACCATACCATCAGATGTCAGATTAAAGGAACGTTACTGGACATACTTCAGTATTGCTGTACAGACAGAAGTCATCTTATGACATATGGATTAGTAGTCATACAGGTATCATATACAAAAGACAGCCAGGCTATATTAGGTCAGGGTACCACAGAGGACGCTGCATATGACCTCCCTGCAAGCCCCACGTCCTGTGACTACACTAGGCATTTGGAGAACTCCAAGTGTAAGATATTTGGTGAGCGTGCAAGAAGTAGGGGAAAGGTCATGTATAAATGGATTGAAGAGCCGTAAACCAGTAAAGTCTGACATTGTTCTGCAGTGTAAGGACACAAGTATCAGGACTGCCCCTCGAATACAATAATATAATAATACATTTTATTTATATAGCACCAACATATTCCGCAGCACTTTACAAAATGTAAAGTGCTCTTATAAATAGTAAGAATTACCTTATTCCAGGTATGGAAAGAAGATCAGGTTATATTTTGTGTGGATTAATAATACTGGCATAACTAAAACATTGTGAAGGGATTAATATGGACCATTCTATTTTGTAATGAGGATTGCAAAACCTAAAACCACAGCATGCTAAAACATGAAGAAATTCTGTTTTGACAGACTAGTATGTGCAGGGTTTACTGAAAGTCAGGCTAATGGGTGAACAGTCAGCACCAGCGGGACAGGTCATTGACCCTCCCCCATGCCTCAGTCTTGAGGATCAAGTGCCATATGTTACTCTAGGTTTCCAGATACTATAACACATCTGTGTGTATTATGTATATAACAAAGTTATAACAAGCTGGATTATATTATTTAACCATTATCAATTGCTCTAAGTTATTATCTACCGAGCTTCTTACTAACAATGCTTATCTCCTATCCATACATAAGTATCAGATCACTGGGACTCCCAACAGTCACAAGAAGGGGAATCCCAGAGTCACCCACATGCATGACCACCTCTCCATTCACACATGGGGCTTCCATTACTGGCTCGAGTGGTAGAACGCCGAGTGATCAGACACGCAAGTATGTGGGAATAATGACTTTAAAGTGGACCTTTCACCACCTACACCAACTTTAGCTCCACTCATTCTGGCACAGTTGGAATTTTATTTTAGCCCTCACTGTGCAACTGGGGCAGTCTTAGGCTGGAACAGATAGTAGGGACCCTAATTAGCATAGAGGAGCTGCACCTATTGAAGGATGCAAAGAGATGCAGTAGGTGCAAGTGGTCACCTTTAAGGAACACTCCTAATAAATACAGGTCAGACTGTATGGACATGAATATGTTTATACATGCACATCCATGCCATAAGTTCTAAAGAGTGTCAAGCAGATCAGAAAATATCTGGAAAGTCGCGAAATTTGTGCTGCAAAAGGCCATGCACTATTTGCGCACCAGAAGTCTGACATGCTTTTTTTTTTTTTTTAAAATAGGCAGTTACCTGCTGGAGTAACCCCAGCAGTTAACGGGCCCTATTTACTTACCAATCCTCGCTCCTACTCATGGCCGTCTGTGCTTCCCATTCTGAGGAGGCGGCTGTAAGCAGGAGCGGGAATCGGTAAGTGAGGCTGCAGCTGAACCCCACAAACACTGCTATCATTATACTCGGGGGTCTTTTCAGACCCCCGAGTATAATGATCGGAGGGGCCAGGGGAGGTGAGGGAACATAACAACGTTTCTTACCTCTCCTAAGCTCCACAGGCTTCTGGCCTGTTTGGTGACGTCACGTGGGACGGGCCTTCATCATTTTTCATCGTGACGCCGGCCCGGCTCACGTGAGATCTGGTCCAACATTGAAGATGACCGAAGTAGCTGGGAGTGCGCTGGAGCCAGGAAGAGGTAAGTGACATTATTTTTTTTGTTTGTATCCTCCCCTGGGTCTCCGATCATTATACTCTGGGGTCTGAAAAGACCTCAGAGTATAATAATTGTTCATGAGTGGTCCACAATGGGGCATAATACCGAAGAAGCAATTGGCTGACCAGCCCTATTAGACAGGACTACTAACGGAAACAAGCGTTTCTAGGAGTGCTTGTTGCAGAGAATAGCCCTGAATATTGACCCATTTCATACAGCTTTTATTTCAAGACAATGGGATACAAAGTTTACAAGATGGAAGATTAAAAAGGTCTTATGAGCTTAAAAAAAAGCTCTGTTTTTCCCCCATAAATAGTGGCACTCTTTTTCATAGGCTGTGTCTGGTATGGCAGTTTAGTCCCATTCAAGTGAATCAAGTGAGTCATCAGCTGTAATACCAAATACAACAAAAACACACAATGTGGCTTCTGGAAAAAAGCAAACCTTTGCTTTCTACAGTCATATATCCTATTTATACAAGCACTTACCCATGGGCATATATGAAGAAAGGTTGCTCTCCTCTCACAAAACTTGTTCTTATGTAAACGATACAATGGCAGGAGATATCACATGTCTAATGGCTGCATAAGCTGATACAAGTAGTGTGACTATATCACAATGAACAACCATTTGGCCATTACATTTTGTGACCGGGGGATAATTCTGTACTTGGCATTAGATAAGCGTGGGTAAATAAACGCTGACTAGCTTTAGCAGAAAGCCTTTAAAATAAATTTGGGATCATACGACATCTATCTATCCTAATCCTGGAGTAAATATAAAATACTCCCACCATGTAATACAGGAATTAGACTGTTCACGGTAACTCAGAGGGAACAACAAAGCAATGACTGTTACTGCATAGGATGGCATACACATCCTGGTAAATTTGGCATTTGCAGTATGTCTCTTCCACCCTCCTTTGAATTTGTTGACTGCTCATCCATTTAATGGATGCAAAAAACGGATGGCCATTCGTGTACAGATCAGTTTTTTTTTTTTACATTTACATCATTGACATTTACATCAATGGATGTAAAAAAAACGTGAAACGAATGGAGTCTAACCCTTATGAAGGAGCGAAGTTATACAGTGACACATACAGCAATGAAGTTATAAACAAAAAAGCACATGCTGGACTCCTCTTAGTAGTGGCACAAATTAAGACAGTTTTGTGGCATGTGGTATATCCCTCAATTGTTGTGGATCCGTTTACGGATTGACCAAAATCAGCATGACCTTTTAGGTTAGGGTTTGACATCACTTAAAACTATTCAGTAGCTCAGCACTTCAAGCCTGTGTGTCACTGATGGCCTATAAGTCAGTGCATTATGTGGCATCACTAGTGCTGCTTCTCAGACATTACATACAATATTAATACTACTGGGTGCAGCCTGTGTACAAGTCACATTCTCTGCCTGGTAATGCCATATAATAGCTTCCCTACATATAGGGTGCTATGTACTACTGTAGGGCTGTATGTGAAATAATACTGCTCAATATATCACTGTAGGGCTATAAAGAAAGTAAAGTGGCCGCATTGCAGACTTCAGTGAACTAGAAAAAGCTTTTTATTAGTCCATGAATTGAATTCCGGAGTGCTGCCATTTTACTTTCTTTGGATTTCCTGTGGGACTCTGTGGTCACTATTAGGGTTTTCTCCCTACATGTACCGGTATGTATCTGTGCCAGAATTGCAGCTCATTCCATTTAGCATGTCACATATTGTGCTATTAATATGGTCTACCATTTTATTTAGCATGGCATAGATCTCACCATGACTGGAGACTACTGCTTATCCCCAGGGCCAACATAAGAGAATTACTAGTCTGAGACTGTGCTGTTGCCTAAAATGATAGTAATGGACGCTCCTAATGTGTATGTCACCTCACACCATCAATTCACAAGCACTTCCTTGCTCTTTAGGCTTGTCCGAAAGCACTGCATCAAAAAAGCCATAGTGCTCGTTCACATGACAGGTCCATGTGCTCGGCTGTCAAAAAGTACATTTTTCACAGCCGAGTATACATCCAAGGGTAATCTGTTTTCACAGATCCCTCATAGACTTGAGTCTATTGAGCGATGTGTGAAAACAGACCGAAAAATAGCAATGGAATAGATCCATTATTTGCTATGTTGCTGTGTGCCGGCGGATAAAAAAACAAAACAAAAACAAAAAAAAAACAGCACAAGAATGTCAAGCCCTCTTGTGTGAATAAGCACTAAGGGGAAATCCAGATATACTGTTGTGGATCATCCTGAAAATTTCCATGTGAAAGTTTTTGGGTACAAGTCAATAGGGTTTTGAATACCCCAATGTATCTGCATTGTACAGTACATTTTACCTTTTATAAACTCAGGATTTGATAAAAATCCAAAATCCGCATGGAACTGGAGAATAATGCACATCGAATGCATGTGAATGGGACTGTTCAGTAAGGCTGGGTTCACATCTGCGTTCGTCAATCCGCTCGAAACTGATTTTGAACGCTCCGGACTAAAACCTATTGATTCCAATGGGTTTTAAAAGTAATCCGCATTTATCAATTTGCGCCATTTCCATCTCGTTTCAGCTTTTTTGTGCAGAGAGAAAAGTAGAACTTGCAGGATTTTGTCTCCGTACTAAAAATAAGGATTCCAGGCGGACAGCAACCAATCCTTTTTTTTTTTTTTTTTTTTAACATTGAGGTCTATGGAAAACGGATTACATTACGGATTGTGTCCATTCTGCAATCAGTTTTTCCCTCTGCGCATGCTCAGAATGAAGAAAGGGGAAGAAAAAAAAAACGGACTGGTCAAAAACAGACACGTCAGTTTTTTTGAACAGACACCCATTGTCTAAAAAAAATGACTCAGGAATCCGCTGTGTAAACGTTTGGAACACTTTATGTACCAAACCGCTGTTCTCTTAAAACTGTTTGCAAGCGGACGGATACCAAACGCAGATGTGAACCCAGCCTAATAATCATAAAACAAATCTGTACAATGCTACTTCATGCGGATTTTGCATGAAAAAGTCAGCGAGTTGGCTCCACTGAACAGGGATAACCCTCACTTGAATCTCACTGTTGACCTCAGTTTCCTGTTGTGGATTGGATAGTAAATATATGGTGAATTTGCCACATGTGTGAACATACCTTTAGGGCTAAGGCCCCACGTTGTGGAAAAAAATTATTTTGTTGCAGATTTTGATACTTTTTTTTTTTTTTTTTTTTAAACCAAAGTCAGAATTGTATTTAGCAGAAGGGAAAAGTATTAGGCTTTCCTTTATATTTTCTATTGCTTTCAAGCCGCTCTTGACTTTGGCTCAAAAAAACACAGCAAAATCTGCAATAAAAAAGCAGCTTTTCTGCACCGTGGGGCCTCAGCCTAAGGCTGGCTGGTGCTATCACATCTAGTAGGCAGAGGTGCAGCCCAGCAATGCCCCAACCTGTTCCAGGGACAGGACCTGGAGGCCTTTGTTTAGTGCTCAGCACATACATGTCAGGTTCTGCTCCTCAGTCAGCCTCTCATATGACCTATTTCCACTGATCTCCCATTATCAGATGCAGGCAGATTAGTGGCTGATCACTGTGTGCAGGATGCCAGGCAATGTACTTACCAGGTCCTGCGCGAACCTGAAGGTGGCATCAAGCAGCAGGAGCTTCCAGGGCTCGGACAGGGTGCTGGGCAGCGGGGTGTAGACATAGTAGGCAGTGAGCGCTGTCAGAGCGGTGAGTAGGGCAGGCACAGTCCTCATGCTAGCGGCCGGCTTCCTCCTCGGCTCTGCACACAAGTCCTCCCAGCACAAGTTTGTGTTGGTTTCATTGAAGCAGCACTGCCCGCACTAACCAATCAAACGCCAGTAAATAGGAAGTCACACAGCCCAGAGTCACGTCCTTATGTAGCCGTCAGATAGACGTGCTCAGCAGCGCCACCTCGTGGCCCAACGTGCACCATTCTTCAGAGCTGTGCAGACGTCCTGGGGCGTGGTCATGATGATGAGGCTCCGCCCACAGTGCCTGTACTAATACAGAGCTCCCATAAATAACCCAGGTACAAGTAGAGTATGAGGAGAATACTATGTACTATGTACCGTGTTATCACACAGCAGGTGGCCTCCACACTCCTCCTATCACAGCAGTACACTGACACCAAGGGTTATTATAAGCTCTCATTATATGTTGTGCCCTTTCCACTGGATAGAGGAGAAAGTGGATTTTTTGTCTTTTCTGAACTTTTTAAAACAATCTTTTCTATTTTTACAAGACCCAGAGTCTGCCTCCTAGACGCCGATGGACTGCTCCAGACTATTGTGTCTATGGTTCATGCAGCTGCAGAATAGCAGAGCTTTAAATGTTATTGACAGCAGCAAAAATCTATAACCAACACATAAAACACATCACAAAAAAGTAATACGTATCGCAATCTGGTTTCAATAAGTAAGAGATAGAGGTGTTACATTTCCTCCAAAGACTATGATATTTACACTAGGTTCACACTGGCATTGGATGTCCGTTGTACTGGTCCAGTGTAGGACAACAGACAGACATACTGCTAAAATAGCGGTTACATACGGACCCCACTGACTATATTGGGGTCCATTGGGTGTCTGTTGTTTTTAAACTGAAAATGGTGGATGATAAAGCTGTGCATGCAGGACTTTTTTGCACACCAATTTCAGGCGGATATTGTGATGGAGACTCCGATGCAAATTTCAATGTAGCCTAAGAGTTTATAATACATGAAACACATAACTTGTACTATAGCCATATGGAAGAAATGCAACCCTGCTAGGTTTCTGGGGGACCACATATGTTTGAAAGCATAAAAAGTCATATGTAGATGAACCTTAGTAGGTACCTCCTGGGCATGACTGACATCTCCCTTATGATGTCAGGGAGTGAGGGGTCTGTGAGGGATGTCAGTCATGCCCTGTAGGTGTGATTTGCAGGGGCCAGTGTGACTAGGCTGAAGCCACTCCCCACCCATCGTGACTACTTACGTTAATTCACATAAGACTTTTTATGCTTTCATACATTTATAACTTCACTTTACTGCAACAGAAAGATTACAGAGGGCATCAGTGGAAAGGGAATTACTTTATCCTGCACATGATGGGGCCAGTTTATGGCAGAAAAACTACCTGACAGATTCCCTTTAACAGCGAATGAAAGTTCAATAGTCGCTCGCCTAATATTACACAGTCACAAGTCACAGTGTATCCTTAGTCTAGACATCCATCAATAAAAATAAGCTGTTGACTTTTCCATCAAGTCATTAAAAATTCTATCCTAAAGGCATCATACACACACATGTATTCAGGGTCCTTGTCACATGGATGCTGACTATGGCGCCTATAGAGTAAAAAAAACACTTTTTTTTAATTGAATTACATATATTGCAAGTTAAAAGCTTTGCTATAATTAGATTTATACAAAAATGTAGACTGTTCTGAAGCTTGCATGTATTGCAGTACATAGCAGGCTGCAGAATGTCAGTGTCTCTCTGCTTTCATTTTTTACTAAACACTGTACATTTGGTTACCAAAGTAAACTGAGTTCACAATCAGCAACATTCACTAATACAGCTATATACTAAAGTAGTGTCCAGCATACATATTCCACAAGGACCAACCGCTAAAAAGGGGCATTGTCAGAAATAGAGCCAGTGATGCTTTATAAATCTGGTGATAAACAGGTTTGCTGGGACTATAACAATAATGGTCTATCCTTAGGACAGGCTTTCAATGTTTCATCTGTGGTGGTCTGTTTGGGACTCTTGCTGATCAGAACAATGAATGAGAAGCAGGAACACTTTGACCCCCTACATTGTTTATATAGACACAGTCAAGTTTTAGCAGTATTATATACCGCTAAAAAGCTGACAGTGCACTGAAATCAGCACACTGTTGGTTTTCCCAATGTGCGCCCAGGTGCCAGAGTTATCAGTGCTGTTAGTTTCAGGATTGATATCTTTCCACTGTCAGAAGGGTGGGCCTTAATGCCCAGAAGTCATTCCTGGGCGGTAAGGAATGCCCCCCCCCCTCGACAGTACTCTTCCATAGCATTGTACTATCAGAGGGGGCGTACCTTACCGTGAAGGTTCTCTTTAAAGTGGCATCACTAATACAGTTTCTCTGACTTTATACTCATCTATAATAATACTGGGTGCAGTCCACATAAGTCACATTATCTGCCTTGTAGTGTAGTACTTGTAGTGCTTCCTAATAATATATCGTTCTCCCTACTTGTATGTATCTGTGCTAGAACTACAGTTCATTCCATTCAGCAGTCACTTTTTTTTGCTATCAATATGGTCTAGGTGTAGCATTTTATTTAGCATGACATTTCATAGAGCTCACTGTAAAATAATATCCGTCCGTAAACTATAAAATAGTCTACAATTATATGAAATCCTTACTCACGTGTTGACCCCTAAGGTAACATTATTGGAGGACTCGGCTTTATATAAAACATGGAGATTTATTGAAGTCTTCATGGGAAACAGATAAATGGGAAACTTCCAGCATAACAGAAATATCAGTCAATGTCTTACATTTCTTAGGAGAAGTTCAGAATTAGGTTTCTTCAATATGGATCCCTTGCAGACATCTTGGCTCATGCTTATTCATCAATGTGTGTTGATCTTCTGCAGGACGATTCCGCCATCCTTCCCAAGGTCTTAGAGGAAGTAGCCAGGTTTGGAGAGAGAGACACCCAAAGTGAGAGACAGAGACAGGGACAGATCCCCACAGGTAGAGGGAGACCCCCACCGAGAGTGAGACCCAGACATGTGTGTCTGTCAGTCATTTATATTCATGAAAGGGGGTGTTTCCCAACATCCTTCCACTTTCTACTACTGTATTTGGAGAATACCAAAATAGTCATAACCCATCCACACCCATGCACCATAAGTAACAAGAGCTTTGTCAGCAAAATACAATTAACCCTTAAAGGTCTTGAATATTGTAGAATAATACTATTTAACACTCACCATGACTTGAGACTACTGCTTATCCCCAGTGCCAGTATAAGAGAAGTGCTAGTCTGAGACTGTAATGTTGCCTAAAATTAGACATCAGAACAGTTTTGTGAATGGAGTAGGTGGACTCAACTATCCACATATTCTGCAGCACTTTACAATTCAGGGATATACATATTCTGACTCAAATCAGACTTTACGGGACATGGGGTGACATAAGAATTGAAAAATGCTTATTTTGTTGAATGCTAGCCTTCTCTGAAGTGATGGACCAGAAAAGGAAATGCAAGACAAGAAGACTAGGTGAGTATTTTATATTTTCAACACCCATCAGTGTTTAGATATTATCACCCTATGGAAGGCGCATTATATTGGTTCAGTTAGGGGAAAGGACAGTCATATGTGGCAGTGATAAAAATCTATGTACAGGCAGCAGTTCTGCTGCAGGCCACAGGAGGGCGACAGAGTGAATGTCACAGTCACTGAAAATACATGTTTGTTGTATTGTTGTACCTGAACAGTACAATTTATTACAACGTGTAAGCGGTGGTCATACAGTGACAGAAACCAGGGGCGGACATACCGCCTGTGCAGCCGATTCAGGGGGAGGGACCCAAATGAGCAGGAGAGCAGCATCTCAAAATGAAAAGGCCAGGCATCACTGGAGGACAACAGAGGACGGTATTAAATGGAAATATCTACACAAGGGGCTTGTGCCACTGTGGGATGGAACTTAACTATTAATGAGCAGAGTTTTGTTTTGTTCAAATTTTGCAACCCTTTCAGTCAAGATAGATGACAGATGGGTATTATAGTGTGAGTAAGGGATGTATGTGAGGTGTTTAGGTGATGTATGGGATGAGTGATGTCTATATTGTGTTACCAATGTATGTATCTAGTGTATGAAGGACTAAAATATGCACGTGTTGTATGTATGTAATATGAGTGACATGTTAAATTCATGTAGTTTATAACTGACATGTGTTGTATGCATGTAGTATATGAGTCACATGTTCTGTATGGATGTAATATGTGAGTGATGTGTGCTGTATGAATGTAGTATGAGTGATGTGTGCTGTATGCATATAGTATATGAGACGTGCTGTATGCACGTAACTTGCGAGTGAGGTACTGTATGCATGTAGTATATCAGTGACGTGTGCTGTATGCATTTAGTATATCAGTGACGTGTGCTGTATGCATTTAGCATATCAGTGACGTGTACTGTATGCATTTAGTATATCTGTGACGTGTGCTGTATGCATTTAGTATATCAGTGACGTGTGCTGTATGCATTTAGCATATCAGTGACGTGTACTGTATGCATGTAGTATATCAGTGACGTGTGCTGTATGCATGTAGTAGATCAGTGACGTGTGTGGTATGCATGTAGTATAGGAGTGACGTCTGCTGTATGCATGTAGTAGATCAGTGACGTGTGCTGTATGCATGTAGTATAGGAATGACGTGTGCTGTATGTATGTAGTATATCAGTGACGTGTGCTGTATGCATGTAGTATATCAGTGACGTGTGCTATATGCATGTAGTATATCAGTGACGTGTGCTGTATGCATGTAGTATATCAGTGACGTGTGCTGTATGCATGTAGTATAGCAGTGACGTGTGCTGTATGCATGTTAGTATAGCAGTGACGTGTGCTATATGCATGTAGTATATCAGTGACGTGTGCTGTATGCATGTAGTATATCAGTGACGTGTGCTGTATGCATGTAGTATATCAGTGACGTGTGCTGTATGCATGTAGTAGATCAGTGATGTGTGCTGTATGCATGTAGTATAGCAGTGACGTGTGCTGTATGCATGTAGTATAGCAGTGACCTGTGCTGTATGCATGTAGTATAGCAGTGACGTGTGCTGTATATGCATGTAGTATATCAGTGACGTGTGCTGTATGCATGTAGTATATCAGTGACGTGTGCTGTATGCATTTAGTATAGCAGTGACGTGTGCTGTATGCATGTTAGTATAGCAGTGACGTGCTGTATGCATGTTTTTATGTAGTAGATCAGTGATGTGTGCTGTATGCATGTAGTATAGCAGTGACGTGTGCTGTATGCATGTAGTATAGCAGTGACCTGTGCTATATGCATGTAGTATAGCAGTGACGTGTGCTATATGCATGTAGTATATCAGTGACGTGTGCTGTATGCATGTAGTATATCAGTGACGTGTGCTGTATGCATGTAGTAGATCAGTGACGTGTGTGTATGCATGTTTTGGTATGCATGTAGTAGATCAGTGACGTGTGCTGTATGCATGTAGTATAGCAGTGACCTGTGCTATATGCATGTAGTATAGCAGTGACGTGTGCTATATGCATGTAGTATATCAGTGACGTGTGCTGTATGCATGTAGTATATGCAGTGACGTGTGCTGTATGCATGTAGTATATCAGTGACGTGTGCTGTATGCATGTAGTATATCAGTGACGTGTGTGCTGTATGCATGTAGTATAGCAGTGACGTGTGCTGTATAGCATGTAGTAGATGCAGGTGACGTGTGCTGTATGCATGTAGTATAGCAGTGACGTGTGCTGTATGCATGTAGTAGGTGTGCTGTATGCATGTAGTATCAGTGACGTGTGCTGTATGCATGTAGTATATCAGTGACGTGTGCTGTATGCATGTAGTATATCAGTGACGTGTGCTGTATGCATGTAGTATATCAGTGACGTGTGCTGTATGCATGTAGTAGATCAGTGACGTGTGCTGTATGCATGTAGTATAGACAGTGACGTGTGCTATATGCATGTAGTAGATCAGTGACGTGTGCTGTATGCATGTAGTATATCAGTGACGTGTGCTGTATGCATGTAGTAGATCAGTGACGTGTGCTGTATGCATGTAGTAGATCAGTGACGTGTGCTGTATGCATGTAGTAGATCAGTGACGTGTGCTGTATGCATGTAGTATATCAGTGACGTGTGCGGTATGCATGTAGTATAGAGTGACGTGTGCTGTATGCATGTAGTCGCGTAGCATGTAGTAGATCAGTGACGTGTGCTGTATGCATGTAGTAGATCAGTGACGTGTGCTGTATGCATGTAGTAGATCAGTGACGTGTGCTATATGCATGTAGTAGATCAGTGACGTGTGCTATATGCATGTAGTATAGCAGTGACGTGTGCTATATGCATGTAGTATATCAGTGACGTGTGCTGTATGCATGTAGTATATCAGTGACGTGTCAGCGGTGCTGTATGCATGTAGTAGATCAGTGACGTGTGCTATATGCATGTAGTAGATCAGTGACGTGTGCTGTATGCATGTAGTAGATCAGTGACCTGTGCTATATGCATGTAGTATAGCAGTGACGTGTGCTGTATGCATGTAGTATAGCAGTGACGTGTGCTGTATGCATGTAGTATATCAGTGACGTGTGCTGTATGCATGTAGTATATCAGTGACGTGTGTTGTATGCATGTAGTATAGCAGTGACGTGTGCTGTATGCATGTAGTAGATCAGTGACGTGTGCTGTATGCATGTAGTATAGCAGTGACGTGTGCTGTATGCATGTAGTAGATCAGTGACGTGTGCTATATGCATGTAGTAGATCAGTGACGTGTGCTATATGCATGTAGTAGATCAGTGACGTGTGCTGTATGCATGTAGTATATCAGTGAGGTCGTGTGCTATATGCATGTAGTAGATCAGTGACGTGTGCTGTATGCATGTAGTAGATCAGTGACGTGTGCTGTATGCATGTAGTATATCAGTGACGTGTGTGGTATGCATGTAGTATAGGAGTGACGTGTGCTGTATGCATGTAGTAGATCAGTGACGTGTGCTGTATGCATGTAGTAGATCAGTGACGTGTGCTGTATGCATGTAGTAGATCAGTGACCTGTGCTATATGCATGTAGTATAGCAGTGACGTGTGCTATATGCATGTGCTTATGCATGTAGTATATCAGTGACGTGTGCTGTATGCATGTAGTATAGCAGTGACGTGTGCTATATGCATGTAGTAGATCAGTGACGTGTGCTGTATGCATGTAGTATATCAGTGTACGTGTGTGACGGTATGCATGTAGTATAGGAGTGACGTGTGCTGTATGATGGCTGATGCATGTAGTAGATCAGTGACGTGTGCTGTATGCATGTCGTGTGTGTATGCATGTAGTATAGGAGTGACGTGTGCTGTATGCATGTAGTATATCAGTGACGTGTGCTGTATGCATGTAGTATATCAGTGACGTGTGCTGTATGCATGTAGTATATCAGTGACGTGTGCTGTATGCATGTAGTATATCAGTGACGTGTGCTGTATGCATGTAGTATATCAGTGACGTGTGCTGTATGCATGTATTATAGCAGTGACGTGTGCTGTATGCATTTAGTATAGCAGTGACGTGTGCTGTATGCATGTAGTAGATCAGTGACGTGTGCTATATGCATGTAGTAGATCAGTGACGTGTGCTGTATGCATGTAGTAGAGTAGTGACGTGTTGCTGTATGCATGTAGTAGATCAGTGACGTGTGCTATATGCATGTAGTAGATCAGTGACGTGTCGCTTTATGCATGTAGTAGATCAGTGACCTGGTGACTGTGCTATATGCATGTAGTATAGCAGTGACGTGTGCTATATGCATGTAGTATATCAGTGACGTGTGCTGTATGCATGTAGTAGATCAGTGCCGTGTACTGTATGCATGTAGGCATGTAGTATAGCAGTGACGTGTGCTGTATGCATGTAGTATAGCAGTGACGTGTGCTGTATGCATGTAGTAGATCAGTGACGTGTGCTGTATGCATGTAGTAGATCAGTGACGTGTGCTGTATGCATGTAGTATAGCAGTGACGTGTGCTGTATGCATGTAGTATATTGCTGTGCAGTGTATGGCTGTGCTGTATGCATGTAGTATAGCAGTGACGTGTGCTGTATGCATGTAGTAGATCAGTGACGTGTGCTATATGCATGTAGTAGATCAGTGACGTGTGCTGTATGCATGTAGTATAGTAGTGACGTGTGCTGTATGCATGTAGTAGATCAGTGCTGCATGCTGTGTATATCTGCATGTAGTAGATCAGTGACGTGTGCTATATGCATGTAGTAGATCAGTGACGTGTGCTGTATGCATGTAGTAGATCAGTGACCTGTGCTTTGCATATGCATGTAGTATAGCAGTGACGTGTGCTGTATGCATGTAGTATATCAGTGACGGTGCGTGCATGTAGTATACAGTGACGTGTGCTGTATGCATGTAGTATAGCAGTGACGTGTGCTATATGCATGTAGTAGATCAGTGACGTGTGCTATATGCATGTAGTAGATCAGTGACGTGTGCTGTATGCATGTAGTAGAGCAGTGACGTGTGCTATATGCATGTAGTATATCAGTGACGTGTGCTGTATGCATGTAGTATATCAGTGACGTGTGCTGTATGCATGTAGTATAGCAGTGCGTGTGTGTATGCATGTAGTATAGGGTCAGTGACGTGTGCTGTATGCATGTAGTAGATCAGTGACGTGTGCTGTATGCATGTAGTATAGCAGTGACGTGTGCTGTATGCATGTAGTATCAGTGACGTGTGCTGTAGTTGTATGCATGTAGTAGATCAGTGACGTGTGCTGTATGCATGTAGTATAGCAGTGACGTGTGCTGTATGCATGTAGTAGATCAGTGATGATGTGTTCTGGCTGTCTGTGTGTCGTGTGCTGTATGCATGTAGTATATCAGTGACGTGTGTGGTATGCATGTAGTATAGGAGTGACGTGTGCTGTATGCATGTAGTAGATCAGTGACGTGTGCTGTATGCATGTAGTATAGCAGTGACGTGTGCTGTATGCATGGTTCAGGTGCTGTATGCATGTAGTATAGCAGTGACGTGTGCTGTATGCATGTAGTATAGCAGTGACGTGTGCTATATGCATGTAGTAGATCAGTGACGTGTGCTGTATGCATGTAGTATAGCAGTGACGTGTGTGGGGGCTGTGCATATGCATGTAGTAGATCAGTGACGTGTGCTGTATGCATGTAGTATATCAGTGACGTGTGCTGTATGCATGTAGTATAGCAGTGACGTGTGCTGTATGCATGTAGTATAGCAGTGACGTGTGCTGTATGCATGTAGTATAGCAGTGACGTGTGCTGTATGCATGTAGTATAGCAGTGACGTGTGCTGTATGCATGTAGTATAGCAGTGACGTGTGCTGTATGCATGTAGTATATCAGTGACGTGTGCTATATGCATGTAGTAGATCAGTGACGTGTGTAGATAGTCGTGTGCTGTATGCATGTAGTAGATCAGTGACGTGTGCTATATGCATGTAGTAGATACAGTGACGTGTGCTGTATGCATGTAGTATATCAGTGACGTGTGCTGTATGCATGTAGTATGTGCTGTGCTGTATGCATGTAGTATATCAGTGCGTGTGCTGTATGCATGTGGTATCAGTGACGTGTGCTGTATGCATGTAGTATAGCAGTGACGTGTGCTATATGCATGTAGTAGATCAGTGACGTGTGCTATATGCATGTAGTAGATCAGTGACGTGTGTGTATGCATGTAGTATATCAGTGACCTGTGCTGTATGCATGTAGTATAGCAGTGACGTGTGCTGTATGCATGTAGTATAGCAGTGACGTGTGCTGTATGCATGTAGTATATCAGTGACGTGTGCTGTATGCATGTAGTATAGCAGTGACGTGTGCTGTATGCATGTAGTATAGCAGTGACGTGTGCTGTATGCATGTAGTATAGCAGTGACGTGTGCTTATGCATGTAGTATAGCAGTGACGTGTGCTGTATGCATGTAGTATAGCAGTGAGTGCGCGTGGTGCTGTATGCATGTAGTATATCAGTGACGTGTGCTGTATGCATGTAGTAGATCAGTGACGTGTGCTGTATGCATGTAGTATAGCAGTGACGTGTGCTGTATGCATGTAGTAGATCAGTGACGTGTGGTATATGCATGTAGTAGATCAGTGACGTGTGCTGTATGCATGTAGTAGATCCGTGTGCTGTTGCATGTAGTAGTATCAGTGACGTGTGCTGTATGCATGTAGTATAGCAGTGACGTGTGCTGCATGTAGTATAGCATGTGTGCGTGTGGTATGCATGTAGTATAGCAGTGACGTGTGCTGTATGCATGTAGTAGATCAGTGACGTGGTGCTGTATGCATGTAGTATAGCAGTGACGTGTGCTATATGCATGTAGTAGATCAGTGACGTGTGCTATATGCATGTAGTAGATCAGTGACGTGTGCTGTATGCATGTAGTATATCAGTGACGTGTGCTATATGCATGTAGTAGATCAGTGACGTGTGCTGTATGCATGTAGTAGATCAGTGACGTGTGCTGTATGCATGTAGTATATCAGTGACGTGTGCTGTATGCATGTAGTATAGCAGTGACGTGTTTCGAGTGCGTGTGCTGTATGCATGTAGTATATCAGTGACGTGTGCTGTATGCATGTAGTATAGCAGTGACGTGTGCTGTATGCATGTAGTATAGCAGTGACGTGTGCTGTATGCATGTAGTAGAGCAGTGACGTGTGCTGTATGCATGTAGTATAGCAGTGACGTGTGCTGTATGCATGTAGTATAGCAGTGACGTGTGCTGTATGCATGTAGTATAGCAGTGACGTGTGCTGTATGCATGTAGTAGATCAGTGACGTGTGCTGTATGTTGCATGTAGTAGATCAGTGACGTGTGCTGTATGCATGTAGTATATCAGTGACGTGTGCTGTATGCATGTAGTATAGCAGTGACGTGTGCTGTATGCATTTAGTATAGCAGTGATGTGTGCTGTATGCATGTAGTAGATCAGTGACGGGTGTGCTATATGCATGTAGTAGATCAGTGACGTGTGCTGTATGCATGTAGTATAGCAGTGACGTGTGCTATATGCATGTAGTAGATCAGTGACGGGGTGCTATATGCATGTAGTAGATCAGTGACGTGTGCTGTATGCATGTAGTAGATCAGTGACCTGTGCTATATGCATGTAGTATAGCAGTGACGTGTGCTATATGCATGTAGTATATCAGTGACGTGTGCTGTATGCATGTAGTATAGCAGTGACGTGTGCTATATGCATGTAGTAGATCAGTGACGTGTGCTATATGCATGTAGTAGATCAGTGACGTGTGCTGTATGCATGTAGTAGATCAGTGACCTGTGCTATATGCATGTAGTATAGCAGTGACGTGTGCTATATGCATGTAGTATAGCAGTGACGTGTGCTGTATGCATGTAGTATAGTGACGTGTGCTGTATGCATGTAGTAATCAGTCGTGTGCTGTATGTGTAGTATACAGTGACGTGTGCTGTATGCATGTAGTATAGCAGTGACGTGTGCTGTATGCATGTAGTATAGAGTGACGTGTGCTGTATGCATGTGCATGTAGTAGTTCAGTGCAGTGACGTGTGCTGTATGCATGTAGTATAGCAGTGACGTGTGCTGTATGCATGTAGTATATCAGTGACGTGTGCTGTATGCATGTAGTATCAGTGACGTGGCTGTATGTATGTGTGTATCATGTAGTATGTGCGTATGCATGTAGTATAGCAGTGACGTGTGCGGTGCTGTATGCATGTAGTATATCAGTGACGTGTGCTGTATGCATGTAGTATAGCAGTGACGTGTGCTATATGCATGTAGTAGATCAGTGACGTGTGCTGTATGCATGTAGTATAGCAGTGACGTGTGCTGTATGCATGTAGTATAGCAGTGACGTGTGCTATATGCATGTAGTAGATCAGTGACGTGTGCTGTATGCATGTAGTATATCAGTGACGTGTGTGGTATGCATGTAGTATAGGTGACGTGTGCTGTATGCATGTAGTAGATCAGTGACGTGTGCTGTATGCATGTAGTATAGCAGTGACGTGTGCTATATGCATGTAGTAGATCAGTGACGTGTGCTGTATGCATGTAGTAGAGCAGTGACGTGTGCTGTATGCATGTAGTAGATCAGTGACGTGTGCTGTATGCATGTAGTATAGCAGTGACGTGTGCTGTATGCATGTAGTAGAGCAGTGACGTGTGCTGTATGCATGTAGTAGATCAGTGACGTGTGCTGTATGCATGTAGTATAGCAGTGACGTGTGCTGTATGCATGTAGTATATCAGTGATGTGTGCTGTATGCATGTAGTATATCAGTGACGTGTGCTGTATGCATGTAGTATAGCAGTGACGTGTGCGTGTATGCATGTAGTATAGCAGTGATGTGTGCTGTATGCATGTAGTAGATCAGTGACGTGTGCTGTATGCATGTAGTACGGGGTGCGTGTGTTTGGATCAGTGACGTGGCTATATGCATGTAGTAGATCAGTGACGTGTGCTGTATGCATGTAGTAGTCAGTGGCGTGTGCGGTATGCATGTAGTAGAGCAGTGACGTGTGCTGTATGCATGTAGTAGATCAGTGACGTGTGCTGTATGCATGTAGTATAGGAGTGACGTGTGCTGTATGCATGTAGTATATCAGTGACGTGTGCTGTATGCATGTAGTAGATCAGTGACGTGTGCTGTATGCATGTAGTATAGCAGTGACGTGTGGTATATGCATGTAGTAGATCAGTGACGTGTGCTGTATGCATGTAGTATATCAGTGACGTGTGCTATATGCATGTAGTATATCAGTGACGTGTGGTGGATGCATGTAGTATAGGAGTGACGTGTGCTGTATGCATGTAGTAGATCAGTGACGTGTGCTGTATGCATGTAGTAGATCAGTGACGTGTGCTGTATGCATGTAGTAGATCAGTGACGTGTGCTGTATGCATGTAGTATAGCAGTGACGTGTGCTGTATGCATGTAGTATATCAGTGACGTGTGCTGTATGCATGTAGTATAGCAGTGACGTGTGCTATATGCATGTAGTAGATCAGTGACGTGTGCTGTATGCATGTAGTATATCAGTGACGTGTGTGGTATGCATGTAGTATAGGAGTGACGTGTGCTGTATGCATGTAGTATAGGAGTGACGTGTGCTGTATGCATGTAGTAGATCAGTGACGTGTGCTGTATGCATGTAGTATAGGAGTGACGTGTGCTGTATGCATGTAGTATATCAGTGACGTGTGCTGTATGCATGTAGTATATCAGTGACGTGTGCTGTATGCATGTATTATAGCAGTGACGTGTGCTGTATGCATGTAGTATAGCAGTGATGTGTGCTGTATGCATGTAGTAGATCAGTGACGTGTGCTATATGCATGTAGTAGATCAGTGACGTGTGCTGTATGCATGTAGTATAGCAGTGACGTGTGCTATATGCATGTAGTAGATCAGTGACGTGTGTGTATATGCATGTAGTAGATCAGTGACGTGTGTCTGTTTCTGTATGCATGTAGTAGATCAGTGACCTGTGCTATATGCATGTAGTATAGCAGTGACGTGTGCTATATGCATGTAGTATATCAGTGACGTGTGCTGTATGCATGTAGTATAGCAGTGGCGTGTGCTATATGCATGTAGTAGATCAGTGATGTGTGGTATATGCATGTAGTAGATCAGTGACGTGTGCTGTATGCATGTAGTAGATAAGTGACCTGTGCTATATGCATGTAGTATAGGCAGTGACGTGTGCTGTATGCATGTAGTATAGCAGTGACGTGTGCTGTATGCATGTAGTATAGCAGTGACGTGTGCTGTATGCATGTAGTATAGCATGTAGTAGGTGCGTGTGATGCATGTAGTATAGCAGTGACGTGTGCTGTATGCATGTAGTATAGCAGTGACGTGTGCTGTATGCATGTAGTATATCAGTGACGTGCTGTTGCTGTGTGCTATATGCATGTAGTATAGCAGTGACGTGTGCTGTATGCATGTAGTATATAGTTTTAGACAGTGACGTGTGCTGTATGCATGTAGTAGATCAGTGACGTGTGCTGTATGCATGTAGTAGATCAGTGACGTGTGTGCTGTATGCATGTAGTATAGCAGTGACGTGTGCTATATGCATGTAGTAGATCAGTGACGTGTGCTGTATGCATGTAGTATATCACGTGACGTGTGCTGTATGCATGTAGTAGATCAGTGACGTGTGCTGTATGCATTTGCATGTAGTAGATCAGTGACGTGTGCTGTATGCATGTAGTATATCAGTGACGTGTGCTGTATGCATGTAGTATAGCAGTGACGTGTGCTATAGCATGTAGTAGATCAGTGACGTGTGCTATATGCATGTAGTAGATCAGTGACGTGTTCTGTATGCATGTAGTAGATCAGTGACCTGTGCTATATGCATGTAGTATAGCAGTGACGTGTGCTATATGCATGTAGTATATCAGTGACGTGTGCTGTATGCATGTAGTATAGCAGTGACGTGTGCTATATGCATGTAGTAGATCAGTGACGTGTGCTGTATGCATGTAGTATCAGTGACGTGTGCTGTATGCATGTAGTATATCAGTGACGTGTGCTGTATGCATGTAGTAGATCAGTGACCTGTGCTATATGCATGTAGTATAGCAGTGACCGGTGTTGCATGTAGTATAGCAGTGCGTGTGCTGTATGCATGTAGTATATCAGTGACGTGTGCTGTATGCATGTAGTAGACAGTGACGTGTGCTGTATGCATGTAGTATAGCAGTGACGTGTGCTGTATGCATGTAGTAGATCAGTGACGTGTGCTATATGCATGTAGTATAGCAGTGACGTGTGCTGTATGCATGTAGTATAGCAGTGACGTGTGCTGTATGCATGTAGTATAGCAGTGACGTGTGCTGTATGCATGTATTGCGTGTCGTGCTGTGCTGTATGCATGTAGTAGTATCAGTGACGTGTGCTGTATGCATGTAGTATATCAGTGACGTGTGCTGTATGCATGTAGTATAGCAGTGACGTGTGCTATATGCATGTAGTAGATCAGTGACGTCATGTGGTATATGCATGTAGTAGATCAGTGACGTGTGCTGTATGCATGTAGTATAGCAGTGACGTGTGCTATATAGTAGTATATCAGTGACGTGTGCTGTATGCATGTAGTATAGCAGTGACGTGTGCTGTATGCATGTAGTATAGCAGTGACGTGTGCTGTATGCATGTAGTATAGCAGTGACGTGTCTGTATGCATGTAGTAGATCAGTGACGTGTGCTGTATGCATGTAGTAAGTGACTGTGCTGTATGCTGTCGTGTGTGGTATGCATGTAGTATAGTGCAGTGACGTGTGCTGTATGCATGTAGTAGATCAGTGACGTGTGCTGTATGCATGTAGTATAGCAGTGACGTGTGCTGTATGCATGTAGTAGATCAGTGACGTGTGCTATATGCATGTAGTATATAGTTTTTATATGTAGTGTGACGTGTGCTGTATGCATGTAGTATATCAGTGACGTGTGCTATATGCATGTAGTAGATCAGTGACGTGTGCTGTATGCATGTAGTATATCAGTGACGTGTGCTGTATGCATGTAGTAGATCAGTGACGTGTGCTGTATGCATGTAGTATATCAGTGACGTTTTGTGCTGTATGCATGTAGTAGTAGTATGCATGTAGTATATCAGTGACAGTGACGTGTGCTGATATGCATGTAGTAGATCAGTGACGTGTGCTGTATGCATGTAGTATATCAGTGCATGTAGTATATCAGTGACGTGTGCTGTATGCATGTAGTATAGCAGTGACGTGTGCTGTATGCATGTAGTATATCAGTGACGTGTGCTGTATGCATGTAGTATAGCAGTGACGTGTGCTGTATGCATGTAGTAGATCAGTGACTGATGTGTGCTGTATGCATGTAGTAGATCAGTGACGTGTGCTGTATGCATGTAGTAGATCAGTGACCTGTGCTGTATGCATGTAGTATAGCAGTGACGTGTGCTATATGCATGTAGTATATCAGTGACGTGTGCTGTATGCATGTAGTAGTATATAGCAGTGACGTGTGCTATATGCATGTAGTAGATCAGTGACGTGTGCTGTATGCATGTAGTATAGCAGTGACGTGTGTTGTATGCATGTAGTATAGGTGACGTGTAGTAGATCAGTGACGTGTGCTGTATGCATGTAGTATAGTGACGTGTGCTGTATGCTGTAGTGATCAGTGGTGTGCTGTATGCATGTAGTATATCAGTGACGTGTGCTGTATGCATGTAGTATATCAGTGACGTGTGCTGTAGTATCAGTGTGTATGTATTATATCAGCATGTAGTATATCAGTGACGTGTGTGTCTATGCATGTAGTATAGCAGTGACGTGTGCTGCATGCATGTAGTAGATCAGTGACGTGTGCTATATGCATGTAGTAGATCAGTGACGTGTGTCTGTATGCATGTAGTATAGCAGTGACGTGTGCTGTATGCATGTAGTAGATCAGTGACGTGTGGTGTGTATGCATGTAGTAGATCAGTGACGTGTTCTGTATGCATGTAGTAGATCAGTGACCTGTGCTATATGCATGTAGTATAGCAGTGACGTGTGCTATATGCATGTAGTATATCAGTGACGTGTGCTGTATGCATGTAGTATAGCAGTGGGGGCAGGATAGCAGTGCGTGTGCTATATGCATGTAGTAGATCAGGCGGGTGCTGTATGCAGTAGTAACAGTGACGTGTGCTGTATGCATGTAGTAGATCAGTGACGTGTGCTGTATGCATGTAGTATAGCAGGTGTGTGCTGTATGCATGTGTATCGGCTGTGTATATCAGTGACCTGTGCTGTATGCATGTAGTATAGCAGTGACCTGTGCTGTATGCATGTAGTATAGCAGTGACGTGTGCTGTATGCATGTAGTATATCAGTGACGTGTGCTGTATGCATGTAGTATAGCAGTGACGTGTGCTATATGCATGTAGTATAGCAGTGACGTGTGCTGTATGCATGTAGTAGATCAGTGACGTGTGCTGTATGCATGTAGTATATCAGTGACGTGTGCTGTATGCATGTAGTATATGTAGACAGTGACGTGTGCTGTATGCATGTAGTATAGCAGTGACGTGTGCTGTATGCATGTAGTATATCAGTGACGTGTGCTGTATGCATGTAGTATGGCAGTGACGTGTGCTGTATGCATGTAGTATAGCAGTGACGTGTGCTATATGCATGTAGTATAGCAGTGACGTGTGCTATATGCATGTAGTATAGCAGTGACGTGTGCTGTATGCATGTAGTATATCAGTGACGTGTGCTGTATGCATGTAGTATAGCAGTGACGTGTGCTGTATGCATGTAGTAGCGGCTAGCAGTGAGCGGCGTGTGCTATATGCATGTAGTATAGCAGTGACGTGTGCTATATGCATGTAGTATAGCAGTGACCTGTGCTGTATGCATGTAGTAGATCAGTGACGTGTGCTGTATGCATGTAGTATATCAGTGACGTGTGCTGTATGCATGTAGTATAGCAGTGACGTGTGCTGTATGCATGTAGTATAGCAGTGACGTGTGCTGTATGCATGTAGTATATCAGTGACGTGTGCTGTATGCATGTAGTATAGCAGTGACGTGTGCTGTATGCATGTAGTATAGCAGTGACATGTCTAAACATTTGTTTTTTTTTTTCCAATGTTTGCTTTGACAGAACACGCTGGTGGTCCTCTCCACTCATATCTTACGAGTCTGACCAATTTCTTCAATGTTTCCTACATTCCTGCTGATATAAATACCATATAGATATTACAGAATTGTCCTCACGTATTCATTGCTCGGCTGTTGCGTTTCCTTGGAATGAAAACTCTGACTGACTTTTGAAAGCTTTTACATAAGATATACTCAAGCGATTCCAGCACTTCCAACACGAGCTTAATAATAATAGTCCTTTAATAGTCCCACCATGGGGAAATTCAGTGTGTTACAGCAGCAAAGATAAGCAGATACAAATACAAAATGT
This sequence comes from Leptodactylus fallax, assembly GCA_947044405.1. NCBI lineage: Eukaryota > Metazoa > Chordata > Amphibia > Anura > Leptodactylidae > Leptodactylus > Leptodactylus fallax. Next base: position 4,204,620 of record CAMRHE010000074.1, on the reverse strand, counting down.
ACAGGAATGTTCCAAGGTAAGAGGCATTACCTTGACAGTAGACAGACAGATAAGAAGTAGCGGGGGGGGGGGGGGGGGGGGAGACAGAAAGATATTTCAGTTCTCTGTGTGTAATGATCTCCGCTTAGGTCGGTGTTGGCTGTACAGCCTAACCGCGGTGGGGAGGAAAGACTTCCGATAGCGCTCCATCTCACACTTGCACTGCTTCCTTCCCATACATCCCCCACATCTTGCGCACTACACCCCTACCCAGCAGCTGTGGAACTACAACTCCCAGCCCATGCTATGATTTGTAGTCTCCCAGACACTACAGACAACAGCCAGGTACGTTCTGTCCTTCCGGACATACGGAATTCACGCCAGCAGCACCAGAAAGTAAACAATGCCCGCCAATCGGTGTGCGCTTTGTTCATTACGTCACCAGACTCCTGAAAAGTCAATGCTTCTACTGAGGCCGTTACCATCCAATCGTTCAAACTGATGACCGACCAATCAAAACGTGAATGACGTTATCCCCAGGGACCAGGAGGGAACGTCTCAGCCAATCATCGACCGCGTAAGTCCCGTCTCTTTCTGTTTTGCCCAATGACAGACAGGCTGACAACCTGCCATCCTGTGACCAATCAGAGGGGGGCTTATGTTTTGGCTCGAGATTTGAATACGGTTGATGGCCGCTGTTGGACCGGTGTGGTGAATGAGTGGCACCTGTCGGCAGTAGTGTGGTCCTGGTGCTGCCCGCCTGTGCCCACAGACCTCTGACGGGTAAAGTTAGCATATTGGGGAGGTCTTGTGTGGGTTTCTGGCTTGGTTATAATGTGTTCAGGGCCGTGGGGCAGGGGTTGGGTAAACACTCTTTAAAGCACAGGGTGGTGTGGGAGCTGCATTGTATGAGGCCGGATATGTCTGCTGCCCCCTACTGTGTGAACCTTCACCGGTGACCACTTGTGACACCTGTCAGTGACGGTCACCTGTGATAGGTTATGTCATCTAGATGCAGCAGTGATCCTGATGTCCTCTACAGCAGAGCACACATTTGCCGGCGATCACTCTATAACTCTGACATGTCTGACGGAGTTCTTATCTTTTCTACAATCTCTGCTTTCAGTGAATTGTAATATATCACTTTGCATGCGGAGCCTGAAAACCTGCACAGGCTCCAGTGTGCTCCTGCTATAGGAGGTGATGATGATGATTCGTCAGTTCATTAACTATGGGGTCTGGTTACTGGGATCCTTCTGAACTTTAGTGGATAGATGCATTGTTGTGCATAGAACTACAACAAGGCCCATTCACTTCATTTGAGCTTTCACGGCCCTTGGTCCATAGAGATAATAGAGCAGCAGTTCACCTGTACAACTGTTGCTCCTTTCAGATGGAGGGATGAGGACCCCTGTTCTTCTGATTTTTGGGACCCCCTCTGATGACATTTCCATTGCTCTACAGCATATTCTCTGACCTGTGGATAGCAGATGTGTATGGGAGAGTCAAGCATGATAACTGTCAGCTGAAGTCTCTAAACTGTAGACTGATTTGTAGTATCTGAAACAGGGATTTACATTGTTGATGTAGTTTGCTACAGTTGCATCCTATCCACTATAAGTAATAATGAGGGCTAAACATATTTGTGACTGATCCTAAGGATAGTATATCAGTATCCTATTAGTGGGGGTCTGATGCCCAGAACAACCACTGGTAATCTTTTCTCAGAAACTGATAGACGATTGAGAAGGAAGCAGACAGCTCTGTGTGGTCATAATATTAATAATAAACAGAAAAATCCCTTTTAAGGCTAAGGCCCTATGTAGCGTGCTGCGGGAAAAACTGTAGTGGAAATGTGTTGTGGTTTTTCTCGCAGTACTTTTCACACGCAGTCTGCAGTTTTCGTCTGCGGACTTTCTGCTTCAGTTATACCTATAGGGGAAAAAGCCGGCGTTTCCGTAGGTATAATTGACATGCTGCGATTTCCAAAAACACAACTTTTTGTTTTGGAAATCACAGCATTTCCGCTGCGTGTAGTTTTCTGCAAAGTGTGGATGGGATTCACTAAAATCCCATCCACTTTGCAGGGACTGTTTACGCCATGTTGAGCCCTGGCCTCAAGGGGTATTCTATTAAGGGTGGGTTCACACTTGCACTTGAGTCCGTCCTCTGTGCCGCGAATCCAGTTTTTTCCTTGGAAACAAAGTCGGACATGCAGTTTCCAGCGAGGGGAAAAAAAAAAACTGGATTCGCAGTTTCCCGAGATTTTCAGTCTGATTGGCAGCGGACGGACTCAAGCGCAAGTGTGAACCCACCCTAACAAGAAACCTAGTAACTTGCTGACTGCTGGGACTCCCATCAATCACAAGAATTGTGGTATTTTGCAGTTTGTATAGAACTGCAGGTCAGTGATGCACACTGCTGCACTGTACATTTCACTGGAAACCACCGGTGAAAGTTGAGTACTGTACTTCAGCTATCTCCCACTGAAATGAATGGAGCAGCAGCATGCGTCTTTAACCTGCCACTTCATTCCAGCTGTCTTCTAAATGTGTCACCTTTTTCCAGCCTTCGACCTGTCAGTGAAATTTTCAGTGCTGATTCAGCATTAAGGCTAAGGCCTCATGTAGCGAGCCACAGCCAAAAAAAAAATGCTGCGGAAAAGAATGTGGCGGAAATGCATCGCATTTTTTTTTTTTCAGCAGCATTTTTCACAGAAAGTCCACAGAGTTTTCCTCCTGCGTCTATTATACCTATATGGAAAACGCCAGCATTTCCATAGGCATAATTGACGTGCTGCAATTTACAAAAATGCAAGTTTTTTGAAACCGCAGTATTTCAGGTGCATTTTTTTTTTCTGCACTGTGAGGATGGGTTTAGCCAGAATCTCATCCACTTTGCAGGTACTGTACAGTCATGGCCAAAAGTTTTGAGAATGACACACATATTATATTTTCACATGATCTGCTGCCCTCTGGTTTTTATGTGTGTTTGTCAGATGTTTTTATCACATACAGAAATAGAATTGCATTCATATTATGAGTAACAGAAGCTTATATTGACAGTTAGAATGAGTTAATGCAGCAAGTCAATATTTGCAGTGTTGACCCTTCTTCTTCAGGACCTCTGCAATTCTCCCTGGCATGCTCTCAATCAACTTCTGGACCAAATCCTGACTGATAGCAGTCCATTCTTGCAGAATCAATGCTTTAATTTTGTCTGAATTTGTTGGTTTTTGTTTGTCCACCCGTCTCTTGATTATTGACCACAAGTTCTCAATGGGATTAAGATCTGGGGAGTTTCCAGGCCATGGACCCAAAATCTCTATGTTTTGTTCCCTGAGCCATTTAGTTATCACCTTTGCCATTCTTTATTCATGGCTGTGTTTTTAGGCAAGACTGTGAGAGAGCCGATTCCCTTGGCTGAGAAGCAACCCCACACATGAATGGTTTCAGGATGCTTTACAGTTGGCATGAGACAAGACTGGTGGTAGCGCTCACCTCTTCTTCTCCGAATAAGCTGTTTTCCAGATGTTCCAAACAATCGAAAAGGGGATTCATCAGAGAAAATGACTTTACCCCAGTCCTCAGCAGTCCACTCCCTGTACCTTTTGCAGAATATCAGTCTGTCCCTGATGTTTTTTCTGGAGAGAAGTGGCTTCTTTGCTGCCCTCCTTGAGACCAGGCCTTGCTCCAAGAGTCTCCGCCTCACAGTGCGTGCAGATGCACTCACACCTGCCTGCTGCCATTCCTCAGCAAGCTCTGCACTGCTGGTAGCCCGATCCCGCAGCTGAAACACTTTTAAGAGATGGTCCTGCCACTTGCTGGTCTTTCTTGGGCGCCCTGGAGCCTTTTTGGCACCAATGGAACCTCTCTCCTTGAAGTTCTTGATGATGCGATAGATTGTTGACTGAGGTGCAATCTTTCTAGCTGCAATACTCTTCCCAGTTAGGCCATTTTTGTGCAGTGCAATGATGACTGCACGTGTTTCTTTAGAGATAACCATGGTTAACAGAAGAGAAACAATGATGGCAAGCACCAGCCTCCTTTTAAAGTGTCCAGTGGTGTCATTCTTACTTAATCAAGACAGATTGATCTCCAGCCCTGTCCTCATCAACACCCACACCTGTGTTAATGGAGCAATCACTGAAACGATGTTAGGTGGTGGTTTTAAGGCAGGGCTGCAATGATGTTGAAATGTGTTTTGGGGGATAAAGTTCATTTTCTAGGCAAATATTGACTTTGCAAGTAATTGCTGTTAAGCTGATCACTCTTTATAACATTCTGGAGTATATGCAAATTGCCATTAGAAAAACTGAAGCAGTAGACTTTGTAAAAATTAATATTTGTATCATTCTCAAAACTTTTGGCCATGACTGTACAACTCAGCGTTTTTAGCCGCGACATTTCCGCCTTGGCCAAAACACTTCGTATTTGCAATTTGAGGTCCCAGCCTAAAAGGGTTCTTCTAAGCACACTGAAAAATGCTTCCCTACCTCATTCCTCTGGTGTCTGGTCCCACATTGAATTCTTTGCAGGCATTGGTCTCTGTATAATATGTTGGGTACCGATGATGTATTAGCAGTGACATCACTGATATCCGTCATGTGGCTGCAGTTGTCACTTGAGTTGCTTTATGCTGGGCCAGATCTACACATGATCGAATGGGAGACCCGACACCTGAACAGAGAACTGAGGGTAGGAATCGCTTGTTTTATTTTACCCCAGCCCCGGCACTGACAAGAGGAGACCTTGAAAATGGAGAGACTATCAAGCATTATACATAGTGTGTGGTCACAACAGGAAATTAAGTTACTCAGATACAGTGGCTAAACATTAAGGGTGTCTGTATATGTAGTGGAAGCTTGTGGTAAAACAGTATGCCTATTGACTTAGTAGTTTTTCCTTCCTCTGGATCCCACACCTATGGTTCCACTGTTCTTTTATGTATGCATACAAGGCAAAATACCTATGTAACCACATTGTTTTGGAAGAGAATATTGAGCATAGCAATGATCTATGTAGGATCAGACCCTCCATCTGGGCTTGTTGTTTGTGGGTATATTGTACTTTTCACCTGCATGACCTCTTTCCTGCTAGTCTAATAGGCAGTGATGTGCTTAGTGTATGACTCCTGTCAAGCATGATGCCAGTAAAATGACTATTTTACAGACTGAAAATTGGCTGAGAAGGTTAAATTTATCTGCTCCCCTATGTCTAACAAGCAATGGAGCAGAGCTCGATCTACATCTTGGACAATAGACAAGACTTGCCATATTTGTGCCTGTAACATTGCTGTAGACACTATTGTTTTGTCTGGGAGCAATGGACTAGTTTGGGGAACTTAAAAAAAAAAAAACAAACAAAAAAAACTTTACATTCTTTAAAATTGCTGTAACGCTTGTTTGAGGTGTTTTCTAATTATTTACATGCTTTTTTTTTTTTTTTTTTGGGGTAAATCTGATGCTGACTTTGTCAGGCAGAAATTTTTTGCTTCATGAATTTTAAGCAGATTTGGGAGCTGATTAAGATGCAGATTTTCATAATCCGAATCAAAACCACTCAAAAATCTACCTCGCATTCATTCCAGTGGGAGTCTCAGGCTAAGTTCAGTTCATATCTGTGCTAGAGACTCCATCGCAGAAACCGCTGAAAATCATTGGAGGGAAAAGTCCTGCACGGAGGACCCTTTTTTTTTTTTTTTTCTTCGCTGTTTTATAGTGGACACCACCCACCCTGATGGACCCCATTAAGGTCAATGGTGTTTGTTTTGTTACCTTACCCGAACGGCTGAGACCTTGGTGCAGATGTGAAACTGACACATCAGGCAGATTTCGCCTGGAAAAAAAAAAAAAAAAAAATCTGCCTCCCTCAAAATACTCTTCAAATTCCTCTGTGTGAACTACTCCTTAACCCCTTCATGCCACAGCCAATTTTCATGTTTGCATTTCCATTCCCCCCCCCCCATTCCAAGAGCAATATATATATATATATATTTTTTTTTAATTTTTCTTTTGAGACCCCCTAGCGACCTTGAACCCTAGAGGGTCGGATCACTCATACTATTCACAATAGTAAAATGCCTTGACTTTTATTACACGCTGCCGCAGGCAGCGTGTAATATCCATACTAATGACTACCCTGGGAGCCTTCAATAGGCTCCCAGCTTTCATGACAACTGATCGCCGCCCTCAATAGGCTCCCAGCTGTCAAGACAACTGATTGCCGCCCTCCGATGATGTTCTGCAGGGTGGCGATCGAGTAAAGATGGCGGCGCCTGCGCTCTTTAGATGCTGCTGTCAGTTTGACCACAGCATCTAAAGGGTTAACAGCTGCGCTCAGTGTCAGCACCGATTGCGGCAGATGCTGGCTGTATTATACATCCGGCATCCTTCGTGTATGGAGAGAGCTCAGCTCCTGAGTCCTCTCCATACACCCCTTCACACCTCTTCATGTACATGTACGTGATTTTGCTTGAAGGGGTTAAGGCCTTATTCACATGTCTGCACTTCACATATGTATGGCGTCTGCACTTTTTACAGATGCCATATGTGCAGATTCATTTCAATATGTTCAGATGTCAGTGGGTTTTTTTTTTTTTTTTTGTTAATGCTGTAATGCATCATATCAATGAAATTCTATGGACCCTTAAAAAAAAAAGGGGACATAGTGTCATCTGTTTTTCAATTACCTGTTTTTCAAAATATAGAGAGTTTATTGAAAAAAAACTGATCTGTTTTTCATAAACATGAACAACACAGCCTGCTGTGTGAATAAGGCTTAGCATGTGCAGTATTCCTGGAATATACACTGCCATCGTTTGTCAGCTGCTTATCTGCCTTGAAATAACTTGTATGCATACATGTCTTTAGTCTGGTGATGCTATAGGCTATGGTATATGCTATCTTATGTGTATATTTTCTATGTAACCCTAGCAACACTGATGTTCTAATACCTTTGTGTTACAGCACAATTCGCCATTGTTTTGGGAGGCAGGCCTGACCACTCCTGTCAACTAGTGTTAGCTGTCACAAAAAATGTTATAGTAGTCTTTATGGATTCCATGAATGTGAGTAAAATGGGGGGAAAAAACGACATCAGGATAAGTTCTAAGCTACATGGAGACTTGGTAGTGCTTCTGATGTACATTGTATGCTTCTCAATGGGGGAACTGATTAAACAATTTCTGCTTGTCTTCTAGCTATAAAAAAGTTAATCTAAATCAATGTATTTTATGGTACTGCACTTGAAGCTCAATAATTAATGTGAACAGAGTTTTCACTAATTTTCCAGCACAGTAAAAATACTCCTTTTAGAATTTTCAAATATTTTTAACCTAGTGGTGCAAAATCTGCAGCAGTACAAATATTATTGGCATAAATAAGAGGCTGCTATTTATGCATGGAAACAATTACTTCTAATTGCGAGACAGTTATATCAGATTTAAAGGGGTTATGCCCCAACAGGATCTCTCTATCCGCTGTTCCATAGGATAGAGGGTAAACACTTTATTGGTGAAGTCTGACCACTGAGACCTCCATTTCAGCGAGGAAAAAAAGACTTGAGGCGCATCAACAACAGAAGGGGGGGGGGGGGTGCCAAAAATGTCATACTTGCGCCCTTCTTTGCCAAAAAGTGGCATAGATTAAATAGTAAATTCCCTCATTGTATGCGTTTGGTAGATTTACCTTTTACAAAATGCTTCAATAGTTTATGGTGCATTTAGGTGGTATAGTCAAAACCCTATCTGAAAGACACTTTTTTATTTATTTTTTTTCCCCCCTCATGTCAGATGAAGTTTTAGGCTATAGATACACAATGGGCTAGATTTACTATTTGAAATATGCGAAGAAAAAAAAAACCACATCAGGCCAGGGTGCCATGGTCCACCAGATTTATTATAACTCACACCAGGAGACTGGCATGAGTTATACCGCAAATCTATGCAAGTTCCTGTTTGGCACAGATTTGAGATCAGACGCACCTACATGCAGAACAGTTACTGAGGCGCTAAAGCTTTTTAATAATTCTGGCAAGTCTTATGCCTGTCACGGAATTAAGACTGGCGTAAGAATCAGCAGTCCACCTTTTGTACAGTCTATTACTTTTAAGTCCATTACTGACCATGGTTCAAAAATCACCACAAATATAAATGTGTGTCTTCAGCCTTAGGCCACATATTGTAGATTTTGCTGTGGTTTTTCAGCCAAAGCCAAAAGGTCTTCAAAAGAAAGTGGAAATATAAAGGCTTTGGCTCAAAAAATTGGCAGCAAAATGTGCAACAGAAAATGTAACTTTTCTGCAGCCTGTGGCCTCTGGCTTTAGGCTGACACCCACACGTTGAGGAAAAGCTTTTTCTGTTGCTGTTATATACTCGCCAGCAGCTAATCTGTTGCAATATACAGTACCAGCATGGTGAATGAGATTTTAGCTCACTATCTGTAATGGCTAAAGCTGCCCATATGTATACCGGTAAGTGTTGGTGATTTTTTTTTTTTTTTTTTTTTTTTATGGTTCTGAACAACTATGAGAACTTTACATTGCCAGAGTAGTACAGCCTGCACACCAAGGGTGAAGATCAAAAGAATGAGGAGTAAGCTGCTCACCTTGTTGGCTTGTGCAAGGTTAGGCACAAAACTGAAGTGCATGATGTGTTTGAGAAAGCTGTGCCATCTTCAGCTGCTCAAAAGTAGCCAAATGGGGGGGGGGGGGGGAATCCTAAATATGAGAACTATCAGCCTATGAGTGCGGCAGTATGTCAGGAATTTTAGTGAGTGCTGAGTATACATGTAAATACTTAATTGTGTGAGATACTGTGGTATATATGCTTGTGGGTGGGAGATACAATTACATTGATCCCAGAGAAATACTGATAAAGTTGTCTCTGGGTACCCTGACCACCTATGTTGGTTCCCTCTGGAAACCTGATGTGGTTATTTAGGTTGGCTATTTGAGCAGTGTGTTAGGGGGGGTCAATAAATTATATTTTAATGTTTTATTAGGCAGTCATAAATTTTTTTATTTTTTATTTTTTTTTTTTGTCTTAATATTGAGAATGTAAACAGTCATTTATCTCTTTCTGGGCTTTTCTGGCTCTGATCCACTATTGGATCCTTTGCAGAACAGACACCGGCTGCACCTAAATGACCCCATTAAAGAGGAGATTCTCATGTTTCATATGACAGTATTGACTCTTCAGCTCTATTTCCAGAGATCTTACTGGTTGAAAATACTCGTGATTCGGAGCATCAGCATATAAATATCACGTGTATTACAGACTTATTAAAGACAAATACTGCCAGGAAATCAGAAGTTGTTTGCGAGTGTAGTTAGACCTTAAATTATAGTGCGGAAGTATTTTCACTACATAGTTGCACTGTAAATCAAAGCTCTTTTTCCCCTCAAAGACCACTGCGATTGTAATTGAGTTTTTCACACAGGTATGAACAGAGTCTACTTCAGTTTTGCTTGTTAGCAGAGACTTCTCTTGATATGCATAACCACTAACAATGTATCTGGTTATTATTCTGTTATTTATTATACTACACTTTAGTAGATGTTGCGTTATAAATAAAATTAATTATATAAAAATATTGACATTGTGTCTCTTTTCACTTAGGACTAATCCATAATGCCCCACCAAGTACTAAAACTGGTTGAGTGTTGAGTCAAAGACCAAACAAGTGTCAGTCTTTAGTGTAAGTCACATTTTATTCCACTTATTATCTTTCTCTCTCTACATCTAAAACTATATTTAGAAAAAAAAATCTAATATCTGTGGTTACCACAATTCTTTCAGTGGGAAACTAGTCTGCTGACTCATACCTTCAGGATGCAGCAGAAATGCCCCTGAACAAAGGAGGAACCACCTCTTGGCAGAACATTAACCCTTTCGCTGCCAGGGGTATTCTGATATTTTGCACCTCTGCTAGCCAGAGCAATTTTCAGTTTTGAGATGGACAAAACCTAAATTGTAATGTTTAAAAATTATACTAAACCTGAAGATTACATGTGTCTCAATGGGTTATCAATAGCCACATCCACCTTCATGTAACTTTGCGAAACAAATAATTTTTTTGAAAAAAATAAACTAAAACTCCTATTCAATCTTACATTCACTTACAAAACACGTATAAAATAATAGATCAAGGTGTACACAATTTATATATACCGCAAACCTCAACTACAACAAGAGCTCATACTCTCAAACTGATTTAGAAGACAAACAATATTTTGCTGTTATTCACTAATATGTTAAAAAAATCTATACTGCACACAGCAAACTGTGACTGTGATACCAAAATTTAACAAAAAACACAACTTAATTTCATATGTACAACCACCTTCATGCAACTTTTCAGCAAACAGATTACAAGCAAAAATTGCTCAAAATTTCAAATTTGCTACTAAAGTGCATGCTCAAGCAATCCCTTTCCAAAAAACTGCCAGGTGGGAGGGATACCATACATGCCTATATTTACAGGTGCAGGTGTTAAAGAAACACCAATTTTGTGCATGTAAATTAAATTGTGGCTTACATAAGAATATAATTTTCTATTCTATCTAAAAATTGTAGCTTTAATGAATAGTTATAATCTCTATACCTAACTATTGTGATAACTAGCGCCAGTTTCAGATTGGCGTAACATGGCTGCTTTATTGCTCACTTATTATGGATGCAACCTCTGACGTTCCTGTGGTTTATCATTACTGGTGTTACAGAGCCATAATTCTAGATATGGCAACCTACTGGAAGTCCAGGTGTTTCGTTTGTACTGTGGATGAGGAAAAAACATATTATACCCATCTGAAAGCTGCCAAAAACTGGATTTTATATGGAGACCTTCAATGGGTGCAAATGTGTTATCTGACTGGAACTTTTCTGCCTGTCAGAAGGGTTTTATACATTCATCTCTACGATAATCGCTATTGCAGGTATTTTAGCGTGTAACGGATATCGCTAGAGAGGCGGTCGGTGTATTTTACTCTAAAAGATCAGGTATGGACAGGATAGGGACAGTGTCAAATGTAAACTTTGATGACTTTGTGTATGAATTGTGTAATAGAGGGGTATTACATTATCCTTTGTGACAGAGAGCAAAAGTATAGTATGCTCTGACTGAACGAGGAGGGGATAACATAGACAGAAGTCCATGCTACCCCTCGCCCTGGGATCACATACAGGTTACACACACAATGATTTATCATTATCTCTGCAGCTCTGCTCCTCTGCCTCTCCTCCTTCACAAAGCTCCAAGATGCTGCAGGAGGAGGGGGGGAGACACTTTAGAGCCCCATATCTCATCCAATAGGGCTATGAAGATGAATTTGGATTCTTTTTAAAGATGAGAATCTCATGATTGGGCACAATTTGCTATTGAATATGCTGTTAGAAATTGAGATCTGCATTGGGATCTCCATGTCGAACAGCGTTTTCTCCAGCAAATAACCTGGATCTGTAAAGACTATCATGATGATCGTGGAAACATTTTAAAGATGAGATTCTCATCTTTAAAATTAATCCAATATAATCTTCATAACCATAACAGATCCTAAGAAATCTGCATTAGTAGTAAGGCTGTACCACATACTTCCTCAGCTAGTGCAATGCCACACTGGCCGGATGTATAAATAAGTGGGTGACAGGGAAAGGATTAAAAGCTTCAACTTCTTATAAAATAAATAATGAAATTAATAAAAAGTGGACTTGTTGTATGTCTTTGATGGGCCGCTAGCTACATTACATCATGTTGGTTTTTCTTTTAAATTTTGCCTTCCTGTGAATTATCTTGAGTTGCCCTGTTTATTGCTTTCTGTTTCCTAGGCTGCTGGTTCGCCATTATGACTGACAACAGTGTCCTGGTGCCTGCTGGTGGCAGGAGCCTGCTTGCTGACTCTTCTGTTTTTGAATCCAAAATCTCAGAGACTTCAAAAGAAAACCTATTCACAGGGGCAGTGGATGTCGATGGTAAAGTATACCAAATAAGAAGATGATGTTATGCTATTTTTGATATTGTATATTTAGGACCAAAAATATATTGTTGTAAAGCAAGCCTGGTCAAATCTTAGCTCTGTATAGTGGGCAGCTTCAAAAGTTAGGACCTAGCAATGATATGTTGTAGGCCCCGGTTCACACTCAAACAGGGATGTAAAGACCCTCAGGTAGTCAAAATAGAGCTTCCAATGGTAGTTACTAGTGATGCAGCACTAAGCATTACATTGCTACTACTTTGTAATTTCTGTGATCGCTTGGTACATTAGTGATGGGGCTAACAGACTTGGGAAGGGATATGAGTGACCTTACCCACACATCATTCTGAGCTGTGCTGGGCACTTCACAATAATTTCACATTACAGAGGGGAAATTCTTTACAATGCCGTCAGTATTGTAGTTCATGTATTTAACTAGTGAAAATGCATTTGTCAGTAGCAAATGGCCAATCGCACAAAAGTAGAAAGGATGTTCAGTTTTTCACTTAAGGCAGCTGCAGTGCGTGCAGTAGAGGCTCAGCACGCTTTGTGATCCATGAAGGGATGATAAAAAAAAAAAAAAAAAGCACTTGGCCTTTATTCAATGAATATTTTGGCGATTCATATTTGTGAATATGTAAAATGGATGTTTATTAAATGCCCTGGGTAATGGCAAGTAAAGCAAGTGCTGTAATTTTTTTTTTTCGTGTGGTGGTTTTTTTTTTGGTGGTGGGGGGGATGGTTCTGTGTCTCTTGACATCAATGATCTATCGTCTTCAATATCAGATCAGTGGCTATCAATCACTTGGCATCCCTGCCAGTCAACTGTTAAAGAGGTCCTGGGAATTTGGACAATCTTTTCACTGCATACCATGCAAAGTGCCTGGCGTAGTATAGTGAATGTTCGTGGTATTGGCGCACAGTCCTATTCATTTAAATGGGACTGATGCTGCATTGACATGTGTCCAATGGTCATGACTTCACTACCCTGAAAAGAAATAGTGCTTGTCCAAATGCTGTGGCTTTCTTAGACTGCCAATTGATGGAGTGTTGGGTTTTTGGACCTCCAACGGTCTGGTATTGATGACATATCCTAACTATATGTTGTTGTCATATGTGTTTTTCTGTTACATGCACCTTGTGTTCTTTTGCAACAAATTTCATATTATCTGACTACGGGCAACATCTGCACGGTTGCATGTTCTCACTGTTTGTGTGGGTAATAATCCTCCCCTCTGGAATACCTGTTATAAAGTATGTTGTGGCTTTTTTTTTTTTTTTTTATTATTATTTATGCGCTGGTCCATCTTACCTAGAATGAAAGTTGGGTTAGTTGCACATGCTTGAATTTGCCCTGAACTATGGTTTCTTCATGCTTGCAGAAGACATGCCACAAGTGGAGACCAGAGTGATTCTAGTTCAGGATGTCGGGAGGAATGAAGTTTTATTGAAAGCTCTTGAGGTAGTCCCTCTCTCACTATATTTCTTATTGTTTTTGGGAAGTTCATTTATATTGTGTTTTGTAATATTCTGTGACTTTTCCTTTCCACAGACAGTTAAGCTAATGGAAGTTCCTGTTATAAAGATAAGGGAAAATTGTCGTGAAAAATCCAGAGATTCATTTATAAAAAGTATTGTAAATATGGTATGGTTATTTATTCATACCAGCTGTCCTTGCATGCAGCTCCTCACAACTGGCTCTTAAAGTGCACCACTAACATTTCACTCTGAGGAAGTCTACATTTGCTTTATCACTATAATCTTTAACACATGGCCAAGATTTTGCTCTTGGGCTTCTCCAATAATGGGGTTAATAAGTCTTGGTACTTTCACATGGTGAAGGATATTTATTTATTTTATTTTTTTAAAATACACCCTTATATGATTGGTTTTATCTTTCCCATCTTGGTTGGCACCAATATTTTTTCTTTTGATGACTTTGGTCTAATATTGGCTATTAGACCAAATCTATTGCGCTTCATTTATCATAACTGGTCTTGTTGTCAACAGCAGGGATGTAGCTGTAGTTTGTGTGTGTGTGTGTGCGCGCGCGCGCAGAGGATGCAGGTGCACATGGGGCCCAAAGAAATTGATGCTACATAAGGAAACAGGGGAAGGCTTTATGCACACGACCGTGTCCATTGTCATAGCATGGTTTTCATGGCTAGCACACTGACCCATTCATTTCTATGGCCCCATACACATGGCCGTGTATTTTCTCTGTCCCGTGTATGGAGCAGTGAGCAAAACTCAGAACAGGTACTAGTAATCCATGTAGTGTTTAATCACGGCCCGGTGGCATGCACACAGTCATGTGAATGTCGCCTTAATTTGCATATGGTAGTTGAGGGGACCTGTTACTGATTTTGTGTGGGGTCCAAGAGATTCACATTATGCCAGTGGCCAAAAGCATCCAATCACAGCTTAAAAGTAAAAGCTGGGCTCTGGTTGGTTGCTCTGGGCAACAAGTCCTGTTACTATGTTACAGCATTAATAAATGAAGCTCAAAAGGGGAGATTTACGGTAATTATAGTATAGTATGGCAGAGTTCTGTTGCATATTGAACAAATGGAGTACATGACAAGTTTGTGTTATATATTTTACACTTACTGCAACAGTTTTGACGTGTCTAAACGAGCAGTAACTGTAAAATAGGCCAACTATAAGACCTGCGTCATTCCAAATATGGGTATATATATATATATATATATATATATATATATATATATATATGCCAGCAATGAGGTAACACAATGAAGAGAAATGTCTCTAACATACCTAGCAAGGTGCACCATTTTTTTGACTCTTTAATTCACACCTTTTAAGTCGTATTAATTGACAAAATTCCCCCCAAGTTTTACAGTCTCGGTCAAACTGCCTCTTCCTGTTGGTTGCAAACAATGACTCCCCTCCCCCCATATTCCCCCAACCATAAAGTCTTCAAATTAATACAAATCGATTTTGAATTCCGGGTTTTGCTGTCGTCCCCCCCCCCCTCTCTTGTTTGCATGAACTTGGCCCTGGCAGCTATTTCTGTCAGAATGTTGTTAAAAGCAAGCCAACACAATGTGACCATTCATGTGTTATAGGCAAATTAGAAAGCAAGTCTGTCTTGTTTGGGCTGAATGGCATGGTCCGTCTTTTGTGGCCTGTTGTAGGTTTGCTGCCCACAGGGCATTACTGAATACACACGATTTGATGAAGATGAAAGGTCACAACTGTCAAGACAATAATGTCACAATTCTTAATCTGCAATAAAGCACCATTTGCTATCAACATTTAAATTGCATCACCAAGAAGGAAAAGTCTTTGGACTACGGAAATTACTGGATTGATAGATATGTTAATGATATGCAAATGATGAAAAAAAATGGAAACAAAATATTGAAAAAAATCTTGATTTATTCAGTATGGAATGTGAGCGACATATGCAGGAATGCACACGCTTATGTGCCTATGCATACTACCAATGAGGTTAATGGTTGGCTGAGGAATGTTATGCCACGCAGTCTATCAATATTGGCTGCTGGCAGCTCTTTTTATAATTCCCAACCAGTAATGTTCCTGATGTGCTCGATGGGAAACTCTGCAGGTCATGGTATAATATTTAGGCCACGCAGGTCGCTCACGGTAGCATAAGCAAAATGCAACCTGGCGTTGTGCTGTTGAAAATCAGCTCCTGGGACACTTTGGAGAAGTGATTTGGTTGGTTCCACAACCAAATCATTGTAATGCCGAGCTATTGGCGTACCTGAAGTGAAGACTAGTGGGGTCTGGCCAGAGGTCACAGTACCTTTTTTACCTCCCAGAAGAGTGAAAAGCCTGTATCCATGTAATCAACTTTTTTTTTTTTTTTTTTTTTTTTTTTTTTTCTGCAGGTGGGGGTGGTGGAAGATGCTGCCACACAGCTCTTATAGAAAGTTTATCTCCTGCAGGAACAAAGGATTGGGCATGCTGAAATCCATTATGTCTTAAAGGGATTGGCCACTTTCAGGCCAATATTGAGAGACAAATGTTATTGTTTGTATAATAAAAAGTCATACAAATTTCCATTACACTTTCTGTATCAATTTATCACAGTTTTCTAGATCTCTGCTTGCTGTCAATCGTTTTGCTTACTTCTAGTGCAGGGGTCAGCAACCTTCAGCACTCCAGCTGCTGTGAAAATACAACTCCCAACAGGCTCCATTCACTTCCATAGGAGTTCCAAGAATAGCAGAGCAAATATGCATGCTGGGAGTTGTAGTTTTACAACAGCTGGGTTGCCTACTCCTGTTCTAGTCGATAAAATTCTGACCATGGTCATGTGATGCACACAGGTGCACAGCTCGTTATAGTCACAACCCAGTAATCAGACATCAGCCTGGTAACGAGCTGTGCACCTGTGTATCATCACATGACCATGGCATGTAAATCACATGACCATGGACCGAGTTTTATCCTTTAGAAGTAACAGAATGAATGACAGCAAGCAGAGATCCAGAAAGTACATTGGTAAATAGTTTTTCTCTTTATTATATAAACAATAACATTGGTGTCTCAGTATTGGTCTGAAGGTGGGCAACCCCTTTAGCTCTTTTTGAGGAGAATTCGTAACCAAGGAGGAGTATGAAGTTTGTAATAATGCAAATAAATACATAGGCATACATAATGTTAAAGAGGACCTTCATGTCCTTACATACCGCTAGAAAACTGATAGTGTGCTGAATTCAGTCAGTTTTCTCTGTGTGTGCCGTGGTGCTGGATGGGGTATATACCGGGAAAGCAGACATTGCACTGAATTCAGCACACTGTCCGTTTTCTACAATATGTAATACTTCACATCTCTGAGGATATGAAAGTGCTTCTTGAAGAGGGAGTTATTTATGCAGGAAACATTACTGTAACTCGCTAACTCATATAAACCATATCTTAGAGTGTGTGTGTAATATATATATATATATATATATATATATCAGTGTAGAAAAGTCTCATGCTAATTCTCATGCCAACTGCCACTATTATGTGTCAAAAAGGTAATGCATGGTGTTCTAAATTCATGCCTTTTGTGGCAGTAACAGTAAAAACTGCAACTTCGCTGCACGTTCTGAATATACATGTCCCTAAGGCTATACTCACAAATCTTACGAGTATTTTGCCTGTGAAATTTTTATGCTGATTAACTTCATTCCATGAGGCTTAATCCAAGTGTGGCTATATGCTGCAGATTTAGCAGCGAGATATGGGAGGACAATTTTTTTTTTTTTTTTTTTTTTTTCCTCCCCCCAACACTGAAAAAAGACTGGTTGGTCACTGCCTCCCACTAAAACAATACTAAATGTATATGCCACCTAGACAGCTTCGGCTTTTGTCAACCTTGATTTGTCTGTCTCTCAGATCTTGGTGACACCTGCTACATCCTTGATTTGCATACCCTTATGGCTTGTCCTTCTTGGCATTGCAGTTTCAGTTTTGGAGTATGTATACTGTATATCCATTAGTCACTCAGGAATCCATTTTACATCTATGTTGTAATATGACGTAAACTTCTGAGAGATCTGTACCTGTCAAAAAAAATATATACTTTAAAATAAATTGGAAAAGGCTAATACATTTAAATTGGAAATATAGATATTTATCCATAATTAATGTTTTATATGGAGTATCAGCAGTTTTGACCCCCTCAAAAAAAAAAAAAAGCTACATAGAGGACAGGTGCATTTTTTTTTTTTTTTTTGTTTGTTTGTATTTTTACATAAAGGGTACAATCACTTCAGAAATTGCAGTCATAAGGCCAGTGTGTTAGGCTATCATCATATTATTTGCTTTGTAAATCTTTATTATAACTGGTGCAGAGGAAAATAGGGCCTAACAACTGGTCAGGTTGTATGCTGGAATCTGGTTACTGTTTAGCAAGTGTTCCTCTCTTCCTTCCTATTGTTATATAATGACAATAGATTTTAATCTCTCTGATAAAAAACAGGAAATCAAGCATCCCTGCGTCACAACAGAATCTGTGGAAGAGTATGCTGAGGCAGATGCACCAGAGTTTGAGAACATATTTGTTATATCAGATTTCCAGCACCCGTCCTTTCGATATCTTTATAAAGCAGACTGCAGAGTGCTGGGCCCACCAATCATCTTGTATTGTGCACAAAAAGGAGAGGTACAATTCTTTTATATTGCACTATTTATTAAAACAAGCTAGAAAAAAAATCAAGTACTGTTGTTGTATTTTTAGTCCGACAAAAATAATTCAGGTCTTTTTGATACACAATGTTCCATCTTTACTTGCGTCCATTTACTAAAAAGCCTCTTTAGGGTGGGTTTACACTTGCTCTTGAGTCCGTCTGCTGCCAATCCGACTGAAAATCTTGGGAAAGTGGATAGGTACCAGATAGCGACAGGTTAGCGACGCATTGCTTAAAAACCCATTCATTTGATTTTTTTTTTTTAGTTGGAAACGAAGTCCTGCATGTCCGACTTTGTTTCCGATGAAAAAACTGGATTCATTGCGCAGAGGGTGCAATCGGACACCCGCGCATTGCTTTAAAAACCCATTCAAATGAATGGGTTTTTAAGCAATGCGTTGCTAACCCGTCGCTATCTGGTGTCTATCCAGTTTCGCCAGATTTTCAGTTGGATTAGCAGCGGATGGACTCAAGCGCAAGTGTGAACCCTCCCTTACCTATCATATACAGTAAGGTGCAGAAACTGTCAAACTGCTGCAAAAATTGGCGTACATGCCACCTTATTAGCAAACTGTGTTACAATCATGCCACATTTTCAATAGTAATTTGCTACACTCTGTGTTTTTATATGTGAGCTTTATGAAGTTATAGCTGGGTATTTCGACATCAGAGTACAGTTCTTTCTAAGAGCTACAAGGCTACTTTCATGGGTTAATGATTTACACATAGGGGGAATATTATTATTCTACACCAGGTTTCTGGTGGAAAAATCGCAAACCTTAGGTTTGCAACTAGTTAAACAGTTGTGGCATAAGTTCTCGCAAGTTACGCTTCTGACCTACCCATGACACTTTCCTGGAAAGGGGATTGGACACTTACCACTGCCGTAAATGATGCTGGAAATTGGTGCAAATTTCCAGCTCATAGCTGGCGCAGATTTCCAGCAGCATTTATGGCAACTCTCAGCTGGCATAGATTTCACTCCAGTCACATGTCTTAGGAAGAGTACACCTTATTTATGAGGGGCACTATCCTCTGACGCTGGGGATATGAAGACTGGCTTTAAAAAAAAAAAAAAAAAAAAAAAGTCTGACTTCTTAAATTTTCCCCATAATTCTTATACACAATTTCTAACATGAGCGCTAGCTACTTCTGGTATAAATTGTTAAAAAAAAAAAATTTTCTCTTCCTTTTTTAGCCTTTACCATTCACTTCACGACCTCTGTATTGTGCAAGCATGTTAAATCTAGTCCTGTGCTTTACTGGATTCAGAAAAAAAGAAGAATTGGTAAGATGTATTGTCAAAAAGCGTGTACATTAATGTCCTAAAACTGTAAGTTCCACAACTTTTAAATGTTTTTTCCAGAACTTTTGCTTGCAATAAGCCCTTTCTTTTAGAAGATCTTCTTTAAAAAATAAATTAATAAATAAATAATTATAATATTCAAATGTACTAGTAATTTATGAAGTGGTGTGTTTTGTTTTTTTTTTTTTTTTTTTTT